>WOVY01009436.1:0-600000 GCA_013436015.1 Rhipicephalus annulatus
AACGAGGTCCTGACTTGCCTTGCGGGCGCTGGTCTTCAAATTAACACCAAGAAAGTGCCATTTCGCCAGCAGATCTATCAAGGTCCTCGGTCATGTTGTGAGCAAGGACGGAATTCGTCCAGACCCTGAGAAAACTGCTGCGGTGCTTCGCTTCCCTCGCCCTGACAAGCCGAAAGATTTGCGAAGTTTCCTTGGTCTCGCCTCTTACTTTCGGCGATTCATACAAACTTTGCCTCCATAGCCGCACCACTACATAAGCTACTTGCTTCTTCTGTACGCCCTTTCAGTGGTCTCAGGAATGTGAATCGGCTTTCGACAATTGAAAGTGCCCTCACGACCGATCCTGTACTTTCTCACTTTCACGATGGTGCACCGACCTTCCTCCATACAGACGCTAGCGCCACGGTTTAGGAGCCGTGCTCCTCCAGCGCGACAACTCTTCGCGAGAGCGAGTCGTTGCTACGCCAGCCGCGTCCCTCTCCGCAGCCGAGAGGAACTACACGATCACCGAGAAGGAGTGCCTCGCCATCGTTTGGTCAGTGCAGAAATTTCGTCGTCCCTATCTTCATGGCCGACAATTTCACCATCGTGACCGACCACCAATGCTTATGTTGGCTTTCGACACTCAAGAACTTGTCGGGACGCCTCGGCCGCTGGATTCTACGCCTACAAGAGTATGATTTTGACATCGTATACAAGTGTGGCAGAAAGCATAGCGATGCCGATGCTCTCTCTCGCTGCCCACTACCAGCGGCTCCCCTCAGCGTTTCCGCAATCACTTTGCACAACACGCCCTCGGAGACCACGTCTACGGCGGTTTCCTCTCTCGCCTCTCGCCTCTATGACCAACTGCCTTCGGACGACCCGCACGATTTTTCTTCTCGACAGCTGGCTGACCCCTACTGTCGACGTATTATAGGTACCTCACTGGCAGTTCCCGTCCACCTAATGCGAGGCTCCGTCGCCAACTCTCGCAGTTTAAGCTGGACAACTCGGTGCTGTACCGCAAAATTTACCATCCTGACGGTCAGCGCTGGGTTCCCGTTCTATCCCCGATCGCTTCGGTCGTCCGAAGTCCTCAGAGCACTTCATGACCATCCGACGGCAGGTCACCTTGGTTACACAAAACCTACGATCGCCTTCGAAGTCGGTTTTATTGGCCAGGTATTACCACTAGTGTAGCTCGGTACGTTGGGTCCTGCACTACCTGTCAATCTAGAAAACTACCCACATCTGCTCCAGCCGGTACACTACAGCCTCTTCCGTGCCCAGCCACTCCATTCGAAGTTGTAGGCTCGATCTTTATGGCCCCCTTCCAGTCAGTGCTGCTGGAAACCGATGGATAGTAACAGCCGTTGACCATTTGACGCGCTACGCCGCACGCCGAACGGCATCCGTCACTACCTACCGGTTCAGCTTCTGAAATTGCCGATTTCATCCTCCGAGCCATTATACTGCGTCATGGTGCTCCACGTGTATTGCTCAGTGACCGTGGAAGGCCTTCTTTCACAACTAACTAGTGAACGAACTTCTTCCGCGCTTCCGGCACAACTCACAAGACTGCCTCTAGTTATCATCCCCAAACTAACGGCCTCACTGAGCGATTCCACCGCACTCTTCTGACATGATCGCCGCTTACATTCACCGGACCACAAGAACTGGGATGTAGTCCTACCATTCGTCACTTTCGCCTACAATACGGCTATTCAGCGGACAACCGGCTACTCACCATTTTACCTACCTAGTTTATGGACGCTCCCTACTTCTCTCCTGGACGTCCCTTTCTTTACTTGCCATGTGGATTCATCTCCATCCTCTTCAGAGGAATACGTTTTTACGGCTCGCAGAGAGCCGCCAACGTGCTCGTATAAACACTGAAGCCCCGACAGCAAGACAGAAAGCGGTTATGATGAATCCCATCGTGCTGTATCCTTTCAAACCTGGAGACGAAGTGCTTCTTTTGACGCCTATTCGCACACCTGGTTTGTGCGACAAATTCCAGCCCCGGTTTATTGGGCCGTACACAGTTCTTGAAGAAACTTCACCAGTGAATTATCGTGTGACGCCACTTGTAGCCCAGCTGATCGCCGTTATCGAACTACTGAGGTCGTCCATGTCTCTCCCGTATGAAGCCCTTCATGCGACGTTTCTTTGTCCCCTTGACATGCCGCGGCCAGGCTGGCCGTTTTCACGTGGGGGGGCAATTAGTGTGGGCATTTAGTATACCAATCCTCTTCATCTGTACATTATCATCATTATCATGTGTTTGCTCATGCATCCTCATCGTTGTCACGTAGCATCATCATCTTGGTCCGTTCATCTCAGCTGTCGGCTGCCGGTTCTTCCGGGCCTAATAAAGGTCTTCCAACCAAGGACCTCATAGTATTAGTATCCACAACAGAGCTTCGACCCCAGAATTTATCACCACGCTGCTTTAATCCATGATAACTCTCTTCGCAATGAGCAGCTTCAAGCTCGCAAACATATAAGGTGCAAAAAGTTGTTCACTTGTACCCCCTGGGGTGGTCGAGTGGCTTGAGCGTTGTGCCATGAGACCGCGGTAGTGAGGGTTAACAACCTGGCTCCGGGGGCAGCGCGCAATTGGAGGATGACGCGCAAAAACGCTCTACAAGAATTTCCCAGCCGGCCTCCACTGCTGGGCTGTACATATTGTATATAGTGTTGATCCGTTGTTGTAAGTGTATTTATTATGTATTGTAGTGTATTTATTATGTGTTGTTAAGTTTCTGTTGAGCGAAGAGGTTGGGTCGGGAAAACAGAAAAACGACAACACACGTCGGATAGGGTGGTGTAACAGGACTCCTTCCTTTTTTTTTTTTACCCGTCCTGTATCATAAATTTTTCATAACAGCAGCTTGTTTTTTGTCCCAGGCACACAGGCAACCCTGGGTAACGACGCCATCCACAGACAATCTCAAGGATTCGTATTCCGAGTGGTGGTCCCAGACTTCGAACCACGACGGAGAAGCAAACAAAACCATCCTCAGCTTTCGCAATCTTACGTAACACATTAAACAAAGGAGACAAACAAAACGACCCATGCAGCCGCAGCTAAACAAAGCTGAACAAGTCAGTTGACAGAAGCTTCAAACCACTTATTCTCTTCTCTGTACGTCCGTCGACACATCTACTCGGCCTTCTTCACATCTACTTGCACACATTGCAAGTTGATTTTCAGCCACAAACTAAAAGACCGAGCATTTCTACCGCCTGTCTGACCAGTCGACGCTTCTTTCTTACCCTTCAGAAAAGGAAAACACAGAAAGCAACTCATGTCGCAGGAACAAGATTCACCTGTCTATGCTTCAGTCCTTACGAATCTGTCGTTATTTCTCGGCAACTTCTGCCCTGCTCGCTCTACTCGTACGTACGACGCAATAGCCCGCGCTGCAGGACAGCCTATAACTACAAGAAAACAGGACCGCGAAGCCTCCGGGCAGTCTATAAACGAGGGGTATAGCAGTCCTACCATTCGGAGTGTTCTCCTCCCCTCCCCAGATGAATACTCCAATGAGATAACCTCAGTTGTGCTAAGTTTACAATTTCCTCTTGTATTGTTATTTATGCTACAAGCTGAACTAATACAGGGAAAAGTTGCATTCATATCGACAAGTGTTCAGTTGCTGCACGCAATATATATATAATCTATCCTGCGGTCGCCCGTTATTGCTCTAGTGTGTTTAGAGAAACAAATGAATCGAAACAACTTCGTGCCTAACCGTTAAATGAGGTATATTCTATCGGATAGTGCCTCCATCCCGCGCATTGCCTTGTAACAGGTAACGACTGTGTCTATCAATATCATCATTACCATTCTTCTTAATAGATGTATTAGTATCCACAACAGAGCTTCGACCCCAGAATTTATCACACGCTGCTTTAATCCATGATAACTCTCTTCGCAATGAGCAGCTTCAAGCTCGCAAACATATAAGGTGCAAAAAGTTGTTCAACTTGTACCCCCTGGGGTGGTCGAGTGGCTTGAGCGTTGTGCCATGAGACCGCGGTAGTGAGGGTTAACAACCTGGCTCCGGGGGCAGCGCGCAATTGGAGGATGACGCGCAAAAACGCTCTACAAGAATTTCCCAGCCGGCCTCCACTGCTGGGCTGTACATATTGTATATAGTGTTGATCCGTTGTTGTAGTGTATTTATTATGTATTGTAGTGTATTTATTATGTGTTGTTAAGTTTCTGTTTGAGGGAAGAGGTTGGGTCGGGAAAACAGAAAAACGACAACACACGTCGGATAGGGTGGTGTACAGGACTTCCTTCTTTTTTTTTCTTTTTTTTACCCGTCCTGTATCATAAATTTTTCATAACAGCAGCTTGTTTTTGTCCCAGGCACACAGGCAACCTGGGTAACGACGCCATCCACAGACAAGCTCAAGGATTCGTATTCCGAGTGGTGGTCCAGACTTCGAACCACGACGGAGAAGCAAACAAAACCATCCTCAGCTTTCGCAATCTTACGTAACACATTAAACAAAGGAGACAAACAAAACGACCCATGCAGCCGCAGCTAAACAAAGCTGAACAAGTCAGTTGACAGAAGCTTCAAACCACTTATTCTCTTCTCTGTACGTCCGTCGACACATCTACTCGGCCTTCTTCACATCTACTTGCACACATTGCAAGTTGATTTTCAGCCACAAACTAAAGACCGAGCATTTCTACCGCCTGTCTGACCAGTCGACGCTTCTTTCTTACCCTTCAGAAAAGGAAAACACAGAAAGCAACTCATGTCGCAGGAACAAGATTCACCTGTCTATGCTTCAGTCCTTACGAATCTGTCGTTATTTCTCGGCAACTTCTGCCCTGCTCGCTCTACTCGTACGTACGACGCAATAGCCGCGCTGCAGGACAGCCTATAACTACAAGAAACAGGACCGCGAAGCCTCCGGGCAGTCTATAAACGAGGGTATAGCAGTCCTACCATTCGGAGTGTTCTCCTCCCCTCCCCAGATGAATACTCCAATGAGATAACCTCAGTTGTGCTAAGTTTACAATTTCCTCTTGTATTGTTATTTATGCTACAAGCTGAACTAATACAGGGAAAAGTTGCATTCATATCGACAAGTGTTCAGTTGCTGCACGCAATATATATATAATCTATCCTGCGGTCGCCCGTTATTGCTCTAGTGTGTTTAGAGAAACAAATGAATCGAAACAACTTCGTGCCTAACCGTTAAATGAGGTATATTCTATCGGATAGTGCCTCCATCCCGCGCATTGCCTTGTAACAGGTAACGACTGTGTCTATCAATATCATCATTACCATTCTTCTTAATAGATGTATTAGTATCCACAACAGAGCTTCGACCCCAGAATTTATCACACGCTGCTTTAATCCATGATAACTCTCTTCGCAATGAGCAGCTTCAAGCTCGCAAACATATAAGGTGCAAAAAGTTGTTCAACTTGTACCCCCTGGGGTGGTCGAGTGGCTTGAGCGTTGTGCCATGAGACCGCGGTAGTGAGGGTTAACAACCTGGCTCCGGGGGCAGCGCGCAATTGGAGGATGACGCGCAAAAACGCTCTACAAGAATTTCCCAGCCGGCCTCCACTGCTGGGCTGTACATATTGTATATAGTGTTGATCCGTTGTTGTAGTGTATTTATTATGTATTGTAGTGTATTTATTATGTGTTGTTAAGTTTCTGTTTGAGGGAAGAGGTTGGGTCGGGAAAACAGAAAAACGACAACACACGTCGGATAGGGTGGTGTACAGGACTTCCTTCTTTTTTTTCTTTTTTTTACCCGTCCTGTATCATAAATTTTTCATAACAGCAGCTTGTTTTTGTCCCAGGCACACAGGCAACCTGGGTAACGACGCCATCCACAGACAAGCTCAAGGATTCGTATTCCGAGTGGTGGTCCAGACTTCGAACCACGACGGAGAAGCAAACAAAACCATCCTCAGCTTTCGCAATCTTACGTAACACATTAAACAAAGGAGACAAACAAAACGACCCATGCAGCCGCAGCTAAACAAAGCTGAACAAGTCAGTTGACAGAAGCTTCAAACCACTTATTCTCTTCTCTGTACGTCCGTCGACACATCTACTCGGCCTTCTTCACATCTACTTGCACACATTGCAAGTTGATTTTCAGCCACAAACTAAAGACCGAGCATTTCTACCGCCTGTCTGACCAGTCGACGCTTCTTTCTTACCCTTCAGAAAAGGAAAACACAGAAAGCAACTCATGTCGCAGGAACAAGATTCACCTGTCTATGCTTCAGTCCTTACGAATCTGTCGTTATTTCTCGGCAACTTCTGCCCTGCTCGCTCTACTCGTACGTACGACGCAATAGCCGCGCTGCAGGACAGCCTATAACTACAAGAAACAGGACCGCGAAGCCTCCGGGCAGTCTATAAACGAGGGTATAGCAGTCCTACCATTCGGAGTGTTCTCCTCCCCTCCCCAGATGAATACTCCAATGAGATAACCTCAGTTGTGCTAAGTTTACAATTTCCTCTTGTATTGTTATTTATGCTACAAGCTGAACTAATACAGGGAAAAGTTGCATTCATATCGACAAGTGTTCAGTTGCTGCACGCAATATATATATAATCTATCCTGCGGTCGCCCGTTATTGCTCTAGTGTGTTTAGAGAAACAAATGAATCGAAACAACTTCGTGCCTAACCGTTAAATGAGGTATATTCTATCGGATAGTGCCTCCATCCCGCGCATTGCCTTGTAACAGGTAACGACTGTGTCTATCAATATCATCATTACCATTCTTCTTAATAGATGTATTAGTATCCACAACAGAGCTTCGACCCCAGAATTTATCACACGCTGCTTTAATCCATGATAACTCTCTTCGCAATGAGCAGCTTCAAGCTCGCAAACATATAAGGTGCAAAAAGTTGTTCAACTTGTACCCCCTGGGGTGGTCGAGTGGCTTGAGCGTTGTGCCATGAGACCGCGGTAGTGAGGGTTAACAACCTGGCTCCGGGGGCAGCGCGCAATTGGAGGATGACGCGCAAAAACGCTCTACAAGAATTTCCCAGCCGGCCTCCACTGCTGGGCTGTACATATTGTATATAGTGTTGATCCGTTGTTGTAGTGTATTTATTATGTATTGTAGTGTATTTATTATGTGTTGTTAGTTTCTGTTTGAGCGAAGAGGTTGGGTCGGGAAAACAGAAAAACGACAACACACGTCGGATAGGGTGGTGTACAGGACTTCCTTCTTTTTTTTCTTTTTTTTACCCGTCCTGTATCATAAATTTTTCATAACAGCAGCTTGTTTTTGTCCCAGGCACACAGGCAACCTGGGTAACGACGCCATCCACAGACAAGCTCAAGGATTCGTATTCCGAGTGGTGGTCCAGACTTCGAACCACGACGGAGAAGCAAACAAAACCATCCTCAGCTTTCGCAATCTTACGTAACACATTAAACAAAGGAGACAAACAAAACGACCCATGCAGCCGCAGCTAAACAAAGCTGAACAAGTCAGTTGACAGAAGCTTCAAACCACTTATTCTCTTCTCTGTACGTCCGTCGACACATCTACTCGGCCTTCTTCACATCTACTTGCACACATTGCAAGTTGATTTTCAGCCACAAACTAAAGACCGAGCATTTCTACCGCCTGTCTGACCAGTCGACGCTTCTTTCTTACCCTTCAGAAAAGGAAAACACAGAAAGCAACTCATGTCGCAGGAACAAGATTCACCTGTCTATGCTTCAGTCCTTACGAATCTGTCGTTATTTCTCGGCAACTTCTGCCCTGCTCGCTCTACTCGTACGTACGACGCAATAGCCGCGCTGCAGGACAGCCTATAACTACAAGAAACAGGACCGCGAAGCCTCCGGGCAGTCTATAAACGAGGGTATAGCAGTCCTACCATTCGGAGTGTTCTCCTCCCCTCCCCAGATGAATACTCCAATGAGATAACCTCAGTTGTGCTAAGTTTACAATTTCCTCTTGTATTGTTATTTATGCTACAAGCTGAACTAATACAGGGAAAAGTTGCATTCATATCGACAAGTGTTCAGTTGCTGCACGCAATATATATATAATCTATCCTGAGGTCGCCCGTTATTGCTCTAGTGTGTTTAGAGAAACAAATGAATCGAAACAACTTCGTGCCTAACCGTTAAATGAGGTATATTCTATCGGATAGTGCCTCCATCCCGCGCATTGCCTTGTAACAGGTAACGACTGTGTCTATCAATATCATCATTACCATTCTTCTTAATAGATGTATTAGTATCCACAACAGAGCTTCGACCCCAGAATTTATCACACGCTGCTTTAATCCATGATAACTCTCTTCGCAATGAGCAGCTTCAAGCTCGCAAACATATAAGGTGCAAAAAGTTGTTCAACTTGTACCCCCTGGGGTGGTCGAGTGGCTTGATCGTTGTGCCATGAGACCGCGGTAGTGAGGGTTAACAACCTGGCTCCGGGGGCAGCGCGCAATTGGAGGATGACGCGCAAAAACGCTCTACAAGAATTTCCCAGCCGGCCTCCACTGCTGGGCTGTACATATTGTATATAGTGTTGATCCGTTGTTGTAGTGTATTTATTATGTATTGTAGTGTATTTATTATGTGTTGTTAAGTTTCTGTTTGAGGGAAGAGGTTGGGTCGGGAAAACAGAAAAACGACAACACACGTCGGATAGGGTGGTGTACAGGACTTCCTTCTTTTTTTTTCTTTTTTTTACCCGTCCTGTATCATAAATTTTTCATAACAGCAGCTTGTTTTTGTCCCAGGCACACAGGCAACCTGGGTAACGACGCCATCCACAGACAAGCTCAAGGATTCGTATTCCGAGTGGTGGTCCAGACTTCGAACCACGACGGAGAAGCAAACAAAACCATCCTCAGCTTTCGCAATCTTACGTAACACATTAAACAAAGGAGACAAACAAAACGACCCATGCAGCCGCAGCTAAACAAAGCTGAACAAGTCCGTTGACAGAATCTTCAAACCACTTATTCTCTTCTCTGTACGTCCGTCGACACATCTACTCGGCCTTCTTCACATCTACTTGCACACATTGCAAGTTGATTTTCAGCCACAAACTAAAGACCGAGCATTTCTACCGCCTGTCTGACCAGTCGACGCTTGTTTCTTACCCTTCAGAAAAGGAAAACACAGAAAGCAACTCATGTCGCAGGAACAAGATTCACCTGTCTATGCTTCAGTCCTTACGAATCTGTCGTTATTTCTCGGCAACTTCTGCCCTGCTCGCTCTACTCGTACGTACGATGCAATAGCCGCGCTGCAGGACAGCCTATAACTACAAGAAACAGGACCGCGAAGCCTCCGGGCAGTCTATAAACGAGGGTATAGCAGTCCTACCATTCGGAGTGTTCTCCTCCCCTCCCCAGATGAATACTCCAATGAGATAACCTCAGTTGTGCTAAGTTTACAATTTCCTCTTGTATTGTTATTTATGCTACAAGCTGAACTAATACAGGGAAAAGTTGCATTCATATCGACAAGTGTTCAGTTGCTGCACGCAATTTATATATAATCTATCCTGCGGTCACCCGTTATTGCTCTAGTGTGTTTAGAGAAACAAATGAATCGAAACAACTTTGTGCCTAACCGTTAAATGAGGTATATTCTATCGGATAGTGCCTCCATCCCGCGCATTGCGTTGTAACAGGTAACGACTGTGTCTATCAATATCATCATTACCATTCTTCTTAATAGATGTATTAGTATCCACAACAGAGCTTCGACCCCAGAATTTATCACACGCTGCTTTAATCCGGGCAGTCTATAAACGAGGGTATAGCAGTCCTACCATTCGGAATCAGCAAAACCTTCACATCGCGGACATTTTAAGATGAAAGTCAATTGAAATACTAAAAGCAGTGCGAAAAGATTTGAACGCGAAGACTTCGAAGGCAAGGTCATCCACAGGTTGCAGCCAGTATTTGGGTGAGGAGTTCGCAGGGTAACGAGTTCGAATCTGTGTGTGCCCAGTTTTTTTTCAGTTTTTTTTTTCAAGTTTGACAATTTCAGCCTGGAAATGGGCAACATATCCATGAATATATAAGAAAACACAACGACAGATGTGAAATCGACGCGTATTGAATATTGCAATGTGCTGTCATAAATAGCCCTCTGTTCTATTCCTACTCCCGGGAGAAGTAGTTGGCTATATACACTTCTCGGGCCGACTCCTCATCTGTTTATTAAAGGCAAAACAGCGCACGAGCAGCTAGAAGGACACGAAATGTTCTGCTAACTTTAATGGAACCTGACCAAAGTGTTTGAAACTGCCTAGCACATAACCCTTCCCCTTCTTGAAGCAGCGTATTGTAAAGACCAGAGCAAAACTGTTTTATTGTTGTACATTTAGTTATGTCTTGATGGTAGAATTTCACATTATTTCATTCCACTGATGTGTTTTGTTCCTTTTTTCTCTACTTGTGCCATATTTTGTAATAAATCTGTCTTTTATTGAGAACGTGTACTAATTATTGTGGAATATTTTCCCTGTCGATTCTCAATAAACAATGTGCCTGACTTTGCATTCAGATGTCATGTATCACGTCTTTGCCTACTATATTGGTATTGTGTGTGAAATGACGAAGCTCAAAAAAACGGATCAGCGTTGCAAAAACAATCATGTACACATTGGAACTGTAAAAATTCAATTGTTTTGCAGTGTTCTTTCCTGCAAATTAGTTCATAATATCAGTAATATATTTACGTTATCACGACTGAAATAGTGGTTAGAACCACTGTGGCTCTGCGACCGAGAAACAACGATATAATATTGACAAACATCTTATCGGAGGCCTCCCTCTGGAATACATAACCATGAACTATGCTACCGCAAATTTAGGAGTTCGCGTCTAACTCAACGTGACCGGGAAAAAGATAAGCGAGCCCAGAACCGGCTGAAGAAATCGCGATGGTGAAGACCAATTTTTCAAGCCCATCCCTTGTGCGCGACGTAATGGCAGCGCGCGGAGGCCTTCATTTAAGGCGGTGGTCTCACTCCGGCGGCACGAACACATCGTTTTTGTCACTTTTCCAACTGACGTGGCGGCTGTTCTTCTTGTCTTATATAGTTGGTTTATGTGTCATTGAAAAGCTTAATTTTTGTACATTTTAGGCATATCTATTAAAAATAAGTAAGATTTTAGCATTTGGGTAGGGAGAGCCAAGAATAAGCGCTGGTTACATGGTTTGGTCTGACTGTGTGTCAGCAGTGACCATTTTCTGAAAAATATGCTGCAGTTACAGCACTGTTCTTTGCGCAGAACATTTAAAACATATTTATCTATTTCCTCAACGTAGCAAATTATTCTAGCGCCTTTACTGTATTGCTGATTAGCTTTTGAAAAGAGCCAAATTTAGTAAATGTCGATGCGGACTATCCGGCACCTATTCGCTAGAGAAAATTCATTTTCCGGGTGTATATAGGGGATGGCATTTTCCGTTTGAGTGCTCAATTTTATTTATGTACGCCCGCTCGCTTTTTAATTATATTGATCTAAATTGGGCAATATTCTCATTAGATAGACCTACCGTGGCCCATTTTTGCGGAGAACTACTGAAGTTCGTTAGCTGAATTTTCGCGTGGATAAACTAGAACCCCTGATCTATTTCCTCAACGTAGCGTTTTTCAATAAAGCAAGCAGAAATGCGAAACAAAGCTCGCAAATTGTCTTAATTTTTCGTGCCGTAAACATCAACAAAATCGTTGTTATCTTGAAATAGCGCTGAATGCTAAGCATGCATAGCCTAAAATATAACAGTTACGGTCTCCTGGTATACTTATGCACACGAATCGCACACAAGAACTGCAGGAATATTGAGAAATCTGCATTATTCCTATCACTACAACGAAAATCTTCCCCTAGTGCCACCTAAACAGAAATAAGGAAAGCGCTGAATTTGAAGGTTCCCTGTCTCCCCGAATGCGGCGTGCAAAAACATTTTGCCTCAGGAGGAAACGTCTTTTCTAACTTCAAACCATGCACCGTCATCTGTAAGCCTTCCTCCCCTCAGAGTCTCATAAGGCTGCGCGGTACCGCGGGAGAGCGTGAAAACAGGTGGGCAGTATCCTCCGAGAGGATGGGGTGAGCGTCTTCACGGGAAAAGAAAGGCCGAATTCTTGGAAAGTCCCTCTTTTATGTGTGCACGTCTTTGTCGCCTTCCTCACCCCCCACGGACTATAGCGAAAAGCGAGGGCTGTGCGACGAGAGTCAGAAGAAAGCAGAAAAACGAACGACAAACGAGCGATACGAGCGAACTGAGCAGACGTGCGTGGGTAAGGTATTTGTGAATATCTTTTTTTTACCGCGAAATATACGGAGCTTCAGACGTGCTGTGCTTGTTGGTATGAACCACGGTGGTATGAACCCATCACAACAAACAGCACAAACACGAAACGAGGCACACCTACAGGAATGAGATGAAGTCTGTTTTGTACTTTCTGCGTGTTTATTTCATTTATTTACTCTGGGGAAAACTATGGTGCGGCAGGAGTTGAGGACGCGTGTTCGCTTTCCACCTTTATATACGACAAGCGCACATTTCCATAGCGCCGAAATGCGCGAACACCAATGTTCTGGAGTACCCCTTGACGGCGTTCCTCATAATCACTGCAAACTTGCTCTAAGGGGACGCGGCCGCTTGCAAACTCTTCTCTCGGAGTCGCCTGTGAATATCCGTCATCGGTTTCAATAAACCACAAAATCGAGCAATATTTATTCCGTTGCTCACTGCATAATCTGGCTAAAATCATGCTACTGCCTGAAAATCTTGCAGATTTTTCAGCCAGTAACAACGAAGCGAAGTGGCATGAAATTTGCTGAATGCACGGCGTGGTGTAAGAAAGTACTTCCGTGCGGGGACAGCAATGAGGCACCAGGGCTCTTTTTTTTCTGCTTTGAAGCACCCGCGACAAGTGAGGTCCTTCAGGGAGGCAGAAAGGCGGATAACTTTTTACTATGCTCCCACTAAGCAGGTCTGGTGTGGGAGCGGCAGTGGTGAAGCCCATCTATATTTCCTATGCACTGAGGGTTTATGCCACTCAATCTAAGGATTGCAACGTCGAGTAGGGAACTTGTTGGTTTTCTTCGGTGCCAGTGTACAACACCATGCGACAAGGCACCCTGCCGACGCTTTCGCCTGAAGGAGAGAGAGAGAGAAAGGCAAAGGAAAGGCTTATATGCTACCCTACAGGGGGAGGGGGAAGGGGACAAAAAGAATAGAGAAAAATGTCAAGGGCATGCGGCACCTGCTGACAATTCGTCATTGGGAAGTCTGCCGTGCAGAGAACTGTCAATGCGTCAAGATAGCAGCTCCTTGACTCGTTAGCGTGAGTCATAAGGCTGACGAGTAGAAATAGCCGATCTTGGACTTACGCCTAGTAGCTCGAAAAGAACAGAAACGTTTCTGAAAGGGATAAGTTTATAAGAAAGTGTGGTGACATCGGTGTGCATAAAACACGTTTACATGAGTGCGAAACATGCGCTTCGCATTCATGTAAGCAATGGAAGACGCATTGCACTAATGCGTAGGAAATGGGCAGTTTTGCGAGTGCCGGTCGATTCACGGGCCGTAAATCACGATGAGGGGAATGGTGACCCCCCGTTGTGCGAACTTCGGCGTCCCTCTTTCGCTATAAGGAATAAATTAATATTAGCTCAAGAAAACAAAAACACTCGAGAAAGAAGTGGGACGAAGCAGAAATGTCGGGAGCTGAGATATTTCTGCCTCCTGCCACTCCTTTCTCAAGTCATTGTTATTTTGCTTGCGCTAATATGTACCTATTTATATAGTGGTTGACGACGCAGAAAATTGTGCGAATTTCTGTTTCCCATGCTCGAGGCACGACTAAGCTAATGAGTTATTTTTTTTTAAATTCTTTTACATAAACCAACTGGCCCAGCTACAAGTCGCTGTAATCCGACACCACATGGTAGCTGCGGCGTACAGAAGACGAGAGGCCCTGCAAAGGGCGTCGCATCACCTTTCCGAAACGCGCTTGCAAAGTCGATGGGCTACTCTGGCATTCGTGTAAAATTGATTACAGCCTGACAGCTCGAGGCAACTGCCAGTCAGTCGGCTGCCAGCTGGGGCGACTAACTAACTTCATTCAACAAGAGGCCGGCACGCCGTCTCCACGGTTGTTGAGAGTGGGGTCCAGTTCGTGTTTCCTCGATAAGAAAGCACGTTTGCGTATAGCCGGGCGTCGACAGTTTGCCGTAAGCCGGCACGGCACGCACAGCGTTTATACGAATGCGACAACTGGCGCATCACGATTATGTAAACGGGGGTAATGCGCTAGAAAGACGTATCGCACAAATGCGCCAGGCAGGTCTGGATTTCGAGGGGTAAGTCGACCCAGAGTACTTTTCACGACAAAGGAACGCCGACCACTCGTCGTGTTGGCCTTGTGTGCATTTCTCGCTCACTACAAGACAGCTGCGAGGACAGAAAGCAAGAGCTTCTCGAGACTAAAGTCCGCTAAATTTTTCTTTTTTACCTAAGTAACGACAACTGCCTCCTCTCCCGACCCTCTCTCACACACAGCCGGTGTCTGCCGCCATGTGCTTCCTAACTAGGCAGACTTCCAAAGCCACGTACATATAAGTAAATTAGCCACGCGCCTATCAGTGAACAATGTGCGAACGCGACGCGCTTTTCTCCTCCAGCTAGTCCCCCGTCAATAGTGAGCGAGGAACGCGTTTTATCAGGTACCAAGAAGGGGTGCCCAAGGCGACACCACTAACACCTGAATAGTCTAGATGGCCTCGCATGAGGGCAGGAGATATGGAATGACAGCCACTATGCTAGCCTGAATGAAATAAATTACGCTACGTATAGTGGGGGAAAATAATGATTATGCATTCGGCACGTGTTGGGCACCATGAGTCACAGCGGCCGCACTTCTTAGCACGCGATTTGCCTAACTACCCGTTTTGTTTTGTTGTGTTTTGAAAATTCGGAAGCTTAGGTCATACTGGGAAGGAAGTATACATAGTCAAATATAATTTGCCTTCTCCTGTCCCACCGAACCGCATCATGCTCCAGCAACCCCAATTATATGTAGAACGAACTGTTCCGTTGAACCTCGCATGAATACTCATAGTCCAAGTTTTGATCTCCGTTGTATACATTGTTGTGACCTCCGCGATAGAGTTTTTCACTCAACCCCGCATTCCGGCACTGTATGGAACGTAGAGCAGCTGGCCAAGCAGACTACGCAGCCTACATGAGGGATCTCTTGAAAAGCAGCGACCGCAGGGGTCAGGGGCTAGTGAGCATGGAGAAAGATGGAGGTGTCGTTGAAGGGGAGAAAAAAAGCCCCTGCTCAGTGCCTCATTTCTTCGAACCGTGTCAGCGCTGAAGGGGAGAAAAAAAAAAGCCCCTGCTCAATGCCTCAATTCTTCGAACCGTGTCAGCGCGATTTGCACCCCCTCGTCATGCAGTGTGGCGCGCCGGCACACGTGTGGCAGTTCACCTCCGAAATGTTGGCCTTCCAGTCCTGACTTGGTGGCGCCGTCTGGTGTTTTTTCCAGAACTACTCGCAATATGGTGACAGTAGGACCGCCACCTTAATCTAGGTGGTGGTGGGAAGAACGAGCAATTCATCGCGGAAAACATTAAAGCCCACAGGTCAAAATGGTAATTTTTTAATAATTCCCAATACCAAAGTTTCTTCTGTTTAATTGTGGGTGACGGTGCGCTTCAATAATTGAAATGATCGCGTTTCATTTTAATCAGATTAGCAAATATGTGTCGTGATCTAAAATGCCCTAGTTATCAAAGTACAATTAAGAAGGCGATATAGAAGAAGAGCAGGAAATATGAAATATGTACTAGAGATGATGGTTATAAGGTGAAAGAAAGTAAAAGAAAGAGGAAAATAAGTAGGAATGCGGTGTTTGTTTGCCAGCTCCACTCTGAATACTCAGATCACACACACGAATGGTGGATTCAGCATTCTTGCGCTATACCAAGGTCCTTCATATCACTTCTGCTGGCTTCTATATTTTGTTTTTTACAAACGATCTCTTTTGTAAGGGCCCTACCGCGTTTAATGAAACATTAAATACATATATATATATTGTACCGAAGCATAGTGGCGCCAGCTCTGTGCCAGCGTGAAAGAAGACGTTGACGTCCGTGTGTGGATCGTGCTTGCCGGGTTCCTGCCTGTACCAGCTTGTTGCGGCTAACGTTTCTGGAATAATAACCTGTGTTTTTACGCAACCTTGCTCGTTGCATTTGGTGGAAACGTGCTGGGTAACGTCCTGGAGCTCCGCAGCCGTAAGCTACCATCTCAGTCCACGATGACCGAGCGCGTCGATCCCCCACAAGGCTCTTCCACGCTGCCACCCGTCATGTGTTCTGGTGTACTTCGTCTGCGTGACCCACCAGTATACAACGGCACTGAAGATCAAGATGTCGAGGACTGGCTGGCAGAGTACGAGCATGCCAGCGCGATTAACAAGTGGGATGACCCTGCGAAGCTGATTCACGTCATCTTCTACTTGACGGATTTGGCCAACCTATGGTTCACCAACCACCAAGCCGACATCCCCACCTGGTCGGTTTTCAAAGAGGCCGTCACCTCGTTTTTCGGTCGTCCAGCCATGCGTAAGCTTCGCGCTGAACTGGGATTGCGGGGACGATTTCAGCGAAATGGTGAGAGCTTCACAAGCTACATTGAGGATGTGATCAGCCTCTGTAGGCGAGTTGATGACAGGATGACGGAGGCTGACAGAATAAAGAACATAATGAAAGGCATTGATGACGACGCTTTTCATATGCTTGTGGCCAAAGACCCACAGACCGTCACGGCCTTGATTCAGTTATGTCAAAGTTTCGATGAGCTGCGCAAGCAACGAGTTTCTACACGTCGCGCTAATACGCAGACAGCTGATATTTCGGCCTTGGAGTGCAAAAGCAGTGGCCCCGACTACAGCGTGTTAATGCCTCAAATTCAACAGTACATCCGGGAGGAAGTTGCTCGACAGCTCTCTCTTGTCGCCACCATCAACGAGACCCCCACAACACTGGACCACTCACTTCGCCGTGCTATTCAGACGCAAGTTGCCGAGGCTCTCCCTTCGCCCACATCCCCAATATCAGTGGCTGCACCGCTGACTTATGCAGAAGCCGTCCGCCGACCTTCTGCCCAACCGCCGCTCCCTTCACACAGTCCAGCCACCAACTACTACAGGTCACCAGTTTCAGTTTATCCGGTAAATCGGCCCATTCCACCACCTCGAGCACCTGTCAACTCTTGGCGTACTCCGGATAACCGGCCCATCTGCTACAACTGTGGTATTGCAGGACATGTCGCGCGCTACTGTCGTCGCCGTGGATTCTACTTTAATGATGTGCAGCATTCCGGCAACATACCTCGGCCATCAGAATCGCATGTGACACCTGATTCGCATGACCCCCGCTCACGTCGACCAGACTTCAGCCGACGTCGATCTCCTTCACCCCGTCTTCGGTCTCCTTCCCCCATGCTTCGCCGTTCCAACCACGCCCAGGAGGAAAACTAACGGTCGCAGTTCCTGAGGCAAGAGCTGCGCCACCGACGAAATTTCCAAGGCCTCATCTATCGCCCCCTAACGAGATTGCCGTGTTTGTGGACGGTTTCGCCACAACTGCTCTTGTCGACATAGGTGCCGCTATTTGTATAATCAGTGAAGCGTTATGCCGCAAACTGAACAAAGTGACGACTCCACTGGTTGAAATTTCTTTACGCACGGCGAGTTCGCAACACGTCCAACCTTCTGCCACATGCACTGCTCGTGTTGTGATTCAAGGAGTGCTTTACATCGTAGAATTTGTCGTCCTTCCGCATGCGTCTCATGAAATCATCCTGGGATGGAACTTTCTTTCCGCTAATCATGCTGTTGTCGACTGCGCTCGTGCTCAACTCGTTTTGTTTCCATTCAGCACGACATTCATAGATCTCCCTCGCTCACCCAAAAAGGTGATCGTCGCCGCTGACGTCGTCATTTCTGCTTTTTCGGTCACCGCGGTATCTCTTTTGTGCAACTCCGTTTCCGATTCAACTGCCCTATTTATGCCGTCACAAGAATGCGCTCGTCGCCGGAACCTTGTCGTCCCGTTTGCCGTCATAACACTTGCCGGTGGCTCCAGTGCCGTGTACGTGTGCAATCCGTTCCCTTGTCCCGCTACCTTATTGCATGGCGAATGCATTGGGAGTCTTGACACTTATGATGACATCTTTCCTTTCGATGCCCGTTCTGATACGACACCGATGTCCGTGGATGCTGTCACAGCTGGCACCGCGCCCTCACTACCTGACGAAGACGTTCTGTTGCGCAGCGTAGACACCGGCCTTACGCAAGACCAGCGCAATCAGCTCATTCAACTACTTGACCGTTTCCGCGCCTCCTTCGACCACGGACAACCTCCCTTGGGACGCACGTCAGTTGTCGCTCACCATATCGACACCGGTCATCATACTCCACTTCGTCAGCGCCCCTACCGCGTCTCGCAGGCCGAGCGTGACGTCATCACTCAACACGTCGACGAGATGCTGCAACGTGGTGTTATTCAGCACTCACACAGTCCTTGGGCTTCGCCAGTGGTCCTCGTGCGAAAAAAGGATGGCTCCATCAGGTTTTGCGTGGATTATCGTCGACTAAACAACATCACACGCAAGGATGTTTATCCCCTGCCACGCATTGATGACGCCTTGGATTGCCTTCAAGGTGCGGAGTTTTTCTCTTCACTGGATCTGCGCTCTGGATATTGGCAAGTACCAATGGCTGAACCAGACCGTCCAAAAACGGCGTTTGTGACCCCTGACGGCTTATATGAATTTAATGTAATGCCCTTCGGTCTTTGCAATGCGCCTGCGACTTTTGAAAGAATGATGGACAGTGTCCTCAGGGGACTTAAATGGCACATCTGTCTTTGCTATTTAGACGACATAGTTGTATTCTCGGCGAATTTTGAAACTCATCTTTCCCGTCTGGAACAAGTTCTCCAGTGCCTTACGGCAGCCGGGTTGCAACTTAACTTCAAGAAATGTCGTTTTGGCGCCCGCAAACTCACAATTCTCGGCCACGTCGTTTCAAAAGAAGGAATATCGCCAGATCCTGCCAAACTGCGTGCCGTTGCCGAGTACCCCAAGCCTACTACCCTAAAGGAGCTTCGTAGTTTCATAGGCTTGTGTTCCTATTTTCGGCGTTTCATTCGCAATTTTGCCTCTATAATTGCCCCTCTGACTCAGCTTCTCTCCCGTAGCACGGACCTCTCTGGCTGGAATTCCCACTGCGATGGGGCATTCACGGCGCTACGCCGGCTACTCATCTCTCCGCCAGTTCTCCGCCACTTCGATCCCAATGCACCCACTGAAATTCACACGAATGCAAGCGGTGTCGGCCTCGGTGCCATTCTCGCTCAACGCAAGGATGGCTGCGACGAGTACGTTGTCGCCTATGCCAGCCGTACACTAACGAAGGCAGAGTCCAACTATTCCGTCACGGAAAAGGAGTGCTTGGCTATCATTTGGGCTATAGGAAAATTTCGCACCTACCTTTACGGACGCCAGTTTGATGTTGTCACAGATCACCATGCCTTATGCTGGTTAGCGTCCATGAAAGATCCTACTGGCCGCCTCGCTCGTTGGGCTTTACGCCTTCAGGAATACGATATCCGTGTTGTTTATCGCTCAGGACGCAGACATTCAGACGCCGATGCACTATCCCGTTCTCCACTGCCTCCTGACCTTGCCTGCTTATCAACTGCCATTTGCGATTCGTCATCGTTGAGCATCACTGACATGCCATCCGAACAGCGCAAGGATCCCTGGATCAATTCTTTGCTCGACGTCCTCTCTCACAGTTCGTCAGAAACGACTTCACGCTCCCTCTCTCGTCAAGCAAGACACTTTGCTGTCCGTGAAGGCTTGTTGTATCGCCGCAATTACGTGACGGATGGCCGTAGGTGGCTCCTTGTCATTCCTCGTCATTTGCGTTCGGACATATGCGCTGCCTTTCACGATGACCCCCAGAGTGGCCACGCTGGAGTATTTAAGACTTATTCTCGCCTTCGTCTAAGATACTACTGGCGCGGCATGTATCGGCACGTTCGCCAGTACGTTCGGTCATGCACCACGTGTCAACGACGCAAGACGCCTTCTCACAGCACTGCTGGCCCTTTGCAACCCTTAACCTGCCCAGCGAGACCATTCGACCGCGTCGGAATTGATATTTATAGTCCTCTACCCAACTCTCTTCGAGGCAACCGGTGGATTATCGTCGCCGTGGATCATTTAACACGCTACGCTGAAACATCTGCGCTACCTGCTACCACTGCGAAAGACGTTGCGTCCTTTCTTCTTCACCATCTCATTTTGCGACACGGTGCACCTCGTGAATTACTCAGTGACCGTGGACGCGTGTTTCTCTCGAACGCCGTCGACGAGCTACTCAAGGCATGTCGCACTGTCCATAGGAAATCCTCGGCATACCATCCCCAAACCAATGGCATGACAGAACGCTTTAACCGTACCCTTGGAGATATGCTTGCCATGTACGCCTCTGACGACCACACTAATTGGGACCAAGTGCTCCCTTTTGTCACGTACGCGTACAACTCTGCGCCACAAACAACCACTGGCTTTTCTCCTTTCTTCCTTCTGTACGGACGTGAGCCATCATGCTCCATGGACACCATTCTCCCATACAGGCCTGATGTTTCCGAAGCGACGCCTGTTTCCGAAGCAGCTGCTTATGCCGAAGAGTGTCGTCAACTCGCTCGCTCATTTACCGCACAAGACCAATGGCGCCAGAAAACTGACCACGATTCCTCTGCGTCTACTGTACACTATAACCCAGGAATGCTGGTTTGGCTCTGGGTCCCGTCTACCCCTCCCGGTCTTTCCGCGAAGCTTTCGTCGAAATACCATGGCCCCTACCGTGTGGTGCGGCAAACATCTCCTGTAAACTATGAAGTTGAGCCCATTGATCCACCCTCGGACCAACGCTGCCGTGGGCGTGAAACAGTACACGTATCACGCCTCAAACCGTGCTATGACCCCCTTGTCGTGTCCTTTCCCTAGGTCGCCAGGTTGGCTCCTTTCTGCGCGGGGAGTAATTGTACCGAAGCATAGTGGCGCCAGCTCTGTGCCAGCGAGAAAGAAGACGTTGACGTCCGTGTGTGGCTCGTGCTTGCCGGGTTCCTGCCTGTACCAGCTTGTTGCGGCTAACGTTTCTGGAATAATAACCTGTGTTTTTACGCAACCTTGCTCGTTGCAATATATATATATTGTCGCGGTACAACGCGAATAAAACACAGATACACCTTGGGACGACGAAAGCAGCGTGTCCTCAACAGCTCAGGCACAAGATCGTCTTCTTCAGCCTCGAGAGAAGCTAGAGGCCCACTACCTCGTGCCAACTAAATGCCCCATCATCGTTATCGTCCACATGTAGACACGCGTCATTTGCCTCTCTCCCAAAGAGCATCGCCCCGATGCGCAGTCTGTAATGCAGTCTTTTTTTCTAAATTAAAGTATCATGCAATCACTCGCTGACGTAGGGTTTCATGCGGACTACGTGAACGAGTTCAGGATGGTGCTGGCGACGCCTTGTAGTATACGAACAGTCGGGAACAACTTCGTAAGTGACATCGCTCAGTCGTCGCACAACTAGGTACGGTCCAAAGTATCTTCTTAAGAGTTTTTCGGAAAGTCCTCGTTTTCGTATGGGCGTCCAAACCCATACTTTGTCGCCCGTTTGGTAGACTACTGTGCTGCGGTGAGCATTGTAACGGCCTGCATCGTAGTCTTGCTGCTGGCTGATCCGTAAACGTGCAAGTTGCCTAGCTTCTTCTGCGCGTTCCGTAAACGTGTCGGCGTCCGGGAAGATGTCGTCGCCTTCGTGGGGTAACATTGCATCTAACATGGTTCGTACTTCCCGTCCATGAACGAGGCTGAAAGGTGTCATGCGGGTCGTTTCTTGCTTGGCCGTGTTGTATGCAAACGTTATGTAAGGCAAGATTGTATCCCAATTTTTGTGTTCGACGTCAACGTACATCGAAAGCATGTCTTCAATGGTTTTGTTTAGACGCTCTGTCAGCCCGTTCGTTTGTGGGTGGTATGCGGTGGTCTTACGATGCGTTGTTCCACTCAGCATCAAAACATGGTCCAAAAGAGCTGCTGTAAACGTGGTTCCTCTGTCTGTGATTACGACGGTTGGTGCACCATGCCTCAGTACAATATTTTCGATAAAAAATCTTGCCACCTCCGCTGCTGTGCCTCTCTGGATAGCCTTTGTCTCGGCATAACGGGTCAAATAATCCGTCGCGACGATAACCCATCGGTTGCCTGCAGTAGAAGTAGGGAGTGGGCCCAAAATGTCCATGCCGATCTGGTGGAATGGAGTCATTGGGACCTGTACGGGTTGCAGGAGGCCAGCTGGTTTAGTTGGCGGTGACTTGCGTCGCTGGCAGTCGAGACAGGTACGAACGTGGTGCTTCACGGCTGTGGTTAGTCTTGGCCAGTAATACCTTTGCTGTACCCTGGCCAACGTTCTTGTGTAACCCAAGTGGCCAGAGGTAACCTCGTTGTGGCATGCTTTCAGTACTTCGGTGCGAAGGGCTGCTGGGATGACGAGCAGATAGGCAGATCCCGACGACGAAAAGTTTCTTTTATAGAGTACTCCGCCACGTAAACAAAATGATGACAACGCTCTTGCGAAAACTCTTGGCGCCTTCCGAGGTCTGCCATCCAAGTAGGTAATTAAGCCAAGCAACTCAGCGTCGTCTCGTTGTTGCTGCGCAATGGTGGTCGTGTCGAGGACACCGAGAAATGATGTTTCCTCCTCCTCGGGTAGGGTTGCCGACTCAATGGGTGAACGGGACAAACAGTCGGCGTCCATATGTCGCTTCCCTGACTTATGTACGACTGCCATGTCGAATTCCTGCAGCCTGAGACTCCAACGCGCTAATCGGCCGGCAGGGTCTTTAAGATTAGTTAACCAACACAGTGAGTGGTGGTCGCTAATTACTTTGAAGGGGCGACCATATAAATACGGACGAAATTTCGTAACCGCCCATACCACGGCGAGACATTCCTTCTCAGTCGTGGAGTAATTAGCCTCAGCACGTGTTAACGTTTGCTTGCGTAAGCGATTACCCTTTCTGCGCCATCTTGCTGCTGCACAAGCACAGCTCCCAGACCAACATTGCTAGCATCGGTGTGAAGCATCGTAGGGGCTCTCTCGTCGAAGTGGGCAAGGACTGGGGGTGTTTGTAGTCGCTGGCGAAGATCGTTAAGAGCAGCTTCCTCTTCGTTATTCCACTCAAAGGTGACGTCTTCCCTTGTAAGGCGAGTTAATGGTGATGCTATGCGTGCGAAGTCCGCGATAAATCGTCGATAATACGCGCAGAGGCCGAGAAAGCGTCTGACAGCCTTTTTATCGGTCGGCATAGGGAACTGTTCAACGGCTACAATTTTTTCAGGATCGGGACGAATACCAGCATGACTGACGACATGACCAAGAAATCGCAGCTCTTCGTAGCAAAAGTGGCACTTCTCAGGCTTCAACGTCAGGCCCGCGGACTCTATGGCTCGTAAGACCACCTCAAGTCTTTTAAGGTGCTCGTCAAACGTCGCGGAAAACACTATGACGTCGTCCAGATATACTAAGCATGTTTTCCACTTCAACCCAGAGAGCACGGTATCCATGAGTCTTTGAAAGGTAGCAGGGGCTGAGCACAAACCGAATGGCAAGACCTTAAATTCATATAACCCATCTGGTGTCACAAAAGCGGTCTTCTCGCGGTCTCTCGGGTCCACCTCGATTTGCCAATATCCACTCCGCAAGTCCATTGAAGAGAAGTATCGAGCATGTCGAAGTCTGTCGAGAGAGTCGTCTATACGCGGTAGTGGATATACGTCTTTCTTGGTCACCTGATTTAGCTTCCGGTAATCCACACAAAAGCGCAGGCTGCCGTCCTTTTTCTTAACGAGGACTACAGGTGACGCCCAGGGGCTCTGTGAAGGCTGAATGACGTCATCTTCAAGCATTCTGTCTACCTGCTGTTGTATCGCTTCACGTTCTTTTGGAGCCACGCGATAAGGGTTCTGGTGAATAGGTCTCGCCGTTTCCTCGGTAATTATTCGGTGCCTGGTTATAGGCGTGCGGCCAACTCTTGATGTTGTCGAAAAACATTCTTGAAATTTGGCCAGTAACTCAAGGAGTCTGCGTCGGTCGTCTTTTGGCAAAGTAATGCTAACGTCCAGAACAGGCGCTGAATCAAGATTTAGCGACTCGTCGACTACCGCCAAGCAGCCTTCGGCATCTATGACATCGTCGAAGTAAGCGACAGCCGTGCCTTTAGGAAGATGCCGGCGCTCAGCACTAAAATTGGTCAGCAGCAAGTCCGTGCGTCCAGCAGCAACTCTGACGATACCTCGTGCGACAGAAATACCGTGGGTCAAGAGCAGCGAGCTTATTCGGTCCGCAACTCCTTCGGCGTCAAACTGAGCAGCGGCGGCCACAGAAACAAGCGTGCATGACCTCGGAGGGAGAACCACATCGTCATCAGTAAGACGCAGTTGGTTTGGTCGCGCCTCTGGGGAATTGGGTAAGCCCGAACAGTTGCAAAACGTAATCAAGCTCTCTGGTATGTTGATGACGGCACCATATTCCCGTAAAAAGTCCATGCCGAGGATTACGTCTCTGCAGCATGCGGCGATAACGACGAACGATGCAGTGAAAGGAGAACCTCCGATGTCAATTCTTGCGGTACATCTTCCCGAGGGCATCAATAACTGGCCTCCTGCTGTTCTTATATGAGGGCCCGTCCACGGCGTCTTCACTTTTCTGAGGCTGTCGGCGAGGTCCTGACTGATAATGGAGAAGTCGGCACCAGTGTCGACTAAAGCTGTGACTTTCTGGCCGTCGAGAAGAACACTAAGGTCAGCAGTCACAATTTCATCGTTTTCACGGCTTATCGGCTGTATGACGTCGTGCTGTGGGGGCTTCTTGTCGTTATCTTTATGGCCTGCAACCTTGCCCCCGGAGGTCGCCGCTTTCAGTTTCCCCGGCGTGGGCTAGGTGACCTTCTTGTATTAAGGTTCGCATAGGTGCGGTGGTGCGACAAAGGCGAACGCGCGGGGGACGGAGAGCGGGACTGACGTCTCAGACCAGGAGGGTGGGCAGGCATTGCCTTCTCTGTAGTGGTAGAGCCGTCCTCAAAGTGATAACGGGCTTTATAGAAAGAGTTGTCGTCATGACGCGGAGTGTATTCGTCGTTGGCACGTCGGCCGTCAAACCAAGGTCGTTGGGGACGGAATAAATCACCTCGATGCCAGCAATGACGGGCAATATGTCCTGCACCTCCGCAGTGAAAGCATAGTGGACGCCTGTCCACGGTGCGCCATACATCTGTTTTCCGGGTCGGTGGACGCGTCGATGCCCATGGAGTGGCTGTGGATGGCTGGTTGTAGGGCTGTAGCGTAGGTGGTTGATGCAGTGTCTGCTCTTGCGGCGGATACGAAGGGGCCATCGGCACCTGGTGGTACAGCGTCGGAATAGCGGGTAGTTGACGTCGGAGAGCGGCAGCGTAGCTCATAGGACGCTGCTGAGCATCAGGACTAGCCGTAGACAACGCTTGGTGGATTTCATCACGTACGACTTCAGCGATCGATGCGATGGGATTTTCAGCAACAGGATTCCGCAACTTCTGCAGTTCCTCGCGAACTATCTCCCTTATCAAGTCTCGCAAGCAGCTCTGACTCTCAGACGTCATGGCGTTAGCATTGATTGGGACATTGCAGGACATGCGGTCGTATTGCCTGCAGCGTTGATGAAGGGCCCGCTCGATAGCCGTAGCCTCCTTAATGAAGTCAACCACGGTAGTCGGAGGGTTGCGCAGTAGCCCGGCAAAAAGCTGCTCCTTGACACCGCGCATGAGGTAACTCAACTTTTTATCTTCCGTCATGTGCGGGTTGGCTCGTTGAAAGAGACGAGTCATGTCCTCGGCAAACATTGCAACGGTTTCGTTGGGTTTTTGAACCCGTAGCTCCAATAACTGCTGCGCACGGTCCCTTCTATCAATATTGGCGAAGGTATCGACGAACTTCTCTCGAAAGTCGGGCCAAGCTGACAGATTGCCTTCTCTATTCTCATACCAAGTACGAGCACCGTCGTCAAGGTAGAAATAGGCGCGTGAAAGCTTTTCCTGTTCCGACCAATGATTTGCCTTGGCAACACGCTCATAGTGGTCAAGCCAGTCGTGAACGTCTTCATGGGCACCACCACTAAAGCGATCGGGAACGAGGGGTTGAAAGAGGGTCACCTGAGATGGGTGTATCGGAAAGCTGCCTTGGGGAACCTGTTGCGAGCTTGCGTTAGCCATTGGTTGAGCTGTGTGGTGCCTAGCAGGTTCCGGCGAGTGAGTCAGCTCTGGCGCGAGGCCTCGCGACCGTCGACTGGAGCGATGCACCGGTGTTTCTACAGGTGACAATGCGTTTGGACTCGATGAGCGGCTCCCAGCAGGCGTGTGGAGCATCAGACAGGGTTGCGGCCCAGCACCTCCACCAGTGTCGCGGTACAACGCGAATAAAACACAGATACACCTTGGGACGACGAAAGCAGCGTGTCCTCAACAGCTCAGGCACAAGATCGTCTTCTTCAGCCTCGAGAGAAGCTAGAGGCCCACTACCTCGTGCCAACTAAATGCCCCATCATCGTTATCGTCCACATGTAGACACGCGTCAATATATATATATATATATATATATATATATATATTGTGAGCATTATTTATGCGTCCCATCTTTTCATCTGTACATACCCATCATCACCAGTCAAGTTTGAGTTGTGGGGCACATCCTCAAGTCAATAAAGGAGAGTCTTGAGTGTTCTCGACGCCATCTTACAAATGGTGGAGAGTGCTGCCCGGTTCCTGCGTCCTCTCGCGTTCTCGGACACCCCAGCGTCTTCTAGAAAACATCCCTGGAGCTCCGTTCAGGCCGCCGCTTAAACGACCAGGGTCCGGTAATGTCGCAAGCCGCCCTGTCCAGCGTGCCAGCTTCGCCACCGCTCCCACCGCCAAGAAACCCTTCTCACCTGGTCACGAGCTCTCAAAAAAATCCTCCGCTGTTCACAGGGCTTCCGGGTGAAGACGTTGAAGACTGGCTAGAGGAGTATGACCGCGTGAGTGTTATCAACAACTGGGATGAGCCTGCGAAACTCACCTACGTTGCATTCTACTTGAGCGGCGTCGCAAAAAACGTGGTTTTTCAACCACGCCACAGATTTTATGACATGGCCAGCCTTTACACGTCAGCTCCGCCAGATTTTCGCCAACTCGTCAGTGCACTCGGATATCGCCAAAAAGAGGCTTGGTGCACGTGTTAAACGCCCTGGTGAGTATTACACTTCTTACATCGAAGATGTTCTCGCCCTTTGCCGCCGCATCGACAACGATATGGCGGAAAACGACCGTGTGCGCCACCTGCTAAAAGGATTTGCGACTGTCGCTTTTAGTGCGCTTGTGGTGCAAAATCCCCAAACCGTAGCCGATGTTGTCGCTACCTGTCAGTGCCTTGAGGAGCTTCAGACCACTCGGGTACAACCTGATATTGTCGCAGTACAACGCGAACAAAGTACAAGTACGCCTTGAGGCAGCGAAAGCAGCGTGTTCTCAACAGCTGAGCCACCAGATCTTCTTTGTTGTTGAGTCAAGCCAGAGGCCCACTACTTGGTGTCTGCTAAATCCCCACATCATCGTTGTCGTTCACACGCAGACACGGGTCATTTGCCTCCCTCTCGAAGAGCATCGTCCCGATGCGAAGTCAATAATGCAGTTTTTTTTTTAAAGAAAAGTCTCACGCAATCACTCGCTGACGTAAGGCTTCATGCGCACTACGTGAACGAGTTCTGGATGGTGCTGGCGACGATTGGTACTACACGAACTGTCGGGAACAACTTCGTAAGTAACCTCACTCAGTTGTCGCAGCACTCGGTAAGGCCCAAAGTATCTTCTTAAAAGCTTTTCGGAAAGTCCTCGTTTCCGTACGGGTGTCCAAACCCATACTTTGTCGCCAGTTTGGTAGACGACTGTTCTGCGGTGAGCATTGTAGCGGCCTGCATTGTACTCTTGTTGTTGGCGGATCCGTAAACGTGCAAGTTGCCTAGCTTCCTCCGCGCGTTCCGTAAACGTGTTGGCGTATGGGTCGATGCCGTCACCTTCGTGCGGTAGCATCGCATCTAACATAGTTCGTACTTCTCGTCCATGAACGAGGCTGAACGGGGTCAGGCGCGTCGTTTCTTGTTTTGCCGTATTGTACGCAAACGTTATGTACGGCAAGATTTCATCCCAATTTTTGTGTTCAACGTCTACGTACATCGAAAGCATGTCTTCAATGGTTTTGTTTAGACGCTCTGTCAGCCCGTTCGTTTGTGGGTGGTAGGCGGTGGTCTTACGATGCGCTGTTCCACTCAGCATGAGGACGTGATCCAAAAGAGCTGCCATAAATGCGGCTCCTCTGTCTGTGATCACGACGGATGGTGCACCATGCCTCAGTACAATGTTCTCGATGAAAAATGTTGCCACCTCTGCTGCTGTACCTCTCTGTATAGCCTTTGTCTCGGCATAACGGGTCAGATAATCCGTCGCGACGATAACCCAGCGGTTCCCTGCTGTAGAAGTAGGCAGTGGGCCCAAAATGTCCATGCCGATCTGGTAGAATGGAGCTGTTGGGACCTGTACGGGTTGCAGGAGGCCAGCTGGTTTAGTCGGTGGTGACTTGCGTCGCTGGCAGTCGAGACAGGCACGGACGTGGTGCTTCACGGCTGTGGTTAGTCTCGGCCAGTAATACTTTTGCTGTATTCTGGCCAACGTTCTCGTGTAACCCAAATGGCCAGAGCTCACCTCGTTGTGGCATGCTTGGAGTACTTCGGTACGAAGGGCTGCTGGGATGACGAGCAGATAGGCAGATCCCGTCGGCGAAAAGTTTCTTTTGTAGAGTACTCCGTCCCGTAAACAAAATGATGACAACACTCTTGCGAAAACTCTTGGCGCCTTCTGAGATCTGCCATCCAAGTAGTTAATTAGGCCAAGCAACTCAGCGTCGTCACGTTGTTGCTGCGCAATGGCGGTCGTGTCGAGGACACCGATAAATGCCATTTCCTCCTCTTCAGGTAGGGTTGCCGACTCAATGGGTGAACGGGACAGACAGTCGGCGTCCATATGTCGCTTGCCTGACTTGTGTACGACTACAATATCGAATTCTTGCAGCCTGAGACTCCAACGTGCTAATCGCCCGGTAGGGTCTTTTAGACTTGTTAACCAGCACAATGAGTGGTGGTCGCTAATTACTTTGAAGGGGCGGCCATATAAATACGGGCGAAATTTTAAAACCGCCCATACCACGGCGAGACATTCCTTCTCAGTTGTAGAGTAATTGGCCTCAGCACGTGTTAATGTTCTGCTTGCGTAAGCGATTACCCTCTCTGTGCCTTCTTGCTGCTGCACAAGCACAGCTCCCAGACCAACATTGCTCGCGTCTGTGTGAAGCATCGTCGGGGCTTCTTCATCGAAGTGGGCAAGCACTGGGGGCGTTTGAAGACGTTGACGCAGGTCATTAAAGGCAGCCTCCTGTTCTTCGTTCCACTCAAAGGCAACGTCGTCTCTTGTGAGACGAGTTAGTGGCGACGCGATGCGGGCAAAGTCTGCGATAAATCGGCGATAATAGGCACAAAGGCCCAGGAAGCGTCTGACAGCCTTCTTATTGGAGGGTACTGGGAACCGTGCGACAGCGGCAATTTTTCCAGGATCGGGTCGGATGCCTGCGTTACTGACGACGTGTCCGAGAAACTGAAGTTCGTGGAAACAGAAATGACACTTTTCCGGTTTCAATGTTAGGCCCCCAGACCGTATGGCACGTAACACCACTTCCAGCCTTTGGAGATGCTCGTCAAAAGTCGTTGAAAATACTACAACGTCGTCCAGATAGACTAGGCACGTCTTCCACTTCAATCCCGAAAGTACCGTGTCCATAAGCCTTTGAAATGTCGCGGGCGCGGAGCACAAACCGAAAGGCAAGACTTTAAACTCGTATAAACCATCTGGCGTCACAAAAGCGGTTTTCTCTCGGTCTCTTGGGTCTACCTCGATCTGCCAGTATCCACTCCTCAAGTCCATGGAAGAAAAGTAGCGAGCGTGCCGAAGTCTGTCAAGGGAGTCATCAATACGTGGGAGCGGGTACACATCTTTTTTGGTCACCCGATTCAGCTTCCTGTAGTCCACGCAAAAACGCAGCGTGCCGTCCTTTTTCTTTACTAGCACTACAGGCGATGCCCAGGGGCTCTGTGACGGTTGAATTACATCATCTTCAAGCATTTTCGCGACTTGTTGTTGTATGGCTTCGCGTTCCTTTAAAGCTACACGATAAGGGTTCTGGTGAATAGGTCTCGCCGTGTCCTCGGTGATTATTCGATGCTTTGTCAAAGGTGTTCGACCAACTCGTGAGGTCGATGAAAAGCAGTCGTGGAATTCGGCTAGTAGCTGAAGAAGTCTCTGTCGGTCATCCTCTGACAGAGTGGGGCTAACATCAAGAACGGGTTCTGGTTCTTGATTAGGCGCTTCATCTAATACCGATAAACATAAACTGCTTCGCATGTCTACGATATTGTCGTAAGAAGCGATAGCTGTGCCCTTCGGAAGGTGCCGGCGCTCAGTACTGAAGTTGGTCAAAAGTAAATTCGTGCGCCCACCAGTGAGACGGACGATACCTCGTGCGACCGAAATGCCATGGCTAAATAGCAGCGAGCCAATTTGGTCGGCAATGCCTTCGCCATCAAACGGTTCGTGCCCTTCCACCGAAACAAGAGTGCATGACCGTGGCGGGACGACCACATCATCATCAATTATACGTAAAGTGTTACGTATTGTGTCTGAACAGTCAACCAAACCAGGGCTGTTGCGGAACGTAATTGAACGGTCCGGGATGTTGATGACGGCACCATATTCTCTTAAGAAGTCCATCCCTATGATCAGGTCCTTGCAACATGAGGTGAGGATGACAAACGTCGCCACGAAAGAAGAGCTGCCGATGCCCAGTCTCGCTGTACACCTTCCGACAGGCATCAACAGCTGGCCGCCTGCTGTCCTCAGGTGAGGTCCCGTCCACGTAGTCTTCACTTTTTTTAGGCGCACGGCAAGGTTTTCACTTATGATAGAGAAGTCGGCACCGGTGTCAACTAAGGCTGTTACTTGCTGTCCGTCTACAAAAACGGTAAGATCTGTGGTCACAGTTTCGTCAACGTTACAACTAGTCGGCTTTACGGCGTCCTGTGGTAAGAGTAACGGGGGCCTTTTTTCGTCGCCTTGGCGGCCTGCAACCTCACCCCCGGAGGTCGCCGCCTTCAGTTTCCCCGGCGTGGACTTGGTGACCTCCTTCCGCTGGCGTCGGCTGTAGTGCGGTGGCGCGACGAAGGCGAATATGCCGGAGACGGAGAACGTGGTCGACGTCCCAAACCTGGCTGGTAATTAGGCTCACCGTCGTCATTGTTGGCTCGGCGGTTGTCAAAATGGAACCGAGACAAGGAAGGTCGTTGAGAATCAGCGTCCTGGCGTGGTGGGTAGTCGTCGTTGGGGCGTCGATCGTCAGACCATTGCCGAAGAGGTCGAAACGTGTCGGCGCGGTGCCAGCAATGACGAGAAATGTGGCCGACACCTCCGCAAGTAAAACAAAGCGGACGTCTATCCACGGTGCGCCATACGTCTGTTTTACGAAGCTGTGGACGTCTCAACGGCTCATAATGTTGTAAATGCCGTGTCTCGTTGGGAGACGGCTCTTCGTACGGCAGCATTTCATACGGTGGCACGACGGAAGGGCGCCGCGGTGTCTGTTCTTGCGGTGGCGACCAAGGAACGGCTGTCGATGGCTGGCGGTACGACGGCGGAACGGGCGGCGGGCGGCGAAGCGCGGCTGCGTAGCTCATAGGTCGCTGATCGTGAGTAGAATCAGCTGCCGAAAACGCTTGGCGTATTTCTTCGCGGACGACTTCAGCGACAGACGCCGTGGGTGGTTCCGTGACCAGAGTCCGCAGCTTCAGCAGCTCTTCGCGAACAATCTCTCGTATTAAGTCGCGCAACGAGCTTTGATTGTCAGATGTCGTAGCGGCGACTTGCATGTGGGCGTTGCTGGACAAGCGATCGTATTGTCGGCATCGCAGGTGAAGCGCCCGTTCGATAGCTGTTGCTTCTTTGATGAAGTCTGTCACGGTGCTTGGCGGGTTCCGCAAAAGTCCGGCGAACAATTGCTCTTTAACGCCGCGCATGAGGTAGCGCAGCTTTTTGTCGTCGGTCATGTGCGGGTCAGCTTTACGGAAGAGACGGACCATGTCCTCTGTGAACATTGCGACCGTTTCATTGGGTTTCTGAACGCGTAGCTCGAGTAAATGCTGCGCACGTTTGCGCCGGTCGACATCGGCAAATGTGTCAATCATTGCTCTTTTAAAGTCACTCCATGTTGACAAACTGCCTTCTCTGTTCTCGTACCAAGTACGAGCACTGTCGTCGAGATAGAAATAGGCGCGGGAAAGCCTTTGTTCAAGAGACCACTGGTTGGTGTTGGCGACACGTTCATAGTGATCAAGCCATTCTTCGACGTCTTCATGTGCTCCACCACCAAAGCGATCAGGCACCAGCGGTGAAAAAAAGGTTACCTGAGATGGGGTCGGCAAACTACTGTCTCGTAGTAACTGTGTTGGGCTGGCGGTGGCCATTGGTAGATGTGAGCGGTGCCTCGTAGAGTGCTCCTGTGAGAGGGTGAACTCTGGAAGGAGGCCTCGCAAGCGACGACTGAAGCGATGCACGGGAGTGTCGACAAGAGCTTCTGGGCTGGATGAACGGCTCCCCGTGGGAGTGTGGAGCATCAGGCGGGGTCGCGGGTCAGCACCTCCACCAGTGTCGCAGTACAACGCGAACAAAGTACAAGTACGCCTTGAGGCAGCGAAAGCAGCGTGTTCTCAACAGCTGAGCCACCAGATCTTCTTTGTTGTTGAGTCAAGCCAGAGGCCCACTACTTGGTGTCTGCTAAATCCCCACATCATCGTTGTCGTTCACACGCAGACACGGGTCAATATGTCTGATTTGAGCTCATGTCATGATACAACAGAGCTGCGTGCACTGATCCGCTCTATCATCCGCGAGGAACTTCATGCACAGGCTTCACCTCGCCACCTCGATATCCGAACGACGCCACCCGCTACTAGTTTACGCGACGTCATGAGGGAGGAACTGGCCTTGATGACTAGTACACCAGATCCGAGTTCACATCCCATCCCCAGTAATGCTGACGTTGCTGCAACGACACCTACGCCCCACCAGAGCCTCGCCTCGATGACTGTCTCACCTGTCCCGAGCTCATATCCAGCGTCCATGCCAACGTATGCTCAGGTTGCTGCTAGGGCACCTGCACCCCAGCAAAGCCCAATGCAGCTACCAGCGCCCGAAGTGCATGGTTCGCTCAACTCACTCGCACCGCGACCATCTTCCCAGCCTTACAACGCCTGGTGCAGTTCGCGGCCGACTTGCTTCTATAGCGGCATCCGTGGTCATATTTCAAGGTTTTGCCGACGCCGTCAGCAAGACGAACGACGAAGCTACGATAACCTTGAACGGGACGACTTCTACGCGACTGGACCACCCTATCGTCGGCTGTATCGGAACAGCACACGTCGGTCGCCGTCTCCGCAGAACTTTGACCCAGTTGGCAGTTCCCGGTTCTGACGTCGTCGCTCACCTTCACCGATGCGGCGTTCTTCTCCTCTCCGACCTTCTACTTCAATTCCCGACTGCAAACTGGAAAACTGAACAGTGCAGCTTCGGGAGGGAAAGCTGCATCTTTCGAACTGCGTCAAACTCCTCCGGACCGCCCCTAGTATGTTTTATTGGTGTATGTTGAAGGTATACAGACAGAGGCACTGGTGGACACAGGCGCATCACTTTCTGTAATTCGTGGAGACTTTTGTGCCCGCTTGAAAAAAGTTAGGACGCCCTACGATGGTCCTCCCTTTCGTTGCGCAGATGGAGTCCCTATTCAGCCTTCAAGTGTTTGCACAGTCTGCGTTTTCATAGATGGCATCCTTCACCACATTCAGTTTCTTGTACTTCCTTCGTGCACTCATACAGTAATTTTAGGATGGGACTTCCTTTCTTCGGCATCAGCTTTCATATCGTGTCGTCAGCGAGTCATTCGAATGTCAGCTACTGTGAGTTCATCGGTTGTCGATCCATACAGCTTCCGTGTCATTGCTGCCACTGATTGTTTCATTTCGCCAGAAGATGAACAACTTCTAACGATCGCTTCGGATACTATAGTTAATGGTGACGTGTTCATAGCTCCATCAGTTCGCTCCAAACCTGCGGGGCTTACCATAGCACCCGGCCTTGTGCGGTATAACGACGGTAAAGCATTGATAACCGCCTTGAATCCAACTTCTTCGCCAGCGATGCTGCCCCAGGGCACTGCTGTGAGCTGCTTCGCTGACAGTGGGCCTTTTTCACTGGTTCCCCGTCACGCAGAATCACTGCCTTTGTCTGCTACTAGTGATATCAAGGCTACCACTGTTACCTTAAATGACACCATAAGTCCTCACCTCACTGCCGAGCCTAAAAAGAGAGACCTCTTAGACCTTCTCCAAAGCACAGCCTTTCGTTTGATGTACATTGCAAAGTTCTGGGCCGCACCTCCGTTGCAGAGCACAGCATCGAAACCGAAGGCAGCTCTATTGTACGCCGCCGCCCATACCGTCTCTCTTCGGCAGAACGGCAAATCATTGAGGAAAACGTCGCCGACATGCTCAAACGGGATATTATTCGACCTTCATCCAGCTCCTGGTCGTCTCCTGTGGTGTTGGTCCAGAAAAAGGATGGCTCTGTCCGCTTTTGTGTTGATTATAGAGCGCTCAATAAGATCACGAAAAAAGACGTATATCCGTTGCCACGCATAGATGATGCCCTGGACTCCCTACAAGGCGCAGAATATTTCTCCAGCCTCGACCTCCGATCCGGGTATTGGCAAATACCTATGCGCGAAGCACACAAGGAGAAAACAGCGTTTGCGACGCCTGACGGGCTTTACGAATTTAACGTCATGCCCTTTGGCTTATGCAACGCTTCAGCAACATTCGAGCGCATGATAGATACTGTCTTACGTGGTCTCAAATGGAAAACCTGTTTATGTTATTTAGACGACATCGCCATTTATTCTTCTACTTTTTCTCAGCACCTTAAGCGTTTGGACGAAGTTCTAACGTGCATTTCGAACGCTGGCCTACAGCTCAATACAAAAAAGTGCCACTTCGCCAGCCCAAGCATCAAAGAATTGGGTCACCTTGTCAGAAAAGACAGCGTTCAACCCGACCCCGACAAGGTTGCTGCCGTAATTAGTTTTCCACGTCCGCGTAATCAAAAACAATTGCGAAGTTTCGTGGGCCTGGCGTCTTACTTCCGCCGCTTAATCCGTCACTTTGCTATCATTGCGGGGCCGTTACACAAGCTTCTGACGTCAGGGACGGATTTCACGTGGACTGACGTGTGCGAGTGTGCTTTCCAAGCCCTTAAGCGAGCTTTGACATCAGACGCCGTCCTCCGTCACTTCTATGAGAGTGCACCCACTTTCCTGCACACAGATGCCAGCGGCCACGGAATCGGTGCTGTCCTCCTCCAGCGCGACGACACTTCACGTGAGAGAGTAGTTGCGTATGCCAGCTGCGCACTAACACCTGCAGAGCAAAACTACTCGATAACAGAGCAGGAATGTCTCACTGTCGTTTGGGCCATCCAGAAATTTCGACCTTATCTGTATGGACGCCACTTCACTGTGGTTACCGACCACCATGCCCTATGCTGGTTGTCCTCGCTGAAGAATTTGTCTGGGCGCCTCGGTCGCTGAATACTACGTTTGCAAGAGTACACTTTTGACAATGTGTACAGGTCCGGCAAACAGCATCAGGATGCTGACGCTCTCTCTCGCTGCCCTCTGCCACTTTCATCTCCAACCACGCATCCCGAATGCCCCTCGGGTGATCAAGTGGCTTCCTCTTCACTCACGTTATCACCCCTGGCAGATGCTGGGTCGCTACCTTTAAACAACAGCGCCCAGTTTGCCGCGTACCAACGTGAGGATTCCTACTGTAACCGCATCATCGGATACTTGAATGGCTCGCCTTCTCCACCTAATGCCAGACTACATCGTCAGCTACGGCTGTTCAAGCTAGAGAACAATGTCCTGCAGCACTATGCTTACAATGCGGATGGGCATCGGTGGGTGCCAGTACTTCCCCGTTCGCTGCGAAAACAAGTTCTCGAAGCATTGCACGACGACCCATCAGCTGGACACTTGGGATTTCAGAAGACCCACAACCGCGTTAGGAGCCGTTTCTTCTGGCCTGGTCTTTCTACCTTTGTGGCTAATTATGTCGCTTCTTGCGCACTTTGTCAACGCCGGAAACGACCAACTTCAGCTACTGCTGGCTTATTACAACCCATTCCATGTCCCGACACACCTTTTGCCGTTGTCGGAATAGACCTCGTCGGGCCACTTCCCGTAACGCCAGCGGGCCACCGCAGGATCGTCACAGCCGTCGACCACCTCACACGATACGCGGAGACCGCTCCTCTACGCACTAGCTCCGCCTCAGACGTTGCCGCCTTCTTTTTAGAAGCCATTGTGTTGCGTCATGGTGCACCTCGTACGTTGTTGAGTGACCGGGGCAAGGCCTTTATATCGACAATTCTGGACGAAATTCTAAAAAACTTGTGGCACAGTTCATAAGACCACATCCGCTTACCACCCGCAGACAAATGGGCTGACAGAGCGATTCCACCGGACTCTCTAATCGACATGATACCCATGTACATCGGACCGAACCACGATAATTGGGACAAAATCTTGCCGTTCGTAACATTTGCAAACAACACCATTGTTCAACGAACCACCGGGTATTCACCTTTCTTCCTCGTCTATGGTCGTGCGCCGACATTCACCATTGACGCCTCTTTCTTCAATGTAATGACAAAAACGTCGACGACTACGCCTGCAGACGAAATGTCTCCAGGCTTGCTGAGGCACGGCAACGTGCTCAACTCAACACGGAGGCCAGTTAACAAGACCGCAAGCAACGCTATGACAGCTTTCGTCGAGACGTCACCTTCCGTCCTGGAGATGAAGTACTACTTTGGACGCCTGTTCGCACACCTGGATTGTGTGAAAAGTTTGTCTCGCTTTCTAGGACCTTACGTTGTTTGTGAATGAACATCTCCGGTCAATTACCTTGTCACTCCCGTCGAGGGTTCTTCGGACCGTCGTTACCGTGCCTCCGAGATAGTCCACGTTTCACGTCTTAAACCCTTTGTGCGCCGTACCTTTCCCGCCTAAGTCTCGGCCGGGCCGGCCGCTCAAGTGCGCGGGAAAAATAACTGTGAGCATTATTTAGGCGTCCCATCTTTTCATCTGTACATACTCATCATCACCAGTTAAGTTTGAGTTGTGGGGCACATACTCGAGTCAATAAAGGAGAGTCTTGGGTGTTCTCGATGCCATCTTACAATATATATATATATATTGTCACGATGAGTCACAAGTGCTGGGGGATATATTGAACGACCGGGTAGCTAGCTCTAGGACGATGCGTCAGTCATGGCTGGCTCTCGAGCCGAGAAGAGACACGCAAATCTTCTTTCTTTCCTCCAGATCGTAGGGCCGCTCTTGCAGTCGACCCAATACGTGTGGGTGGCATTATCCCCCCTTTCGAAAAGAAAAAAGTCCCAAAAGGGCGAAAGAAAAGTACATAGCATTACCACGATGTTACGACATAGACACGTGGAAAAAAAGAAATTGGAAATTCGGATAAAGTAAATATAGAAATTAACGAGCGTGTCAATATAGGAACAATCGGTGAACGAAGAAGCAAGTTCACAAAAATAAATAAATAACATAAAGAACAGTGTACGGCAAGAAAAAAAGTTATGAACAACGCGCAATAAACGGTTTCATGCGGTACACGTGAACGACATCCGACCTTGGTCGTGTCCTACTCCGTGCCTGCGATGTTGAGTCCGGAACCACTTCGTAGTTCACGTCACTGACGCGACGTAACACTTTATAAGGGCCAAAGTACCGGCTCAGTAACTTTTCACTAAGGCCACGGCGGCGGACGGGCGTCCACACCCAAACTTGGTCTCCGGGGTTGTAAAATACTTCACTGTGGCGGATGTTATAGCGCCATGCGTCTGCCTGCTGTTGCTAGCCGATGTGTAGTAGCGCGAGCTGCCGGGCTTCCTCAGCACGCTCTGCGAATTCATCGGCGTCAGTTGCCAACTCGTCTTCGTCTTGACACGGTAGCATAGAGTCCAGCATGGTCTGCACTTCGCGGCCGTTGAGAAGCCGAAATGGCGTGAATCGCGTGGTCTCTTGCACGGCGGTATTATACGCGAAGGTCACGTGAGGTAAGATCCGGTCCGATGTTTTGTGTTGTACGTCGATGTACATTGAGATCATGTCTGCGATGGTCTTATTCAGTCGCTCGGTGAGTCCGTTGGTTTGCGGGTGGTACTCAGTTGTCTTTCGGTGTCTGGTGTTGCTCAGTTTGAAAACCTCGTCCATAAGCTGCGCCGTGAACGCCGTCCCTCTGTCCGTTATTATACTGGAAGGAGCACCGTGTCGTAACACGATGTGGCGCATGAAAAATTGTGCTACCTCGGAAGCCGTGGCTCGTGGGATTGCCTGCGTCTCAGCGTAGCGTGTCAAATAGTCGGTCGCGACGATCACCCATTTGTTGCGGTCCGCAGATAGGGGAATGGCCCGAGAATGTCCATGCCGACTTGGTCGAACGGCGTGCAGGGTGCTTAAATGGGCTGAAGCAAACCAGCTGGCTTAACAGATGGTTGCTTTCGGCGCTGACGTTCTCGACAGCTCTTGACATACTTCTTGACGCTTGCCGAAAGTCCTGGCCAATAGTACCTCTTGCTCACTCTGGCCAAGTGTCCGTGAGTAGCCCAGATGACCGGATGTGGGTTGGTCATGGCAAGCGAAGAGGACGTCGTCTCGCGTGTCTCGAGGAACCACCAGGAGGTAGTTACGGTTGTTCGAAGGAGCGTTCTTCTTGTACAGCACAGCATCTCGAAGGCAGAACGACGGCAACGAGCGGGATAAATGACGTGGTATGATTGTGCCCTGGCCCTCTAAATGATCGATGATCGGACGAATCTCTGCGTCATCCCGCTGCAGTTTACTCAAGTCTGATGAGCTAATGGCGCCCAGGAAGCCTTCGTCTTCCTCTGCTTCCTGACTGACGACATGAAGGGGTGCACGTGACAGTGTGTCAGCGTCTTCATGCTTATGGCCGGACTTATGGACGATGGTGACGTCAAATTCCTGCAGCCGCAAGCTCCACCGTGCTAGCCGTCCTGAAGGGTCACGCAGGCTTGCCAACCAGCAGAGGGCATGGTGGTCCGTCACTACCTTGAAGGGACGACCATAAAGGTACGGGCGAAACTTGGTGATTGCCCACACGACTGCGAGGCACTCTTTCTTTGTAGTAGAATAATTCGCCTCGGCACGGGATAGAGAGCGGCTGGCGTAGGCTATCACCCTTTCGATGTCGTCTTGACGCTGAACGAGCACTGCACCAAGCCCAACGTTACTAGCGTCAGTACGGACCTCGGTGTCAGCATCATTGTCGAAATGAGCGAGAACGGGTGCTGATTGCATGCGCTGTCGCAGTTCATCAAAAGCTGCTTGTTGCTCGTTTTCCCAGACAAACGGCGTGTCGTCCCTTGTGAGACGAGTCAGAGGTTCTGCTATCTGTGAAAAGCCATGAATGAACCGGCGATAGTAGGCGCACAAACCAAGGAAGCGCCGGACGGCTTTCTTATCGACAGGAGCTGGTAATTCGGCAACAGCGGCAAGCTTTTCTGGATCGGGCCGGACTCCTTCGGCGCTAACTACATGTCCAAGAAATTTTAGTTCTTCATACCCGAAGTGGCACTTCTGTGGCTTTAGAGTGAGGTCCGCCGATCGGATAGCCTCCAGCACGCTGCGCAGGTGCTGTAGGTGCTGCTCGAACGTGGCAGAGAAGACCACCACATCATCAAGGTAGACAAGGCAAGTCTGCCACTTGAGTCCTGTGAGGACAGTGTCCATCATTCGTTGGAAAGTTGCCGGCGCTGAACACAAGCCGAAAGGGAGTACTCGAAATTGGTATAGGCCGTCTGGAGTCACGAAGACTGTCTTTCCGCGGTCTCACTGATCTACCTCGGTTTGCCAGTACCCGCTTTTGAGATCGAGAGAAGTGAAATAATGCGCACGACGAAGTCTATCTAGCGAATCGTCGATACGTGGTAGCGGGTACACATCCTTTTTGGTCACGTTGTTAAGCTTTCGGTAATTGACGCAGAAGCGTAGCGACCCGTTCTTCTTTTTGACAAGCGTGACTGGAGATGACCACGGGCTGTTCAATGGTTCGATAACGCCATCGTCAAGCATCTCGCGAACTTGCGTACGTATCGCTTCACGTTCTTTAGTCGACACGCTGTAGGGGTAATGGTGTATTGGGCGTGCGTCAGACATCCGACTTCCGAGGATACGAGTGCCGATCGTCGATGTACTGGACCGGTTGCACCGAACGATGGGCAACAGAAGCACCACGGACAAAGGGCAGGGGCGGTGGCGTGTACGTGCCTTCGTAGTATGGTATGTGCTGCGCTGACTCGAGTGAAACTGCAGGGACAGGATGAACGAACAATGGCGGCGATGCAGCAGGGCGTTTCAAGGCTTCCGCGTAGGTTGTCTTACGGTGGTATTCAGCAGGAACTACAAGCGGCCTTGACGGCATGCAAGCGATCTTCATCGCCTGGTCCGGATGGGATCACGTACATGGCTCTTTGCAACCTCGGAGAAGCAGCTCGACGGGCCCTTCTATCCGTGTACAACGACTCGTGGAGCAGCGGATTTATCCCTCATTCATGGAAATCCAGCCGCCTCGTCCCTGTGCTTAAACCAGGTAAATCTCCTCTGCACTTGACCTCTTATCGCCCCATCGCTTACCAGCTGTTTCGGGAAAGTGATGGAGAGGATGATTTTGACTCGTTTAGAGTGGCACCTGGGGCGCCACGAGGTATACCCTCATGATATGACGGGCTTTCGGCGTGGGAGGTCCGCAATTGATAACGTTATAGACCTGGTCTCATCTGTTCAGCATCAAAAAAGACTGAAACGTTTATCTGCGGCGTTGTTCTTGGACGTGAAAGGTGCATACGATAACGTATCACATGAAGCCATTCTGTATGTCATGGAAAATGTTGGATTAGGGGGTCGGGTTTACCAATTGATCCACAGCTATCTGAAAGGCAGAACTTTCTTTGTACAGACGGAGAATGGCACAACAACGCACCATTGCAACCGTCGAGGTGTGCCTCAAGGCGGCGTTCTTAGCCCCACACTTTTCAATCTAGCGCTACTCGGCCTGGTTGATGCACTTCCAGAATCTGTCCATCTATCAATATATGCAGATGGCATCTGCATCTGGGCGTCAGGCGTAACACGCCTTCATTTGCGTGCCCGGCTTCAGAGAGCGGCAAAAATAGCGGCAAAGTACCTGGAAGAACGGGGACTAGAGCTGTCATCAGAGAAATGCTCGCTTATAGCATTCACGCACAAGGCTATGAGCCCATATGTTATTAAAATCAACGGACACACGATAAACTACGTGAAGACCCACCAATTCCTCGGAGTCATAGTTGATCGCGACATCTCCTGGAGCCCTCTCATCGCCCACATGAAAACTAAACTCACTATGATCACCCACGTACAGAGGTTCCTTGCTGGGAAAACGTGGGGTGCATCGGTACAAGCAATGCTCCAACTCTACACTGTTCTGTTCCTCGGTTATATGCGATACAGCTTACCCGTGCTTTGCGGGATCCGAAGAACAAACTTGCGCGTCCTCCAGTCGATCCAAGCCCAAGCCCTGAGGATATGCCTTGGTCTCCCGAGATGCGCGTCTACAGCAGCGACAGTCATCATTGCGCGTGATTATCCAGTCAACGCATACATCCGCGTAGACGCTTTGAGAATGCACATAAGACATTTCGCTCGGCTTCCATCTGATCACCTAGCCTCACTTCGAACTTCCAGGCCCCACTCAGCGTTCAGCGCAACTGTAGCTCAGCATTGCGCAGTGCTTCCATTGCACTTCACGCATGCAGCACAGCCGCCGATACCATTATGGTGCCTACACCCACTCAAAGCCCTTCTTACAATTCCTGGCATCCAAAATAAGAAAAAGTTGTCAAATCTAGCCCTGAAACAGGCCACATTACTTTTCCTGCAAGAGAAGCACAACGGACGCCTCCACATTTACACGGATGGCTCGGTGTCTTCAGTAAGCTCTGCAGGGGTGGTGGTTATTCCCGCGAGGAACATCACAATTAAATTCATGACATCGCATTTGACGTCGTCGACAGCTGCAGAACTTGCAGCCATTCGTGCAGCTCTGGAGTTTATAGTGAAAGAACCTTCGGGAATTTGGTCGATCTTTTCGAACTCGAAGGCATCTCTTCAATGTCTTATATCACCCTTTCGCCATGGACCTAATGAACAGTTAGTAGCTGAAATAAGGCTTCTTCATCACCAAGAAACCGAAAAACAGCGCAGCATAGTGTATCAGTGGATACCAGGCCATTGCGGTATATATGGCATTGACCGCGCAGATGAGGCCGCTAGATCTGCACACGGTGGTACCCAATACACAGCCATCCCGTTCTCAAGAACCGACGCAGCTACAAGACTTCGTTCGCTTGCACGTGACCTTACATTGGCACAGTGGAACTCGACAGACTTCACAAACGCGCGCCTGCATAACCTGGATCCCGATCTGCAGCTTCGTCTTCACCCAAGGATATCTCGAGCTGAGGAGACTCTTCTACACCGCCTGTGGCTTCGAGTGGCCTTCACGAACGCATACTTTTATCTCATCGGGATGGCCAGCTCTCCTACAAGCACTTACTGCAGTTGCGAAGAAACCATCGCGCACCTTCTGTGTGAGTGCACCCATTTCAACGTGCAAAGACAAGAACTCACTGCAGCTCTGGATAGACTAGACAATCGGCCTTTGTCGGAACAAAGGATTCTGGGTCATTGGCCAAGCCCATCCTCAGCCCAGAAGGCTTTGAAAGCTTTGCTGCGCTTTTTGCGGACAACTGGCCTCAGAGACAGACTTTAGTGTCTTATACTCTTTGATGTTGCCTTTCCTCTGTCGCAATTTTTTTTGTAATTTCTCCCTGTCTTCGCAACATTTCTTTTTAACATCTATCATTCCCCTCACCCCTTTCCCCAGCACAGGGTAGCCAGCCGGTCTAAGAACTGGCTAACCTCCCTGTCTTTCCGCTTAAACTTTTTTCCTCTCTTCAGCAGGAGCTGACGCAGCTGTATCAGGAGGCAAGGTGTCCCGGAGGGCCTGGTGCAGCTCATCCTTGATCTCAGTTGCAATAGAGCTAACCGTAGGATGAGGTGTTACACCAGCCTTTTGCAACTCTTCACGTACGATATTACGGATGAGTTCATGTAAGGAGTCATTGCTGGTCCCAGCAACGGCGAAAATGTCAGCAGTGGACATGCCACTGACTTGCCTGTCGTATTGGTTTGATCGCTGCTGTAGCATTTTTTCCATTGTCACGGCTTCAGACAAGAACTCCGCGACCGTCTTCGGAGGGCTTCGCACGAGGCCGGCGAAAAGCTGGTCCTTGACACCACGCATCAAGTGACGCAACTTCTTGTCCTCCGTCATTCTTGAATCTGCCCGTCGGAAGGGACGCGTCATGTCTTTGACGTACGCGGTCACAGTTTCATTTGGCGACTGGACGTGGGCAAGAATAGCTCGTTCAGCTCTTTCTTGGCGGTCAGCGCTGGCATATGTCTGCAGAAGTCTACGAGAGAATTCGGGCCACGTCGTCAGCTGCTCCTCTCGATTTTGATACCACGTGCGAGCCCCGTCTTCGAGATAGAAGTAGACACGACCCAGTTTCGCCGCGTCGTCCCACTGATTCAAGTTGGCTACGCGCTCGAAGTCCGCCAACCAGTGCTCAACGTCTTCGCTCTCCGTACCATGGAACGTCGTCGGTGCCCGTGGGCTTTCCAACGTATATTGGTTCGACGACGTGCTTCCCGTGCCGGTTGGAAAGGTTTGTACCGAAGTGCTGGTCATGTTTGTTGACGTGGTGGGAGCATTATCGTTGACTTCCGGAGGCAATCCCCTGATTCGGCGGCTGGTCCGATGCACGGGAGTATTTACTGGCACTGGACTCCTATTACGGCTTCCTGGGGGAAGTCTGCAGCACCCGTGAGACTACCCAGCACCTTCCACCAGTTTGTCACGATGAGTCACAAGTGCTGGGGGATATATTGAACGACCAGGTAGCTAGCTCTAGGACGATGCGTCAGTCATGGCTGGCTCTCGAGTCGAGAAGAGACACGCAAATCTTCTTTCTTTCCTCTAGATGGTAGGACCGCTCTTGCAGTCGACCCACTACGTGTGGGTGGCAATATATATATATATATATATATATGTGTGTGTGTGTGTGTGTGTGTGTGTGTGTGTGTGTGTGTGTGTGTGTGTGTGTGTGTGTGTGTGTGTGTGTGTGTGTGTGTGTGTGTGTGTGTGTGTGTGTGATTTGTAGAATGGATAGGGTGCAATTAGCAGTGCCTGCAAAGGACGAGGAAGAGCACCGTGGTTCATGCTCGTGACAGCTCCGATTCGGATCGCTGAGCGCTTGACCTGTGTTCGTTTTCTTAATAAACGCATCGTGCACTCAACGCTCAACGCGTACTACCAAGTGGTGGAGAGTTCTGGTTCTCTTTTTCACCCTGGAACTCCGTAGCCGGACTCTACTCCCGCCGTTCATCATGCCTGACGACGTTGCAGCACAGCCGAATGCTGCCACACACCCAGCTCTCCACTGCCCCGGTATTCCGAGGGAGCGTGAACCAGTTCTATTCAACGGTACAGATGAACAGAACGTCGAGGACTGGCTCGCTTCGTTTGAAAGAAGTGGGTGTCAACAACCGGTGGGACGATAACGACAAACTCGGTCGCGACCACTTCTACCTGAGGGGTGTCGTGGAGCTTTGGTTTAACAACCATGAGGCTAAGATTACTCCCTGGTCCTCTTTGAAAATGACCTTCGCAGACGTATTCAGCCAACCAGCAGTGCGCAAGCTCCACGCGGAGCAGCGTTTGCGTGATCGTGCCCAGTTGGCAGGAGAAAGTTCCACGTCTTACATTGAGGACGTCGTAGGCCTTTTCCGGCGCTTCAATCTGGCCATGTCCGAAGCCGACAAAGTCAAGCATCTCATGAAGGGCATCGAGTACGATGCGTTTCACATGCTTGTGGCGAAAACTCCTCGAACCGTCACAGACAGCGTTCAGCACTGCCAGAGCTACGACGAGTTGCGAAAGCAGCGCATTTCCACGCGACGTCACAGTTTTGACACGACCAGCACGTCAGCACTGACCGTTAGCGCGATCTCTCCAGATCCGGTAGTATTGACGCACCAAATACAACAGTTCATCCGCGAGAAGGTTGCCCTCCAATGGTCTATTGCTCCCTTTCTCCCTAGTAATAGTCATGGACTCCCCTCGTCACTGTACCAAACCATTGAGGAGTAAGTATCCCAGCTCTTCCGCCTACGCACCAGCCACCACCTGTATCAGCGCCGTTGACATATGCCGACGTCGCGAAAAGGCCTTCACATGCAGTGCGATACAGCACAGGCCCTTCTCACCGCCCTCATGTCTTCTACGCACCGCTAGCGCCGACAAGCCCGCAAGTTCCGCTTTATCGACGTCCTGCCACCCTTCCCAATAATCCTTGGCGCACACTGGACAACCGACCAATATGGTATTACTGTAGTCTACCCGGGCATGTCGAGCGTTTCTGCCGCCGCTGTGTTCCTCGTCCAACTGCCGTTGAAGCCAATTACAGCTACGACCATACAGAGCCGCAACAGCCAATGCCCTCCCACGCTCCTTCAAACACCTCATCGTCGAACCGCCGCAGCTCCCGCTCGTCTCGATCACCCTCCCCGCGCCGGTGCACGCTATAGCCAATGTTTCGACGCACCGCACCTGTCCACACGGAAAACGGACCACCGAAGTTCCCGAGGCAAAAACTGCGCCACTGTCGAAATCTACAAGGCCTCGTTCCCAACCTGCAAACGAAATCCCAGTCTTCATAGAAGGTGTTGCCGTGTCTGCTGTCGTCGATACTGGAGCTGCTGTGCCCGCGTTGAGCGAAGCAATGTGCCGCAAGTTGAAAAAGATTACGACTCCGCTTTCTGATTTTTCTCTCCGTACGGCGACTGCACATCACATAAAACCTTCCGTCACGTGCACAGCTCGTCTACTCATTCAGTACGTTTTGTATGTGGTTGAATTCGTCGTCTTTCTGCACTGCTCGCATGACGTTAAATTGGGCTGGGACTTTCTTTCCATGCATCATGCCGTTGTCGATTGTGCCCGTGCCGAGCTTGAATTATCAGCAATCTAGGACATCGCTCCTGCCAAGTCATCTTTTTCTCGTCTCGTCATCGCCGAGGACACGAACATCCCACCTATGTGGTCTGCTATTGTGCCAATCTCCTGCGACTATGCTTTCTCTACCGCTTTGTTTACGCCGTCAGCGAAATTCACTTCTCGTAAGCACTTTCTTCTCCCATTTGCTCTTAGCATTGTTTTTTATTTTATTATTTTCGATCGAAAACTCCCACAACCATTTATGTCACGAACTCGCTTTGGGTCCCAACGACTATGTCCCGCGGAGAATGTATAGGGCAACATGAGGACATTGATTCAGTCTGCCCTAACTCACTACCTTGTCGCACGGCAAGCCTCCATGTCACGAGCGTTAATCTCGATACAACGGCCAACACATCTACCCCAGATGTCTTCCTTCCATCCATTGCTTCGGCCCTTCCCAGCGTTCAGCGGACGCAACTCGAAGCTTCTCGGCCGCTTTCGGATGTCTTTCAATTACAAGCAACCCAGTTTGAGCAGAACAACTTCGATCGTTCATCATATAGACACCGGCAGCCATGCACCCCTGCGCGAGCGTTTATACCGCGCCTCTCAAGCTGAACGTCAGGTTATTGAAGGCCAGGTGACTGACATGCTTAGTCGGGGAGTCATACAGCCGTCCCACAGTCCCTAGGCATCCCCGGTGGTGCTCGTGAAAAAAAATGACGGTAGCATCCAGTTCTGTTTTGATTATAGTCACCTTAACAAGATCACGCGTAAAGACGTCTATCCACTCCCCAGAATTGATGACGTGCTCGACTGTTTGCAAGGAGCGGAGTTCTTCTCTTCGCTGGATCTTCGGTCGGGATACTGGCAGGTACCTATGGATGAAGCCGACCGCCCCAAAACTGCGTTTGTAACTCTTGATGGCTTGTACGAGTTCAACGTCACGCCGTTCGGCCTTTTAAATGCTCCGGCCACATTCTAGCGTCTTATGGACAACACACATCGAGGTCTCAAGTGGCATACGTGCCTCGGCAATCTGGACGTGGACGACGTCGTGGTTTTTTCGAAAGAGTTCGATACCCATCTCCAGTGCCTCGCAAGTGTCCTGGAATGCCTCACACAGGCTGGGCTACAACTAAGTTTGAAGAAATGTTACTTCGCCGCACAGAAGCTCGCAATCTCAGGGCACTTTGTCAGCAAAGTCAGCATTCTACCAGACCCAGACAAGGTCCGCGCCGTCACCGAGTTTCCTAAGCCGTCGACACTCAAAGAACTTCAGAGCTTTATAGGGCTATGCTCGTATTTTTGACAATTTATTCGTAATTTCCAATCTATAATGATCGTTTCACCACGTCTACTTGCTGACAGCCAGGGTATCTCGGCATGGTCGTCCAGCTGTGACGACGCGTTTGCAAAATTACGTCATCTTCTGACATCGCCACCGATTCTCCGTCACTTCGACCCCGACGCCCCTACCGAAATTCACACGGACGCTAGTGGAGTCGGCCTTGGCGCTATCCTTGCACAGCAAAAGTCTGGCTTCGATGAGTGCGTCGTTTCTTACACGAGTCGCACTCTGACCAGAGCTGAAGAAAATTATTCGGTCACGGAGAAAGAATGTCTGGCCATCATTTGGGCAATCGCTAAACTTAGGCCTTACATATATGGTCGGACATTTGATGTCGTGACTGACCATCACGCCCTCTGCTGGTTGTCGTCTCTAAAGGATCCATCTGGTCACCAGCCCGTAGGGCATTACGACTCCAAGACTACGACATACGCGTCGTCTACAGGTCAGGGCGCAGACATTCAGACGTTGACGCTCTCTCTCGATCGCCGCTTCCCTATGACTGTGCAAATGCGCCTGTTCCTACCTACAATTCTGCCTCCCTCGCACACGCTGATACGCCATCCGAGCAGCATCAAGACCCTTTGATAGTGTCTTTAATGGAGTTCCTATCGAAGCCATCACCGAGTACCGCCAGTCGCTCACTGCGGCGCTCAGCTCGCCATTTCATCATGCGCGATGGGCTACTTTACCACCGCAATTACCTCTGTGAAGGTAGCAAGTGGTTGTTGGTGATTCCTTGCCATCTACGTGCTGATATTTGCCCCTCGCTCCCAGCGGACCCCCAATGCGGTCAGGCTGGTGTAATAAAGACGTATGCACGCCTCCGGCTGCTGTAATACTGGCGTGGAATGTACCAATTTGTCCGCCAATACGTGCGTTCATGCTCAAAATGTCAACGCCGGAAGAGTTAACCACATGCCGTCACTTGACCACTTTAGCCGTTGCCCTGCCCATCACAACCTTTCGATCGCATGGGGATTGACTTATACGGCCCACTTCCACACACACCTGACGGGAATCCCTGGTTGGTTGTCGCTATTGATCATTTGACACGGTACGCTGAGACTGTCGCGCTCCCAGAAGCTACATCACGTGAAGTCGGCTTAGTTATTCTTCACAAACTTGTTCTTCGCCACGGCGCTCCTCGCGAGTTACTCAGCGACAGTGGACGCACGTTCCTCTCAGAAGCAGTACAAGACCTCCTGCGTGAATGCAATGTTGTTCATCGAACGACCAGTGCGTACCATCTCCAAACCAACGGCATGACTGAATGATTCAATCGCACATTAGGTGACATGCTGTCCATGTATGTATCTGCTGACCACACCAACTGGGACCGCATACTACCATTTGTCACCTACGCACAAACAGCGCCCCTCAGTCCCTGACTGGATTTTCTCCCTTCTTTCTTCTATATGGCCATCAGCCAATCTCATTTATGGATACCATTCTGTTGTATCGCCCGGATGCTTCAGAGTCTGCAACTCTCTCAGAAGTCGCCACCTATGCGGAAGAATGCAGGTAGCTAGCACGTTTGTTAACTACACAAGACCAAGCACACCAAAGGGACCGCCATGACGCCAACCTGCATCCCCAGTCATATTCGCCTGGAACATTGGTGTGGCTTCGCGTTGCCTCCTCAGCTCCAGGCCTTTCTTCAAAGCTGCTGCCTAAGTATGAAGTCCCCTACCACATCCTGCGTCAAGCATACCATGTAAGCTATATTGTCGAGCCCATACAGTCATCCACAGACCGCCGCCGTCATGGCCATGAGACTGTTCACGTCGACCGACTGAAGCTGCACTATGACCCACCAGTCGTTCCTGTGCCTTAGATCACCAAGATGGCTCCTTTGCCGCGGGGGAGTGATTTGTAGAATGGATAGGGTGCAATTAGCAGTGTCTGCAAAAGACGAGGAAGAGGGCCGTGGTTCGTGCTCATAGGTCACAGGTTACCACAGGTCAAGCTGAGGTCTGGACCTGTGTTCGTTTTCTTAAACGCATCGCGGACTCAACGCGTACTACCTATATATATATATATATATATATATATATATATATATATATATATTGTAATGAATTAATGAATCTGAATAACGGACGCTCTTCATTGCTCTCCTGGCAATGAACAAGACGACGATGATCGGTGGCTGCAGAAGTAGCTCGCGCACGCCGCTCGCCATTAGCTAGACCTGCCTGATAAAGCATATTTTGCCAAGCTGCGTCTGAACGTTTTTCGACGTACAACATCTCTATTTTAAGTGGTGGAGGAGCCGGGGTTCCCATCAACCTGGAACTTCGCAATCGGACGCTACCCTCACCGTTCACCATGACTGCTCCTGGCCCTTCTCAAGCTGCCTTACCAACGACAGTCTACTGTACTGGCGTACCTCGGCCACGCGACCCACCAATTTTTCGCGGCAACGACGAACAAGACGTCGAGGACTGGCTCGTCGAGTATGAAATCGTAAGGGCTTCCAACAAGTGGAACGCCTCCGACCAGCTCACAAACGTGCGCTTTTACCTCGCTGATGTGGCCAGCCTCTGGTTCAAGAACCACGAAGGCGAAATCACCAACTGGTCCGCCTTCAAGACCACCATTGCCGCGGTCTTCGGTCGTCCCGCAGTGCGCCGGCTTCGCGCGGAACAGCGTCTCCGTAGTCGAGTTCAGCGCAGAGATGAGACGTTTACAAGTTACATTGAAGATGTCTTGTCTCTTTGCAAGCGCGTTGATGAATCTCTAACCGAACGCGACAAAATCAAGCACATCATGAAAGGAGTTGACGACGATACCTTCCAGATGCTCGTCGCTAGGAATCCGCAGACCGTCACCGATGTTGTCCAGCTCTGTCAGGAGTACGACGAGTTGCGTAAGCAGCGTGTCTCGACGCGCAGGGCCGCTGAAGATACGGCCGAAGTTTCCGCCCTCGTGCACGACGTCGCTGCTGATCACACCGTCTTACTGCCCCACATAAAACAATTCATTCGTGAAGAAGTTGCGCGTCAGCTTTCTCTTGTGGCCGAAGCATCCACGCCAGTGACCTCGTTAGACCCACGTTTACGCCAGGTCATTGAGACACAGGTCACGCAGGCACTGCCTCCATCGCCACCCGTCCCTACGCCGTTGACCTACGCTGCCGTCGCTGCTAGACCCCCAGCCCCACCTGTCTCTGGCGCATACCGGGGCACCAGGTCCTCCTACCCTACGACGCTGCCTACATACACGGCACCCCATCCCGTTTTGCCACCTGCACCTTCTGTCGTTAACCCATGGCGCACCTTGGATAATCGACCCATCTGTTTCGCATGCGGTTTCGTGGGACATATAGCACGCTACTGTCGCCGTCGCAACTTCCAGCCTCCAGACCATGGGAATTCTGCAAATTACCAAGCTGCCCAGAATCCCCAGCGACCATCTTCTCCTATCACCGACTCATTGTCCCCACGACGCCCTGTCGATTCTCGCCGGTCATTACCACCCCGTCGCCGATCTGTCTCCCCGATGCTTCGGCGCACGAGCCCCGCTCGTGAGGAAAACTGACAGCCGCAGTTCCGGAGGCAAGAACTGCGTCGTCATCGAACTTTCTAAGACCTCCTCTTTGTCCGACCAACGAAATTGATGTGCTAATAGAAGGTGTTGCTGTACGTGCACTTGTCGACACAGGCGCCGTCGTTTCTGTAATTAGTGAAAAACTGTGTCGCGATTTAAGGAAAGTTACAACGCCGCTTACGAATCTTGCTCTGCGTACAGCCACCTCCCATTTCATCGCGCCGACAGCTCAGTGCACAGCACGCGTTCTTTTTCAAGATGTTTGGTACGCCGTCAACTTTGTTGTTCTCCCACGTTCATCTTACGACGTCATACTAGGATGGGATTTCCTTTCTAACCATCAGGCCCTCGTCGATTGCGCTCGTGCTGAACTCACGTTGACGAATCCGTGGCTTGATATCGACCACCAAAGTCCCTCGAAAGTGTTTGCCGCAGCTGACGTCCGCATCGCGCCGTTGTCCGCCGTCCTAGTGCCTGTGTTTTCCCCTGCTGCCACTAACTCGACGCTCCTGTTCCAACCAACTATAGCTAGTGTGCAACACCGAACCATCATCCTCCCTTTTGCCGTCATCAACTTTTCCAATGGTTCGGCGGTACTTTATGCGTGCAACGTTTCTGCTTGCCCATACATCCTGCTACGCGGCGAGTGTCTGGGGAGCCTCGAGACCTTAAATTGTATTTTCGAAGACCCGATCTATCCAGACAAGCCATTTTTACCGACTTGTGCCATTACACGCGCAGCTGACGCTAATGAGCCTATGGATGTATTCCGCAAGTCCATTGATTGCAACCTCACGCCTGGGCAGCAGGAACAGCTGATCAAGCTCCTACAGCGTTTTCGGGCCTCGTTTGACCACAATCAGCCTTCCTTAGGTCGAGCGTCATCTGTTGTTCATCGTATAGATACCGGTCAAGAGACGCCATTACGGCAGCGTCCATATCGTGTGTCAACTACCGAACGCTGTGCCATTAATGAACAGGTTGACGACATGCTGACACGTGGCATAATCGAACCGTCAAGCAGTCCCTGGGCCTCTCCAGTTGTGTTGGTGAAGAAGAAGGACGGATCCATCAGGTTTTGCGTGGACTACCGACGTCTCAACCGAATCACGCGCAAGGATGTCTATCCGCTGCCACGCATTGACGATGCCTTGGACTGCCTACAGGGAGCCGAATTTTTCTCTTCTTTAGATCTGCGCTCTGGATACTGGCAGGTACCCATGGCAGAGGCCGATCGCGAGAAAACAGCTTTCATCACGCCCGACGGGCTTTACGAATTCATGGTCATGCCCTTCGGCCTCTGCAACGCGCCGGCTACTTTCGAGCGAATGATGGACTCTATCCTTCGAGGCCTCAAATGGAACGTTTGCCTTTGTTATTTAGATGACATTGTCGTCTTTTCAATTGATTTCGCAACCCATTTGACCCGCCTCGAGAAAGTCCTCGCGTGTATTTCTGCCGCGGGGCTGCAACTGAATCAGAAGAAGTGCCATTTCGCCGCTCGAAAGCTTACGATCCTTGGCCACGTGGTTTCAAAAGACGGCATTCATCCTGACCCTGCCAAACTTACTGCCGTTTCAGCGTTTCCCAAACCGACCACCATGAAAGAGCTCCGAAGCTTTATAGGCCTGTGCTCTTACTTCCGGCGCTTCGTTCGCAATTTCGCGACGATCATCGCTCCTTTGACCAAGCTCCTCGCCGGCTCTAGAGACCTTTCAGCCTGGTCTGCTGCCTGTGACGATTCTTTCAATGAACTGCGCCGCCTCCTCACGTCGCCGCCTATTCTGCGACACTACGACCCATCGGCAACCACAGAGATCCACACCGACGCTAGTGGTGTCGGGCTAGGCGCTATTCTTGCACAGAAGAAAGACGGCTTCCAAGAGTACGTCGTTGCCTACGCAAGCCGAACTCTTAGCAAAGCCGAAATCAACTATTCCGTCACTGAAAAGGAATGCCTGGCCATTATTTGGGCGATAGAGAAATTTAGACCTTACTTGTACGGACGCCCTTTTGACGTCGTGACTGACCACCACGCCCTCTGCTGGTTGTCGTCACTGAAGGATCCAAGCGGTCGCCTCGCCCGATTGGCATTACGCCTCCAAGAATATAATATTCGCGTGGTCTATCGCTCCGGCCGGAAACATTCGGACGCAGACGCCCTATCCCGTTCGCCCCTACCCCCTGACCCGGACTGCTGCGAAAGGCTAACCTGTGATGCCACTGCCGTCACCATCGCCGACATGCCATCTGAACAACGCAAGGACCCATGGGTTGCTTCGATTCTAGACATCCTGGCTGGGCGGACGGCTTCCCCCCCTTCTCGCTCATTGCGTCGGCAAGTCGAGCACTTCGCCACTCGCGACGACGTGCTGTACCGACGCAACTACGCACCCGGTGGACGTCAGTGGCTACTCATGATTCCACGTCATCTGCGATCCGAAATTTGTTCCACGTTTCATGACGACCCCCAATGTGGACACGCAGGTTTCCTGAAGACTTATTCTCGCATACGCCTCCGATATTGCTGGCGTGGCATGTACCGTTTTATACGACAATACGTTCGGGCCTGCTCGACATGCCAGAGACGAAAAACTCCCCCTTATCACGCCAGCGGTACCTTGTTACCCTTACCATGCCCATCCCGACCATTCGACCGCGTCGGCATCGATATCTATGGTCCCCTTCCCAACACTGCTGACGGTAACCGCTGGATCATAGTTGCCGTCGACCATCTCACGCGGTATGCCGAAACTTCATCCGTTCCCTCGTCTACAGCAAAAGATTTTGCGACTTTCGTACTTCACAACATCGTATTACGTCATGGAGCACCTCGGGAGTTACTGAGCGATCGTGGTCGCGTATTCTTGTCAGACGTCATCACAGCATTGCTGCGTGAGTGCCACGTCGTTCACCGCACTACAAGCGCCTATCATCCCCAGACCAATGGAATGACAGAGCGCTTCAACCGCACCCTTGGTGACATGCTGTCTATGTATATCTCATCAGACCACTCCAATTGGGACCGAGTGCTCCCGTTTATCACGTTCGCCTATAATACCGCCATTCAAAGCACTACTGGGTTCTCTCCTTTTTTCCTCCTTTACGGACGTGAACCTTCTTGCACTATGGACACCATTCTTTCGTACAAACCTGACTCCTCAGAGTCCACGACTTTGTCTCAAGCCGCTACATACGCTGAAGAATGCCGCCAACTGGCAAGATCATTCACAACCCAAGACCAAGGACGCCAAAAGCACCACCATGACGCATCAAATAACACTACTTCCTACGATCCAGGTTCCCTCGTCTGGCTGCATGTCCCTTCTGCTACACCTGGCCTTTCTACCAAGTTGGTCCCCAAGTATCACGGCCCATATCGTGTGCTACAAAAAACGTCACCAGTGAATTACCTCATTGAGCCACTGGAACCATCTTCTGACCAACGTCGTCGTGGCCAGGAAATTGTACACGTCTCGAGACTTAAGCCCTGCTACGACCCTCCCGTGTTTACTTGTCCATAGGTCGCCAGGATGGCTCCTTATTTCGCGGGGAGTAATTGTAATGAATTAATGAATCTGAATAACGGACGCTCTTCATTGCTCTCCTGGCAATGAAGAAGACGACGATGATCGGTGGCTGCAGAAGTAGCTCGCGCACGCCGCTCGCCATTAGCTAGACCTGCCTGATAAAGCATATTTTGCCAAGCTGCGTCTGAACGTTTTTCGATGCACAACATCTCTATTTTAATATATATATATATATATATATATATATATATATATATATATATATATATATATATATATATATATATATGGCGCCATGTTTATTCCAAAGCATTTCTTTCTCATCTACTTCTACTTCTAACCATCCCTGTCTTCTTACGCCACAGGGTTCCCCCTCTCCCGAAAGAAGTTGCGTCAGACGAACAGAAACTAAAATTGAACGTGCACGGCTTAGAAGTGAACCCTGTTAAAAAGGGAAGATCGTTCCATGTCCCAGAATGTTTCCGTTAACACACTATAGCTTCACAGGAGAGTGCAGCAGTCTGGTAAGTGCTGGAGTTCTGGTGGGCGAGGCTGACTGTTGCGTACTGGAAAACACAAGTATACCTTGAACGTGAAAACTGCAGATGACTAAGGTGCTTGTATACTTGCAAAGAATGAACGTGGTGTGAAGGCTTTGAAGCACCAGCAGCATGATTTGCGTAGGCGTCATGCTCTTTGCCTTGATTGGTGCACATGCAGCGCCACCCGTCTGCGTGTTTGTTGTCCAAGACTGAAGAGCTGATTTCTGCGTGCTTCCGAAATACAGGGTGTGCTTTTGCGCCTTCTTCGTCGTTTTGTGTCCTGTTGTCTGAACAGCTTTGGTTGTAGACTGAGTCTTGATCTCTTCTGGAGAAAACTTGTGCGATGTTCCTTTTTGCGAAAATGCCTTGAATCAGAAGACTTGTTTGTCTTAAGCGAGACATATTGAATTTGTCGTCGCTTCACTTGACTAGCTTGTAGGCGCCTTCGCTTAACCTTTGAGTGATCATCCAATGATGTTTGTGTTCGTCGTTGTCCTTGTTTGTATAGCCCTTGGAATCTCTGTTGCTCTTGGACTTGCTGGCATTGATGACGTTGCTGCGAAAAGTGGTGAAGTGGCAGCCCTTTTTGACTATGACAATGATTTTCTGGGCAACAGAATGTGCCGTCGAGTGGGCAGATAGTAGTCTCTAGGCTGTCGTGCTGCATTTAGGGTAATGAAGATAATGCTTCAGAGTTGATAGATACATCATCAGGGGCTTCTGTTTCGCAGTTCACTGCGAGTGGTTCTTGCGCCTGATTCTGCGCGGTAGGTTCATGGCTTGGCTGATTATTCTCCGAGCTCCGCAGCTCTATCCTGACTGTTGTGAGCGTGCTAGATGTCAGGTGGGCGTTGTGAGTGACGAAAGAGCCAAGTGACAGAAAACCAGGAGGCAGCCCAAGTGTGCTAGATAGAAACTGAGCTGATCCAATGTGTGAAGACTGATTTTCACATTCCAGTCATCATGGTGTTGTTCGGCATTTTCCCCATGTGTCAGCTGGTCTACCATGAACAAGGCGTCCTTATGACACGAATAGTGACCGTTAGGAACCCTTGAAGAGCTGCGTCGTAGAAAACCAGATGGTGGACCATGTATGCGAGACGAAGCATGAAAGGCATCAGTAGGGTGAGCGACGTCTCGTGTCATATGTTGGTGCCACGATTTTGGAAATGCCGAATTTCATGCACAAGGGAGCTGCGCTCGATGGTTGAGTTTTTTCCGAAATACGCACGGTCGCCTGTCAGTGAACTGATGCTCCACTTTGTGTTGTGGCAGTGGTCGATTCATTCTAGGCGTTCGAATGCTTGAGGACTAGTTAGAAAATTGACGATAGTGCGCGGTTGTCTTTACATGTTTGGCAATGAGTAGGTCTTGGTCATAGTCGTTAAAATGGGTAATCATCTCTTCTTTGATTTTCTGCCATGATTCGTCGTTTTCGAATATGTTTGTCAAGTAAATCCTAAATGTCACACCAGAGATGTAGTCAGTAAAGTTGGCGATCATCTCCCGTTCCGACCATGATGCAGCGGTAGCATGGAGCTCGAACAGGTGGAACCAGTCCTGCACGGGTCCATCGTTCACTGCTCCGGTGTACTTGGGGATGGGAAGGTCAGTCGATAGTTCCGTCATGTTGGTGCAACAGGGTCCAGTGGCGGTACACTTCGGTGGTCCGTGTTCGGTCACTGCGTCTCGCTGAGTTCATCGCTGATGATGGCCGGTTAATGAAGTGGTTGCGAGGTCTTCTTCCTGTCGACTCGTGTGACGCTGTGATGAATGGGAGACGTAATGATGATGATGATGATAATGATAACCTCTTATGGATGGCGCTCACCCACAGAGGGGGATGGGCCAAGAACCGGGCGGCAGCATACCTAAATGAAACTAAAATGAAAATGAAGCCAATCTGAAAAAGTAGTTCAAAAATAATACTACCAAAAAAACTATTTGCTGAGCAAGCGGTCAAACCATCTCTTGTTTTTGATAGATATAACTACGAATTATAAACTAAAAATTTGAAAAGGTTGGGGTTCACTAGCATGGTAATCTTTTAGTTGCATTGATGTAATCAAACACAGTGGAGCATACATCCCTGTGGCAGTAACCAAATGAAGTTCCGCCAAGTGATAAAATTACTGGTTGATTTACTTGTATTCCTAGCTTTTGTGAGGGAGCTACTAATAATCTTTTTCTCTGATAAGAATAACGATGGCAGAATAAAAATAAATGTTCAGTTGTTTCAATTTCGTTGCACCAAATGCATAGCGGTGACGCCTTGAGTCGAGCTTTGCTAAGGTAATAATTTAGTTGTGGAACTGCTCAGCGCAATCTGGTATAAGTGACCTCTAACTGGCGAGATACACACCACTGTTTATTTCAGCTATAGCTCAAATGCTCGAAATCTTTGAATTTATCCAAATTACCTTTTCCCCACTGCAGGCAAGCATTTCGGAACCTTAGCGCTGTCACGTAAGCCGTATCTGGCAAAACTGGGATGGTGGGCCCACCCAGGGATACTGCTGCTAAAGAGTCCGCCATTTCGTTCAAATATAATTGTTCAAATATAATAATTAAAATAAAAATTATATATATAATTATATATATATATGAATATGGGAGACGTGGCCTGGCTCATACTGGCTTGCTTGCTTGCTTGCTTGCTTGCTTGTTCCTTTCTTTTGTGGCTCTCACCCACTAAGGGGGATTGGCCAAGAAGCCGGTGGTTAATGCAAGTCAATACCTTTAGACTTTCTAGACTAGGGGAATATGATTACTGTGTTTTGACTGTGAAATAATTTGGCGCAATTTAAAAAAAGAAAAAAAGAAAAAAATGGGAGGGGAGAAATAATAAAATTTGTTGAATACCTGAGGTGGAATCGTTATATGAAGTTCTCCTGAAAGTTGAATCATTGCAGTGTATCAGCTAAATAATAAGCGGTAGTGTGGATAGTAAAATTCGAGAGCTGATCGCTGACTCAGCAAGGTAATCTTCTTGTGTTATACATGAATTCACAGAGAGCACCGCAGATGTTCCTGTCGCTGTGTCCCAATGAAGTGGCCCCAAAAGACAAAATATTGGGAGAATTAAGTGATATTCCTAGTTTCTTGAATAAAATTCTGAAGCAGTTTTTTCATTGATTTTCAAAACGGTGACATGTGATAAGAAAATGGTCGATATGTTCCGGTTCGTTACAGCTTGAGCACAGAGGGGATGGCACCAGAGCAGACCTGTTTAAGTAGAAATTAAGAGGTGGTACACGGCAACGTAGTTTTGTTATCAAGACTTCCAATTTACGCGTGGGACACCATTTATTATTCCATGTGAAGTGCAGGTGCGAGAAATCTGGATTCGGTATCATGATTTTTGATGAGTCTTCAAGAAGGGAAAGTTTTTTAAACCTCGCTGCTGTTACATAAGCTGTAGGAGGCATGATTGGCACAATCGGAAAATCAAGAGATGTTCGCGCAAGTTTGTCAGCCATCTCGTTTATAAATATACTACGATGGCCTGGCACCCATATCATTCGCACTAGACGAATGTTTGCTGGGATTATAGATTTAAAAGTTTCTAGTACTGCTGATGTCGACGACGATGATAAAAATGAACACATGGAATACGAGTCAGACACTATCACAGCTGTCAAATGAGTCGCAGGAAGTTTACGAATAGCTAGTATACGCTATATTTATTCTATTCTCACTTCTTTTTCATCGGCTTCTACCAACCATTGCTTCATACGTCACACGATTCCCCCACTCCCCGAAAGAAGGCATGAATTACAAACAAGAAAAAGTAAACAAAGAGAGGTTAAAAAGTTCCAAATGTCAAAATTCCCAATTGGTTCTATGCTCCAGGGGAGTTCCATAAACTTTTAAATACTTTCAAAGAGTGCAGAAGTCCGGTTAACGCAGGAGTTTTGGTGGGCGAGGCCGGTGGTTGCGTCCTGGATAACACAAAAATGCTTTGGACGTAGAGATAGGGGTAATCACAGCTGGCATTCTTGTGAAGAACGAACGAGGTTTGAACATCTTGCAGAATCTACAGTTCCGATATTGTAGGCATTGAATGCCTCGTCGTGGGTGATACAAAGGCCGTGCAGGCAGCTTGCGTGCGCATTGATCGAGGTTGATTGGGCGCTCTCTGTGTTCCTACCGAGTACAAGGGGTGCTTTTGTGGCTTTTGGAGATTTTTTATAGCGATGTCGCTGATGTTTTGATCGAAGGCGCATTTTCAATCTCTGTTGGAGAATGTATCCACGACGATGGGCCTTTTCGCGATGTTCTTTGAGCTTAAGAGTGGTTTCGATGAAGTTTTCTTTTGTCGTTGACAATTCTGAAGAATACGTTGACGTTGTAGTTTCTTGGTTTTTTCGACTTGCTTGTGGTGTGACATTGATCGTGGTGTGCCCGGATTCTTATCAAGCCCTCCACAGGCTTCTACGACGCCAACCAATGCAGCTGTTTCTGGCGCAAGACAATGTGTGGGGTTTCGCGCACTTGAATCTTCTGTATTCATAAACCGCTCATTGTTGGTCGTTGCCTGAAGGGTACTTGTGTCATCAGAAGTCGCACCTACGCTTTTGTTTTCAGTGTTGGCAGTGAGGCTGTGCACTGGATTGACGTCGCTTCGATCTTGGGATTGATGAACACTAGACGCTTCTGCAAAAGACTTCTCTTCATAAGATGCTGATTGTGAATGCTTCTGTTTTTGTGGAACTGCTGAGCTGAATACCAAGTCAGTTTGAAAAGTACGCATGCGCAACGAAGTATTCAATGCATCTGAGTCATCAATAGTGGGTTAAATTTTTTTATGCAGCGGAGAGTTAAGCATTGGCGATATTTGTGCGGATGAGGAAACAGGTGGAAGGTTGGGAAAACGACAGCGTGGTCTTTCCATGAGCATGTGGCTAACTTCACCTGACGGGAATTGTAAATTCACGCTTTGTGCTCGAATGCGTGAAGGCTGCTTATGACTGCGATGACTGAGTTTGAATGCACTGAGAGTGTGTGTTAATCGAATCTTCATTATAGTCTTGAGACCAGACGATCATTTCTTCTTTTATCTTTTGTCAAGACTCGTCGTTGTCGAATATGTGGGTGAGGTAAAATTTAAATGCCTCACCGGAAATGTAGTCAGTGAAGTTTGTGATCATCTCTCGTTCCGATAATGATGCAGCGGTAGCGTGCAACTCGAACAGGTCGAACCAGTCCTGTACAGGTCCATCTTCCGCTGCTCCGGTGTACTTGGGGATGGGAAGGTCGGTCGATGATTCCGTCATGATGCTCGTCGATGTGTACTGCAAGATGCTGGTTTGGTAGTTCACTTATGGTCAGGGTGTCTTGCGGAGAACCTTGTCGATGATGTGCGACTGATGAAGGGGCTGCCAGGTCTTCATCTTGTCGACTCGTGTGACGCTGTGATGAATGGGAGCCGTGGCCTGGCTTGCTTGCCTGCTTGCTTGTTCTTTATTTTGTGGCTCTCACACACTAAGGGTGATAGGCTAAGAAGCCGGTGGTTAAAGCAAGTCAATACCTTTTAGGTTTTCTAGACTAGGGGAATATGATTACTGCGTTTTGACTGTGAAATTATTTTGGCGCAATGTAAAAAAAGAAAAAAGGGGGAGAGAAATAATAGAAATTATTGAATATCTGAGGTGTAATCGTTATGTAAAATTCTTCTGAAAGTTGAATCATTGCAGTGCATCAGCTAAATAATAAGTGGTAGTGTGGCTAGGAAAATTCCGGAGCTGATCACTGACTCAGGAGGTAATCTCGTGTTATCTATGAATTCGCAGAGAGCCCCACAGATGTTCCGGTCGCTGTGTCCCAAAGAAGTGGCCCCAAAAGACAAAATATTGCGAGTAATAAGTGATACTCCTACTTTTCTGAATAAAATACGCCATGTTTATTCTATTCTCACTTCTTCTTCATCGGCTTCTACCAACCATCGCTTCATACGTCATATATATATATATATATATATATATATATATATATATATATATATATATATATATTACCTATTCGATATGCAAGGTGCAACTTGGGCGCGCACACACACACACACAAAAACACGGACAAATCACGCAGGACGTTGCACCGAGCTCTCACTAGCCTACAGGAAAATGCGCAGCATTAAGAGCATCGTCCCCTCGTCACTTGCTCTGTCCGTGTTATATTTTTCAGTTTTTTTTTTGCGCGCTACAGGATTCACATTTCATCAATAAATCTGCTTTTTGGAGATAGCGTTACAGAGTGGGCGATAAGAACATAATCGTTAACATTATAATTATACTCACTGGCTGAAAGGTACACTACAGTTTATTGCCGCACTTTCAATTGCTGTAACTTTTATCTCTGGAACCTCGTGGCATCAATACATGTATATTTCAAAACATAGTATACAGCCGATCATATCGTCTCGGAATGGGATGATTAATCGCAGACTAGCCCTAGGCACCACGACACACAAGCTCGACACCAGTACCCTCATTCTCTAACACGAATTTTCACAGCACTTACAATAAGAAAACTATTATCACCATGAAACGATGCGTGTCCTTTTTTTATGTTGTGCGGGGTTTTACGTCTCAAGACAGCGAGATTATTGTGACAGACCACGTAGTGGGGTGTTTCGGTAATTTTGACCATCTGGTGTTCTTTGACATGCTCGGACATCACACAGTGCACGAGCTTCTACCGATTCGGCTCCATCCAAATGCGACCAGAATAGAACCTGCCCCGTTCGCGCTCTTTTCGTCTTTTCTTCTCGTATTTAACCGCCTGCTTCGCTATCAGGACACGTGCCCCGATTTGTTAAGCCTGGCATGCAATAACGCTGATAGACGAAAGAACGAATGCAAAGAGAGATAGAAAGAAACTAATAGTATTATATAGAAACAATTGATAGAAAGGCATATATAAAAAAGCAGGCGCAAAACAATATAAGAAGAGCAAGAGCGAAGGGGCAATTAGAAATGAAAGGCAGAACGAGAAACAGAGAGTGAGGAATAGACAAATAGAAACAAATGAAAAAAAGAAAGAAAGCTAGACAGGGCAAGAAAGAGAAAAAACTATAGCTCTACAGAAATATAAGTAGTCAGACACAAAAATTGGCCCAGTATAAACGTGCTTCAATACCTCTAAAGTTTTTTTTATTACAGGTGCCGTCATCTGGCAGCAATTAAGAAAACTAATATTTTTTTAGAACGAAATGCTGCTTGTAGGTGTCAGCACAATCTCAATTTAATTAAAGTAGCTGTATATGTTGTTTTTAGGTAGTAAGTAGTGCATTTTTCTGCCAACGCCGCTAGCAACGAAGCACTGCGAAGAATCTGGTGCACGGGCCGCACCGACGAAAGCGGTCGGCGTCCACCTGAAATCTGTAAAGTGGCCGTCGTGCGGTCTGTAGCTCTATAGCTACAAACTGGCGCAGTAATTTGCTCTAGATTCATGTCCTTAAGCTTCGACAGCAAAGTATTTGCGTGTATTTTTCGCCATTATTAAAAAACATACTTAATTAATGAATCGCCCCGCCGTGGTGGTCTAGTGGCTAAGGTACTCGGCTGCTGACCCGCAGGTCGCGGGATCAAATCTCGGCATCGGCGGCTGCATTTTCGATAGAGGCGGAAATGTTGTAGGCCCTTGTGCTCAAATTTGGGTGTACGTTAAAGAACCACAAGTGGTCGAAATTTCCGGAGCCCTCCACTATGGTGTCTCTCATATCATAGCATGGTTTTGGGACGATTAACTCCATAAATGAATCAATCAATCAAACAAAATAATAAATCCTGGCTTGGTGTTGTGCTTCTTCAATCTCAGAGGACCTACATTTTGTGTTTGTGGGTAGCTGCTTATCTTTCATAGCTGGCACCACTTGGCATTACGCAGCGTTGGTGCATGTTATTTGGCAGTGCACTAGGCTATGCCTGTGTGTTTGCGTTGCCAGACAGACTAAAAACGCTTTTGAACTCCAGTGGGACAGTCCTGAAAGCAGGTGTTTTTTTTTTTTCGCCGCTCGTTGATATGCCAGGCACGTTGACTCACGATCGGCGACATGCTAAGTCGACATATTTCGTCGATAGGCGACTGGCTTAGGCGAATAGCTCGCAAACTAGAGCGCGGCTTCACCGCGTAAATGTGGTTGCTAACTGTAGTATGGTGCGGACGCGCCGCACTGAGAACACAGGGCACGCCGCTGAAGCGCTGGCTGAAAAAACTACCAAGCAGCCGGTAGCCAAGCAGGAACCCCGTTTATATGACACAAGCATGCTACTAGCATTTATGCATGGATGGATATGGCTGTACCCTTTAGATCGGGCGGTGGCTAGCGCCACCAAGCCGTAATACCTAATAAACCAAAAACTAAATTTATTTTTGTTATTTAAAAAGTGAGTTTGAGGATTCGTACTTTGCAGTGAAGGGTTTAATTTTCACTCGTGCCTTGACTTTAGCCACCAATCAGATAACCTCCTTCTAGTTAAGTCTATCCACTTAAAGTCTATTTTGCCCTCCCGGTCCCTAAACCCCAGAGCTTTGAAAAACTCTAAGCTATCATCCTGAACTATAGGGTGAAGCCCTTTACAGAACATTATCAAGTGTTCGGCAGTTTCTTCTTTCTCTCCACACGCACTGTGTACTGTGTCTACCCCTTCGTATTTGGCCCGATATGTCTTGGTTCGCATTACTCCCGTCCTGGCCTCAAACAGTAGAGAACGACCCCGAGTATTATCATAGATCCTTTCTGTGGCAATTTCCTGCTTAAAAGTTCGATAGACCTCTAGTGCGGACTTCTTAATCATGCCCATTCTCCACATGTCAGTCTCCGTTTCTTTCACTTTCTTCTTAACCGATAAGTCTTTTTGGTTTGGCCACCTGCTGTTTTCTAAGTATTAACCAGTCAATTTCCTGGTTCGCTTCGTCCATTTTGTATCGACATCCTGCATGTACAAGTAGCTGAAAACATTCCTAGCCCAACGCTCCTCCCCCATTTCTCTCAATCGCTTCTCAAATTTTATCTTGCTGCTAGCTTCCCTGCCCTCAAATGATGTCCATCCCATACCAGCTTGTACTCCCTGATTTGGTGTATTCCCATGAGCTCCTAAAGCAAGCTTACCTATTCCTCGTTGCTTAATTTCTAATCTTGCTTGAACTTCTGACCTCATGCACAAGACTGCATTGCCGAACGTCAGCCCAGGAACCATGACACTTTTCCATATTCCTCTCACAACATCATACCTATTGTAATTCCACAGTGCCCTATTTTTCATCACTGCTGCATTCCTGTTACGTTTAGTCGTCACGTATATTTCGTGTTCCCTCAGGTACTCGGTCCCATAGCTTATTCATACGCCGAGATATTTGTATTCATCTGTTATCTCTAGCGTGACCTCCTGTATTCTAAGCTCACTACCTTCGTTGTCATTGAAAATCATGACTGCTGATTTTTCCTTACTGAATCTAAAATTTAACCTATCTCTCTCATCACCGCAGATGTCCACCCATCTCTGCAAATCGTCCTTGTTGTTGGCCATTAGCTCTATATCATCTGCGTACATTATTGCTGGTAGTGTCTGATCAATGAGTTTTCTTCGTTTGACTAAAAAGAGGTTGAAACCCAGTCCACTTCCCTCTAATTTGGCCTCTAATCCTTGTAGGTACATCATGAATAATAATGGTGGCAGGGAACACCCCTGAATAAGCCCCCGTTTTACTACTGCAGGCTTGGATACCTGCTTTTCCCACTTTATAAATACCTTGTTACCTTTATAGATATCCTCTAAAAGATTAGTGACTACTAGTTCCACGCCTAGTGTGTCCAGTATTCCCCACAATTCCTCTTGAACCGCGCTATCGTACGCTCCCTTGATATCCAAAAATGCTAGCCACAGGGGCCTGTGTTCCTTTTCTGCTATTTCGATGCACTGCGTAAGTGAGAACAGATTGTCTTCCAACCTCCTGTGTTTCCGAAACCCATTCTGCAGTTTCCCCAGCACCCTCTCATCCTCTATCCATGCCTGCAGTCTTTCCTTCATAATCTGCATCACCAGCCTGTAGACCACTGATGTCACTGTTATAGGACGGTAGTTGTTTATGTCAGCTTTGTCCCCCTTTCCTTTATACATATGTACAACGCCCTCTAGGGGCCAGCCAACTGGTTCCAAAACCGGAAGCGAAACCACGACACCACATCACCCCCCCCCCTTCGAAATGAAGATCTGGTGTTCTCCACGCAACCAACGCACAATAATGGAGTGCACAGAATACTAGAAAAACCTAGAAAATGTACAGCATAACAGCGCGAAGATATGTACAGCAAACACACGAAAATGCACAGGTAGTGCACACTTGAGAAGGTATAACATCATAACATCATCTTCCTCTTGAATAGAAAGCATGGGAGGGGGGGGTAAGAAATGTACAGCAAGCACAATATCAAACCAAGCAAGTCGCATGAGAGCAAAGCACAGTGCGAAACATACCACCCATCTGCCCCTTCTCCGCGAGATGATGTCCGCATAGTCACTGCGATGTTTAAGTGTACGGCGCCGACGCCTATAGTGGTGCCATTTCAACGGCAGGGGTCTGAACTGTCGCCACCCACAGAAGTCTGGTAAAGCGAACGAACAGGTTCATGATCTCTGTATCCAGGGTATTTTCGGCATAGTCTGGGCCAGAACAGGCAGGTAACGACGCTCCAATGAAGCATGGGCCGGTGCCACTAATGCAGAACCCGCGCCGAGAGCAGGAACGGACACGGTCGGTGCAAACACGACCAGCTGAAGCACCTCGGCAGCACGTAGAATAGAGACTGCCTCCGGAATCACGGCTGGCATGCATAGCCCATGCACCTCCGAAGGACACTGACTAGAAACAATCTCCTGAAGATGATCACCAGTCTGAAGAAGTACAGCTGGAGCAGGAGGAGCAGTATGCAGAACGGGAGCAGGTACAAGCGAAGAATGGACGGATGATGCAGTAAGAGTATGGTCAGCAGCGGCATACCGGATCGGAAGAGACATCCTACCAGTCGAATCAGGTGAAACCATGGTACGCTCAACTGCCCGCAACACTGCATGAGCAGGCGCCTCACGAGCACCACCAGCTGGGACGCTAACAGGTGCAGCACAAGCGAGCATGTTCTCAGTCCTAGCAGGAATTGTTGCTGCATGTGAAGTTGGAGTATGGCCCTGTGAAATTTGCGAAATTTCCGCACACCTCGGAGGGGCCCATGGTACAGCACGGTTGGTAACATAACGTTGTAGCAGATTGAGTCGAGCCGGATGAACGCCGCGACGTTGATGTTCGCGTCGCGTAATCCAGTCGACCTGCAGAGCAGCAAGCTGCTGCAACGTGCGGTCGATGCGCTCCTCTTCCCTGGCATGTTCCAACGCTGCCTGGACTGTGAAAGCTTCCCCAATCTGAACAAATGACCTAAGCAGGTCGGGGTCACGCAGGCCGTACGAAATCTGGTCCTGTACCATTGTCTCTGCTGCGGTGCCGAAATGGCAGTCGTTAGCCAACCACCACAGCACTAGAATGAATTGGACCGGAGTCTCGTCCGGTTATTGAACTCTCCGCCGGAATCGGGCCAGTACGCAGAAATTGTCTATAGGCGGGGCGAAATATGCGTCCAGAACGGCAAAGGCCTGCTGGTAAGCGGCGCTTGTTGCGCCATCTCCTGAAGCCTGGACGCCGTCAAGTAGCGTCTCCACGTCAGCTGCCTTGTAGTATGCTTGTAATTCCTCCACTACAAGCGCGTTGAGCAGCAATGCCTTCTTCGTGTCTGGCGTAGCACCCGGGACCACCGCGTCAACGTACACTTGCACGACGCAACGCCAAGTCTTCCAGGAAATTGGAGGCACGCCAGGGCATTGCAGGAACAGAGATGGTGGGATTGCGGGGCAGCGTTCTGCTGCCGAAACAGACCGGATGCGGAGGAAATGTATGTGGAGCCGCCCCACTCGTAAAGGTCTGGAACCTGCAATCTCGGTGCTTACGAACTGCTGATCCGCAGAACTGAAGTATCGGTGGGCTGTATCCAGAGTGCTGAACATGGTAACACTACATGTTTTCCCGCTCAATTTATTCCAAGCGCCAGCCAAATTAATCTAAGCGACAGTCAATTTAATCCAGCCGCCACTCAAATTAATCCAGGTGCCATTCGTTTTAATCCAAGTGCCACTGAAATTAATCCGACCGCCAGCCGATTTTATCCAGACGCCAGTGAATTTATTCCTGATGACATTGTGACTTCAAAACGACCCAGAATTTTCGGGAATGCGTGGAGTAAATAGATTTGGAGTAAACTTGGAGTGTCTTGTATCACCCATACAAAAAAGAAGCAAAGAAGATAGGACGTAAACAAGGTGCTGGTAATCCCGGCAGCTAATGACGGAGGTATCTACAGGTTTTCCCGCTCAATTTAATCCAAGCACCAGCCAAATAATCTAGGCGCCAGTAAATTAATCCAGCCGCCATTCATATTCATCCAGGTGCCATTTATTTTAATCCATGTGCCACAGAAATTAATCCAACCGCCAGCCGATTTAATCCAGACGCCAGCGAATTGAATCCTGATGACATTGTGACTTCAAAACGACCCATAATTTTCGGGAATGCCTGGAGTGAATAGCTTTGGAGTGAAGTTAGGAGGGAAAAACAATGAATGAGTCACCAGTGACAAAATGTGACTCGCGCAACTACATCACGCCTATCACCCGCGTAAGCACTATTCACACCTTCGGCATGCATATCAAAGGAAACGCCGTTCATACAGTAATAACTTGATACCTAGTAACCAGGCCAATGATCTCATCACGAGTGACTCAGGTGACGTCCTCACGCATACCACGCACGCACGCACTGTCTTAACCTTTCGTCATGCATTTCAAATGAAACGTCTTTGAAAGGACAAGAGCTTCATACCTAAATCTCGGCCAAGCCACCGGATCACCAGTGACTCAAGGGACGTCATCACCCATATCAACCACGCACATAGTTTACTAGCCTGCCGACATGCATACTAAACAAAACGTCTTCGAGAGAGCACTAACGTGTTACCTATGACTCGGCCAATTGACTTGTTCACTAGTGACTCAGGTGACGTCGCCACGCCTATCACCCACGCACGCAATGTCTAACCTGTCATCATGTGTACCAATCAAAACGTCTTTGAGACGGTAATAACTTGAATGCTGTCAATCGGCCTAGTGACGTGATCACTAGTGACTCGTGCGACGTCATCGCGCCTGACACCCACGCATGCAGTGTCTAACCTGACTTCATATATATCAAACGGAACGGCTTTGAGAGAGTAATAACTTGAACGCTGTCACCAGGCCTAGTGACGTCATCACTAGTGATTAGCATGACGTCATCTCGCCTAAGACACGCAAGCACTCTCTAATGTGCCTTCATGCACATCAAACAAAACGTCTTTGAGAAGGTAATAACTTGAACGCTGTCACTGAGCCTAGTGACGTCATCACTAGTGACTCACGTGACGTCATCACGCATATCACACACACACGCAGTGTCCAAACCTGTCTGCATGTATATCAAAGGAAACGTCTTTGAGAGAGCAATAACTTTAACGCTGTCATTAGGCCTAGTGACTTCATCACTTGTGACTCGCGTGACGTCATCACGCCTGACACCCACGCAAGCCCTCTGTAACCTTCCGTCATGCATATTGTCACGGGGTCGGGACGTGGCCGAAGACAGGAGACTGTGTTGGAATTTAACTGTTTATTTGGGCGAACCTGTGCCCGGTAAACGGAAAATTCGATTATAGTAGCAGTCTTGGACAGATAGCGGCGAACGGAGCGTCGGCCGTCGATCAACAACCCACAAGCGGCGAAGTGCGTCAGCATTTATACTCTTGCCATCGAATGTTCTAGCGTTATCGCTGGCAGTGGCGTAGGTTCCAGAATAATCTGTACCGTTCGCAGAGTGGGCGTGATTTTATGGAAATGATCTACTACAGTCCGGAAACTTCTCGAAAAACTGCAGGCGCAGTTTGCGCTGAGAATTGTGTAGTGTTTTGGGACGATAGCAAAACTTGAGAAATGGAACGCGTGGCGTTGCCCCCCTCTGAAAAAGGCATCGTCCCGATGCTTCAACTAAAGATGAAGGTACAACAATAATGCAAGAAAGTACAATGAATAAATTACGATACAATATAAATACAAAAAAACACTGTTTCATTTTGTTAACGCGCATGAAACGGCTTGAGGCGCGCGACATGACGACTTCATGCCGCGATCGGCGTCGTTGAGAGTTCGTGATGCCGTCGGGGACAACCTCGTAATCAAGTGGGCCGAGCCATCGAACCACCCTGTACGGTCCGAAGTACCGTCGCAGAAGCTTTTCACTTAATCCACGTCGGCGTATCGGCGTCCACACCCAAACACGTTCACCGGGCTGGTATTCCTCGAAGCGTCGTCGAAGATTGTAACGGCGGCTGTCGGTCATCTGTTGATTCTTGATACGGAGACGCGCGAGTTGTCGGGATTCTTCGGCGCGTTGAAGGTACTCACTCACATCGAGGTTTTCTTCGTCGGTGACGTTGGGTAACATGGCATCGAGCGTCATTGCCGGGCTCCTTCCGTAGACCAATTTGTATGGAGATATCTGCGTTGTCTGCTGCACCGCCGTGTTGTATGCGAAGGTCACGTATGGAAGAATGGCGTCCCGCGTCTTGTCTTCGACATCGACGTACATTGCCACCATGTCGGCGATCGTCTTGTTTAGCCGCTTGGTGAGGCCGTCGGTCTGTGGGTGGTACGCTGCCGTCCGGTGGTGGTTTCTGTGGCTGTATGCCAAGATCGCTTGAGTTGAGTCGGCAGTAAATGCCGTTCCTCTGTCGGTGATAAGGACCTACAGGGCTCCGTGACGTAGGACGATATTTTCAACAAAGAACTTGGCTACCTCCGATCCACTGCCTTTGGGAAAGGCTTTTGTCTCGGCGTAGCGGGTGAGGTAGTCGGTAGCTACCACAATCCACTTGTTTCCGAAAGCTGACGTCGGGAACGGCCCCAGTAGGTCCATACCAATCTGTTGGAAGGGTCTGCGAGGTAGTTCGATTGGCTGCAAAAGCCCCGCGGGCCTTGTCGGTGGTGTCTTGCGTCGCTGACAGTCCCGGCATGTCCTCACATAACGAGTGACGAAGGCGGTAAGACGTGGCCAATAGTACCTTTCTTCTATCCTAGCGAGCGTGCGAGAAACGCCGAGGTACCCTGCTGTCGGATCGTCGTGCAGGGCCTGCAGTAGTTCTGGTCGCAGAGCTGAAGGCACAACAAGGAGGTACTTGGCTCAAAGCGGTGAAAAGTTTTTCTTTTGGAGAAGACCGTTTCACAGGAAGAACGACGCAAGTGCGCGCTTGAATACCGTCGGGACTTCGGTGGTCCTGCCTTCGAGGTATTCTATTAGGGCCTTAAGTTCCGGGTCTGCCCGCTGTCGTTCAGCGAAGTCGTCGGTAGTTATTGTTCCCAAAAATTAGTCGTCATCCGGGTCGTCGGGTGGTGGTTGGTCGATAGGCGCACGAGAGAGACAGTCGGCATCAGAGTGTTTCTTGCCGGACTTGTAAACGATGGTTATGTCATATTCTTGAAGTCTCAGGCTCCATCGTGCGAGGTGACCTGAAGGGTCCTTCAAGGTAGCTAGCCAACACAAGGCGTGGTGGTCGCTCACAACTTTGAAGGGCCTGTCGTAGAGGTAGGGGCGAAATTTCGACGTAGCCCAGATGATGGCGAGGCACTCTTTTTCTGTTGTGGAATAATTGGCTTCTGCTTTGGATAGCGATTGGCTGGCGTAACTAATAACCCTTTCAAATCCGTCATCCCTCTGCACAAGAACGACGCCAAGACCTACGCTCCTTGCTTCAGTGTGTATTTCTGTCTCGGTAAATTCGTCGAAATGGGCAAGTAACGGAGGCGCCTGGAGGCGATGTTTAAGCTCCTGGAAAGCGTGCTCCTGAGGCGTTTCCCACTTGAACTCCACGTCGGCCTTGGTAAAGTTAGTGAGAGGATCGGCGATGCGGGTGAAGTTTTTCACGAACCACCTATAATAGGTGCACAGGCCCATAAATCGGCGCACCGCCTTCTTGTCAGTGGGGGGCGGGGAATCGGTGATGGTGGCTGTTTTCCGGAATCTCGACAAACTCAAGACTTGCTAATAATGTGCCCCAGAAACAAGAGCTCCTCGTACGCAAATCAGCACTTTTCTGGCTTCAGTGTTACTCCGGACGTCTTGATGACTTTAAGTACAGCTTCAAGGCGCCGACGATGCTCGTCGAAACTCGAGGAAAACACGACGACGTCGTCCAAGTACACAAGGCAAGTCTGCATTCAATCCTGCCAGTACTGTATCCATAACGCGTTGAAAAGTTGCAGGTGCTGAGCAAAAACCAAAGGCATCCCTCTGTCGGTCACCTTAAACTCGAAAAGGCCGTCTGGTGTTATAAATGCCGTCTTCTTTCGGTCTCTTTCGTCGACTTCGATTTGCCAATAGCCAGTCTTGAGGTCCCTTGATGAAGAGTACTTGGCGTTATGGAGCCGATCCAAAGCGACGTCTATTCGTGGGAGAGGATACACGTCCTTTTTTGTGATTTTGTTCAGGCGGCGATAATCGACGCAGAAACGTAGGGTCCCATCCTTTTTCTTCACTGATACCACAGCGGACGCCCATGGACTCTTTGACGGCTGGATGATGTCATCCCGCAGTATCTCATCAACTTTCTCTTCATGGCCTCACGTTCTCGCGTCGAAACCCTGTACGGACTCTGACGGAGTGGTCTGGCATTTTCTTCGGTTATGATGCGATGTTTCGTGATTGGGGTGTGCTGAATTTTTGATGACGATGAAAAGCAATCTTTATTGCAGGAGCATGGCCTTTAGCTGTTCTTGCTTATGGTTCGAAAGTCTGGGATCGACGTCCAAAGCTGTCGGAGGGGCTTGGTTCTTCTGAGCAGATTTCGCAGAATCGGTGAGGGCAAAAGCACTGGTGGCGTCCACAATTTCTTTGATGTATGCGACCGTTGTTCCTTTGTTCACAAGTTTGTACTCATTGCTGAAATTCGTGAGCATAACCGTTGCTTTGCCTCCCCGCAGCTCTGCAATTCCTCTTGCGACGCAAATATTTCGCGTGACCAACAGATGCTGACTGCCTTCAACGATGCCTTCCAAGTCAGGTGATTTAGGAGCGCTGACTGAAATGATGACGCTAGAGCGAGGCGGAATGGTGACTTGTTCTTCCAGCACATTCAAGGCATGGTTTCCTGACGGCATGCGCGGCGGTAGAGCTTCTTCTGTGGATAACGTTATCGACTTTGTTTTTAAGTTGGTGACAGCACCATGGAGGCATAAGAAGTCCATGCCAAGGATGACATCTCTCGAGCAACGCTGTAGGACTACGAAGTCTGTAGGATAAATATGGCCGTTAATGGTGACTCTCGCTGTGCAGATTCCTGTAGGCGTTACGAGATGACCTCCGGCTGTGCGGATCTCAGGGCCTTCCCAAGCTGTCCTAACTTTCTTTAACTTCGTGGTGAACGACCCGCTGATGACGAAATAGTCGGCTCCAGTATCGACGAGAGCAGTCACACTGTGGCCGTCGATAAGAATGTGGAGGTCGCTAGTTCGCCGTCTCGCATTACAGTTGGGGCGTGGCGTCGGGTCACCGCTGCGTCGGCTTGTTCCGCTGCTTCCATGTTTCGTCATCAGGCCACCTTCGGTAAGTGAGCTTTCGCCGTCAGGGCTTTGCCAGGTTGGCGTTGTGTTCGGAAAGCTCCGTCGCGTCGCCGTCGTCGGAGGAGGATCTTTGGTAGTTCGTCACACAGCAACCGCACCTCCATCGGTTGCTGCCCTTAGTTTCCCGGGTGCGGGCTAGGAGACCGGCCCCGCGTTGGACCAGAGCACTGCCGGTGGTTCGGCGACCTGCGGTGGCTGGGCGACGGCGAACGGGAAGGACTTCGTGGTGTCCATTGAGTTCCTGTCAGGTAGTCGGCGATGTCACGTGGCCGTTCTCCTGGCTGTGGGCGCTGTGCATTGAAGGCGAAGCCACGCAGTCCCATCTGTCGGTACTGGCAACGGCGGTTTGTGTGTCCGGCCTCGCCGCAGTGGTAGCAGAGCGGGCGGTGGTCAGGGGTGCGTCAGACGTCGGTCTTCCTCGGCGCACTGCGCTGGGCCGCTGGCGAACGGTAGGACGTCGGTGGGGGTGGTGGCGGCGGTGTCGCCTGGCGACGGAAGTGCGATGGGGCAGCGTTTTGGCGTGCGCGTGGAGGAGGGGCGTGGCAGCGGGCTGCAGCAGCATAGCTCATGGCTTGCAGCTGAGGCTCTTGAGACTGAGGAACGCCCAGCGATTGCTGGGTCTCCTGGCGTACAACGTCCGCAATGGAGGACTCCACGTGAGGCTGCACTGAAGGAAATAATTTTCTCAGCTCTTCTTGCACGATCGCTCGGATCGTCTCACGCAAGTCAGTGGTTCTAAGCCCTTGAAGGCCGGCGTAGCTTGTAGACGAGAAGCTACGGTTATATTGCCGCGTGTGCATCTCGAGTGTCTTCTTTACCGTAGATGCTTCTGAAACAAATTCGGCGACCGTCTTTGGCAGGTTTCTGATCAGCCCGGCAAAGAGTCCCTGCTTTACTCCTCGCATGAGCAGACGGACCTTCTTCTCCTCGGACATGTTGGAGTCAGCGTGGCGGAAAAGTTTTATCATGTCTTCCGTGAATAGCACCATATTTTCGTTTGGCATCTGCATGCGTGTTTCGAGAAGAACTTCGGCCTTCTCCTAGCGCACGACATTTGCGAAAGTAGTGAGAAACCTGGCGTGAAAGACGTCCCACGTTGTACGGCTTCGCTCTTGATTCTCGAACCAGGTCCGAGCAGCATCTTCTAAGGCTAAATACACATGCCGGAGCTTGTAATCGTCTGTCCAGTCATTGAAGGTGGCGACGTGGTCGAACCTTTCGATTCAGCTTTCCGGGTCTTCCTGTGGCGAACCGCGGAAAGTTGGCGGCTCTTTAGGTTGTTGGAGCAGGAGTGGTGCAGGCTGCACGGGGGCGGTCATGGTTGCAGTAGTTGATGTCTGGATCCGGGTCTGCCTGGCTGCTTCAGGAAGGGGCTTGTACTCTGGTTGTAGTCTTCTCTGCCAGCGGCTTGTTCGATGTTCAGGGTTAGCGTTCGTGTCTTCTTTGCCGCTTGGGCTAGGGTCGTGGCTTGAAGGGGGTGTCCGGAACATAAAAAAAGCAGCCCCTCCACCAGATGTCACGGGGTCGTGACGTGGCCGAAGACAAAAGGCTTTGTGTTGGAATTTAACTGTTTTATTTAGGCGAACCTGTGTCCGGTAAATGGAAAATCCGAATACAGTAGCAGTCTTGGACTGCTAGCGGCGAACGGAGCGTCGGCCGTCGATCAACTACCCACAAGCGGCGAAGTTCGTCGGCATTTATACTCTTGCCATCGAATGTTCTAGCGTTATCACTGGCGGTGGCGTAGGTTCCAGAATAATCTGTACAGTTCGCAGAGTGGACGTGATCTTATCGAAATGATCTACTAAAGTCCGCAAGCTTCTCGAAAACTGCAGGCGCGGTTTGCGCTGATAATTGTGTAGTGTTTTGGGGCGATAACAGAACTTGAGAAATAGAACGTGGCAATATCAAACGAAACGTCTTCGAGAGAGTATTAACTCGAATGGTCTCACTAGACCTAGCGACGTGATTACTAGTGACTCATGGGACGTCATCACGCCCATCACACACGCACGCGCTGTCCTAACCTGTCTTCATGCGTATCAAACAAAACGTCTGTGAGAGAGCAATAATGTCATACTCATGACTCGTACAACCGACTTAATTACTAGTGACTTACGTGACGTCATCACGACTAACACTCACGCAAGCACTCTCTAACGTGCCTTAATGAATATCAAACGAAACTTCATTGAGAGAACATTAACGTGAAGGCCAATGCAGGCAGAGTCTGCTAGTAAAAAACTGACTGCTCGCGCTGCACAGCCGTTCATCGGCTAACCGGTATATTTAGGCACCAGAACGCGCGTTTCAAATTTATTTATTTATTTATTTATTTATTTATTTATTTATTTATTTAGGTACCCTAAGGGCCCAAATGGGCATTACATAGGGGGGGAATGGGTTGAAAGCCGACACAACGTACAATGTTGTAAAAAGAAAGAATCAACACAACAAAAGTGACATTACAATATCATAAAGGCAGCAAAAGTACACAATTGCAAAGTACAGCGTGAAAGATATAAAAAAGTGTAAAAGTGACAGAAAATCTAGTATTTGGAACGCAGGAACACAAATTTACAGCCTAAAAAGATGAGCATGATGAAGACAAGTTACAGGGTATTTTGAATAGCTAGAAAAGCGAGGAGTGCGGTTTGAAAAGAAGAGGTGTCTGTTTGGTTCACTAGGCTACTAGGTAAAGAATTCTATTCATTGATTGCCAGAACAAGTGGTGAGTTCTGATATTTGTTTGTTCGGGCAAAAATTGGGCCAACTTTGTGAGCGTGGTCAGCGCGTGCGGACGTATAGGGTGCCGGGAGTATAAATTTGCGAGCGAATGGTGTTGGATGATGGTACAGGGTGTGAAAAAAAGTTAATCTTGACAACTGCCTGCGTTTGGTGAGAGGGGGGAGATTAAGTTCGTCCTTCAAGGCAGATACACTCTGGTATCTTGAGTACGATGACAGAATGAAGCGCGCGGCCTTGTTCTGTACGGATTCAAGCATGTTAGTCAGACACATCTGATGTGGATGCCAGATGATTTGCGTGTATTCTAGTGAAGAGCGGATAAGAGCATTATACGCGTGAAGTCGTGTCTCTTAATTAGCTAAATAAAGGTGACGTTTGAGCAGGCCGAGCTTTTTACACGCCTTCGATGTGATTTTTTCTATAGGGGGGGTCCAGCTTAAATCGGAGGTGAATGTAACTCCCAGATATTTCAAAGATGAAACTGTTTCTATTTTGGCATTATCTATTAAGTAATTATAAGTTTCGGATCTTGTCGTAGAAGAAAATTGCGCATGCTTAGTTTTTTCTACGTTTATTTTCATCAGCCATTTTTCGCACCATTCAGTTAGAATAAATAAATCATGCTGCAGTGTAGAAACATCATCGAAAGTTACTATTTCTCTATATATCACACAGTCGTCGGCAAAGAGACGAATTGACGAGGAAATGTTACATGCGAGGTCGTTTATATAAATCAGAAACAGTAAAGGGCCAAGTACTGACCCCTGGGACACTCCTGATGAGACACCCACTGGGTCAGAAACGTGGTCAGTTATTTTACAGATTGCAAACGGTCTGTTAAAAAACTACGAATCCAGTGGGTTGTTTTGTGATCCAGATTAAGGTTACAAATTTTAGCCATTAGACGCTGATGTGGAACCCGATCGAACGCTTTCGACAAATCGACAAAAATGGCATCGGTACAAAGCAACCTGTGCTGCGAAACGTGAAGGTCAGTGACCAGCTCAAAAAGTTGTGTCTGACATGAAAAATGTTTCCTAAATCCGTGTTGATTGCTAATGAAGAAGTTATTCTGATTAAGGTGGGTTACAACATGCGTGTAAAGAATATGTTCCAGCAACTTGCAGCTGATTGAAGTAAGTGAAATAGGCCTATAGTTAAGGGGATCAGACCGGTCGCCAGATTTGAAAAATGGTAGGGTATGGGCAAATTTCCAATCGTCCGGCAAGCAACCTGAATCTAGTGATTGCTGAAATAACAACGAAAGCAGGTAAGCTGAGTAAGGAGAAGTTATTTTCAAGAGCTTCGCTGTTATACCGTCAGGCCCGGGGCTAGTTTTGGAAGCTAGGTGGTCGATAGCGCATACCACGCCATGGGCTGTAATTACAATGGGCGTAAAACTGGAATCTATGTTTGCTTGCGACGGATCAAAAGAGTCATTTAAAGGTAGCTCGGTAGTGAAAACTTTGGCAAAGGCTTTGTTAAAATGTTCGGCACATTCTTGCAAGGATAACTTATCCCCGGCTGCATTGGTTAGGACGGGTACCGTGTTTTTGTTCTTGGGGTTTATAATACTCCAGAATTTGCTTGGGTCGGTTTTCATAATACTTGGGAGCGTAATATTAAAATACTTATGTTTTGCCTCACGTATTGTTTGTTCAGTTAAAGTAGAAATCTGTTTGTAGTTTTGCCAGTCATCAGGATCGTTGGCTCGAGTTGACTTTCTGTAGGCCCTTTTTTTCCTGTTTAAAAGCCGTTTGACGTCACGGGTAAACCATGGGTCGTTCGTCCTAGAGCTTATTACCGTTTTTGGAATACAAGATGCCTGAATTTCTTTGAGCTTGTCGCGAAATAGACACCAGTTTTCATTCACTGTACGATCCTGCAACCCAGTTTCAAGATTAACAGTTAAGGTTTCCAGCATATCGTTCATTTTTTGTAAGTCAGCGCGTCCGTAGTTGAAGATTTGTTTTTCTGTTTTAGTTTTGATAGCGCGTGCCACTGATAGTGTGCAGTGTATGGCCTTATGGTCACTTATTTCGTCAATGACGTGTGTGTTAGTTTTTCGGGTTGATTCGTGAGAATGAGGTCAAGCAAATGTGCTCTCCACGTTGGTTCGCATACTATTTGCATAAGTTGGTGGTAATCAATACATTGAATGAAGCTAAGGCATTCGAGGCGATTATTTTGCGCAGTGATGGAGTTCGTTGGCCAGTCGATACCCGGGTAGTTAAAATCACCACCTATAACTAACAAGCTACTTGGAAATTCGTGCAAGATAGTGCCAATTGTATCGTTTAAACTGTCGACGAAATCTGCGGGACCATCGGGGGGTCGGTAACAAGCGCCTAAGACACAAGGTGTATGGCCAATCTGAATGCTGACCCAGATAATTTTTAATGGTGAATCGATGTCTATTTGTGATGGGCGATATTTTTCTTTAACTGCGATCGTTACGCCGCCCCAGCGAGAGCCGCACCTGTCCTTGCGAAAAATTTCGAAGTTTGAAGGAAGGGTAAGATGTTTATTTGATATTTCGTCGGAAAGCCATGTTTCTGTGCCGATAATTATATCGGCTGAACATGCGTGCATAATAGCTTTAAGGGTGTCAAGCTTTGAAAATATACTGCGGAAGTTTGCTAGGAGTAAGGAAACTGGGGCTATTGTTTGGAAGCTACGTGAGCGACTAACAGTGTGTCACCTAGAGGAGGGCTGATTTTTTGCCGAAACCTGGACTACTTGGTTTATGGATGAATCATAGCGGTAAATGCCGCGTTCCGTGTGAAGCTTGTGAAAGCGCACATAGTATTTTCCTCCGTCAGTTCTATTTGCCTTTCCGAATTCACGCAGTTTCATTCTAGCGAACTGAACCTTCTGGGAAAAATCTTCCTCAAACCATACTTTGGGTGATTCGAGGTTTTTCAGTTTATGTCCGAGGCTCAGAGCCTCTATTTTTGATTTAGAGTTCAGAAATTTTACAATGAGTGGCCTATGAAAGTTAGGTCGACTGCGACCAACGCGGTGAGCCCGTTCAATGTCTCCAACGTCATGCCGGAGATGCTTAGAAAAAAATTTCCTTTCAATACATTCCGATTCCACGTAGTCCTCATGTTGGACATCATCAAGACCCTTAATTATAAGATTGTTTCTGCGCATGCGGTTATTCATGTCATCCACGAGATCTACGAGCTCTTCATTGGCCTTGTTAATGTGAACTTTCACTTCTTTAACGGAATCAGCGGCGGCATCGATGTTAACCTTACAATCAGACACATTTTTCATACTTCGTTCGATAGCGCGAACACGAGTGTCGATGCTTGTGATATGCTGTTTGATTTCTACCAAAGCCGTTTTGGTTTCTTAATGACATTCCTTGACAAGTGCGAACACATCATCGATTTTGGGCCCTGGATTTGCTTCGACATCTCCAGCTGATAGCAGCAGGAGCGCAAGGCACATAGACAGTAGCAGTGAAGAAGGTTTAGGGCAAAGTACCCGGGTTGACCGCAGGGGCGCCTGCGCAAGTAGGCGTTTGGTGTGTAGCGACACCACGAACCCGAGCTAACGGGGGAGTTTCGATTCCCTCCCACGCCTAGCCGTGCGTGGCTTTGCCGTGTCCGAGGAAAAGGGGATCCTGGGGGTTGAGCCGACGCTAGGTGATTGGACCGTTAAGGCCCCCTGGCAGAGGCAACACACCCCTTTGGCCCCGGCTTCACGTAGACGGCACCCCTGAGCTGACCCACCCAGGGGAATCGGCAGTCGCCTTTTCCTATCTCTCTCTCCCTATATCTTCGTCTTTATCTCTTACTATTTATCTGTCCTGTCTTCTACTCTCTTCCGTTTACTTCCAAACTTCCTGGCGGCTAGGGTTAACCCTGTGCAAATAGCCTACCTTGGTCTAGGCGCATTGGGTTATAGTGGCGTTGTACGGCTGGCGTCTGCAGGTTTCAGCATTTGTAACCTTGTAGCGTGCCCTCGTTGGGCTCCGTGGTGGGTGGCTGCCAACGCTGCTGAACAACAATAAAGAAGACATGCATGGAGCATTCCCACTACTGTCTGATCGTACCGGCTTAAAGCCGGTACGCACCGATGATCTCACCAGAGAAGGATTGGCCACCCTGGTGCAGTATCTGGCCACCCCCTCCCGTAGGCATTCGTCAATTAACTCACGGCCCTCAGTCCCCACCAGCTGCGGAGCAACTGACCACAGCGGCGGTCAGATCTGCAAAGCAGCAGAGGGTGCTAGGAATCTCTGGATATGGACAGGCCACCATTGGAGCTTGAACTTAGCAACGTTTAACGTTAGAACGTTATCTAGTGAGGGAAGTCTAGCTGTATTATTCGAGGAGCTAGAAGGCATTAAATGGGATATAATAGGGCTGAGTGAGGTTAGGAGGACAGATGAGGCCTATACTGTGCTACAGAATGGGCACGTCATTTGCTATCGGGGCTTGGCAGACAGAAGAGAACTGGGAGTACGGTTCCTAATTCACAGAAACATAGCTGGCAACATAGAGGATTACTATAGCATTAATGAAAGGGTGGTAGGCATTGTAATTAAACTGAATAAAAGATACAAAATGAAGGTAGTACAGGCTTACGCGCCTACATCCAGCCATGATGACGCTTCAGTTGAAAGCTTCTATGAAGACGTGGAATCGGCAATGAGTAAGGTGAAAACACAGTATACTATAGTAATGGGCGACTTTAATGCAAAGGTAGGGAAGAAGCAGGCTGGAGACCAGGCAGTAGGAGATTATGGCATCGGCACTAGAAACGCCAGAGGAGAGCTACTAGTAGAATTCGCAGAACGCAATAATCAGCGTATTTTGAATACCTTCTACCGAAAACGAGAAAACCGCAAGTGGACATGGAGGAGCCCTAATGGCGTAAATAAGAACGAAATAGACTTTATAATGACTGCACACCCAGGAGTCGTGCAGGATGTGGAAGTGGTTGGCAAGGTAAGATGCAGTGACCATAGAATGGTACGGGCTCGAATCCGCCTAGACTTGAAGAAGGAACGACAGAAACTGATACGCAAGAATCAAATCAATGAGCTAGCACTGAGAGGGAAAGTACAGGAATTCAGAGTGTCACTGCAGAACAGGTACTCTGCTCTTAGCGAGGAAACCAACCTTAGCATAGATACAATGAATGATAATCTGACGAGTATCATCACGGAGTGTGCAGTGGAAGTTGGAGGCAGGGTTGCTAGACAGGACACCGGCAAGCTTTCCCAGGAAACGAAGAACCTAATTAAGAAGCGTCAAATCATGAAAGTGTCAAGTACAACAGACAAAATAGAACTGGCAGAGCTTTCGAAGCTGATTAATAGACGTAAAGTATGCGATGTAAGAAGGTATAACATGGAGAGAATTGAGCACGCTCTGAAAAACGGAGGAAGCGTCAAAGCAGTGAAGAGGAAACTTGGGATAGGCAAAAGGCGGATGTATGCACTAAGGGACAAAGAAGGCAAATTAACTACCAATATGGATAGGATAGTTAAAATAGCGGAGGAGTTTTACAGAGATCTGTACAGTAGCCGAGACAACCACGACCTTAATACTATAAGAACTAGCAGTAACCCAGACGACACCCCACCGGTAATGATAGAAGAAGTCAGAAAAGCTTTGGAGAGCATGCACAGAGGCAAAGCTGCTGGTGAGGATCAAGTAACATCAGATCTGCTGAAAGATGGAGGACAGATTGTATTAGAAAAACTAGCCACTCTATTTACGAGGTGTCTCCTGACGGGAAAAGTACCAGAGTCTTGGAAGAACGCTAACATCATCTTAATACATAAGAAAGGAGATGACAAGGACTTGAAGAATTACAGGCCGATCAGCTTGCTCTCTGTAGTATACAAGCTATTTACAAAGGTAATTGCTAGCAGAGTAAAGAAAACATTAGAATTCAATCAACCAAAGGAACAAGCAGGATTTAGAACAGGCCACTCAACAATTGACCACATTCATACTATCAATCAGGTAATAGAGAAATGCTCAGAGTATAACCAACCACTATGCATAGCCTTCATAGATTACGAGAAGGCGTTTGATTCAGTAGAAATATCAGCCGTCATGCAGACACTGCGGAATCAGGGCGTAGATGAAATATGTATAAACATTCTGGAAGAAATCTACAGGGGATCAACTGCTACCATAGTGCTTCATAAAAAAAGCAACAGAATACCAATAAAGAAGGGTGTAAGGCAGGGGGACACAATCTCCCCAATGCTATTCACTGCGTGCTTACAGGACGTTTTCAGAAGCCTAGAATGGGAACAGTTAGGGATAAGAGTTAATGGAGAGTACCTCAGTAACCTGCGCTTCGCCGATGACATTGCATTGCTGAGTAACTCATGGGACGAATTGCAACTCATGATTACGGAGTTAGACAAGGAGAGCAGAAAGGTGGGTCTTAAAATTAATCTGCAGAAAACGAAAGTAATGTACAACAACCTCGGAAAGGAGCAGCGCTTTGCGATAGGTAATAGTGCACTTGAAGTTGTAAAAGACTGTGTCTACTTAGGGCAGGTAATAACCGCAGAGCCTAACCGCGAGATTGAAGTAACTAGAAGAATAAGAATGGTGTGGAGCACATTCGGCAGGCACTCTCAAATTATGACAAGTAGATTGCCACTGTCCCTCAAGAGGAAGGTATATAACAGCTGTATCTTGCCGGTACTTAGCTACGGAGCAGAAACCTGGAGACTCACAAAGAGGGTTCAACTTAAATTGAGGACGACGCAGCGAGCAATGGAAAGAAAAATGGTAGGTGTAACCTTAAGAGACAAGAAGAGAGCAGAGTGGATTAGGGGACAAACGGGAGTTAAGGATATCATAGCTGCAATAAAGAAGAGGAAATGGACATGGGCCGGGCATGTAGCACGTAGACAGGATAACCGCTGGTCATTAAGGGTCACCAACTGGATTCCCAGAGAAGGGAAGCGGGGTAGGGGGAGACAGAAGGTTAGGTGGGCAGATGAGATTAAGAAGTTTGCAGGTATAAATTGGCAACAGCAAGCACAGGATCGGGTTAACTGGCGGAACATGGGAGAGGCCTTTGTCCTGCAGTGGACGTAGACAGGCTGATGATGATGATGATGATGATTACCGGGTTAAACCAAACGCTGCAAAAAAACAATCGACAGGACGGCACCCGTGTGCTCGTCTGGGAAAGAAGGTACCGATGCGTGCACGATACGTACAAACGTCGACACCCATGGCACAATTGTAACAACACACGTGGTGGGATTTACGGCCTCATAAAGTTGTGGTAGCTGCAATTACGGTGAGTGTGAACAAAAGTTTCCTACCTATGACAGAAGAAGGCACGTGATAACAGTATGCCACACGTGGCCGCAAATCCCGGAGATGAGCAGCTTCCCAGCGTTTAAGTGTGGTCCCGGCGGCCAATTCAGTCAAAGGCATCTTTACATGGCTTTCGTTTGACTTGACGCTTTTCTTGACTCGAGTAGATGCGATGGAAGCAACAGCACCTTCAAGCAGCAGTGGGGTACAACCCACCATCATCGTCCCACCACTCGTTGAGGGAAACGCTTCTCCTTCATTCAATAAATAGGAATAGTAAAGGCGAAATGACAATTAAGCATTTTCCAAATCATACTCAATTACGCAACATTCAACCGATACCCTGAACACTCTGCGACACATTTAGTCCAGCTCGTCGTGTGGGAAGATGCAGGCGGATTTTTTGTTGCTTCTCGTGTTTCAAAGTATGCCTTGAAAATGCGGGCAGCCAGTGTGAACGGACAGGCGTTCTACACCAAACAGGCACGCTTATTCCAGGGACACTAACCAATAGCAAACGGCGTGGCTTAGAATGTAGAAGGAAAGGCACGAGTCAGGCACAGCATTCAATGGCGCATCAGTCAATGGTCACTTGCAAATGGCAATAGTATGTATCTCAAGTATAGGGAGTGCCCTCTATTAGAACGGATTTGTTTCACAGGATAACCAGATGAAATATTAGTTGAGCCGAAGAAATGGTAGACGAATCTTTTTGTAGCAAGTTTTATAGCAGGCAGACCGTGCGTCATGTGCTTGATTACGGATATACAGTTTTATGACTAAAGGCCGGATTATATGCAAATGCTTGTTTCGTTTCTTGCGTTCATATCGTGTCATTTCGACACATGAGCACAAATTAGAGGGCAAGGAGAGCTTTTATAGTGCTTTTATGGTGCCTATATATGCCTATTTCGGACGTTGCTGCCTCGATTCGTATAGGTGACTGAAGATGCCTGTTTTCAAAATCGATGCCTATATAAACGCTATTTAACCTCCAAGTTTGCTTTCAAGTACCGCTGGAGCCCGGTATTCATGTTACTCGGCAAAATTTAGATTGATGACGTGGGAGAACGTCCAGTAATATGGAGCCTCGTGCCTCAGCGTCCCCCGGATGGCCTTCGTTGGGACTTGTCGCAGGGCGTTTCACAAAGCTTGCCGTGAGGAACCTACTGGACACAGGTGCAACATCGGACCACTGCTCCTCAGGAGCTCGAATTACGGCAGTGGAAATGTCTGTGGAAGACAAAGTTACCTTGTCGTCATGGTGCCCTTCACCTTCGTCACGGAGGGATGGAGGGATGGTAGTTGCCCGAGTTGAATCCTTCGAATTGGCAGTGGTATGAAAATACGGGCTAATTGGTTTCTGTTTAGAATTCTCCTTAGCTCCATCCTCAGGAGAGGTTGAGTGGCATGGGCAGGTAGCACAGGAAGTCATACTGAAAGCACTTATGGGTTCAGAGCTCCACTCCGCCCATGACTGCTGGTTCAAGTCTTCCTACCGGTGCCACGCCACAGCACCTTCCCGAAGATGGTCTACAGCCCCAGACCATTTCTCAGGCTCCGTCCAGGCCTCGCGCACTGCTATCGCGTTGACGGTCGCCACCCAGTCGTCAGCATCGTTCTCGAAGCCGTGGAACTCCGGTATTTGGGTGACGACTTGCGGCGACAAGACGGCAGCTGAAAATGCATAAAGCGCCAACGCGAAGCCGCCAAGCTGGTCCGAAAGCTGCATGAGCGCATCCCGGAGCTATCTGCGTTGTTCAGGTGAGCCCAGGTTATGTGAGACGGCTATGTCGAGCATGGCGTCGGCGGCGCTCAATGCCGGTAAGATGGCAGTAAACAGCGCAGCGTGCGATATGGCATTGGTCATAGAGCGGAGTCGAGCGACGGTACGCCGCAACTTCGCGGCGCTGTCCGATGAACCGCATGTGGAGCCTATGGCAATGCTAGTCAAGGAAGAGCTGATGGCTGGGCTCACTGCTGCGGGATCATTATCGAAGAGAACTTCAACAGCACCCCTTCTGAACAGCTCACGTGTCAATGGAGTCCTGAGCAAGAGCTTGTCGCCACGGGAAGCAGGAACAGCGTCCCCGGGAAGCAGAACCCTGTGCATGATATTCACGGCGCCGAGGCACGTCAAGGAAGCCTGAACGGCATTCCTTGTATGCTCACTCCTTGGAGGAGACTACGGCAGGGGATCTATGTCACTTGTGACCATAGGGGAGCCATTGCCGCCGTCCGCGAAGGATTTATTGGGTAGCGGCTGCAGCGGTCGGGTCGTGAAGTCCATGACTGAGGAAGCGTGGTCGGCGTTCCTCGGTGAAAATACCCGTGCTGCCAACGACCCGCGAGCTACAGGTGGCTTCAGCCGCAAGGTTAAGTCGTCGGCTGCGCCATTGTAATGCGGAGACACCCTGAGACGGTTCTCGCGCATGGGCCAGTTGTTCTTTTGTTTTTTTTTACTTATTTAGTTATTTATGTGAAATAATGGCTCACAACCAATCGGGGTAATCGGCCAAGAAAGCGTAGTGAACTTTTTCTGTGAGAATGACATTTATGAGTAAGAATGAATTTGTATTATAATAGAACTAAGGTAAGGAAAACCACAGAAAATGAGAGAAAAGGGGGGAGGGGAATAAAATAGAAAATTAATTTGAGAGATTTTGAGATTTCAAATATTGAGTGACGACACAGCTGCATTTAATCTACCTAACCATTCAGAATAAACACTTTTTGATGACACAAAATAATAATTATTTGATTGGGGATTACAATGGGATACGTTTGGATGCCTCAATAAAATCGTAAACGGCATTGAAATCATCGCCCTTGCTTTGTCCCAAAGCTAAGGCGCCAAATTTCAGTATAGCTTCCGCCGTCCATTTAACGCCTATTTTCAGAAAGAGAAAAATTAGAAGACTTTTTCTGAATATATAGAGTATCAGCGACAAGATGACAACTAATGTTCAATTGATTTCATTTCTCCGCAGAATGTACAGAGGGGTAATATCAATAACCAGCTATGTGTAGGTTTAGCTTTAGAGGCACCGAAATCAAGTAATCAAAATTTCGAGCTTTCTGAACGAACTCCACTGAGGCCGCCATGGAAACTTGAGGTGGTTATATTCTGCCCATGTAGTTATCGTTGCTAACATATCAGTGCAGATTTTTTTATTTTTTATACCTTAATGCGGTAATATATTCACCTTCCGGCAGTACGGATAATATTGGGCTATCAAGCGCGGCTCGTGCTAAAGAATCAACCAGTTCATTTTATTTTATACTGCAGTGTCCTGAAACCCACAGTAACCTCAGGTGTCTTAACTGCGGCGGTACTTATGTTCGGAATGTCCTTAGAGTTCGAGAGTTCTCAGAAGCAGTCAGAGCGGCAAAAAGTGAAAGGAATCCGTCATTGTGACTGCGCTGTTTTCGCTTGACGGAAGTTTTCGAAGTGCTATTATAACTGCCACGAGCTCAGCTTCAAAATTTGGAGTAAAATCAAGCAGTCACACTGAGAAGGAACAGTCCAGTAAATGAAAGGCAATGCTTACACCTGCTTTTTGATGATTAACTGAAACATCTGTGGCTATTACAGTATTTGCTTCTGCATGCTGCATGTAATCTATTAATATGTTATTTAAAATTTTTAGAGACTGGGACTTCGCTTTTGGGGGGGAGGGGAATATTATCATATTCAATTATAACAATAAGTTTTCAGTCATTAGTCGCAATTACATTTCTAATGGTCACCTTTACACTTAGTATTTTCTTTTTTACAAACATTATCTGGTGATTGTGAAATCATGGCCAAGGAGCAAGAAAGAAGGCGTCTAAAGCATATTAGAAATTTTTTTTGCCGGTAAACTATAAAGCTTTAAAAATACGTGTACTGTCAAAATTTGAAATGAACAAAGTAGTGTAGGCAGGCGCACTTCCGGATACAGTACATTGATAGCCACAAACCTGTGGAGTCCCAGTTACATTCGCAGTGCTTCTCACTCTAAAGGCTGGTGCACACCGGCGACTAGCAGCAGTCGCGCGACCATTTGCGACTGGTCGCAAATAGTTGCGAATGGCCGCAAACGGTCGCAAAGCGACTGCTTTGGCTAGTCACTTCCTGACCGATTTTTCAGTCACGCGACTGCGGTCGCGATGCTGCTGGAACCAATCATAAGACAACTAGAGGTTTTGTTTTATAAGCAGGGCCACCCGGGAACAGTATGCATCAGAATTTCAAGATTGGGCGCATGTACATCTTGTACATCATTATCAAAGTGTGCCTCCGTAACCCGTATTTACAGTTACACAGTTTGCGCAGTAAGCCCGAGGCCCATTGTGCCTTGTCAGTTATATACTCTATGTGTGGACTCCAGTTAGGCTTTTCTGTATAAATGATTCCTGAATAATATATAGAGTCTACTTTCTGAATGTATTCCCAAACATTTTATAGAATCTTGTCTTGTCTTGTCGCCTAGAAGATCTTGGTTCATACCCACAAGGGGGTTGGCCACACTGTACCTTATAGTAGATGTTTTTTTGTACTACGCTTGCTAAAAAAGAGAGAAATAAGATGAGAACAATAATAACATTCCTTTAAAAAACGTGAAGAAGTGCAGAAGAATTCGATAAACCAGAATATATGAAATAAATTAACAAGAATGAAGAAGAGGTACGAAGAATTGGATATATTTGGCAGTACCACTAGCAGCGTATCCTTCCGGTTGCCTGAATGAATTTATGTAGTGCTGACAGAATAGCACTGCGGCCTGCACCCTATTGACTGGCTCCAAACGATAATAGGGTGGATGCATTAACTGGCGATCCGAGCATACAAATCGGTCTCTCAAGAATGATTCGGCGCAGTGAGGTCAAGCGGCGGCATGTGAGCAGAATGTGATCTACTGTTTTTGGTTCATTGCAAACTGCACATAGGTTAGATAATTAAAACACTGATTTCCAGAGATAAAAATTTAACTACAGCGAAAGTTTGTGAGGGTCACCTTACATTGACGGGAAAGGCATTTTGCGGTGTTCCATGTGAATTGCAAGTGTCCACTTGCTGAACGGGTATTTTCTGTCTTCTTCCTCCTCATCCAGCTAGCTCCTCGCGAGCTAGAGCCCTGATGCCGCTGCAGTTAGCCATCACAATATATGGAGGCCGTACATCGAGGCTGCCCTCGCGGTGGTAAGCCATGTTCCACTTTACAACACTTGCTGTGGCGATTTCCTGCACTCCCTGAGAGTTTCTAGTCTCCCTCTATGGAGGAGGACTGATGATCTGTTCTTACAAGCAACGAGAAGGAAGACTAGCTACGGGCTATCCAGAGAGCCCATGACAAGACCGAGGAGATGCATCTTTCCGTGCCGTCGCGGATGCGGCCCACCGATATGGCACCCCAAGGGGGGGGGGGGGGGGAAGCGTCGTCTTCGGATCAAAACAAAGTTCTGTGACTGCCTGCCTAAAGTCATCCAATGCGCCTGGCATTCCAACGTGGGGTTCAAGCAATTTACAAAAGCGTGTTCATATGACAAGTTGCAAAACATGATAACAAGACATTAAAATAGATGTTTCATATTTCGTTTTTTTTTTCACTTCATTTATTCAAGGCACAATCATTACAATTTGCCTTGAGGGACACGACTAAAGGCTAAATAAACGCCTGACTAGGTTGTGCCACACTGGCAGCAAAAGCATAGAAACACCAACAAGCATTTATTGTGTAGAATACACTTGTACATAATCATCCAGAATGACTACAGGAATAAAGAAAACTATAGGTTGAAAAATATGTAAACACAATTGTCTCAAAGTGATATTGATAGAACGAACGCGTGCTCATATTGAGCCACAAACAAAAGAAAGAAAATAAAAATAGTCTCTCGCCGCTATTGCGAGAGAAATGCTCAAAAATATAATCAACATTCACTAAAAAACCAAATCGACATAACTGCGCACGCTTATGCACAGAAGGAGAAACCTACAAACGTACTGATGAGAAATTTATCACAGAAAGAGGTTATTTATAACTCAAACATGTCGTTACAGAATTTATTAAAAAATCACAGGTCATTAGAACAAAGGTGTACACGAATACAAGACAATATTAAGTCACAAAATGTTAAACATCAATGGAGTGATAATTTTTGTCTGTTAGGAGTTCTTTTGTTATTTTTGGAATGAACTAACTGATGTTCCATTCTGCAATAATTGAAGTGTGGTTGGGTATCGATGTAGGATGTCTGCTATGCGTGAGCTTAACCATTGGTCACCATAGTTTTTGCGTGATCTAGGTTTGTACACTAAGCTCTTACGTAATTCATATGGTGTTTGTTTGACGTAATATGTATCCAAGAATAGAGATGTATTTACTTTATACTGACATTCTATCTCTAAGCATAGATTGTGTCTGTTTAACTGATTTATGGACAATATTCTGTGGCTTTTGAAATGTGGTTGAGTGCTTTCGTGGAACGCAATATTAGATATCTCAAATATTGCACGCTTTTGTAGCACTAAAATAGAATTAAGATTTATGACAGTCATTGTTAGCCACACTAAGCAGCATTATGTTAGTCGTGAGTGTACCAGAGCATAGTAAATATGTCACTTGATATTTGTTGGAGCATAGTACCTTAGCCTATTTCAAATATGTTGATTTTTCTGCAAAGATCTTTTTTTATCGTGTCGATGTAAGGGGTCCAAGAAAGTTCATCGTGAAATAGGATTCCTAGGAATTTCATTGTTGTTGTTCGCTGAATCTCATTGCCCAGGAAGTAATATGGTGCGTATGGAAAGGAAGTTACCCCTTTCGCTTTGAAGAACATACATTTTGTTTTGAGATGTTAAGTTGATGTTTGTTGACACTTGACCAAACATTGAGCTTGTTCATCAATATATTAGCTTTTTTATATAATTCACATACGTTTGATCCTGCAAACGATACAATGGTATTGTCAGCATACAAAATAATTTTTACGCTCATTATTTACAATATCAATATTGAACAGAAGAAATAGGCCAGGTTCAAGGATGAATTCCTGAGGGACACCGTATGTGATGTATTACAAAAAATGTTTATGGCGCTATAAAAAAAAATGTAGCAAGACATTTAAGGGGACGCTAGGTGGCGTCAAGCGGATCAGACGCGTTCGTCTCGGCTCCTCAAAATTTTGCCTGTTTTTGCGTAAAACTTCGTTGCTTCTTTAGAGCAAACGCAGAGTGTGCCTGGTAGTATGACGTGATCATTTTGACACCAAGTTATCGGGACAATGACACCGATTTCTTCCCTTCTGAAGTGTCCAAAGACTCCCCATGGCCGGCCACCTGGCTAGGACTAGCGGCGGACCGGGGAACAGTGCATCGACTACCAGCAACTTTCCTGGGCGTGCCAATGCAGCAGCCAATAACCCAGCGGACGACGACCAGGTAACGGCAAAGGAAGCCATGGACACGGACGATCAATATTTGAGCACAGAACGGGGCTCTGCAGAAGATTTTATCAAATACTCCCCTTCGTCTGACGAGGCAATACAAGTGGAGTCAGCCAACGGCGACGCGAGCGAACACCATGAAGCATCAAAGGGAGCTGACGACGAGGCGCAAGACGGTCAGTGGCAGCTTGCTCTTTCATTACGTGAACGTAAGAGACTAAGGAAGCAAGCGCGGGCCATGGGTGATCCCAGGCAAGTTGGTGATTTTCAGCAAACTTTATCACTAAGTCTTACAGAAAGAACAACTAATGACTTACCGTCTCTGGCAGACAGTAGCTTCAGAGACAGCGAGAGGAACGCGGGTGGCAGTTACGGAACGCCTGAGCAGGCGCACGGGAGTCGACGCGACGCGTCGGGTGCCATGAGAGGCCACCGATGCTCACGTGCGACGCCTCTACCCAATAATGTTAAGAAAATCATTATACGGCCCAAACCAGGGCTCGTGGTGAGAGACTTAAAAACATATGAAGTGGCACGAGCGATTGAACGTGCATGTGTAGACGCGGAAATATGCAGATCTCCCAAATTCCTGCTGCGCCTCCGGAATGGATCCAACATTATCATTGCAAGTACTCCGCACGAGCACGTCGCCGAGCAAATTTTGAAAATCAAGGCGCTCGACCTCAAGAACACCAGACATCTCGTTAATGCCTACATTTCTACTCCCGAGGAGTTTCTCAATCGAGTTGTGCACGGACTGGAACGTGAAACACCGTAAAAAGAACTTCTCAACAACCTTAGAGTACGCACTTAGGGTGTCACAATCGTGCAAGCACGCATGTTGGGAAAATCTGAGACGGCAATAATAACCTTCGATGGACCCAATGTGCCACGTTTTGTGTATTTCCATGGTAGTGAGATGTCACGTCTACCATATCAACCCACAAGACAATAGTGTAAACTATGTAAAAGCCAAGGCCACAGGACTGACGTCTGTCCAACACCCACTGTGAATGTGTGTGGCAGCTGCAGGCTTGAAGACCCTCCAAACGACCACGAGTGCGTTCCCGAGTGTGCACTATGTGGCGGGGATCATCCAACGGCGGCAAAAGAATGCACTAAAAGGCTTAAGAAAGTCCCCCAACGGGGACAAGAACAGGTACAACAGCTTAGACACGAAAATGGACAACGATCTCCAGAAACACTGAAGCGTCGGTGGTTCAGCACCGAAAGGCAGGATATGGATCTAACGGAGGGGTCCAACGTGGGATCACGCTCCGGATCTCGATCCAGTTCCCGCTCGAGATCAAGGTCCAGACCTAATTTCCGAGACCTCTCTAGCTCCAAAGTCAATTGGCAAGAAGAAAGCAAGACGAACAAGAACAAGAAGCTCAAGAAGACATCGCACCATCACTACCACCACCACCACCACCGCCGCCACCACCACCACCAAGCAGCAGCAGCAGCACCAACAGAAATGCAGGGTAAGATGGGCAGCAGCAGCCTCCCAACCTCATCCAAACCAAGCGCAATCAACACACACACAGCTCGCGCTACTCGAGCGAGAACTAGAGTTATTGCGTGTAAGAATGGGGGATTTAAAAAGAGAAAATAGGCAGCTTAGAAGCCAACAAAAGCAGCAGCAGCAACAACCACAAAAGAAACCCACTCGATATTTCTCGGCAGCACAGTAGCAGCAACTGCAACAAAGCGTATCAATATTTAACGGCGACACTGTGGTGACGATAGCTATTCCGAAAGAATCCGTAAAATAAATAGTTCCCTCCATTGTCGAACAGGTCATGGGGCAGGTAGTTTATGGGGCAGGTGGGTGAAAAATTCAAGCGTAACAGATAGAACACACGAAGGCGTTGAGAAAGCAACGGTAGCCACAAAAGGGAAAAAGCAGATAAGGTATACAACAGGCCCGGCATACTTAATATGACACAAGAAGCTACTGACCATGCATAAGCGACTAAGAAAAACTACGGAAGAGTGCGACATATGGCAGTGCAACTGCCGGGAACTCCGATGAACAAAGGAACAGCTTTCACAGCTGGTGGCCATGCAGCCGCGGCCACCTGCTGTGATAGCTCTCCAAGAGGTGGGAATAAGGACAAGCATGCAGAGCTATGGCACTCATGATGTCGTGGTGAATAATAACAACGAATGGAGAGTGGCGACATTAGTCCACAAATCCATAACCGCAATGCAGCATAAACCAATAGAAGAAATCGAAATCCCACATATTATTGCGGAAGTCCTATATAAAGAGAAGAAAAATAAAAGTATTTTTTCCTGAACATTTATAGTCCACCTCGACCAAGAAAGGCAACTTTTGACAAACTATTTGAAGAGGCAGCAAAACTAGCGAATCAGAACACGCTCATAGTGGTGGGGGACTTCAATGCAAAAGACCAAAGCTGGGGATACCTCACTCAGGATGCCAAAGGTAAAAACATAGCCCAGCAAGTAGAAATTACAGCTATGACACTCCTGACGGATCCAGCAATGCCAACAAGACTAGGAAACAGTAACTCCAAAGACACAACCCCGGATCTAACTATCTGCAAAAATTGTCAAGAGGTGGCATGACACAACACTCTAGGAAATCTAGGCAGTGATCATTACATATTATGCACCACGATAGACATAGATCAGATACGTAAAAAGATTTGCACTGCCAAAATAACTAATTGGCATGCGTTCAGAAAATGACTGGAACAAAGGTTGACTGCCTCAGATATAACAAACTTGAGTGAGTGGTGTGACGAAATAAGGCGTCAAAAAGAAAGGTACAGTAAAGAAATAACGCGATCAAGCAATGCCCCAGAGGTTGACTCACACCTACTACAACTTTGGGAAGCAAGAAGAAGCTTTACGAAAAGATGGAAAAGACAGAAACGTAACAGTGAATTGAAAGAAAGAATCAAAGATATCACCCAGCGCGCATAGGATTATGCCAATCAACTAGATGCAACTAATTGGGCCAATTTCTGTGATTCACTCAATGGAACGCTGAGTACGGCCAAAACATAGAACATACTGAAAGCCATGATAGACCCCATGAAGACAAAATGTGAAAACAGTAAAGCCGTTGGAAGATTGCTGCACTTATACCCAGGTACAAAAGAGGACCTCATTCAAGCCATGCATAAAAATTGCTTTGGGGAAAACGGAGCAACGCCTTCATATCAAGGAAGGTATAAAGGATCACCGCAACCTGATTTAGACAAGCCTTTTATGGACGTTGAGATAAAAGCAGCCATATTTAATAACAAGAAGAACACAGCCGCGGGTGCAGATAAAATCACCACTGGTATGATCGGGAACCTAAATGACGAGCCATTGAAGCTCTCACTAAATACATAAACAGACTTTGGCTTGCTGGAACTGTCCCACCAGAATGGAAACATGCGATTGTGGTTATGGTGCCTAAACCAGGAAAAAATTTCCCATTGAGAACATGAGACCTATCTCGCTCACGTCCTGGTTAGGTAAAACCTTTGAAAAACTGGTGAACACCAGGCTCCTGAACCATATCGAGAACAACAACTTCATGCCCGAAACTATGTTTGGCTTTCGCCCACACCTTTCTACGCAATATGTTCGACTACTTTTAAAAGAACAACTAATAATGGACATCTCTAAGGTTGGGGAAAACGTCGTTATGGCAGTTGACATGAAGGGAGCCTTTGATAACATCAGTCACAAAGCAATACTAGAAGGTCTGGAGGAAGCCAACTGTGAAGAACGAATGTTCGACTAGGTCAAAAGTTTTCTCAGTTACAGGACTGCAGCAATCAAGCCGGGAGATTACGAATCCGACATCATTAAACCTCCAAACAAAGGAACACCCCAAGGAGTGGTCATTTCACCGACACTTTTCAATGTCGCCATAAAAGGCCTTGCAGGAAAACTCAGATATTTTCGGTCTGCAACACGCGATATGTGCAGGCTATATTATGGTATGGACAACCACAGGCAGCCCAACGGAGAAAGAAGGTATGTTACCACAGGCAGCTAGCACTATTGAAGAGTACGCAAGGATACGGGGTCTTCAGTGCTCAGCCGAAAAGTCAGAGCTCATTCGCTTCACGAAGAGAAAAGCACGGAGGATCGACCCAAATCTAAAGCTTGAAGCCAAGCTCGACGGAAGTGGCATTCCGGAGAAAGATACCGTACGAATACCAGGAATGTGGCTTCAAGCTAATCAGAGATGTCTGCACACACTAAATCAACTCAAAACATCAGTACAGCAGATCTCACGCATGATCTCGCGAATAACAAACAGTCATAAAGGCATGAGAGGACAAGATACCCTAAAACTGGTCAAAAGCCTTGTCATCAGTCACATTACATACTCGCTTCCGTATCAAATTATGAACAGGGAAGAGAACGAAAAAGCCAACCAAATAATTAGAATGGCCTACAAGACAGCCCTAAGACTACCGTGGAATACTTCAAACGACAAGCTACTGGCACTTTGTCTTCATACCACAATTGAAGAATTATCCGAGGCCCAGTTACTAGCGCAAGAAAATCGCCTTCTCCAGACCCCAAACGGCAGAGCAGTCCTAACAATACTAGGGCGCGATACTTTATTACAAACACACCAATAAACTAAAGAAGTAAAGAAGTACCAAGCGAACTTAGAGTATGGTACACCGTATTGCCAATACCAAGCAACATGGATCCTACTCTGCATGCTGGAAGAAAAAAGGCAAGGGCTGACTACACCGACAAAATGAGAAGATTTTTGAACACGGCCAGATTCACTGATCAGACTAAAGCAAAGAGATATGTGTGTGTAGTCAGCGACCATAGAGGGCAAATCACAGTCTGCGCTTGAATAGATCAGGCGTTGACAACACAAGCAGAAGAGGTTGCCATAGCACTCGCAATAAAAGAGGGATGGACGCGAAACGCTCCATTAACAATCATTACAGATTCACAAAAAGCTTGCAGAAACTATCGAAAGGGCAAAATTGGAGCACAGGCGCTCCGTATATTGGTTGGGACAGGATGGGACCCCACAGTAAAATGCGTACAGTCTGTGAGTGGGGCACCGGGGCACGAGGGCGTGACAGAGAACCTGCGCGCGGACGAGGCTTCAAAAATAACCGAGCCACTCAAGACAATGCAAGTGATGACCCTACACCCCTGGACCCTTGTTTCGCAATAATAATAAAGTACTACAGGGAAAATAGGCAGCTGTATACACGTCCTCATAGCAAGCTCAGCGCTGTGGAGGCAATAGCGCTAAGAAGAATACAGACTAACACTTACATAAACCTGCACACTCTTCACCTGATCTACCCCACGGCGTACAGAGATATATGCCCGTGGTGTGGAGCCTCCCCAATTCTCTTTCACATCACGTGGGAGTGTGCAGAGCACGACGAAGAACACGACACCACTGGCACGGGGGAGGAATGGGAGGGGCTGCTGTCTAGCCCAGCCCTAGTGGATCAACTGCGACTGATCCATAGAGCTGAACAGATGGCTCGCGCCTGTGGGGCCCTGGAATAGGGGCACCACCCTGCCGGACAGACTTCGCTCTTCACCCTGTATATTCACGGGGCATTGGAGTTCAAGCCTGTCTCGATTATGTACATAATAAAGTTTTCTACTACTGCCACTACTAAAGACATCTAAAAACGCGAATGCACCCTCATGCCGAGGAAAAGAGAACAGGCTAGCATAAAGAGCGCCATCCAATTGACGAGCCAGTGCGTGTGAGGGCAGAATGGCGTTCACATTGCATAGGGGTGTGATTTAGAAGTAGCGGCGCGTTATCCGATTTCCGACAGCGGAAGGTGCTAAACCGGCTGCCATTCATCACCTGCGACTTACTTGTGTCTGGTTTTATCAACATCTGATAGGGGAGTGCTTTAACTCGGACGACACACTCAACGACACTGTAAAGGACTGGGTCTCGTTATGGGCTGAGAAATAAGTCCTTTGGTTTGTTAATCACTGGGGCCGTTGCGAACAGGCGCATTGTGCGTACTTAGAATCAAAGCGTTCATTAATACCCACAGTGTCGTTTCGTACCTTTTAGTAGAAAGTCCAATGTATTTATAAAGAACTTCGAAAAGAAGGGACCCTAGTACACTTCCCTGGAGGAGACCTTAACTACTATAAGAAAAGAACACCAGTGATGGCCATTTATACACACATTGCAATCGTTCTGCTAAATATCATTTTATTGGAACAAGCGGAGTGCCCCAAGCTCAGCATGCTTCTATCTTATTCAGTAGCACCCTTTATTTTATGGGAGTGGAAGCCTTGGAGATTTCAATGAAGAGGCCTACTTTCTCGTGCATGTTTTCAAGAACTTCTCGCTGAATGACATGTGATTCACTGCTACACTACCGCATATCACCCACAAACAAGCGGCTTGACCGGACGCTTCAACCACACTCTTGGCGACATGCTTTCTATGTATGTCGCCTCCGACCACACCAACTGAGACCTTATTCTTCCTTACGTAACATACGCTTATAACACGGCACCCCAAACGACGACAGGCTTTTCTCCGCTCTTTTTACGGTATGATCGAGAGCCATAATCTCCGATTGACACCATTCTCCTCTACCGACCAGACTCATCCGAGGGCACACCAGAATCCCAAGCTCCTCGATATGCGGAAGAATGTCGGCAATTTACTCGTACCCTTAATACACAAGAACAAGGGCTACAGAAATTTTGTCACCATGACGGATGGTCTTACTACTAGTTGCCCAACCCTCTTGTTTGGCTGTGGGTGCCTCTCACTGCTGCGCCAGGTATATGCCCGAAGTTTGTCAGCAGGTACCATGGACTTAACCGCGCCATAGAAAAAACTTTTGCCGTCTACTACCTCACCGAACCCCCAAGCCCACTACGGACCTGCATCGCCGAGGCCATGAATCGTACGCGTGGATCGTCTCAGACCGTATCGCGAACCACTTGTCCTCGCAACACCTTAGAACACCTACTTGGCTCTGTGTTCAGCGAAGGGGAAATATGTACTGAAGAAGTAGTATGTCATGCAAGGCTTGGCAGCCACATCGTCAGCGCTCCGCACGAGAGGCTCGGGTAGCACGTTTTCGCTGTTCTCGCTGGCTAGCCACTCAATTCTTGGCCAATTCCCCATAGTGGGTATGCGCCACTAACAATAGGTGAACAACAACAACAACAACTAGGCAAACGCTGCTGTGGTGTCTGAAATATCAATCCTGCTTGTCAGGCTGTCTCATTTCATTTGCCTCATTTTATATTTCAAATAACATAATAATTGTGACGATAATGACAAGGATCTCCAAGTGTTTTTACAGCGAGACCTTGAAAAAATTTGAAAGGGCTAAGAGACTGCCCAAGGAAGCAGTGCACATAAAAAATAAACAGCAAAACAAAAACTAAGAAGTAACGTACTTCGCAATAAAGGCATCTGACAAATATTTATTTTTTTCTCGTTTTTCAGCTTCACTTAGTGACTAGAGTGCTGGCGTGTCGGCCGGCTGGCACTCAAACACTGCTGTTTAGGAAGGATAGGATTTATATGGTAGAGCCAGCAAATGAAACGCAAGAAGGCACATGACGACGCCCGGCGTGGTATGCATTTCCTATGTTCCATTTGTTATGTATTTTGTTTTATTACCTGAGTACTATCAGTAAACGCCATACAAGCAACTCCCATTGCCAACTTTAGCAGAACTGCAATTGACAGTTTCAGGCATAATGTGAACACAATATCCTATATAGTATTAAACTTCCTTCGAGCCTCGTCAGACTACAAATATGAAACTGCATCGTAAATAGTGAACATACGTTTTGCGGCATTGTTTATAAACAGTATGTACCAGCACGTGTGCAGTAAAATTCACAGCTTACGAATCAACTGCCTTATAGCTACGCTTACAAATTCGCCATAACATTGGGGTGCTCAGGTTCGGTGACCAAAGCACCATCATTGATGACTAATTGATGCATGCATCTGACGGTTGTATGTACCAAGTAATCGCTTGCCCGTCATGGTGGTCTGGTGGCTATGGTACTCGGCTGCTGACTTGCAGCTCGTGGGATCGAATTGCAGCTTCGGTGGCTGCATTTTTGATGGAGGCGAAAATGCTGTAGGCCCGCGTTCTCAGATTTGGGTGCACGTTAAAGAACCCCAGGTGGCCGAAATTTCCAGAGGCCTCCAATAAGGCGTCTCTCATAATTATATGGTGGTTTTGGGACGTTAAACCCCACATATCAATCAATCCACCAAGTAATCACGTCCTTTCTGATCATAATCGAGCATTCCGGTGCTCTTGCTGCATCTTTTGAATCTTAATTGATGCGGAATTTTTATCGTGTTCGACGGGCGCTTCAGCGATGTCTGTGGTCTGTCTGGAAGCGCGTTGCCGGTGCACATTCGCACAGTACACACAGAAGCAAGTTGTAGCGAGCTAACTGAACGTATGCAAGGGTGGCTTTCATCTGACATACAACGTGCAAGAGAGAAGGGGTGAAAGCAGACAGCGCGAGAGATGGGTTCTGACAAAAAAGACAGAAAAAGTAAACTATCCCAATATACCATTTGCAAATTCACAAAGCCTTTCTTTTAATTTTATGTAGCTATAAACAACCAACAATGACCAGGGAGATGTCTGCTGATCTCGTCTTTGTGAACTTCGGCTAGCTTACATCCTATTCATGAACGCTTGGCTGTTTATTTCACTGGTCCTAATGTATGGAAAATGATATCCGCGCCTCAGTACCATATACGACCAATAAAATGACATCGTATGTAGCACACGTGTTGTCCCTCATTAGCTTGTTCAAGTCGGCAATGTGCGGAGATTTACGGTCACCCAATGATCCCGCGGAGCTTCGGCCACTGATCATCATTCACTTCGCGCATATTCGGTGATTTTTCGTATGGGCTGTGTTAAAATCACGAAAAAGCGCAATTTAAGCGGCAGCATTCAAATGGGTTTCAAGAAGGACACCTTGGTACATTGAAATATTCATTTTCATTTTTTTTGTGGTTGGTTCGTGTGACTGAATGTCACAATGTAACTTCCGTTAGCTAAATAGAAATGGCGTGAGTAATTCAGACTACCTGATCTTCTCTACTGTGCGCACCAAATCATGAAGAGTTCCGTGTACACAGCACATTGGCTTGTAGGATTTAGTGCGTAAATATTTTTAAAATACTGCTTGCTGTGCAGTAGTTTTCGTCGATATTGAATTGATAATTGTAACTATTACACTCATGCTGCGCTGTTATTCATTTTTGAGGGAAACACTACGAAACCGTATGGACAGCCCAATAATCTAAAGCATCGTGTTGAGGCGTTTACTAGCCGGCAACGAGCGAGAATATATATAATGGCGACAGTCACAGCCAAGCACGGGCTCTCAGCGCGAGCGGCGTCCTTGTTGGGTAGCCCCACTAGAAGGTACTCAAGAGTTCGACCCATTTCAGCGTTCGGAGGCTTCGCTACAATTACCCCGGGGTCGAAGAGGGAGCCGCCTGGCGACCTAACAGCTCGTTACTATGAGCGGGTCATAATAAGCCTTCAGGCGCTCCACGTTGACGATGTCTCGCCCACGGCGGCGCATGTCCGAAGATTGTTCAACGGGTTCGATCAGATAGTTGACGGGTGAGGTGCGCTCGATGACACGGTAGGGGCCTTCGTATTTGGGACGTAGCTTGGAAGAGAGGCCAGCTGCAGATGTCGGGATCGAGAGCCATACAAGCGCCCCAGGAAAGAACGTGGGCTCAGAAGTGGTGGAGCCATCACGAATACTCTTCTGCCGCTCTTGCTCTTGCGTTGTAAAAGTCTTGGCAAGCTCGCGACACTCTTCAGCAAGCCTGGCTGTCTCGGAAATCGGTGTACACTCAGATAGATCCGGTGTGTACGGGAGTATCGTGTCCATGGTGTGCGACGGGTGCCTTCCGTACAGCAAGTAGAAAGGTGAAAAACCAGTCGTGCTCTGAGGGGCGGTGTTGTAGGCGTAGGTGACGAAGGGCAGTATATTATCCCAATTAGTGTGGTTGGCAGCGACGTACATATAAAGCATGTTGCCGAGGGTGCGGTTAAAGCGTTCGGTGAGGCATTCGTCTGTGGGTGGTAAGCAGTAGTTTTGCGGTGGACAGAATGGCACTCCGTCAGAATGGCTTCGACGACTTCCGACAAGAAGACACGGCCTCGATCGCTGAGAAGCTCTTGGGGTGGTCCGTGGCGCAGTATAAATCGATGCAGCAGGAAGGACGCAACATCGCGCGCAGTAGCCGCAGGGAGAGCGGCGGTTTCGGCGTATCGCGTTAAATGATCAACGGCAACGATGGCCCAGCGATTACCAGCCGACGTCAGAGGAAGTGGTCCATACAAATCGATACCTACGCGCCCAAAAGGACGGTCAGGGCAAGGTAACGGTTGCAGACCGGCGTGCGACATGTGGGCTGATGGTTTACGGCGTTGGCAAGTGAGGCAAGAGCGAACGAACTGCTGCACATAGCGGTACATGCCGCGCCAAAAGTAGCGTTGTCGAATGCGATGGTAGGTCTTGAATACCCCAGAGTGCACGCATTGCGGATCTGAATGGAAGGATTCACATATTTCTGACCGCAGACTGCGGGGTATCACGAGTAACCACTGCCGGCCGTCGGCGTCGTAATTGCGTCGGTGTAGAAGGCCGTCACGGATGGTGAAATGGCGAGCTTGACGACGCAAGGCACGCGTGGATGGCGTTGCGGATGGATCAGAGAGCATGTCGATGAGCGTGCCGATCCAATTATCCTTTCGCTGTTCGGTAGCGATGATGTCAACATCAATGGCAGAAACAGCAGCCGTGGATACTGAGCAGAGCACATCACCTTCAGGCAGAGGGGAGCGCGAGAGGGCGTCGGCGTCAGCATGCTGGCGTCCGTTGCGGTACAGCACGCGGATGTCGTAGTCTTGTAAGCGAAGAGCCCAACGGGCGAGACGGCCTGAGGGATCCTTCAATGATGAAAGCCAGCATAGTGCATGATGGTCGGTGACGACATCGAATGGGCGACCATACAAATAAGGTCGAAACTTTGTAAGAGCCCAGACGATCGCCAGGCACTCTTTCTCCGTGACGGTGTAGTTTTTCTCGGCTCTCGTGAGCGTACGGCTTGCATATGCTACGACATATTCAGGGAATCCGGGTTTTCGCTGCGCCAGGACAGCGCCGAGGCCTACACCGCTGGCGTCTGTGTGCACCTCCATTGGGGCTGTAGGGTCGTAGTGGCGTAGAATGGGAGGCGACGTCAACAAATGGCGGAGCTTCGCGAACGCGTCGTCGCACTCGGATGACCATGAATTGAAGGGCCCGTTACTTCCAAGGAGCTTCGTCAGCGGTGATATGATCGTGGCAAAATTTCGTATAAAGCGTCGGAAGTATGAGCACAGGCCCACGAAACTACGCAGTTCTTTGACAGATGCAGGTTTGGGGAATTCGGCCACGGCCTGAAGCTTGGCAGGATCAGGAAGAATGCCGTCTTTGGATACGACGTACCCCAGTATGGTGAGTTGCCGTGCTGCAAAGCGGCACTTTTTCAGATTTAGTTGCAAGCCGGCATTGCTCACACGTGCGAAAACTTCTTTCAGACGTTGGAGATGCGTGGAGAAATCCGGAGCAAAGACAATGACATCGTCGAGGTAACACAAGCACGTGTACCATTTCAAGTTGCACAGAACGGTGTCCATCATGCGCTCAAAGGTCGCAGGTGCATTACATAGACCAAACGGCATGACGTTGAACTCGTACAAGCCGTCTGGCGTGATGAAGGCGGTCTTTGGTCGAGCGTCGTCAGCCAAGGGTACTTGCCAGTACCCCGAGCGCAGATCGAGAGAAGAAAAAAAATCGGCTCCATGAAGGCTGTCAATCGCGTCATCGATGCGTGGCAGGGGATAAACATCCTTGCGAGTGATCTTATTGAGCCGTCTGTAGTCCACACAGAACCGCACAGAACCGTCTTTCTTCGCAACAAGAACAACAGGAGACGCCCATGGACTGTCCGAGGGCCGAATAACATCGCGTCGGAGCATATCGTCAACCTGATCATTAATTACTCGACGTTCAGCAGGCGACACGCGATATGGACGTTGCCGTAAAGGTGGATGGGCACCAGTGTCGATGCGATGCGTAACAACGGACGTGCGACCGAGAGAACTTCGCCCGACATCGAAAGAAGAACGATATTCTTGCAACAGGTCCAGAAGTTGGGAACGCTGTACGGCTGTAAGGTTGTCAGCGATGGAGGGGCCAAATACATCAGCAGATGACGAATCAGAAGTGGAAACAGCATTGATGGTACACGACCTGGGACCGCGCGTGTCATCGGGTACGTCCAGGACTTGTGCGTCGTCGACTTGTTCCACTCTGCCGAGACATTCCCCTCGAAGCAAGGTAACAGCATACGGGGACGGATTGGTTACAAAAATAGCAGTGTTGCCCTGGTTGACCTGCACGGTTGCGAAAGGTACTAGCAACCCTCTCCGGCTGCAAGCGCGGTCAGATGGCGAAACAAATCCAATGGTGTCGGAGAGACCAGCGCAGTAGACAGACACAGCCGTCGTCGAGTTTGGAGGCACTATTGTATCGTCTTTCGTTAGAATCTTGCTCAGTGTCGGGGGACTGTCTTCTGGCGTCAAATGCGAGAAGGGTGAGAGCTCAATTTCGGCGGCGGCACAATGGGTGACGGCGTCATAGCGGGAGAGAAAGTCCCATCTCAGGATGACGTCATGAGAGCATGCCTGAATGACGATGAACTGGGCGACATACAGAACGTCCTGGATGACAACGCGAGCTGTGCACCCTGCTGTAGGATAAATGCGGTGCAAACTTGCAGTACGGAGGGATAACCCAGAAAGTGGCGTCGTCACTTTTTGAAGTAAGCGGCAGAGTTTTTCGTCCATAACTGATACGGCAGCTCCAGTGTCAATAAGCGCCGATGCACAAACACCGTCCACAAACACGTCAATGACATTCGAGGGGCTGCTGTGAGGGCTTTCACATTGCAATAGCGTCGCAGTCCTTGCCTCGGTGACTGCGACGACTAGTTTTCCCGCTCATGAGCTGCCGCACTTGGCCGCATGGGGGACAGGGAACGACGTCGTGGAGACGGCGATCGTCGAGATGGACCTGGGCGAGATCGAGGTGGCATAGACGGTGGTTCTTCGCGATAAGGACGGCTGAGTTGGCCAGCAACAGGTGAAGAAATGGGAGCCGGCTGTACGCGATGGCAATAACGGGCCACGTGACCGGCGTAACCGCACGCAAAGCAGATGGGCCGGTTGTCGGGTGTGCGCCATCTGTTCACCGGGGTAGGTCTCACCCACGTCGCAAGGGCTGATGGACGGAACGGTGGCTGCATGGTGGACTGAAGCTGAGGCTGAGGGGTTACGTCAACATACGTAGTGGGCACACCCGCTGCAAAGGACGGAGGTCGAGCGGCAGCTTCGGCGTAAGTCAGAGGGGCGGTTGCTGGAACGACTTGGGGCGGCCTGGCGACCACTTGCGCGTAACTCAGGGGCGCAGGAGCCGGAGGCTGTGGGGGGTGGTACGCAGGCATTACCTCCGCTATTTCCTGTTCAATCGCTCGACGGATGGGAGGGAGAAGGGGAGTAGGCGATTGTTGAACAGTCGGTTGGTGGGCGAAGGGCAGGAGCGAGAACTGACGTGCGATTTCCTCCCGGATGAAGGACTTTAGTTCTGCCATCAACGCCACTTGGTCACAACTGGCCTCCAAGCCAGCAAGCGTTGCAGCTCGTGGTGGGGAGCGTCGGGTCATTGAACGCTGCCGGCGGAGCTCCTCGTAGCTCTGGCACAGTGTGATGACCTCAGCCACTGTGCCGGGGTTTTTGGCGAGCAGCGTCGTGAAGGCATCATCGTCAATGCCTTTCATGATGTTTCGGATCTTGTCAGACTCGGACATGGTGGGATTAGATTTGTTGGATAGGTCCAGGACGTCTTCAATATAGCTCGTGAATGACTCACCAGCCTCCTGAGCACGTTCACGCAAGCGCTGCTCGGCTTGCAGCTTGCGAACAGCAGGGCGGCCGAAGACGTTGATGATTGCGGTCTTGAAATCGGACCAGGTGGCAAAATCGGACGCATGGTTATTATACCACAAACTGGCAACACCCGTAAGGTAGAATATCAAGTTGGTCAGCTTGCCGTCCTCGTCCCATTTGTTGGGGACGCTCACGCGCTCGTAAATAGCGAGCCAGTCCTCCATGTCAGTGCCATCAGCGCCAGTGAAGATGGGTGGATCGCGGATTCTAGGGACACCGGGACAAGGGGGTGGCATTGGGGGAGGCGTTTGCTGAGAAGCGTCGTGGTACATTGTAGATGACAGGGTACGTGATCGTAGCTCCAAAGGCATAGACAGGGATCGCAGCACTCTCCACCAAATTGTTAAGGCGTTTACTAGCCGGCAACGAGCGAGAATATATATAATGGCGACAGTCACAGCCAAGCACGGGCTCTCAGCGCGAGCGGCGTCCTTGTTGGGTAGCCCCACCCCACTAGAAGGTACTCAAGAGTTCAACCCATTTCAGCGTTCGGAGGCTTCGCTACAATTGTGTTAAGTACGTATCCCTACCTAATTGTTTCGGAACTTGTGCGAAATTATATTTCAAGCTTTGTAATGAGACACTCATTAGACCGATTTGAAATGTTAAAACAGAACGGCAACCTGGGCGAGTTTGTACGGTACTTACAATTGGTGGTAGTTAGTATACGTACTTTTTAGTGCTCAGTCCGAGTCGTGCTGCCCATAGCAAAAGTAAGGTTAAAAAGCTTAAGCTTGCGCAGAAAACATATGACAGTCATGTTGTAAGCTGAAAGAGCGTTGTAAATTTTTATAGTGGTGGCTTCTGCAAGAGCATTTCCGAGGTATCCGCAACGCAAACTCATATTTTCGTGGAAGGGGCATAATTATATTTCTGTGGAATCATATTTTTGTGGAATTTTTTACGCCGTAATTCGGCATTTAGCGAAGTAGCGCTGCATTCACTAGGTTGCGGCTCATGATGTTGAAGAAAACGCTTGCACGAAGCCTGAGCTTCGCCTTCAGGAGTAGGAGGTAATAACGTAATAGGGCCCCTTGCTCATCGCCTTAGGTAAGAAAATTCCGTTTCCTTACCTAAGCCTCACTTAGGTAAGGAAACGGAATTGCTGTGCGCGTAACATGACCCGCCTCAAAAATCTTTGAATGGCTACTGCCAGTACAGCTAAGTGCCCACTACACCATTATCCTTCCTTTTGCAAATCAGTAAAAGGCGCACTACATGTACATAAGGCAGCTCTTCACTTCGTTGATGCTTTTACTGATGATGATAATAACTAAAATAACTGAGTGCTTTGGAATGGGAAAGCGTTTAAAACTCTCACTCGTTTCGCAATTCACATGTTTTGCGGTAATACTTCATTGAAGACTACTTGGTTGATGCTGCAGCATTTTTTGAGACCTGGTGGGTTTCTACGCGTAACCCACACAATATCACATGCATTAAGGGGACTCCATCCACAACCCGAGATTCACATAGTGTTTTTTACAAACCATTTTCAAGAAATAGTGGAGCTCTAATAGGACACCTGCTTGCCATACAGACGACCTGGGTTCGATGGTCACTCACATCAAAATATATTTTTGTTTCTCAGTTTTTAGGTCATAGACAGGATGTGTCGCTCACTACAAATGATGCCGACACAGTAATTCGTGCGAAAGGAGCTATCGCGTTGATATGACTCAGTTGATTGTATTGAGTCATTATAATCATCATAAGCCTGACTGCACCCACTGCGAAGCACAGGTCGCTCCCCATGTCCTACCAATCAAGTCGTTCGTGTGCTTGCTACGGCGACGTTACACACGCACACTTCAGTTGACCTAACTCACTTCACTGACCATGAAATATTGTATCTGTACTTGTGCCTCCCGCATCTTTCAAGTGCGAATACCTTGCTGGCAGCGCTCATTCTTTTCCTCCGATTCTGTCCCACAAAGAGTGCATATTAGCCGGGGGTGACGAAAAAGCTAGAAGCACGAGAAAGAGAAACAAGGTGAGTGAACATAAAAAGGATAAAAAGAAAGAAACAAAACGTACACTCAAACACATCTTGTAGTACAATTATATTCATTCTTTTTAGTTAGTGTGGTCGTTCAATGTTCAACTACTATTTTCTGGCACCACCTTGACTCTTTCACGAACAAAACTCCATTTTTGGCGGGAAACAGATTTTTACTGTCAAAATAGTGAAATCGTTTGCAGAAAATTGTATTCTGCCAAAAAATGCAATTTTAAAGCAAATATTATGAGGTGGCCACATGAGGTAACCACCATGCAGTAAGGGTCTGCTGGTAATTTTCGGAGAATGTACAGATCTTCATTTCTATAGCCCTTAGCGTTAGATACACGTACAAGATGCTCTCCTGCATTATCAACCTAGAAACAGAACATACATTTATATCTACAGAAATATCGGGTTCAGCGCCAATCACGCCTTGAGGACGCCGACACCCAGAGTAAAGCAAGCGTAACGTTGAAACTCAAACAATGTAGCGTCATCTGTGTCAGATTGCTGAAAGCTTTGAAATATGCACCATTCAAAATTCGACACGTGGGGCTGACGTGTTTCAAGAGGAAGAAATAAAGAAAATGTTGCCTGGGGTGACCACCGTGCTGGCTCGACCACGATTGCCAAAATTCTTGAAATGGCATACCGGCCAAACATTAGCATAAAAATGAGACCTGATACAGACGGATGAACATTCGTTTCATCTTCATCTTTGCCAATCCGCATCGCTTTTGTGCTATTTCTATCTCTCTCTCCGCGCGTGTGTGTGTGTGTGTGTGTGTGTGTGTGTGTGTGTGTGTGTGTGTGTGTGTGTGTGTGTGTGTGTGTGCGCGTGTGTGTGTGTGTGTGTGTGTGTGTGCGAGCGTGTGCGTGTGCGTGTGTGTGTGTGTGTGTGCGAGCGTGTGCGTGTGCGTGTGTGTGTGTGTGTGTGTGTGTGTGTGTGCGAGCGTGTGCGTGTGCGTGTGTGTGTGTGTGTGCGAGCGTGTGCGTGTGCGTGTGTGTGTGTGTGTGTGTGTGTGTGTGCGAGCGTGTGCGTGTGCGTGTGCGTGTGTGTGTGTGTGTGCGTGCGTGCGTGCGTGCGTGCGTGTGTGTGTGTGTGTGTGTGTGTGTGTGATTTTCTGTTTTTAAAACGAGGAAAATGACAATTCATTACAGACCTCGTTTTGGACGTCACGAACAACCAGAAAAAATGTTAAAAATCAATTCAGCGCTTGCACATGAGACCTATGACGCACCGTTAGAAAGATGAAGACGCTGTCTGGTACGGCGTGTACATGAGCTAAACAAATTTACAGAAAATACTTGTAGTTGTCAAGTGTAGTCGACCTATTTGTACCTCGAATGCACACAAACGAACTAACACATGATCGAATGAATATAGACTATGCTTTATAACAACAGCTCCAAAATGACCAGAGTTTCCCTCTAAGGTTCTCAATTGTGACCTGTCGTAGAGCTATGCTTACCAGCCCAAAACATAACTTCATATTGGCACATGATTTCTTTTAAGTTACCACAATATTACAAGCTGAGTGTGTGAAACTGTTTTCACGAGGATATTATTGTACCCAAAGAAAACATTCCTGGTAGAATCCACTGGATGAAATGAACTCGAAAGGTGCATGGCATGATGCTCACATAGCAGGCTCGAGCAATGCGTGCTGTATGGTAGCTGTGCTCAACTCACCGCTTTTTCGGGTACATCTTGGGCCCTCTTATACACGCACTGGAATATTTGCATGAGAAGTGTTGAAAACCGTCAGTTCACAGCTATGTATTTTTCCGGATGTAGCTCGAAATCAAAATGAATCTATACCGAGAGTACATGTGAGCACACAAATAACCCGTCAAATCACCGATCTATCATCACCTATCGTCAATCAAATTGCCGATCAAACAAATTTCGGGATTAATATGAAATGTTTCTTACCATACTACAGTTACTGGCGCCGTCTCAACATTTATTGCACTTGTGGGTTAACTTTCCTGCTTAGCGGGTGCTCCTCGTGTTTGAAATAAGTGAAACGTAAGCTTTATTGGAAGCGAAGAGGTATACGGAGCTCAAGCGCTCGAGCTGTGGGAAGCTCAAACTCGTAAAGTGTCCAGCGTGCTTGCAGTGGAGTTGTCTTTGTTCCGACGCATACCGCTTGCAGGGTCGTAACCATCAGTGCTCGTTTGTGGTCCTTCAAGCATGGAGATTCCAAATATATGCGTTGCAACATCTGGAGACGCCTCAGTGTTCTCACAGCTCACCATTGACGCCCTGCCTGTTGTGTTGCTGCTGGTGGTTGCACTGTTCTTGATCAACTCCCTACTATGGTTACCTCTAGTCGGCTCTGTAATTAAAGGAACAAGCGGCAGATATCATCAGCATCACTTAAAACAACATTATATTATCTTATAATATGTGCGAAACAGCTATCTCATCATGTAGCTAAGCGAATTGGAGAAGGAGGTGGGCTCCGTATCAACCTTGGCCAGTCACCGCAGAAAAATTAGCATAAGTGGTCAGAACGGTCGTCTGTGACAGTCACTTCAAGCAGTGACTATACGTCTGATGCAAGGTGTAGTGGTGTTCTTGTATTACATGAGGTAGCAAGTCTATCGGGAACGAACGAGAACTGAATACACGTGCAGAAATGCCCTGTTCAGTAACAAGATTAATGAGTTCTAACAGAGAATGATGTCAGATAAAATATAGGGAATGTTAAGTGAGGTAATTGTAATGTAAATGTGAAGAAAGAAAAGTGTATGAAAAAATAACTTGCCGTGGGCAAGGACCGAACGTGTGACCTTCGAATAACGCGTCCTATGCATTACTAACTGAGCTACCACGGCGGCTATCCCCCATACGAGCATGTTCACAAGACCAGGCGTCCAAGAGATCAGGCACAAAATATCAAACGTTCCTGAACCTCAAGCTGAGAGCTGGTCAAATGCTCTCTCACTACTCCGGGTTGCTCCGTCCTCCATCGTGGGGTCATTTCATTGTTATCATCTTTTTCTTTTTGCAACTTCACTTCGTTCCTGCGACTCGGCACATATCCGTGTTCGCATCGCCAAACAAGGGGGAAATTTGAGAAAAACTTATTTTTCTACACCCTTAATAGATACTACTGGAATATCATGCTCAAATTATTCCGTAGGCTGAGTCGAAGGCCTCAACGCATTCTATAGGTTCAACTTTATTAGCCAAAGCCAAAAGTTAGCGGGGTGTAACAGTGTGAGCGATCTGCCAATTTGTAAAAGAGAAACTGACGCATAGGTTAGTTTACCAACAAATGCATTATCCCAAAGATACTGAAGGGAAAAACAAAATATCCCTTCACGTTGGTTCCCATCGATACCCCCCCAACCTCATAAGAGTGGTGAATACTCTACGCACTGCCTGATCTTACTCTCACGAGCTGTTTAGTACTTGACACACATAAATAACTTTTCGGACAAGGAAGGCATTGCATCGCCGCGCAAAGGCGAGCCCATCAAATTCTCCTCACCACACCCATGCTTGTCAGGCGCTCTTGACAACGTGAGTGCTGACGAGCAGTGCGGCTCAATGTTCTGTATTCAGTGCGAAGGCACAAGGTACCGGAGCGGTGGCGCACTGTTTCTACTAATACCAGGAGATCTAGAGGGTTTCGTACCCCATTAACGAAATATTAGTAAATCTTGGTTTTCCCCATATTCACGAACACTTGATAAGCGTGACAAAAAAGCTTAGTCTATTTGAACGCTATTTTCGTCAGCATAAATATACGCTATGCCACAATACTAGCATATTTAAGCTTATGAGTGCACGTTAAAGAACTTCAGGTGGTCAAAATTCCCGGAGCCCTCCACTAGGGCGTCTATAATAATGATATGGTGGTTTTGGGAGGTTAAATCCCCCATATCAATCAATCAATCAATCAATTAGTCAATATTTCAGATTAAGCAATTTGAAAACACTTTAGTTCAAACATGCTCACCTTGCAAATACTTTATGTAGCGGGAGAACTACTCTTATGGAAATTATTCATGTACATGGATTTACTGCAGGAGATATGCCACCAAGATACAATCCTTGACCTTGGTAGCATGTTTTGCGTACTTTTGCAGTTCTTACTACAATTCGTGAGACCGACTTTATGGGGCCGTTCATTCTTAGCTCAATAAAACTATCACGATGCATTTCCTACATTGAGGGAATACAGAAACGAAATTGAACTACCCGGGCATTCCCGGAGTGGGAATTGGCTGAGTTTCTTTTATTGCGAGAAATCAAAAGGAATGAAAATGCGGCAATTTTCACTTTCCCTGAAAGGAATGGGAATGAAATGGAGGCGCCCATCCCACAACACTGCCACTGAGCTACGAGAACACTTGAAACTTCATCACAAATTGACCTTATTCTGGCATCCTTTCGGGTTAAGAATTGTGCTAATAATGGTAACAAAGCATTTTAAAACAGTGAAGTAACAACTGGGCGTCAAACAGTTGTCACTTGTCCCGTTAATTAGGGAGGCAACCACCGAGCTAATTCTAATGACAGAAGTATCAGGCCCCCAAACAGGCCGACGAAAGCGTGCACAATTTTGATGTGTCCCTATTTGGCACACCAGCGAACGCCGGCTGTTGTCCAGAAAACGAGTTGGAGCCTAGAGTTCATACAAAACAAAAATATATTCTCAAATACGGTAGATCAAACAACACACAAATATGAACACTCGGCAGTAGTCCAATAAAATACGTCACCAATCAACCAACGGGGTACAAAATAAAACCAGATACACTCAAAACAACGGACACCAGCAATGACCCGTGCTACAATGCAACCTCATTTATTAACTGACCCAGACACTAATCGACTAATAAGTTCATCAAACTTAATCAGTCCAAAGTTCTTGGAATAAAGCTTGAATGCGTCTCATCCAGGAAATACTTAATGTCCAGCGCTGTTGTTTTTCACTGCTCCCGAAGTTTCTCTTTCAGAAAACGTCGCCTCGTCAAATTTTCGCACTCCGATAAGAAAACTTCTTCGCCGGTAACACGTCCGCCACTGGCACTCTTCGACTGCAGAACGCGTTGACCTCCTGGTGGTTAACACACTACTCTCCTGCTTGTAATGCTAGCCTTTGCCCGACGGCGAAAAAACCCTTTTCATCTCCTGCCCTGCGCACACTGACGCAAAACTTTCTTCATCTCCTGATCACCCGCATCCGCTGCTCGCTTAAATACGTTCGCCTTGGGTTCTAGACGTTCCCCATCGTTGCATTGGCGCACCGCACCGTCAAACCTGGAAAAAGCGCCTGACCTTTCTCCCAAGGTGCCGCAACTCTGCATCACCACGCCCTTTCAAGATTTTTTCAGAGGTCACCCGGTGATAGATGCGAGGAGGTTGGTCAGCTGGTGGCGGCGCCTTCGAGGAGGAGAGAAGGTGCGCGTGCGGTGTATTTTTGATACTTGTTTTTTTCTTTACGCCGGCTTCTGCCGCGTCTGTCTGGCACCTCGATTTCACAAAGCAGTTAGAATTTGGAGGTGCGTGCTTTTACAGTGAAAGCTGGTATGAGATCACAACTCGGGTCATGCGCAGTTGTCCACCGCTGGTGTCTGTAACCACATCGCGCGAAATTAGAAAAAAAAACAAGCAGCAATGACACAGCCAGGCTCCAACCCGTGTCCACTGGGTGCCAGCCCAGTATTCAACCACTGAGTCACACCAGTGCTTGGCACTTGTTGGCAAACTTGCCTTAGGCAAAATTGAAGTCGGGAAAGCAATCGAGGTAATACGACTCACAAAGTATTTTAAAACAGCGAAAGGGCAACCATTCGTCACACAATTGCGAATAGCATAACGAGTGGGTCGTCCAATGCTTCCAACTTATTACAAAAGTTTGTTCTGTTCCCCTAATAACGTTGGCGCTTACCCACTCCTGCCATAATTCCTCATCGTCGTCAGTCGCTGCATGAATCATTAGCACTAAATTCGTTGCAAGTGTTTAGTGGATACCATGCTTCTCAAAAGAATTACGAAAACTAGTTTAGCGAATGCCGACCTACTCCCCTAATTTGTTTATTATTAATGCCGTAGTAGGTACCCAGTAAGTGTGTTTGCAGGAGTAACCCAATGAGTGTTTAGAAAAAGATCTGAAAGGCCGCTCTTCTAGCTTTCGCTGTGGCTGTGCTGCGTCTTCTGAGCAGGCCGGGCGTTTTCGTTTTTTTTTTTTTGCAGCGCTCGTTTGTTACAACAGTGCGAATTGTCTAATGATTGGCACGTTGAGTGTTTCTAACCCTTACGAAAGCTTAGGCATAACTCTTCATCGTCGTCAGCCACAGAATCAACAAAGTTCGCATAATGCCTCATAAGAGTGTTGCGAATACCACGATTTTCCAAAGAATAAAATAATGGCAGGTTGGACGATTTCTCACTACACAAAGTTTACGAGTACTTATGGTGCAATGAGTACTATAAAACCGTGCTTGTATAGTAGTCGCCCAGGAATGTTTCAACAAAGCTTATGAAAGGCCGCTCATCTAGCTTTCTCTGGGAGTGTGCTTCGCGTTGCGCGCAGACCTGGCGCACTTTTTATTTTATTTATGTATAACCACTTTTGATGAGCCATGGTAACCTAGTTTCTTCAACGCGCTATCAGATGAAAATTGCAGCTGTGTTTTTTGTAATTTTAAAGGTGCCCTCTCATGTTACACTATCACCCATCGTTAATTGTGGACGAACCTTCTCACTTTCAAGCGCTACGTAGGAGTGTTTTCCACCAGCAGATCCGGGTGTACGGTGCGCGCGGCGTTGTCGCTCATGATCAACACCCCCTAAAAAGCTCCTTCTCATTCTTTATGGCGTCCTGGTGAAAGGTGATGTTCGTGATAGCGAGGGTGACGCTCAAACGCGCGTATCCAACATACTTGTTGTTTTAAAGAAAGCCGAGTGTAGCTTGCACTACTTGCGCAAGGCTGAATCAATAGACGAGCTTGTCACTTCGGGATCTTCTCGGAAGCAACGCTCTCTTTCCCGTTCCCTATAGCGTTCTCTCGCTAGATGTACTCGGGGTCTCTGGCTCACCATCAATCTATAGCGGCTTCCTTGGCTGACCATGTCGGGTCCCATCGGCGTCGACGCTAGTGGTCCTGCGTAGCAGTGGGCTGCAATTCTTCCTCGGTCTGATGCAATTCTTCCTCGGCAGTGTGAACCTTCCTCGGTCTGATGCGCCCCCGCAATGCCAGCGAAGTCGTAGAAGAGGTGGGGCGAAAGCTCTGCAATCAGTGAACGGTATGCGAGTGCACATGCTCCTAGATGACGTCACAGTGCGTGCACGGCAGCGTGCAGTTGGCGGACGCTCGGCTATAAAGCTCGGCGGGGCTGCATCTGTGTCGGGTGTATACTATAGACGTGCGTTGGTGCCAAAATCAGCGGCGGTGGCGATTCACCGGTAACAAAGCTGTCTATGAAAGCCAGTTGGTATTTCATTGAAATATTGGGTGTAGCGCCGCGTACCAAATTGTAAGAAGAAGTAATTGACAGGAAAGCGCCACATTTTTCCTGTGAACTACTAATATTTAGAATGTTGTACTTGGCGCTGCACCCAATAGTTTATTTTATCTGCGGTCATGTGGGGAAGGAGTGGAGGTCTATTCAAAAGTTTATCGAGATAAAAACTTGTCTACAGCATAAAGGAAGTCTGTTTCCCCGAAAAGGAAAATGCAGATAACGTGACAGGAACATGTCTTAAAAGGCCACTCACCAGGCTTTCAAAATACCAAAAAAGAACGCAATATCCTTTTCTGAAATTTCTCACCCTCATTGCCACAATACTGTGATGTAGACAGTAGTTCCCGTGACGTCTACAGCGTACGTGCTTTCGATTCGGTTATATACGCGAAATATAACCCGTGATTTGTCTCCTGCAATGCTTTGCCATGCAACCACCCATCTGTTCTTTTCCGTCTGGTATGAATATCGTGAACAATCAACGGGTCAAACTTTATTTTAAATGCGAAGCATTTCTTGGCGAACTTCGGCGACGTAAAGCATATCTATCTATCTATCTATCTATCTATCTATCTATCTATCTATCTATCTATCTATCTCTCTAGCTATCTATCTATCTATCTGTCTGTCTATCTATCTATCTATCTAACCACCTACGACTTTTAGCTCTCCTGGCCGTTTCGAATATGGTATCGATACCAACCTAATATGACATAACATGACTGTATGGGGAACGTGTTTGACTAGTCATAACATGAAAATCAGGATATGTGTGTCATGAGTGACATGATTTACATTTCATGGTCCTGCAGCTCTTGCGGTGGTTTGGTTCCCATGGCATGTTGCAAAACTGGTATGGTATGACATGATTGCATGGCGAACACAAGCGACTGACCCTAACATGAAAATTATTACGTGCGTGTCATGTAACAACATAACTACGTGCCACGCTCATGATGTCTTTGCGGCCGTTTCGAGAGCGCCACATATACCAAATTTGGTATTACGGTACGTGAATGGATGACGAAGATATGTGACTGGTGCAAACAAGATAATCATGAGATGCGTGTCATGTAACAACATGACTACATGTAACGCTCATGAAGCTCTGTCGGCCATTTCGCTAGCTTCACTTATATGAAACTTGGTATTACGGGACGTGAAAGGAGACGAAGGTATCATACTGGTGCAAACATGATAAACATAAGATGCGTGTCATCTAACAACATGACTACATGCTACGCTCATGATGCGCTCGCCGCCGTTTCGCTAGCTTCACATGTACCAAACTCGGTATTACGCGACGCGAACGGACGACATAGGTAAATGACACATCCAAATATGATAATCACGACATGCGTGTCATGTAACAACTTGACTACATGCCATACTCATGATGCGCTCGTGGCCGTTTCGCTGGCTTCACATATTCCGAATTTGGTGTTACGTGACGCTAATGGATGACGAAGGTATGTGATTGGTGCAAACATGATAATCATGAGATGCGTGTTATGTGAAAACATGATACATGCCGCAGTCAAGGCGCTAATACATTTCGACGTGACGCGGTACGCGTGCTCGCCGGTGTTCATTTCGTCGCGTCACGCAGGCGTTGCCACACCAGGCACTGGTCCTGCCATTTACTCGCAGACGACCGCCACACTGCGTTCCTTTTACGCAAGCGTGTTTCGCCGCGTCCGGTGTCCCTTCATAACGAAAAGAGGGAGACGCAGTGTTGTCTGGGTAACGAATCGGCATGGAGTAATGTTACTCAACGGCATCGGTGCGATATGCAGGATGTCGTATTTCGTGCCAGGCGCGACCAGCCTCTGTCGGAGCGGCGCGGACGCTGGTCTCGGCTGGCGTCAGACTATAAAGTGCTCCCTTTTTGCGGAGGGCCCAGCGTGCACGCGCGTCAACGCTACTTTGGAGTATATTGGGCCCTTCATGATGCGCTCTCGGCCATTTCGCTAGCTTCACATATACCAGATTCGGTGTTTTGTGACGTGAATGGATGACGAAATATATGACTAGTGCAAACATGATTATCCTGGCATGCGTGTCATGTAAGAACATGACAACAAACCACGCTCATAGCGTGCTCGCGGCCGTTTCGCTAGCTGCAGATATACCAAATTTGGTATTACGTGACGTGAATAGATGACGAAGGTAAACGACACATTCGAAAATGATAATCACAAGACAGAAGTCATGTATGGCATCATTTACTTCCACCTCGTAGCGTTGTGCTGATTTTAAAGTGACATATTAACATTTCTCAATCGTGCTTCGCATATCATCGATTGCCACTGTTCATGGGATCTGCCTTTTTTTTTGTTTACAACTGCGCAAGCGGCGATAACAGCGTGCAGTCGGGAAGCGCGAAATACTCATAGGCTCTAGTGCTTGGTCCTGATATTGTTCACGTGGATTCAAGAACTAGGGAGTGAGGAGGATGCATCGTGTGTATGAATGAGAGGAGAAAATCACCCCCTCGTCTTTAAACGTTGGGTGGTGAGTGGTCCTTTAATGTACTTTTATTCACTAAGACTTCTGGCTCAGTTTTTTTGACAGAGCAGGTGTAAATACATATGTTGAGCACCTTGAAAAAAAAACAATTTATCAAACCGCACGTTTACACATTTATTATTCAACTGCTCAGCACCGAGTCTGCGCAGAAATTCAAGCTCATTGCACAAATCCCTGTTCTGCAATGAAAAAAAAAGACAACAGTGTGAAATATATCTAACGGGCAGATTGTTTAGGGAATTTAATATGGTTCAAATGCGAGCTAGTTCACGTGGATTCATCAATAATATACTTTCAAGGCGTATATATTCGTTCACACGAAGTAAACACTCTCTTTTGTTGTCTTCTCGCGCTTGCCCATGCTGTTTTTTTTTTGTTTTCTTTAGGAATTCGGGGGGTCAAATCACCGGGTAAGATGTGCAGAAAATGCAATGAAGAATATGGGTGCTGATTGATTGATTTGTGGGGTTTAACGTCCCAAAACCACCATATGATTATGAGAAACGCCGTTGTGGAGGGCTAAGGAAATTTCGACCACCTGGGGTTCTTTAACGTGCCCCCAAATCTAAGTATACGGGCCTACAGCATTTCCGCCTCCATCGGAAATGCAGCCGCCGCAGCCGCGATTCGATCCCGCGACCTGCGGGTCAGCAGCCGAGTACCTGAGCTACTAGACCACCGTGGCGGGGCAATATGGGTGCTAGAACACTCGAACCAGTGGGAACTACCGTAAGCAGGAGGACGACACGATCGCGAGTGCACCGATGTTTGAGAGGGGCTGCACCAATAACACATGCGCATACGATGTAGGCGAGAAACGATGGTCAGAGCGACAAATCATCATCATCCTGACTACGCCCGCTGCAGGGCAAAGGCCTTTCCCACAATCTGCCAATCAACCCAGTTTTGTGCTTTCTGCTGTCACATTATACCTGCGAACGCTACAGTCTCATCGGGCCGCCTAACTTTTAAAGACGATAGTCCTTTTTTGGGCCCTTCGACGGAAAAATTTTGGTCTGTTTGTCTGTACATTTGTCTGTACACCCTTACCGATACCTCCAGCGGCATCAAATGGCCAACGCCATCCGCAGCGCCCACCAATATTGCTCAAGAATCAGCATTCATACTTGTGCTATTGTTCATTAAAAAGCAATTATTACGCATACCTGAGGCACCATAACAACACGTCGATGTTTCGTATGTGTACCTTTACACTAGAAGAGACACATAAAAGTAACTCTAAGGACTGTAGTGTTTATCCGTCACCCCCGTCACCCCCGAAAGATTTTCCGGGGGTGACGGTTTATCGCGCTGCGCTGACAGTGCAACGCGATGCTCAAAAAGGTAAGTGTTTCGAACGCTTTGCTATATGACGACATGGTGGTGGCATCTGCCCTTCGCTTTGCGTTCTGCACCTTATCACCTCCGAGACTGGCGCGCATCTTTCTCCGCGAACGCGCACGCCTTCGTTTTCGAAGATAACTGCCAGATGACGCTCGTGTCTTACGTGCCTCGATGCGCTCGTTTGCTTTCGCTACACGCTCGAGGCACTCTAACGCAGGGCCTGCACAATACCATTCACCGATTTTCTTCCGCAGAACATCAAATAGACGTTTTACTAACTCTCTCCAGACGCAATAGTATCATCTTTTCACTACATTTGCAGTGTTACATGCAGATTCGGGCCTATTTTTTTTTTGTTTCCCTTTTGTGCGTTTCCATTCTCTCTGAATCTAGTCAGTTACCATTAAGGACCAGTGTTTATCCTGCCTACGTGCTACGTGCTCGGCCCATGTACATTTCTCCTTCTTGATTTCAACTATGATATCCTTAGCCGGTTTGTTTCCTGACCCACCGTGCTCTCTTCTTGTCTCTTAAGGTTACACTTATGATTTTTTTCATTGCTCACTGCACCGTCCTGAATGTAAGCTGAACCCTCTTTGTAATCCTCCAGGTTTCTGATCCCTATACGTAAGTGCCGGCAAGATGCAACTGTTATATACCTTCTTTTTGGGGATTAGTGGCAGATTACCATTCATGATTTGATGAGTAATTCAGAGGACCAATTTCAGCTCATGATTACTGAACTGGACACGAAAAGCAGGACAGTTGGTCTGAAAATATTACGCGCAAACTTAAAGCAATATGCAAGAGATTCGGCAGAAAACGGCACTTTGTGATAGGTGGAGAGATGCTGGAAGTTGTAAAGGAATATGTCCATATAGGACAGGTAGTAACCACGGAGCCGAACCATGAGAGTGAAATAATTAGAAGAGTAAGGATGGGGTGGATCACATTCGGCAAGCAGTTTCAAGCGACGAAATATAAACTTCATGACTTATTACTTTTTGAACACTCCCTAACAAAGATTTGTCATATATGTACTGACGTGACCAAACAACCGACGCATATTTGAGGCTGACCAGAACCTTACGCGCTGTCAGTCCGCATTACTTTCCTGTATTGCTCATAACGTGCGTCGAAAATACCGAAGCTTTCGAGAACTTGTGGCAGATTGTTTCAACATGCCGTGCTATTTTAAGTCTGCTGTGAGAGTTACTGCAATGTATTTGCACTACGTAACATGTACTAGGCTTACATTGTCATTAGCAGATGTAAAATGAAGAGGCCGTTTCTTAAGTCGAAATGCGGTGACTAGAAACTTTTTCAAGTTAATATACCTTTGCTGTGTTTTACTCCAGTTACAAAACAACGTTAGAAGGCTATTCAAAGCATCCTGGTCTTGCGCATTAGAAATGGTTGTAGAGATAACGCAGTCATCTGCATATATTTTAAGTGTTACACCTTCATTATTTCTTCGCCGTTTATGATAATAAACAAAGCGGTTCAAGCACCAAGCTCTGAGGCACCGCTGATGTGATATGTACGTAAGATGAGTTCGCGTGGTTAACTAATTTTAAGAGTGACCACAAGTAACTTGCTCTTCGATTAACCAGTAAGTTGTCGCCAAAAACTTGTGAAAGAGCTAAAAGATTGCGTGGCAAACCATGGATAGTCAATAAATATGGCATGAATATTCGATCGTTAAGGGAAGAAGTAATGTCGTGCGTAAATCAAGGCAGCTGTGTAAGAGTAGAATAGCAGCACGAAATCCATGCAGTGATTAGGAAATATATTGTGTGTGGTTCGATATTCTGCAAAGTATGTGTTAATGATATCTTCCAAAAGTTTAGAGCTGGTAAAAAAATATATAAATTTGCTCGTTTCCGGACTTCATGGTCATGACATTTGCTAATTTCCACTACTGGTGAACTGTTGCAAAGATTATTTTTTATATGTTAGAGTAAGATAATTGGCACAGCATTCTCAATACCAATTTATAAGCATACTTGAAATACTTTCTGGGCTAGAGTGATTCACAACCTTGATTTATAGGTTATGTACTCCCTAGGAGATAAATTCAAGATTAGGAAGAGCAGGTAGTTTGCTGCACGCGGGAAATTTAGCGATATCAGGATCATCGAAAAAAGCACATTTGAAATAAATATATTTCAGGACTTGAGAAGGAGTGGTCATCAAGAGCAAATAATGAAGGCATAGATGATGCAGGACCAATCCATCTTTAAAACTTAATTGATTTTTTCTCATAAATGTAGCCAAGGCTCTGCTAAAGTAGTACTTTTAGCCTCTTTTATTTTATCTCCTAATTCAAGTTACAATGCGTTAAATAGAAAAGCTTTATCATTACACTTAGAATGACGATTCTTATGTAACCGGCTTATGCGACGAGTGAGAATAGTTATTTTTATATCGTAGAATGGGTCTCTTTTGTTTCATTTAATATATTTTGGAGACACATAATTTGATTGGCATTAACGCATAATGTCACAAAGCTTAGAAAGCGGCACTTTTACATAACAAAATTCACGAAAACGCTGAAATTCCTCGAAAGGTGAGGCTAAAGTGTTCAATAAGGAAGTACCGTCCACTTCAAAAAGTTCAAAAATGTTTTCATCACAGGTCTTCGACGAAAACACGCTAAGTTCGAAGCAACTTCAGCAGCAGCTTTATGGTCAGGAAATCCTTAGATGACTTCACAATTAACACCATGGGATAGGACCACGCAACTCCACAACGAACTACGGCTGCAGCCAACTTTTCGCATCTCAACAAAGCGTAAAACTCTGGCGTATGGAAATACGGCCGCTCCCGGAAACGGCAGTGCTCGTGGAGTAATACGAAAGCGCGTAGAAGGGCAGATGACCTATTTGCTGATGCCTGCTGAAATAGCACCCATGGCAGCACTCGCGACCACGCACTCTTGATTATGAGGGCGTGGTCACAGTGGCGGATCGCGCCACGCAGCCTCCTACACCACTGTCTCTTCATACTCCCTCGTCCAGCACAAGACAGACAGGGCTTCCTTTCGGTTTAGGAGCAGTCAACGGCAGGCATCGCACGCGGAGTGATGTACTATTGCATGCGCTCTCCGTGCGACGGAGATGACCAGTTTGTTTCAGCTATGCTTCAGCAGTGTTCCTTGCTGGCGCTCGCGAGATTTCACGCACAGAGAGCGTACAAAAGTTATTTCGAATTTATATGGGATATGATGGTGACATGGGCGCCGGCAAGGGGGTGCAAAAGGGGCACTTTGCCCTCTTAAGCCTCACCAGCACTTGCCCTGCCTCAAGCTACAGAAGTGCTCTCCCACTCCATAAGCCGCGATGCAAGAGTTGTTTGCACCCCTCGAGAGAAAATCCTCCCGACGACTACGGACGGTGAAAATGAAAGCCTGTACAGCGTGTCCATGTAATTCTTCTCACACTAAAAAAATATACTGAAAACGCGTCGAAGGGGCTGGCTTTTTTTCTGGAGAGCTGCGACATCTTCGCTGTGAAAAGTTCGTCCGTCGGGAAAATGAAATAACCTGCGCCTCTTCCTTTCATTGCGTTCTCCAGTACACTCCTTTCACTCCCTTCATTATAATTCTTACAGGCTATATCTCTTCGACACGCATGTCTTCATAAAGCACGTGTGCAATATGTGAGTGATAAGCGCTGAGCCTCTCTGGACTTCGAGCTTGTAGGCTACACTGTTACTTAAGTACACTTGCGCAATCGGAAACTCAAGAAATGCAGAGAAATTACAAGTTCATCGCGTGTGGTAATCATGCGAGGCGAGAGCAAGAATGTGGGAGCGAACGCATGTCAAATTAGGGTAGAAATCCGTTTACAACTGATATTTCTCGCATAAGGACCATTCTAAATGTTGTAGCCGAGTCTTTACATGTGAATAATCGCTCTGACGTCACGAAGAGCGTCCAATGAACTATAAACGCCAAGAGAGAATGATACGCTCGATTGTGTATCTCCAGAGGCTGTTTTAGAGCCCGTAGGTAAACATGAACACAAGAGAGCAGTAGAGACAACGAACGCCGCTTTCAAAACGTTAAATCTGCAGAAAACTAGGTAAAGTGTTGTATTTCGGGCCAATGTTTCCCACTCGTGTTAAAATAGGAGAAACGGCAGCGCGCCGCCATTATTGCGTGATGGCGGCGGCGGCGTGATCTCAGGACTTCAGCGGCGGCGCACAGCTCTAGTCGCGTGAAGCATGGAGTTTCTCAAAATTTACTAATGGAAATTCTGGCGCTGCGATCGTTCAGCGACCATGGGAATGAAGGTTGAACTCCACGGATTTTCCTAGGCTTCGTACTTGCAGGCGGCGAATCGTACTTGCGTCTTCATTAATTGCTGAGTTTCGGTTTTGTTTTGAAGGAAAAAAGAAGCCTTTTTGAACTTTGCGACCCGAATTCCAATGGTAAGCTTAGAAGATTAAAATGGTGAAGCGCAACCATTGAACATTCGCTGATATTTGGCAGAACAGCTACAAGCCTCTCGAACATACTCGGAGCTATAAATAGGAAGATTGGACCAATCTGTGTACAACGCATCATCCCCATGCTTGTAGAAGCACTATGCGCGGCGGCTCTCATATACCTTGGCGCCAGAGTTCCCTCTAGTGGATATATAGGAAACTTTACAGAGTGAAGCTAGCGCGTACCCTTGCCTGTGGTTTCTAGGGGACGCGAGTCATTGCTTCGCGGAACTTTTGATTGCAGTAGATTACGCTCGGCATGAACAGCTTGGCTATCACGATGACATAGCACTTAAGATTTGCTTCTGTATTCCCCGATATAATCAGCCCCAGTCGCACATGAAAACACGTAGGTAATACAAATGGGTGCTCTAGCATATGCTGCTTAATCTACAAAGATGCAAACATGCTGGTTCAAAATGATAGGCCAGGCAAGAACTCGTCGCGGCCATCAAGGATTACACTCTTTATGAGATCCATACAAGAGGAAGCAAAACGCACTTGGCACAGCAGCCTTACTGAGTAGTTCTTTCACTCCCTTGGACGCGTTGCCGACTCTCTTCGTAGAAGTGATGGCTTGTGGAAAGTTGCGATGCTCTTTGGACACAACAATGGGCTGCACCCGTAAATTTGTATTCGGTAGCTGCACCTGAAAATGACGCAAGATATTCCAATGCACACGTGGTACAATCGCCTCTATGGAAAATGCTTTGGTAGATCATTGTTGATCACACTTATCAATGTCATCATCATCATCATCACCATCATCATCATCAGCCTGACTACGTCCACTGCAGGACAAAGGTCTCTCCCATTCGCCAGCCAACTCTGTCCTGTGGTTGCTGCTGCCGTTTTATACCCATAAACATCTTAATATCATCTGTCCACCTAACTTTCTGTCTTCCCCTAACCCGCTTGCTTACTCTGGTAATCCAGTTAGTTACCCTTAATGAAAAGCGGTTATACTTAGCAATGTATCCGCGCTGTTTACACTCAGTAATGTTTTCGTATTTCCGATAAACTTTCCTTGTATCCTTTCAACTGATGGCTTGACGTACGAGTACTATTTCATCTAGCGAGCCACAAAATGTCAAGATTCCATTTTAGGAGCAGCACAGGCAACTATGTACAGAACTGTACTTACCTTTCTACTCACCTATGCACCAAATTGGACTTAACTGTCTGTCTGTATGCGCTCGCGGCTCTGTCGCGTGTTTGCTAACTTTTCACGTGACCATACGTCACGTATTTGGTGAACAGACGGCAGAGCAGAAGGCACTAATTCGTCGTCATTTACTTTGATTAATTCGCAAATCTAACCTAGAAGGCCGTATCTAAGTTTAAATGTATCTTGAAGTAAAGGTGGTTCGTGATGTCATTTCTCATTTTTCGGGTCTGTAACTATTCACGAAGCCACGAATGGTGTATAGTTATGCACAGCTTCGGTGTGAAAATGAGCTGAAGTAAATGGTGGTACAAGTCAGCAACTATATACCTTATGTGATCATTTGGCCATCATTTGCGGCGACATGATAGCTGCTCAAAGCCGCTTTGTGCATAATTTACAAGTTCAGACTATTTTGTTTAATGCAGAGCACTTTCTGTGTACTGCAGGTACCTTTACCACATCTATCTATCTATCTATCTATCCATTTATCTATCTATCTATCTGCCTGTCTGCCTGCCCGCCTGCCTGTCCACCCGCCCTCCCACCCGCTTGCTCGCTTGCCTGCCCGCCTGCCCGCCTGCCCGCCTGCCTGCCTGCCTGCCTGCCTGCCTGCCTGCCTGCCTGCCTGCCTGCCTGCCTGCCTATGACTGAGGGCTCTTGTGATCACCCCCTTAACATAAGGTAAACCAAAATCAGTAAGGGAGGTTAAAATGGTTTAACAAATATGACTCTCTAGTCATGACATGAACTATTGGATTTTCCGTTGCGCACGTCGTCAAACCCTTTCTGCCTGACACGTGTGGCACGTACCCATATACCACGACTGGGTATGATCCACATGTGTTTGAGTGACAGTTTATAAACCCCGAAACGGCAAGAACAGACCTTGTTCACTTTAACGTGAGAGCACCGAGGAAAAGCCGACGTCAGCAGCGCTGACCCAACGAATGCAAGGAATAATTCAGGGTCCCCACAGGAATCGAACTTCAGCATTCTGCGAGACAATCAAGAATTCTTACACAGAATCACGCCAGGTCTCATATCTCCTTCGGAAAAAGAGCCTATATGTAGATATCATGCAGGTGAAACTTAAGTTGTGGTTGCAGTGCTGGCTGTATAATTTTATAAACATTACATAGGTACTCTTATGATACGACCGTAACGTCAGACTAACGGCAATTGCAGTTGAACGCCATCTACTGAAGTTGATTTATGTAGCAGTCTCCAGGGCTACCATCCTTGTGAGCACAAGCGCTACGCATCAGGCTACAGCTGCTGGTGTTCCTAATACCCACGTTACAGTACTGCTAATACCCATCCGGTGTTGCTAATATCCAGCTTCTGGCATTGCTAATACTCACAGAACCGTTAAAAAACTATAAAAAAGCTGGATATTTATAACATATGCAATTACTCAACATACGTCTGCGCGTACAACATTTTACATGTACTTAGCGTCATATCCTATCGTTTCGGTCAAGAACAAAACTTACAACATGGCCACCTTCCCTCTGCATGTTTCACAACATCGATTCCCAAGATGCGCGGTATCTGCTGAATTTTTTTTCAGCTGAGTCCTGCGCCCACAATTTTAGCGTCGAAGTCACGTTACGTTAGAAACTGCATATTACCATGCGTATATCAGTGATGCCTAAAGCAAACATCCCTCATTGGTATGCAGGCCCTCGTAACGCTGTTTCAATGCGTTTGTGCCGGCGAATTCTAAACATGATACTCAAAAAATATTGTACACTGGTGGATTTTACTTTACTAAGCTTTTTTGCATCGCCTCGTATAGGGGCTTTCAGGGACATCGAAATTCATCTGGTTGATGTTCCGGCAGAGATCGCTTTATTCGCATTCTATTGGGCAAAAAAAAAGCAGATCCCACCTACAGTGAGAATCGATGATATGCGAAGCACGGATAAAAAAGGTTGATATGTCACTCTGAAATCAGCACAATGTTACGAGGTGGAGGCACATGGTGCTGTACATGACTTACGAGTCATGATTATTATGTTTATATGTGTTGTTAACCTTCGTTATCTATTTACGTCACGTGATAGAAAATTTAGTATATGTAGAGCAAGCGCAACGGCTGCGAGCCCGCTATGAGCGTGATATGTTGTCATTTTCTTAAATGACACACGTGTCAAGATTGTAATGTTTGCACGAGTCCTATATTTAGTCATTCGTTGACATAACGTAACACCCAATTTGGTATATGTGGAGCTAGCGAAACAACCACGAGCTCATCATGAAGGGCCCAATATACTCCACTGTAGCGTTGACGCGCGCACACGCTGGGCACAGCGACGCTACGTTAGCAAAACGCGAGTGCTCTATAGTCTGACACAAAGCACGACCGGCACGGCCCGATGGCAACCGGCGCGAAATGCGACATGCTGCATTTCGCGCCGATGCGTTACCTAGGCAACACTGCGTCTCCTTCTTTTCGTGACGGGGGGACGCTGAACGCACTAAAACGCGCATGCGTCAAAGCACCACAACGCGGCGCGAGCCTGCGAGTATATATATGGCAAGACCGGCGCCTGGCGAGACGTGACGAAATGAACACCAGAGTGCACACGCACCGCGCCACGTCGAATCGTATTGGCGCCTTGACAGTGGTATGTAGTCACGTTATCACATGACACGCATCTCATAATTATCATATTTGCACCAGTCACATACCTTCGTCATCTATTGACGTCACGTAATACCAAATTTGGCATATGTCAAGCTAGCGAAACGGCCACGAGCGCATCATGAGTGTGGCATGTAGTCATATTTTTACATGACATACACGTCATGATTATCATGTTTGGATGTGTCTTTTCCCTGTGTCGTCCGTCCGCGTCGCGTAATACCGAGTTTGGTACCTGTGAAGCTAGCGAAACGGCCGCGAGCGCACCATGAGCGTAGCATGTAGCCATGTTGTTACATGACACGCATCTTATGTTTATCATGTTTGCACCAGTATCATACATTCTTGATCCATTCACGTCTCCTAATACCAAATTTGGTATAAGTGAAGCAAGCGAAACGACCACCAGTGTATCAAAAGTGTGGCATGTAGTCGTGTTGATACATGACATGCGTCTCATGATTATCATGTTTGTACCAGTCACATACCTTCGTCATCCATTCACGTATCGTAATACCAAATTTGGTATATGTGACGCTAGCAAAACGGCCACGAGCGCGTCATGAGCGTGGCATGAAGTCATGTTGTTACATGACACGCATGTCATGACTTTCATGTTAAGGTCGGTCGCTTGTGTTCGATATGCAATCATGTCATACCATACCAGTTTTGAAACATATAATGTGCACGAAACCACCGCAAGAGCTGCAGGACCATGAAATGTAAATCATGACAGTCATGACATACATGTCATGATTTTCATGTAATGACTAGCCAAATATGTTCTTCATACAGTCATGTAATGTCATACCAAGCTTGGTATCGATACCACTATCGAAACGACCAGAAGAGCTAAAAGTCGTTTGCAGCTAGATAGATAGATACGCTCAAAGTCGCTGAAGTTCGCTAGGAAATGCTTCGCGTTTAAAACTGGAGAAATTTGCATTCTCTGTAGACTGTAGCTGTTCATTTACAGTAGATATATGTTCTGACTGCCGCATCATAAAATGATTATCTATACCACAAACTGGGTGCATTTGCCAAATAATGCTGATCGCATGAATATTTTTGACGAATTTATCGCTTTCGGAAAAAGTTAACTCTGGTAACCTGTGACAGTGGCTTAATATTTTTATGTAACAAAGCTTGGGGCAGGCACGCCTAGTCATGATTAGCGACGTGCTTTGTATGGGTCATCCTGCTTCAGTAGGTGTTCAGTAGCGCACCCGATGACGCCTACAATATTAGAAATTCTCATACCCCGGCGAAGGCATCTTGTGTAGCGAATATGACAGAAGAAATCATAGCATATCCATGGAGTGCATGCGTCCGTCCATCTGTTCGTTTTTGCTTCATGCGACCGTCGGTCAATCCGTCCGTCCGTCTGTACTTCCGCCCCTGCGTTCATCCGTCTGTGCGTCCGTCCCTGCGTCCGTCTATGCGTTCGTCCATGCGTCCATCTATCCATCCGTGCGTCAGTCCGTGCATCTGTCTGTCTGTCTGTCCATCCATCTGTCCGTGCACCTCTCCATCCGTCTATCCATCGTGAACACTCCAAGTACCTGTATCTCGCATCTGTTCACCATACATTCATTATATAAAAGTACCGCCATCCCGCTGACATTCCAAGGACTAAAAGAGATGCTGCACGACCGGATTAGAAAAGTGACAAACACTTTCTTACGGCCTGCGCTTCGTGTCTACTTCCCACCTATCACCACCGCTGGTTCATGGCTATTTACTACTTCAATATGTTGATGACACAGCAGCCCAAGCCTCGCTCCACCTTGCTGAAAGCAAGGAGGTTACGCCCAGCGGCAGCGAGTTTAACGTGGCAACCCTTTCTGGTCAGAGTGCTCAAAGTGCGTGCTTCTAATACTAGGTTTTTTTTTATATTGTCGCGGTTCAACGTAAGCAGTGCACCGAGACGTTGAGTCCGAGAACCGACAGCGTGTGTCTTTATGCAGGAGCCAAGAGCAGGCGAGCAAAAACAAAAGCACGTCGTCTTCTTCAGTCCCCCTTTTCACGAGACTGTTGGCGCGCACATCGTCTTCGTTCTTTGTTTCGTGCGCGGCATTTGCCTCCCCTTAAAAGAGCATCGCCCCGATGCTATAGCTGAGACAGTAATTTGCGCAAGAAGTCACTTTGTAGAAGCGACGGTGCCTCGCAGAGTCACTCGCTGACGTATGGCTTAATGCGCACTACGTGCACAAGCTCAGGTCGGTGCTGGCGACGCCTTGAACAGTTTGGGCTATCCGGGACGACTTCATAGGTAACGTCACTTAGTCGTCGCAGCACTCGATAAGGTCCGAAGTACCTTCTGAGCAATTTTTCGGATAGTCCCCGTATTCGTACAGGCGTCCACACCCATACCCTGTCCCCGGTTTCGTACGTTACAGGTGTATGACGTTGGTTATAGCGGCCTGCGTCGTACTCTTGCTGTTTGTATATTCGCAGACGTGCGAGCTGCCTGGCTTCCTCTGCGCGTTGAGTAAACGCGTCAGCACTGGTTTCGTTGTCATCGCATTCGTGTGGCAGCATCGCGTCTAACATCGTTCTTACTTCTCGTCCGTAAACAAGGCTGAATGGGGTCATTCGTGTGGTTTCTTGTTTCGCAGTATTGTATGCGAACGTTATGTAAGGGATAATCTCGTCCCAGTTTTTGTGTTCGAAGTCTACATACATTGAAAGCATGTCTTCTAGAGTTTTGTTAAGTCGCTCGGTCAACCCGTTGGTTCGTGGATGGTAAGCTGTCGACTTGCGATGAATAGTACCACTGAGCACCAACACATGATCTAAAAGCGCGGCCGTGAATGCGGTTCCGCGATCTGTTATAACGATCGATGGCGCACCGTGTCTCAGCACAATGTTCTCTATAAGAACCGGGCTACCTCCTCTGCTGTGCCTCTCTGGATGGCTTTTGTCTCGGCGTAGCGAGTAAGGTAGTCGGTCGCCACTATAACCCAACGGTTGCCAACACTAGAGGTGGGAAGTGGGCCCAAAAGGTCCATTCCGATCTGGTCAAACGGCGTTGTCGGGATCTCGACAGGTTGTAGCAAACCGGCTCGTTTTGTTGGAGGTGACTTCCGCCGCTGGCAATCGAGGCAGGTCCGAACATGATGCTTTACAGTAGCGGTGAGTTTAGGCCCGTAATATCTCCCTCGAACTCTGCTCAGTGTGCGCGTGTAGCCTAAATGTCCAGATGTTACCTCGTTGTGGCACGCTTGCAACACCTCACAACGAAGAGTGGTAGGGACGACAAGCAGGTAGGTGGACCCGTCTGACGAGAAGTTCATTTTGTAAAGGACATTGTTTCGCAGACAGAACGACGATAGTCCTCTTGTAAAGTCTTTGGGTGCATTCTGGCTTCGTCCTTCTAAATAATTATTCAAGCCAAGTAGCTCAGGATCGTCATGCTGGTGATCTGCTATGGTTTACGTGTCAAGGATTCCGAAGAATGCTGTTTCTTCATCAAAAGCAGCAGCCGACTCTCTTGGTGATCGAGATAGGCAGTCGGCGTCCGTGTGTCGTTTCCCGACTTATACACCATCGTTATATCAAACTCCTGTAGTCTAAGGCTCCAGCGTGCCAATCGCCCGGAAGGATCTTTCAGACTTGTTAACCAACACAACGAATGGTGGTTACTGATAACCTTGAATGGGCGGCCGTACAGGTATGGGCGAAATTTCATAACTGCCCACACCACGGCGAGGCATTCCTTTTCAGTTGTCGAGTAATTTGCTTCTGTGCGTGACAGAGTTCTGCTTGCGTAAGCGATCTCTCTTTCCTCGTCATCCTGGCGCTGTACAAGCACAGCTCCGAGGCCAACATTGCTGGCGTCAGTATGGAGCACTGTAGTGGTTGTGTCATAAATATGGGCAAGCACGGGGGTCATCTGTAGACGTAGGCGCAAGTCATTGAAAGCATCTTCCTGTTCGTCGCCCCAAACAAATGCAACGTCATCCCTCGTGAGACGAGTTAAAGGTGACGCAATGCGCGCAAAATCTGGAATAAATCGCCGATAATATGCACAGAGACCCAGAAAACGCCTCACTGCCTTTTTATCTGATGGTGTTGGAAACTGTGCGACGGCGGCAACTTTTCCGGGGTCTGGACGAACTCCTGCGTAACTGACGACATGGCCAAGAAACTGCAGTTCCTCAAAGCAGAAGTGACAGTTCTCCGGCTTGAGCGTCAGGCCTGCGGCCCGTATGGCCTGCAAGACCATTTGCAATCGTTCAAGGTGTTCGTCAAACGTTGTAGAAAACACAATGACGTCGTCAAGGTATACTAGACAGGTTCTCCATTTAAGGCCAGAAAGAACGGTATCCATGAGACGCTGGAAAGTAGCAGGAGCGGAGCACAAGCCAAATGGTAAAACCTTAAATTCGTACAGTCCGTCTGGCGTCACGAAAGCGGTTTTTTCACGATCCCTGGGGTCTACTTCAATTTGCCAATATCCGCTCTTTAAGTCCATGGAAGAGAAGTAACGTGCGTTTCGAAGCCTGTCAATCGAATGATCTATGCGGGGAAGCGGGTAGACGTCCTTTTTTGTAACCTGATTTAGCTTTCGATAGTCCACACAGAAACGCAGGCTGCCGTCCTTCTTTTTCACTAGAACAACAGGTGATGCCCAGGGGCTTTTCGACGGTTGAATGACGTCGTCTTGAAGCATTTTTGTTACCTTCTGTTCTATCGCTTCTCGCTCTTTTGAAGCCACACGGTACGGATTTTGATGGATTAATCTAGCCGTGTCCTCTGTGATGATTCGGTGCTTGGTCAAGGACGTCCGGCCAACTTTCGAGGTCGACGCAAAACAGTCGTGGAACTCGTCTAGCAGCACAAGTAGGCGTTCCCGCTGTTGCTGAGTTAAAGTAGGGCTGACGTCAAGGTTAGGTGCTAGGTCACGTGGGTCTTGTGCAGGTGTTGCTTCGAGTGCTGAAAAGCAGCCATGAACATCTGCGATCTCGTCGAAATGTGCCAACTTTGTGCCTTTTGGAAGGTGCCGTCGCTCGGAGGTGAAATTGGTCAACAGCAAGTTCGTTCGGCCGTCGGTGACATTGACTATTCCTCGTGCTAAGGAAATCCCGTGAGTGAAAAGCAGCGAGGTTAGTTGGTCGGCGACTCCTTCACCGTCGAACGGTACGTCACATGCTACTGAAACGAGGATACACGATCGAGGCGGCACGACTATATTGTGGTCTGTGAGACGAAAGGATTTGTGCTCTGGTGATGTATGATCAGTCAGACGAGCACTCTCGTAAAATGAAACCACGCGGTCCGGGATGTTGATTATTGCGCCATGCTCCCTGAGAAAGTCCATTCCTATAATTAAATCTTTGCAGCACTCTGGGAGAACAAAGAAAGTAGCGACGAAAGAAGAATCTCCTATGCTGATTCTTGCTGTGCATCTTTCTGTGGGGAGCAGCAATTGACCACCCGCTGTTCTTATATGTGGTCCTGTCCATGGCGTTCTTACTTTTCTAAGATGATCAGCCAGCTTCCGACTTATTATGAAAAAATCAGCACCCGTATCGACTAAGGCCGTCACTTGCTCTCCGTCAATAATTACATTGAGGTCGGCGCTCACCATTTCGTCGTTGTTAATATTCGTCGACGTCAAGTCGTTCTGTCGCGGCAGTACTGGGGACTTTTTATCGTCTTGTGGTCGGGCTGCGACCTTACCCCGAGAGGTCGCCGCCTTTAGTTTCCCCGGTAAGGGCTGGGCGACCTTGTTGCCCGAAGGTCAGCAAAAGTACGTCGATTCGGTGATGATGTCTGAGCAGGGGATGGAGAGCGTGACCTGTGGGCGGAATTGGGCTGGCGATGAGGAGGCGACTCGTGATAGGGAGACCACGTTGTTGAAGGTCCTCGAAAAGCAGGGTCGTCATGGCGAACAATGTAGTCGCCATTGGCACGGCGACCGTCGTACCCTGGCCGAGACGGGCGAAGCGATGTGTCGCGGTACCAACAATAGCGAGCTATAAAAGGCCGGCACCACCACAGTTGAAGCAGAGAAGGCGCCGATCGACGGTGCGCCAAGCGTCCGTTCTTCGAAATTGTGCGCGTCTTATGTCCTCTCGTGGTGGTGAGTAAGGCGCGGCAAGTGATGGCTGGTGGCATGGAGACATCGGAGACATGGGCTGACGTCTGAAAGCCTCCTGCAATGGTTGCGACGAAGGTGCGGCTGTAGGTGGCTGGTAGTATGATGTAATGGGCTGGACGGGTGGTGGTCGGCGGACAGCGTCGGCGTAACTCAGTTGACGCTGATCGCGATCGAGATCAGTTGCTGAAAAAGCGTGCCTAAGTTCGTCACGAACGACTGCGGCAACGGCGGTCACTGGTGTATCCACTGGAGGAGTCCAAAGCTTCTGCATTTCTTCGCGGACAATATCTCTGATAAGGTCACGTAGGGAGCCCTGATTGTCCAGAGTCACTGAAGCGGCGTTGATTGGGGTGGTAGTGGACGAGCGATCATATTGCCTCGATCTTTGGTGCAGAGCACGCTCAATGGCAGTGGCTTCTCTTATAAAATCGGCCACGGTAGTTGGGGCATTGCGCACAAGTCCAGCGAACAGTTGTTCTTTCACGCCACGCATAAGGTAGCGCAACTTCTTCTCCTCGGACATGTTGGGATCAGCCCGACGACAGAGGCGCGTCACGTCTTCAGCAAACATTGCCACAGTTTCGTTAGGTTTTTGTAGCCTTAACTCGAGCAACTGCTGAGCCCGCTATCGACGGTCGACGCTAGCAAAGGTGTCAATCAGCTGCTGACGAAAGTCATCCCATGTGGATATACGGCCTTCTCGATTCTCAAGCCACGTGTGAGCGCCGTCATCGAGAGTGAAATAGGTGCGGGCGAGCTTCTGTTGAGCATTCCACTGGTTGATGTCGGCAACGCGTTCGTAATGCTCAAGCCAATCTTCAACATCTTCGTGTGGGGCACCACTGAAGCGATCTGGCACAAGTGGCTGAAGAAGTGTTACCTGGGTTGGATAGGAAACGGGGCTGCCTTGTATCCCTTGGACCAACTGTGGCTGGCTAGCGGAGGCCATTGGTAGAGGTACGTAATGCCTGGTAGAATGTTCGTCGAAGGAGGTCAGCTCAGGAGATAGGCCTTGCAACCGCCGACTGAAGCGGTGCACTGGTGTCGTAACAGATGGCTGCGTGTCGGTACTTGATGAACGGCTCCCAGATGGGGTGTTGAGCATCGGCAGGCTTGCAACCCAGCGCCTCCACCAGAGTCGCGGTTCAACGTAAGCAGTGCACCGAGACGTTGAGTCCGAGAACCGATGGCGTGTGTTTTTATGCAGGAGCCAAGAGCAGGCGAGCAAAAACAAAAGCACGTCGTCTTCTTCAGTCCCCCTTTTCACGAAACTGTTGGCGCGCACATCGTCTTCGTTCTTTGTTTCGTGCGCGGCAATATTGAGCGTCAAATTCAAGGCAAATTTTACTCGAGATTAAGACACTGATACTCGTCTCTGTGAGTTATTTCATCAGGAACAACTATCTTTTTTTTATTTCTGATTAACATGCACGAGTCACCTCCTCAATTTAAAAGGGTGCGCGCGTTCCGCTCATCTAGTCTGACCGTGGAGCTGGCTACATCCTCCTCCTCCTCCTCCTCCTCCGACTATTACTACTACTACTACTACTACTGCTACTACTACTACTACTACTACTGCTACTGCTACTACTGCTACTACTACTACTGTGAAAAAGAAGATGTGCCTGCAGCGAGCAGCATTGCCAACGCCCGGCTCTCTCGGCTCGTGCTTCGGTTCGTTGCTGTGCCGATCGCTGGACGGTTCATCACGCTGCCTCGTCGCTGTCTTTAACGGCTAATAAACCTCATCACATTTGGTGGAAGGTGCTGTTAATCCTTGTAGCTACACCCTGGAGCTGCGAAGCCGCACGCTACCACCTGTCATGACTACCAACGCCACTACATCGACGCCTTCGCTCCAGTTCAACTGCCCTGGCCATCCCAGGCTACGGGAGCCGAAGGTCTTCAGCGGTGCGGATGGGACCGACGTAGAAGACTGGCTCGAGCACTACGAACTGGTGAGCGCCAACAATAAGTGGGACGAAGCCGACAAGCTTGGCCACGTGATATTTTATCTCACTGGCGTCGCCGAATTGTGGTTTAATAACCACAAACACAACATCCCCACATGGAGCGTCTTCAAGACGTCATGTGCTGAAGTGTTCGGTCGGCCGGCTGTCCGCAAGCAGAGGGCAGAACAGCGCTTGCGCGTCCGCTCTCAGCAGACTGGCGAGACGTTTACCAGCTATATTGAGGACGTCGTCGACCTTTGCCGACGTGTGAATGACACCATGCCCGAATCTGACAAGGTCAAAAACATCCTGAAGGGCATCGACGACGGCGCATTTCACATGCTCTTGGCAAGAAATCCGAGCACAGTTTCCGAAGTCGTCAGCTTGTGTCAGAGCTACGACGAGTTGAACAAACAACGCACTCTGACTCGGCAGCCTCAGCATGGTGGTCAGTCACCGTGCAGTTTCGACACCCTGCCGGACAATTCACCGCTGCTTCAGCAAGTTCGAGCCTTCGTCCGTGAGGAAGTCGCCCGTCAACTTTCCCTGATGCCCTTCACTCACGAGACCACCACCCGTCTACCTGCCCCGCTTCGCACTGCTATTTCGGAAGAGGTTGCCCAAGCTGTTCCTGTTGCGCACCACGAGCCGCCTCTATCCAGCCTTGCCCACTGCCAGCGTGCCGCGCAGCTGGTAGGCCCTCCTGTCGCCTATCCGCCAGCCGTGCAGCCTGTGGCCGCGCCCCTAACGTATGCAGCGCAGCCTGTGGCTCCTCCTGTCGCCTGCTCGCAAGTGATGCAACCTGTAGCAGCGCCGTTCACATATGCAGACGCTGTGCGTAGGCTTCCGCAACCACCCTATACCTCGCGCTCACAGCCCGCACACCCGGCTGCTTATACTGCACCTTGGGCGGCACCACCAGTAGCCAATTCTTGGAGGACGCGCGATAACCGACCGATATGCTACGCCTGCTTTACTCCCGGACACGTTGCCCGCTACTGCCGCCGTCGACCTCAGACGTTCGGCGACTATGTCCCATCGTCGCAATCCGGCAGCCAACCCTTCGCGCGATACGGGCCGGTCTCGTCACCTCGCTATGCCCCTCCTAACAACCCCGACTTCGTGACGCCGCGCGCACCCTCTCCTCGTCGGCGATCGCCCTCCCCAATGCGTCGCCGGCCCAGACCTTCTGACCAGGAAAACTAAGCAACGCAGTTCAAGAGGCAAGAACTGCGCCGTTTTCAAACTGTCTAAGCCCTCGCTCCTCTCCTGCTAACGTGGTCGCAGTAACTGTTGAAGGTTATTGTACTTTCGCCCTTGTGGACACTGGCGCCGCTGTTTCTGTTATTGCCGCTAATCTCTGCCGTTTATTACGCAAAGTAACGACGCCGCTTTCGGGACTGTCGCTTCACACCGCAAGCGCACAGCAAGTAACGCCTCTCGCAGCCTGCACTGCAAGAGTCTCCATTGAAGGCATTGTTTGCATTGTGGAGTTTATTGTTCTTCCTGTCTGTTCGCATGACGTCATCCTCGGGTGGGACTTCCTATCCCGCCATAATGCCGTCATAGACTGCGCACGCGCCGAAGTTGAGTTTTCACCCTTGTGTGATGTCCCATTACTGGACGCTCCTCATCAGCCGCCGAAGTTGCTCGTTCATGAAGATACCGATATTCCGCCTGGAAATTTCGCCCTTGTTACCGTTTTATGCAACGCCTACACTGACGCTACAGTTCTTTTTATGCCATCCGATATCTTCAAATGTCGTCGAGCTTTGCCACTGCCTTTCGCAACAATTGATCTTGCCGCCGGAAGAAGCAACATGTTCGTAAGCAATCCGCTTTCCACACCTGTCACATTGCTTGCGGGGGAATGTCTCGGCCGCGTGCAGGATCTCGGCCCTTCGTTTTTGTTTGATGTCCCGGACGACTACTGCGACCACCCCAAAGCACTGTCGGCACTCGGGGAGTCGTCCAATGATACGTTTTCCAGCGCCATCGCCGACACTCTCACTCCCACCGAACATGCCGACCTGCTGGATCTTCTGCATGAGTTCAGGAGTTCGTTCGATGTGTCGCAACCTCAACTGGGCCGCACATCACAAGTCAAACATCATGTTGACACCGGCCTACACCAGCCACTGCGTCAAAGACCATACCGTGTCTCCGCTGAAGAGCGACGCGTCATCAATGATCAAGTTGAAGATATGCTTCGTAGAGACGTCATTCGACTATCCCACAGTCCCTGGGCGTCTCCCGTCGTCCTGGTGCGTAAGAAAGACGGATCTATCCGATTTTGCGTGGACTATCGTCGTTTGAATAAGATAACCCGCAAGGACGTCTATCCTTTGCCGCGCATTGATGACGCCATTGACACCCTTCACGGAGCGGAATTTTTCTCGTCGCTAGATTTGCGGTCTGGCTACTGGCAGGTCCCAATGGCAGAAGCCGATCGCCAAAAAACGGCATTTATTACACCAGACGGACTATATGAATTCAACGTCATGCCCTTTGGGCTTTGTAACATCACAAACATAAACCAACAACTAGCAGAACTTTCTCTTCTAGTAAAACGACGTCGATTCACAAACTTATACACCACTGAAGTTCAAATCATACGTTGGAACAGGGAAAATGGCCTTATTTGTAAATCTTCAGTAGTTTCACTCAATTATTGCTTATAATTTCCATGTGTAGCAAACGCTTGGCATCCATCATGGTATAGATTACACCACCATCAAAATCGCTGTTTCCGCCGTGTTCCCATGACAAGACAATAAACCCCTTTTGCAGAACACTTTCACAAGATTATTAATTAATGTTTTCTTGAACACTGTAAGGAAGAACACTGCTTCCATTCGAAAATGTTAGTTTTCAGATTTCAACGTGGTCAGTAGGCCCACAATAATGAAAACTTTATAAATAAAAATTGACAGATTTCACGTACAGTGGGGTCGATGATATGCGAAGCACGAATGACACAGGTTGACATGCCACTTTAAAATCAGCACAACGTTACGAGGTGGAGGTAAATGGTGCCGTACATGATTTCCGTGTCATGATTATTATGTTTGGATGTGTCGTTTACCTTCGTCATCAATTCACGTCACGTGATACGAAATTTAGTATATGTAGAGCTAGCGAAACGCCCACGAGCATGCTATGAGCGTAGTATGTTGTCATCTTCTTACATGACACGCGTGTCAAGATTATCATGTTTGCACCAGTCATATATTTCGCCATCCAATGACGTCACGTAACACCAAATTCGGTATATGTCGAGCTAGAAAAACGGCCGTGAGTGCATCATGAAGGACCCAATATACTCCAATGTAGCGTTGACGCACGCGCACGCTGGCCACAGCGACGCTACTTTAGCAAGACGCGAGCACTCTATATAGTCTGACGCCAGGCGCAACCGGCGCGACCAGCGTCCATCGGCGCGGCCCCAACCAGTGCGAAATGCGACATGCTGCATTTCGTGCCGATGTGTTACCCAGACAACACCTCGTCTTCCTCTTTTCATGACGGAGGGACGCTAGACGCGCTGAAACGCGCATGCGTCGAAACAACGCAATGCGGCGTGTGCCTGCTAGTATATGGCAGAACTGGCGCCTGGCATGGCAACGCCGGCATGACGCAACGAAATGGACGCCGGCGAGCACACTCACCGTGCCACGTCGAAATGTATTGGCGCCTTTTCTGTGGCACGTAACCATGATCTCACATGGCACGCATCTTGATTATCTTGTCTGCACCAGTCACGTGCCTTCATCATAAATTCATGTCATGCAATACCAAATTTAACATATGTGAAGCTAGCGAAACGGCCGCGAGCGCATCATGAGTATGGCATGTAGCCATGTTGTTACATGACATGCATGTCGTGATTATCATGTTTGGATATGTCATTTACCTATGCCGTTCGTTCGTGTAGCATAGTGCCGAGTTTGGTACATGTGAAGCTAGCGAAACGGCCGCGAGTGCATCATGAGCGTAGCATGTAGTAATCTTTTTACATGACATGCATCACATGGTTATCATGGTTGCTCCAGTATCTTAACTTTGTCATCCATTCACGTCCCGTAATACCAAAGTTGGTGTAAGTAAAGCTAGCGAAACGGCTGCCAGCGCGTCATGATTGTGGTATGTAGTCATGTTGTTACATGACAAGCATGTCATGAGTTTCATGTTAAGGTCTGTCACTTGTGTTCGCCATGCAATCATGTCATACCAGTTTTGCCACAAGCAATGTGAACGAAACCACCGCAAGAGCTACAGGACCATGATTGTAAATATTGACATTCACGACATACATGTCACGATTTTGATGTTATGACTAGTCAAATATGTTGTTCATACAGTCATGTTCATACCATACCAAGTTTGGTACCGATACCATTATCGAAACGGTCAGGAGCGCTAAAAGTCGTAGGCAGATAGATAGATAGATAGATAGATAGATAGATAGATAGATAGATAGATAGATAGATAGATAGATAGATAGATAGATAGATAGATAGATAGATAGATAGATAGATAGATAGATAGATAGATAGATAGATAGATAGATAGATAGATAGATAGATAGATAGATAGATAGATAGATAGATAGATAGATAGATAGATAGATAGATAGATAGATAGATAGATAGATAGATAGATAGATAGATAGATACGCTCAAAGTCGGCGAAGGTCGCTAAGAAATGCTTTGCATTTAAAAGCAAATAAATTGCTTGATAACACGTTTTTTCACAATCTAGAGGGGTATTATAAGCTTTTCGGAGGTATACGCTTATTCACAACATTCATATATCCAGAGGGTGGTTTGGTGGGCTGAAACATCCAGAAATGTTTGTGTGTATAATTTATACACACACAATCACGTGATGGCGTGTATAAAGCAAGTGCAAGAAGATCCATTTATTTATACGTGTGCGTGAACAAGATCGCGGGTTTTAGATGCGAAGCAGCTCTTTGGCCAGTCTGTGTAACGCTGTCCGTTCATGTCTTCGCACCGCGTTCCCCCGCCACAGTTAGAACGATGCCAAGCTGGTCAAGTCGCAGCTGCGCGTTAACTTCACTTTCTTCCTCAACCGCATTAGCTGCCGGCTCCACCCAACGCACCTAGGTGGTGTTGCTCCTCCGCTCACTCTCTGACGCATTTCTCTCTCGCTTCACCCTCTCGACCACCCGCAACGCTCGACCGCGTGTCGCGTGGAAACATTTTTTCGACTCGTTTATCTGCGATGAAACTTAAATGAAACCCTGCCTGCCTCCCGTGAGTTTGCGTTTCAAAGAAATGTTTACTCGAGTGAAGGCTACACCCAGTTTAGCCTAAAACCGTTCTTCCAGCCGTCGTGACGACATCCGCTTCAGCAGGGTCAACGGGTCGTGCACCGCTGCGGCTTCACATCCCATCACACATGGTTTCCTTTGGGGAGAGGGTCCAAAGCTTCTTTTTTTTTATACACCGGAGTATCACTTTTTTCGGTGCTCTCATAATCCTCTCCGGTGGCCGGGGCACCGCAACATCCCAGAATTCATACTTCAAAACGCACTGAAGATTCGTAAACTTTTACATGGGCGTCATTGTAAATTCTAGCGCAATTTCTGGTGCTGCTGTCGCTTCTATATATTCGCGTCGGCTATCCCCGCTTTACAGAACAATCAAAACGTTCCAGGGAATTCCGATACATTAAGGCAAGGCGTGCTATAGTGCAAAGCGTGAATTCGTTCTCATTGGAGATACACTGGCATAAAAAAATGAGCTGGCATGCAAATCGATATGCCATCACTGTGGCAAAGCTAACATGACCAGCTCATTGAGCATGAAATACAGCATCGGTACCCCGCGTTTCTTTATTATGTGTTACGACAACACTGTGACTGATATAAAATAAAAGATCAAGACAGGACATGCGCTGTCTTTAACTTGTTTTTTGTATTACTTACTGGTCTGCCATATTACATCAGCATGAACCCAAACTAAATTGTTCACGCACCTATCTGTTATTCTGCCCTTATTTACCTTTCGCTCCATCAGGAAGGCCGGGTTGCGGTGCTCGTTCATGCTCCAGTTTTTTAGTGATTTTCTGAATGTCCCCGATCGCATATCCGCCATCGGCCACAACTGTGACGTCTTCCATCATTCCACTGTGGCCGTCTGGGGGCCGTATAGCAAAGCTCCCGTCGACCTCGTCCTGAGTGGGTTCCTCATCGCTGCCGCCGTCGTAGAATGCACGACGTCCGGCCACAGCCACGCTAGGACTCTCTTCGTTCCCCGAGATCGGCAGCGAACCGTCCTTGTCTAACGAGACGCCTTGATCGGACTGACGCAAGCTTGCCTCAATGTTAGCCGTCACAGCGGCCACCATGAGCATCAGCAGACCCGCCGACAGCGTCAGCGCGGCGTACCTCTTGCACGCGACGTGCTGCGCAGCGTTCTCTTCGACGAGCGAGCTCTGCTCTACATCAGACGATCCACTCAATGGCAATGACGAACCGCTCAACCGACCACCAAAGCTTACATCACCGAGCCGAGAATGGCGGGCCAAGTATTGCCTGATTTCTTCCGGTATCCAGCTGCTTGCATGCTTCCTTACTCCTACAAAAGGCCTTCTTCCTTTATTTTTCTTGCTCGTCCTGAGGTAACCAGCATGGCCGCTGATCGACAGTGACATCACAGAGCTGACCTCGATGGACTCACTATCGTGGCTTTTGGAGCTTGACAATAGACTGCCCTCAGCATTGTCCGTAGACTGATCGTCAGTGACTTCGGTGAGATATTCTGATTCAAGGGACCCTTCTGGCGGAGATGGCGGCGCAGGCGTGTTGCTGCTTTTCGGTGGCTCTTTCTCGGCGGTCGCGTTGGACGACAACGAGGTGGACCACGCTTCATTAGGTGGCTCAGTCAACTCTATGCTCAAGACTCCGTTGTCGGCCTTTCCCATAGCTGTAGGCTCTAGTTGGAAGCGCAGGGTTTTTGTAGGCTGTGCTCTCCCAGGATACGGCATTCCTGCACTCGACTTGAGTATCCCCGGACGTACCAGACGTTCATGGAGCGTTGGCGTGGGAACGGGCTGCGCGATCGGCATAAAGTTTGGAGCTTCTGTGAAGTAGCACATATTAAACGGGTACGGCTCCATAACGCAAGTACTATTTTCTTTTTCTTCCACTTCAACAGCTGCATTGGAACTGGTTATGCATGCGGTCTCTGCACGCGCCTCTAGACACTCGTGAGGTGATGACTATGATGGCTTATTGAGGCCTCTGTTTAAAAAAGAAATAGAAATAATTTAGGAGTAAACCGCCGCACCACTCCAAGGTACAATGAGTATAAAATATTTCAAATGGGTTACTAGAAGACCATCTCAATAGCCTACAGATAAGTAAAGTTATAGCCACAGATGCTTCCGTTAATGCCGAGAAAGCAGGAGTAGGCATCTACTCAACAGCATTAGATTGGTCTTATTTACTGCGACTGCCAGATTTTACGCCAATATTCCAGGCAGAATTAATGGCAGTGATTCTGGCCATACGCAAGCTCCCAACATATATCGCTTCGGTTGTTTACTGACCGGTTCTTTGTCAGTTTGCACTTCTCTGACAGCACCAAGGACATCATCTTGTTTATTAGAATTTTATACGCATATACCCCATGACGTTCATGTATACCGATTGGTTTGGGTGACAAGTCACACTGGACTAAAACTAAATGAAGCGGCAGACACACTGGCGGCAGAATCAATTCAGGGCTCTGTCCTGAATATTCTAATACCGTGCGGCCTATATACAATCACGCTATTCCGAAACTTCTCTATGCTGCAGGAACACACCAACTCTTCTGTATTAAATGGCGCAGATTTTCAGCACCTTAAATTTCAGTGGTACAGTGCCTGGTGTGCAATAAGACAATGCGAAGTGACATTCACTAAATTGCAATGAAGGATTCCACCGTTAAACTTTATTTCTACAGAACTGGTTTTGTTTTCTCCCCATTGTCATTGCTGTACACGAACAGAAACTATAGAGCACTTTTTCTTATAGTGACGCAGGTATCGAAATTTAAGGCAAACATTTCTTTCCAAAACACAGCTTTCCAAAAACACGGGGTTGAGCTATCAGAAACGGTACTACTCTCCTTAGGGGCTTCGGCACTAGTTCATTGCGACAGGTACACATATGGAGCGATGTATAACTCTACAAAAGAATCAAAACGGCTACCATTTTAATCTCACAAGTACATATATGTTCATTACCTATTTTTGTAATTAGTCTATATCATATAGTATTTACTGTAATTTATTTTTACTTATTTTTGTTTTTATTTGTTTTCAATTTAAACTATTCATAACTGCCTGTTAGCACCACTAAGCTTGTCGTTCATATAAAAAAAATTAGTTATCCCCTTCTGTTTTTTTTCCTTTTCCCCGAAATCCCACTGCCGCGTGATTCATGGCCGATCCCCCGTGGTGGGTTGAGCCATTCCTCTGCGGTCCAACCAACCAACTAACCGATGCTTGTACGAAGGAAAGAAGAAAAAAAAACAACTTTGTCCCAATTATGAAGCAAGAATTGAAAATTGTCGATAGTAAATGCGTCTTCATTATAGTTGAAGTTTATTTTGTTATGGCTTTTCCTTTGCTACCAAAATGCCACTGTTACATAGACCCAGATCGTTTGCAAATTATTTTCAAGTGAGAGCAGAACGTAGAAAAATGAATAACGGGGGGGGGGGGGGGGCAGAGGGGCGCATGCTTTTGAAGAAGAGCCTGGAGCCTTGTAGAATCTCGGTAAGCAAGGTAAGTGGGGAGTGAGGTAGCAGGCGTGCTTTGAGTGCGTGAGCGCAGAAATATGAAAAATGAGACCTAGTTAAGGAAAGTGAGAATAGATGTGAAAAAAGTGGGATTCTTATTGAAGGTTTCTCAATGACACGTGAAAACGAGTGAATAGAAATAGAAATGAAAGAATGAGTGGACAATCAGAAGTGCAGAAATGAAATTTCATAGAACCGCTTAATTCATGGCCAATTCCCCGCAGTGGGTATGCGTCATTTACAATAGGTGAACAAGAACTAGAAATGTAAGCCCTGCACTGATATCAATTGTTCGTAAGACCCTATATATTTTAGCACGCTGCCGCCCATTTCTTGGTTCATTCCTGTTATTCGGCGAATGCAATCAGTAAGAGTACTATCATCATTCTTCTCTCTCGGTAGTTGTGTCAGCCTGCCATACCCTACCTCTTGAGCAGCTACATCCGATAGACGATGTCTGCTCCTCGAAGACAGCTCAAGGGAGATGTCACCTCATTTTTCGTCATTTTATAATACTACTCCTGGTGCGTCCACTTTCCTTTGTGGGTGGAGGCGCCATTAACTACCAAGTATAACAAGTGCTGGTGTTTTACATGACAAAACTACCATGTAAATAAGCAGAACTCTGGAGTTGAGGGCCCTGGGTTCATCTTGACCACCTATACTCTGTTTCACAAGCTGTTGGCAGTGCAGCCAAACTAAATTTAGAGCACCCTCGTTCAATGAGGCCGTGTGAGCACAGTAGATAGTCCATGTACTATTGTAGCGATACAGAACTATTTTGGCCACTGCAAACACATAAAATGACAGTTTAGTCAGAATTCATGTTTTAAAGCGCTCAAAGTGTCTTAATAATTTATGAAATCATACAAAAAATTCGGCACACCCCACGTACCTGGGAATTGAGGTTATGTGAAGCATCCAGCGGATAGGTGACCGTGTTGCGTTTTTTTTTTTTGAGCGGCACGTTAATAAATGACGCTAAATATACGTACAAATGTCGCACGCACAGACATATGTTGAAGAGTTGCAGAAGAGTTGAAGAGTTGCAGACATATAAGCGGTTGTTTGCACTTGTGCAACGATGACCATAGAATCATGCGTATTAGCTACATCAGAAGCTGATATGAAGCGCTGATGCTTGCGAGAATGCTGGCCCTGGACACTGCTACATAAATCAACTTCAGCGCATGACAACTAACCACAATTGACATTAACCCGACGTGACGGCTGTATCAAAGGAGTACATATGTAATGTTTATAACATTAAATAGGCAGCACTGCAAAGACTATTGACGTTTCTAGAAGATGGGCGTCTATTTGAAAAGTAGTTCAGAGGCATGGCGTGACTCTGTGGTAGGATGCTTCATTGCCACGCAGAATGGTTTGGTTTGATTTCATCTGGGACCCTGACGTTTATTTTTTGCATTCGTCGGGTCGACGCTACCGATATCAGGTATTTTTTAATGCTCGCGCGTTGAATTTCCCTATGATTGTTCTCATCGTTCTTCGGTAGATACTAAGTGTCAATCACCTGTAGTAAATACATGCACATCAGTGGCACATACGTGTCCGTGGGTATGGGCTACTGTCTGCCGGGAAGTGTGTGACCATGTACGTGACAATAAGAGACATTATTCATGTTTTGACCAGCGTGTCATATCGTCACACCATCTTACCCTCTCATACTAATTTCGGTTCACGCCAAGTTAAGGGGGTGATCCGAGAGCACCCGAAACGTAAGCGGCTCGTTTATATATATATATATATAGATATATATGTTATATATATATATAGTATATGAGAGAGATATAGATATAAGATATATATATATATATATATATATATATATATATATAGATATATATATATATATATATATATATATATATATATATCTATATATATATATATTATATATATATATATATATATATATATATATATATATATATATAAGGAAAAAAGTGCATGCCTAAATGCTTTTTCCGTGTCTTGACACATTATTGAGATCAAACAGACAATAATGCCATGGAATGTATAAGGGAAGTTATTAGAACGAATGTAATGTAAATAGGAAGAAAGAAAAGTGGTTGAAGAATAACTCATTACTTCATTAATATTATGTCAAAACACAGAAAACGAATCCTTACGTATGCACTTCATTTCCTTATTCATTAACGAGGGTCTCGTACTGGCAGACTTGGTGTCGTTAGGTTGTATACGAGGGACTATTGGTCAGCTGCCCGCTCGTAATAAGTTCACGTATTACGTGACGACACACAGGCTTATAAAAGGATGCTCCACACTCGCTGCCATGGCTACAGATGGCACTTACTGACACTCCCACGTTTAAATTGACATATAAACCCAATAAACTGGCAATGGGGATAGCCACCGTTATAGCTCAGTGGTTATAGCACCAAACGTGTTATTCAAAGCTCGTAGGTTCGATTCCTGCTCACGCAAGTTATGTTTTCACCCACTTTTCTTTTTTCTTATTTACATTACATTGGTTCTAATAACTTCCCCTATACATTCCTCGGCATTATTGTCTGCTAGATCTCATATATATATCATCATTATCAGCAGCAGCAGCAGCAGCCTGACTACGTCCACTGCAAGACAAAGGTCTCTCCCATGTTCCGCCAGTTAACCCGGTCCTGTGCTTGCTGCTGCCAATTTATACCCGCATACTTCTTAATCTGATTTGCCCACCTAACCTTCTGCCTCCCTCTAACCCGCTTCCCTTCTCTCGGAAACCAGTTAGTTACCCTTAATGACCAGCGCTTATCCTGTCTACGCGCTACAAGCCCGGCCCATGTCCATTTCCTCTTCTTTATTGCAGCTATGATATCCTTAACTCCCGTTTGTCCCCTAATCCACTCTGCTCTCTTCTTGTCTCTTAAGGTTACACCTACCATTTTTCTTTCCATTGCTCGCTCCGTCGTCCTCGATTCAAGCTGAACCCTCTTTGTAAGTCTCCAGGTTTCTGCTCCGTAGCTAAGTACCGGCAAGATACAGCTGTTATATACCTTCCTCTTGAGGGATAGTGGCAATCTACCTGACATAATTTGAGAGTGCTTGCCGAATGTGCTCCACCCCATTCTTATTCTTCTAGTTACTTGAATCTCGTGGTTCGGCTCTGCGGTTATTACCTGCCCTAAGTAGACATGGTCATTTACAACTTCAAGTGCACTGTTACCTATCTCGAAGCGCTGCTCTTCTCCGAGGTTGTTGTACATTACTTTCTTTTTCTGTAGATTAATTTTAAGACCCATCTTTCTGCTCTCCTTGTCTAACTCCGTAATCATGAATTGCAATTCGACCCCTGAGTTACTCAGCAATGCAATGTCATAGGCGAAGCGCAGGTTACTAAGGTACTCTCCCTTAACTCTTATCCCTAACGGTTCCCATTCTAGGCTTTTGAAAACCTCCTGTAAGCACGCGGTAAATAGCATTTGGGGAGATTGTGCCCCTCTGCCTTACACCTTTTTTGATTGGTATTCTGTTGCTTTCTTTATGAAGCACTATGGTAGCAGTTAATCACCTGTAGATTTCTTCCAGAATGTTTATATATACTTCATCTACGCCCTGATTCCGCAGTGTCAGCATGACGGCTGATATTTCTACTGAATCAAACGCCTTCTCGTAATCTATGAAGGCTATGTATAGTGGTTGCTTATATTTTGAGCATTTCTCTATTACCTGATTGATAGTATGACTGTGGTCAATTGTTGAGTAGCCTGTTCGAAATCGTGCTTGTTCCTTTGGTTGATTGAATTCTAATGTCTTCTTTACTCAGCTAGCAATTACCTTTGTAAATAGCGTATATACTACAGAGAGCAAGTTGATCGGCCTGTAATTCTTCAAGTACTTGTCATCTTCTTTCTTATGTATTAGGATGATGTTAGTGTTCTTCCAAGACTCTGGTACTCTTCCCGTCATGATACACCTCGTAAACAGGGTGGCTAGTTTTTTTAACACAATCTGTCCTCCATCTTTCAGCAGATCTGATGTTACCTGATCCTCACCAGCAGCTTTGCCTCTTTGCATGCTCTCCAAAGCTTTTCTGACTTCTTCTATTATTACTGGTGGAGTGTCATCTGGGTTGCTGCTAGTTCTTATAGTATTAACGTCGTGGTTGTCTCGGCTACTGTACAGATCTCTGTAAAACTCCTCCGCTATTTTAACTATCCTATCCATATTGGTAGCTATTTTGCCTTCTTTGTCCCTTAGTGCATACATCCGACTTTTGCCTATCCCAAGTTTTCTTTTCACTGCTTTGACGCTTCCTCTGTTTTTTAGAGCGTGTTCAATTCTCTCCATTTTATACCTTCTTACATAGCATACCTTACGCCTATTAATCAACTTCGAAAGCTCTGCCAGTTTTATTCTGTCTGTTGTACTTGAGAATTTCATGATTTGACGCTTCTTAATTAGATTCTTCGTTTCCTAGGAAAGCTTGCCAGTGTCCTGTCTAACTACCCTTCCTCCAACTTCCACTGCACACTCCGTAATGATACTCGTCAGATAATGATTCATTGCATCTACGCTAAGGTTGGTTTACTCACTAAGAGCTGAGAGCCTGTTCTGAAGCGACACTCTGAATTCTCGTACTTTCCTTCTCAGTGCTAGCTCATTGATTGGCTTCTTGCGTATCAGTTTCTGTTCTTCCTCCTTCAAGTCTAGGTGAATTCGAGACCGTATCATTGTATGGTCACTGCATCGTACCTTGCCAACCACTTCCACATCCTGCACGATTTCTGGGTGTGCACTCATTATAAAGCCTCACCATGCATACGTCAAATTATAAAGTCTATTTCATTCCTATTTTCGCCATTAGGGCTCATCCATGTCCTTTTGCGGTTTTCTCGTTTTCCGTAGAAGGTATTCAAAATGTAAATTATTGTGTTCTGCGAATTCTACTAGTAACTCTCCTCTGGCGTTTCTATTACCGATGCTAGAATCTCCCACTGCCTGATCTTCAGCCTGCGTTTTCCCTACTTTTGCATTAAAGTCGCCCATCACTATAGTATACTGTGTTTTTACCTTACTCCTTGCCAATTTCACGTCTTCATAGAAGCTTTCAACTGAAGCGTCATCATGGCTGGATGTAGGCGCGAATGCCTGTACCACCTTCATCTTGTATCTTTTATTCAGTTTGATTACAATACCTATCACCCTTTCGTTAATGCTATAGTATTCCTCTATGTTTCCAGCTATGTTTCTGTGAATCAGGAGCCCCACTCCCAGTTGTCTTCTGTCTGCCAAGCCCAGATAGCAAAGGACGTGCCCATTCTGTGGCACCGTATAGGTCTTATCTGTCCTCCTAACCTCACTGAGCCCTATTATATGCCATTTAACACCCTCTAGCTTCTCGAATAGTACAACTAGATATCCCTCACTAGATAAGGTTCTGGCGTTAAACGTTGCCAAGTTTAAGTTTCAATGTCGGCCTGTCCGGATCCAGAGATTCTTAGCACCCTCTGCTGCGTTGGAGGTCTGACCGCCGCCGTGGTCAGTTGCTTCGCAGCTGCTGGGGACTGAGGGCCGTGAGTTATTTGACGTATGCATGTGGGAGGTAGTGGCCAGATACTGCACCAGGGTGGCCAATCCTTCTCTGGTGAGGGAGTGCGTTCCCGGTAGTGGTTACCGGTGAGGCCGCACCCCAGGCCTCTTAATGCAGTTCCATCACCACGCAATTTTTTTTTATCTGATTGGGAACTGCGCGGCACCGGAATTTGAACCACGGACCTTTTGCATGCGAGGCGGATGCTCTAGCCACTAGGCCATCACCGCTCTAGGTCGAAACGTCGAAATAAACCACGTTGTGACCGCTCACGAAGGATCTACTTCACTATATATATATATATATATATATATATATATATATATATATATATATATATATATATATATATATATATATATATATATATATATATATATATGATTGATTTATTTGTGGGGTTTAACGTCCCAAAACCACCATTTGATTATGAGAGACGCCGTAGTGGAGGGCTTCGGAAATTTTGACCACCTGGGGTTCTTTAACAAAGCACCCAAATCTGATTACACGGGCCTACAGGCCTCCTATATATATATATATATATATATATATATATATATATATATATATATATATATATATATATATATATATATATATATATATATATATAGCACGTACATACTTTTTCTGGTAATTCTGTCCTTCATACTTATTTGCTTTGTCACCATCTTTGCTTTGCGGTCACCGTGTGGCATAAAGCGATTGGATGTGCTTGGACATGAGCCACGTTTTAGCTGAAAGTCAGATAAGTACACGAGAGGTGACGTGTGAACGTTACGCTAATTTGAGTGCAGCACTTCACATGAAATCTTGCGCTATTGTTCATCCGTCACTGGGCAGCTATATCTGACGTTACTGGTCCTTCAGACAAAATTCGTTCGTTTATGGCGACTTACCGTCACTTTAGCGCCCGGTCACATGTTGCTGAATGCCAACGCTCTTTCCTAGCACCTTACTTTTCAGTACTATGTGGGTGCTAGTCAAGGCAAAAAGTATTCACAACTGCTCGTAACGTCGCAAGGACGATATTGACTCCATAAAAAACTGAGGCAGTGACATTGGCGGGTCAAGTCCGCCCCTCCCCGATGCGGCAGTGCATGCTCCCATCCTTAGCGAAAGCTCGTGAGGCGCTTCTTTATGTCGGATGCTTCCTTCCTGGAGATGGCGGTTTTCGCGGTTTTTATCAAATTCCTGCCAAAAAGGGCAAGGGGCAGCACAGAAAAATTAAGGCGGCTTCCACCGTCATACTCCGGAGCCACGGAACAGCACCGGAGCGCTGCGCAGAACCGAAGCGGAATCTAGCAATACAGATCTTTGCTCAAAAAGACAGTCCATGTTTCTTTGGTATTGGTACATTTCTGTCCATTTTTCTCAATTCGAACGACTGTTTGCTCTCTTTTCCTCATTCTGGAAAAGACCCCCCCCTCCCCCCATCCGCGCCGCGCCACCGCCGATCCGATGAGCCCCGCACCGGTCACACGCCGCCACCGGATGTGTAAACACCGGCGCACAGCAGCACAGGTCTATAGTTCATATCTGACACCTGAACTGTCCGAAGCTATTGGCTCTTTTATCTATGCGCAAAGCCTGCTTTGACAGTTGTGCCACAACGCTGAGTTAGACTTCCGCGGCCGTACACCGCATCGAAACCGACGGTTCTCGTGTGATACGCTGTCAGCCATATCGAGTTTCGCATTCAGAGAGAGAAGTCATGGAAAAATAAGTGAACGAGATGCTATCACGATATATAATACGGCCTTCTTCGAGTTCCTGAGCATCTCCAGTCATTTTAGTTTTAAAAAAAGGATGGCTTTGTTCGTTTCTGCGTTCACTACCGAGCGTTAAGTGAGATCACACGCAAGAACGCATATCCTACGCCTTTAATTGACGACGCTTTAGATACACTCAAAGGGGCGAAATAATTTTTCTTGCCTTGGCCTACGATCAGGCTGCTGGCGAATCCCCATGAGCAAAGCTGACAAAGAAAACACTGCCTCTGCTACACCGGATGGCCTTTATGAATTAAATGTAATGCAATTTGGCTTGTGCGATGATCCAGTCACGTTTGAGCGCATGATTGATACTGATTTTCTTGGCCTAAAAAGAGAGACCTGCTTTTGTTACTTAGACGATATCGTTGTTGTTGTTTTGTTCCTCTGCCTTTGCCCAACATCTTCAACGATTACACGAGATACTTTAATGTCTTTCAAAGGCTGGTCTTCAGATAAATACAAAAAATTACAGCATATCCACGGAATGCATGATGATGAGTGGGGCAATGCATTCCTCAGTCCTTCCGCGTTTCCGTTCATCTGTTCATTTTTGCCTCCATCCATCCATCTGTGAGTCCATCCATCCGTCCATTTATCTATTTGTCTGTCTCTCCGTGCGCGCGTCTGTCTAATCGTCCGTCCATCTAATGAGCACTCCAATTTGGCAGCAGCGCTCTTGGTCATCGCAGCACTTATATTTGTTCATTTACGCAGAGCAACTGGGCAGCTCTGTCCACCGAAGCCGGAATCCGACATCGACCTGACCAAAAAGATACGCCTACCCTCAGCTGTCCACGTGGTATACAAGGGAATCTGCAATACTTCGGCCGGGCTTGGATTAAGATTCGCTGTTGAGGCTCTGCGCCTGCGCAGGCCGGGACTCGTCAGCGACGTCATCCGAGAAAACTACAATAGCGAGCTTTCCTGTGCCGGCCCCCTCAGTTTGTCAGCAGCGCTCTTGGTCTTCGCAGCACTTATATTTGTTCATTTACGCAGAGCAACTGGGCAACGCTGTCCACTGAAGCCGGCATCCGACATCGACCTAACCGAAAAGATACTACTACCCTCAGCTGTCCACGTGGTAACACGGGATTCTGCAATATCTCGACCGGGCTTGGATCAAGATCCGCTGTTGAGGCTCTGTGCCTATGCGGGGACTCGTCAGTGACGTCATTCGAGGAAACTACAAAAGCGGGCTTTCCTGTGCCGGCCCCCTCAGTTTGTCAGCAGCGCTCTTGGTCTTCGCAGCACTTATATTTGTTCATTTACGCAGGTGAGCAAAACCTTTCCTATAGTGTTTTCTCGGTAGACCTTTGCGCTGCTGCCGGGCTGTAGGTCTGTGTTTCTATATTTGAAGTCAACTGTTTTCATCATGACAAAGGAGATGACGAAAGCTTTCGGGGATTTCCGCCGTGAAATGCGAGCCGAACTAAGAGATATACGCGAAAGTGTAAAATTTTGTAGCGAATCTGTGACAACGTTAAGCAACTGTCAGATGAAATTTCCGTGAAGAGCTGCAACATGCTAGACAAGAAAATGATCAACTTGAAACAGAAAACAAGAAATTGCAACGTAAGGTTAACGAGCTCGAGCAGTACACTCGCGTGAATAACTTGAAAATTGAAGGTGTCCCTAGTGATGAGGACCCGATGGAAATTGTAAAGAAGCTTGGCGATGCCATTGGGGAAGAAATCTTGCCATCATGCATGGACACGTGTCATAGAATACCTGTTGTCAGATCTGGAGACAAGAATGTAATCGTTCGTTTCGTCCGACGTGACAAAAGGAACGCTGTCTTAACTAAAGCGCGAAAGAAAAGGCCGTCTGCCAAAGATACGGGTTTCAAATCAAATGAACCCATATATGTAAATGAAAAATTAACCAAACACACGAGGCAGCTGCTCGGCTTAGCAGTTGCTAAGAGGCGAGAACGAAAATGGAAGTTCGTGTGGACGAACCGTGGCAAGGTGTTTGCGCGCAACACAGAGTCGTCTGAGATTCTTAAGATTGTTGAGCCTGCAGATGTCGCAAAAATGACAATGTGGACTATCCAATCAAGCCTTATACTAACGAGACTTCGAAATGGATCTTGTCAATAGCCAGTACTATGACATAAGCGGCTTCAACAAGCTGGGTAATCAAAGCTCGCACACTTTCAGTGTCCTGCATCTAAACGCTCGAAGTATCAAGAACAAAAAGAAAATCTTGATGTGTTTCTCGACTCTTTAGCAATAAAGTTTGACGCTCTAACATTTTCCGAACTTTGGTTCACACCAAATAATGTCCCGCCAAGGTTATCTGGCTATACTTACAGTGGCTTGGTACGTCATTCTGGTCGAGGCGGAGGCATCACTGTATACGTCAAAGAACAACTAAATCATGAAATAATTGCCCCGCCGTGGTGGTCTAGTGGCTAAGGTACTCGGCTGCTGACCCGCAGATCACGGGTTCAAATCCCGGCTGCGGCGGCTGCATTTCGGATGGAGGCGTAAATGTTGCAGGCCCGTGTTCTCAGATTTGGGTGCACGTTAAAGAAACCCAGGTGGGCTCAATTTCCGGAGCCCTCCACTACGGCGTCTCTCATAATCATATGGTGGTTTTGGGACGTTAAACCTCGCATATCAATCAAATAATTGATGATCTCTCGTACATTTCACCGTGCATTGAATGTATTGTAGTGAAAGTTATTAACGTAATTGTTGTCGCGGTGTATCGGCCACCAGCTGGTAAAAAGCAAGAATTCCTTGACTACATAGATACTCTCTTACAAAAGCTACACACAATGCGCATGCCTCTTTTTAATTGTCAGTGATGTCAACGTTAACATGCTAGGCGATTCTCCCAGCTGTAAACAACTTCAGTCGGTTTTGAATTCATACGCATGCGCAAACACGATAACAAGGCCTAGTCGCATATCGGAAAAGTCTTCGACGCTGCTTTATATAAGTGTCACAAATCTTCCAAGCAGTAAATGTATTTCAGGGTTATTGTCATACGATGTAAGTGACCACCTACCCATATTTTCTCTTTTATCATTATCTTCAGCACAAAATAAAAAGCAGATCCTGGAACAGTATCGCAAAATAAATAATAGCGCACTAAACCGATTCCGAGCTGAAGTTGCTTCGACGAACTGGAATATAGTGTGCACAGAAAGAGATACAAACCGGGCTTTCAATCTTTTTTCTTGAGTAACTTAAGAGCATATATGACCGCACCTTTCCTTTAACGAAAAAGCCTTCGAGGAAGAAGATACGCAGGCCGTGGATTAACAATGCACTGTATGACCAAATACAAGAAAAAAACTAACTGTATCACATGTTTGTAAAATATCGCGATTTATTACTTCTTGAAGGCTACAAAAAGTTCCGCAATAAGCTAAATGCTGACATCAAACGAGCAAGAATATTATATTATCAATACACATTTGAAAAAATCGACGATAATCCCAGGAAAATGTGGAATGGGAAAATAACTTAATTGAACGTAACAAAAAGGTTAAGTTAATATCACTGATTTTGCAGACGATGTGGCAGATGTCGAAGCACTATCAGCCATGAATGAGTATTTTGTTAACTCTGGCGACTACACAGACTCATCTTGTGGGGCAACAGATCCGCCTGTAGCAGATAGAAAGCGTCTGTCACACTCACTCTTCCTTACTCTGGTTACACCTTGTGAAGTTGAAAAATTAATCTGTAAAATACGTAGCAATGTTGCTGTAGGTGTTGACGAAATCGCAGCCAGCCCGATAAAATATGTAGCGTCACTAATTTCACACCTTCTTTCATATATAATAAACACTATGTTAGCAACCAGCATTTTTTTCTTCAGAACTAAAAATAGCCCGCGTTTGTCCTATTCAGAAAGGGGGGTACCAAAAATGTATTATCGAACAACCGCCTGATATCAGTTCTACCGGTACTCTCCAAAGTTTTTGAAGAAATGAATGCTTTTTGAATGCTTTTTTCACTAAGCGCCTGATAATCAATAAAGCACAGTATGGGTTTCAAAAGGGTAAGTCTACGGAGTCGGCGCTATTAGATACGAAAGAGGAGATGTTAAAAAACAGGGAAAACAAAACTTACACCATAGGTCTTTTCATTGACTTGAAGAAGGCCTTTGACACAGTCAAACATATTATTCTGATATCTAAGTTGCATCATTATGGTGTAAGGGGCGTGGCAGCTAAACTAATAAAAAGTTATCTTACCGAAAGAAAACAATATGTTAAGGTGGGTAACGTTGTTCTCCCACTGAAAACTGTAAAAAGTGGTGTACCGCGGCGTTCAATCCTCGGATCATTACTATTTATAACATATATTAATGATCTGTGTGACATTCCACGATCCCCATAATTAATTATTGGCGCTGACGACCCTAACATATTTTTTACAGGTAGAATACTCATGCACCTTGAAACTGAAGTAAATGATTACTTACACAAATTAGAAAAATGGGTTCATCAAAATAAACTCAAGCTTAATATATCTAAAAGTAAGTACACAGTATTCCAACCTATCAACAAGCACTCCGAGGACGACATTAACATCTTTTTCAAAAAGCAAAGGCTGGAGCAGGTTAAATAACGAAAATTCCTCGGAGTGTGGTTCTGAGAAAATTTGTCTAGAAATATCCATGTTGATAGTCTCGCATCCGAACTAAGTAAGACTGTTGGGTGTATATATAAAATAAATCCACTTATACCATTTTGGCTAAAAAAAGCTCTTTTTTATTCGCGTTTGAATTATAGTATGCTAGTATGGGGCACTACAAGTGAGAAGAATATAAATACACTAGAAATCTTACAGAAAAAAGTTCTCCGCCTATTCGATGATTATTATGGCAACCCAAGGGAAATGCCTAGCGGTCCACTATTCATAAAACTTGGTATACTCGAAGCAAGACAGGTGTATGAATATAAGCTATTACTTTACATTTATAAAAATAAACTCCCCACTATTACGGCACATGAAGGCGCACTCAAATGCTCGCTCCGTAGGCAACAAATTCGCAATCCTGCTACTAGGACTGGATATGGTAGAGCCCTAATTCCATACCGCGCCCTACAGCTTTTAAATCATTTAGGTGAACAATTAAATATTAACCTCTCTATAACGCAATTCAAATATCACATAAAACATCTCCTCATTAATTGAGTGTAGCAAACATCATGTTTCCAATAAACTTCTGGCTAGGTTCCACATATGTATACTCTCACCTTTAAGTACAAAACGCGTGTATATACAGTAGTATGTGCGCACATATGGGCAGATGTATGTATGAATATATGAGTGTATTATATGAATATATCAATATCTAAGTATGTGTCTTTTTGGATATGTAATTAAAAGAGCCTCGATGTCTCAGTCTGTGTGTCTATGCAGCCTGTTTTTTGTATTTATATGTCACCTATTCTTGCTTTTATGCTATTTCTGTGTTCTGTTATTATGCTGCTCCTCGTAATGTGATAATTATTTTTCAATGTAGCACTGTTTGCTGAACTTTTATCATATCACGTAGCGATGTCAGGTCAGGCCGAATGGCCTTTAGCTTCGCTTCGTTTTTCTGTATCTCTCCAGAAATAAAATCTGTTCATTTTCAAGTACCGCCATCTTGCATCTTTTAATCATATATTTATTATATCGGAGTACCACCATCCAGTGGACCTTTCAAGGACTAAACCAGAGGTGGCACGGCCAGACTAGAGGAGTGGCACGCGCGCACTTTCTTACAGCCTGCGCTTTGTGTCTAGTTCCCACCTTTTACCACCACCAGTGCATGACACTGCGGCCCAACCCTCACTAAACCTTGCTAGAACCAAGAAGGTTACGCCCAGCAAGGTTAACGCGGCTACGCTTTCTGGTCAGATAGTCCTCAAAGTGCGTCCTTCTAATACTAGTTTTTTAGTAAGCATCAAATTCAAGGCAAAATACATGGGAGATTAAGTCACTGATACTCGTCTCTTTTGGTTATTTCGTCAGAAACAACTATCTCTTTTTTTATGATTAACGTGTGCGGGTTTCCTCCTCGATTCGAATGAATGCGCGTGTGCCGCTTCTCTGGTGGCTATTTACTACTACGAGGCACTACTACTACTACATACACGGCGGACGCCCAACCCATGGCTTATGGAGCTTCGCCCCGAAAAAATGCACATTTGCCAGCCAAAGTATCAACGTCTTCGGTCACGTCGTTTCCAGAGACGGAATTCAACCAGATCCCGAGAAGATTGCAGCCGTGTTACAGTTCCCTCGACCACCCAAACAAAAGCGCACTACTTGCCGCGAAACATTCTTTTTGCATCATAAATGAGCTCCTCAAAACACTAAACAAGAATGAAGGCACCTATCCGATGGCAAGCACGTGTCACCACTTAAATGCTCTTTACATTTAAGGTATTTCCAACTAGCGCCACTGTTCACGTGCAAACGGTGTATAATTCAAATTGGCAATGAAATCAAGGTAACTATCTATCCTCTGGAACTAAAAAAAAGGAAAAGAATTATTTCAGGCACTTGCGCCTTTTCGGACACATGTCCTACTGTAATTTTTCATGCCTCATCACTATGAATTAAAGGGGCACTGAAACACTTTTTCAAGTAACCATGTAAGGAAATCACTGCAAGAGCTTATTGCCTCGCGAATTCAACGCCGCAAAAATTTTAAAGAATCCGTCCAGTGCGAGTGCAGCTACAAAGATTTGTCGCATGCTGCAATTGCATTCTTACTTCTCTCATCCCGACAAAAGCGCTGGAAACTAAGCAAAGAGGGATGGCGGTGGCAAAGAAAATGGTCACGTGTGGCTGGTGACCTGGAGAACTTTTTTTTCTTTTTTTTTCTTCGAATGCTCGGCTTTTTTCAGTGTGCTCGTGTGCACACGCTTGGACAAGCTGCGGCCTCTCACGGCGATCTCTGTAGCTAACAAGCACGCCATGTTCAAATCAACCATCGGCTGATCGATGGGCTTTTTTACGAGTGATTTTTATTTGTCGAGAGAAGATGAGGCAATTTTAAGCTGACTGATAATTTATTGTGAGTTCCAGGCCACCTGCTGGGCTATAATATTAGGCTCACGTGTTGTCGAGAGCCTCTACTACCGATGAGCAGCGTTTTCTGAGCATGCTCAGAGAGTGTTGCAGGGCCTCTTTAAGCTAGTTAAATATACAAACTATCTCAATTAATACTTAACTGTTTGGAACTCTGAGCCCGTGTCTGCATGTTGCCGCCACAAAGGTAGCAATATAACACACCGATGAGCATGCTTTTAATCAATTCCGACCTTAGCCGTATCTTCTGAAGGACCAGATACATCCCAAGGACTGTCGTTTCGAGAGGTCCTAAGTCACATTTATTTTCTCATCTAAATTTATTAAACGAGTATTCAGTTCCTCCTTGAAACAGAGGCTCATTGTCGCTTTTAGATGTTCTCGCAACTTGAAAATAAGACTGTGCAAGCACACCTACACTAATCGATATCCGAAGATCACTTAATACCACCCGCAAATCCGCTCTACATCAGTAATGTGAAGAGCCACAATCCACTGCAGCACAAAACTTTAAAAAAAGAAGAAAAAACACGATGTGTTTAGCAATCCCGCCAAAAACGGTTGCCCAAGATACTTATTCAAAATCAGTTCAAAACACAAAGATGCAATCCTATAAAGGCAGCAACAGTATACCCCCTATCAATACCACGACACAAATACATTGATACTCTCCCTTGTCCGAGGCGCCAGCGAAACCATCGCCCGTTTGAAGCTAACTCAGGTGACGTGCCATTCGCAGACGCCTGAGTCCGGTGACAGTGGCCGAGGGGCCCGTCCACTCTCGCCACACACACGGGCAGTACGAAACAGGAGGGATAAAGCCCGACCTGAGTCAGTTTTAAAATGCAAGCGATGTCACGCGCGCAACTTCAAAGAGAAACCACATGTTCGTAGAACCGATAACGTGCTCGGCTACTGAAAGAAAAAAAAGAAAAAACGTCTCGCTGACTCCTCACACTCCCAATGCACTGCCCGCCGCCGAGGATGGAGTCGGAGGGTTCGTGTATCCCCTGCTTGAGCTCTCAAGAGAAACCCTATATGCATTCCGAAACGTTGGGACAATGCCCATTCAAAGTTCTAAAGAAGGCATGACGATAGTTATAGCGCGAGAACAAAACGACAACACAGAGACAAGAAGGACACGAAGGACACGAGCGCTGACTTCCAACGTGCTATAACTATCGTCATGCCATACCAACTAGCCCAAACTGCCACACTTCTAAAGAAGGCACTTCGAAACACGTGTTCTCTGTTTTCTTCGGGGCTTGCGTTTCCTGCAGGCAAATGTCTCCAGAAAGTTGGTCGTGCATTTTTTCGTACACAGCAGACGTACGATGAGCACTGGAGCGGCGAGAACAGACGACCTCGCGTGCGGCTCGTTTGTCAAAGCGACTGCAAACTCCGGAGGCTCTGTAGCAGAAGCACATGGCGGTAGTATAAGCAGATGCGCTGTGGTTCCTGCTTTTCTGAGCAAGTCTTCGCCATCATGGTCACAAGCCACCCCGCAGTACTGCCCCAACACAGGGACCCCAATTGAGCAAGCACGACTGCTCTGCGAAACCTGCAGTTTAAAAGGATGCAGCAGTAAGATTCGGTGGCCTAATGAGAAAAAATGGGTTCGTGAATTTGCGAAAGGAATGTCGGCGGGGGGGGGGGGGAGGTGCTTCACGTTTTCTTTCTTTTTTTTCATAAGCTATCTATCACGCTTTTTTCTTTGACCCCTTCTTTCTTGCACGTTTTACATCTCACGAAAGCCGCCCCGCCGCGGTGGTCTAGTGGCTAAGGCACTCGGCTGCTGACCCGCAGGGCGCGGGTTCGAATCCCGGCTGCGGCGGCTGCATTTCCGATGGAGGCGGAAATGTTGTAGGCCCGTGTGCTCAGATTTGGGTGCACGTTAAAGAACCCCAGGTGGTCTAAATTTCCGGAGCCCTCCACTACGGCGTCTCTCATAATCATAGAGTGGTTTTGGGACGTTAAACCCCACATATCTATCTATCATCTCACGAAAGCCACCCATGCGTGAAAACGTTCAGTTTGCTTGCTACAACTTGCACTCTGCGTCTGCTGGGCGAAGGTGCGTTGGCAGTGCGCTTCCAGAGAGACCACAGGTATCACTGAAGTGCCAGTCGAATACGATCCTCACCAACTTCTCGAAAAAGATTCCAAATTAAGAATCAAGGCATGCAGCAACAGCACGGGAATGCTCGATTACGGCCAAAAAAAAAAAAGAAGCGATTACACGGCCCATACCACCGTCAGATGCGTCCACCGATTAGTCAACACTAGAGACCGGATTATACGCAAATGCCTAGTTTGTTATTCCTTGCATTTTTGTAGTGCCATTTTGATATATAAGCATGAATTAGAGGCTAAAAAGCGCTTTTATGGTGTTTTTATAGTGCCTATAAATGCCTATAAGGGTTTATAAATGCCTATTTTCCGAATGAGCGCATATATGAGCGCTATTCAAGCCCTAATTTCGTTTTCGAATGCGGTGTGCAGCCGTTATTCATGTAAAAAAAAGGCAACATTGATATTTCTAAACAACTCAAGGTTCAACAAAGACAAAGCTGACAAGCTGCGAGTGATTGGAGGAAGAGCATACCGAGTGAAAAAGACGCTATTCCTGCAGCCCTAAGTGGAAGCACGTCTCAGCATCTGCGAGGGAGGAGGACGGAGAATGAAAGATGGAGTAAGAAAATAAAAATGACGTCTATAGCCGAGGACGCGGTGACCGCCTTCTACAGACAGCTGTGCAGTGCTCTGAAGGAACTGAAGAACCACCCCGAAAACCTGGTGTTCCTAAGGGAAAGGAAGAGCAGGTTTTTCTGGGCAGCCGCAGGTAGCTAGAGAACGAATGAAAAATCATGAAGGGCCACTCATGGAATGCTCTTGTTGATTTTGTGGTGTCGAAGGTCGCCAAATCATTATGCCTTATACAGCGAAGCCTGAGACAGGTACTGCATGTTTACAATCAACGGTGTATTTAGCATACATTCTCTGTATGCTTGAATATGATTGTTCCGTGTGAGATCTCTTGTCATATGTCTTTAAGTGACAAGCATGAAAAATACAGAACAAGGCTTCAGGGTTTGTCCTAAGCCATTACTCAAAAATGATAGCTGTAACAATATGAAAAATGAACTAGGATGAGAATTACCATCATCGCGTTGAATTAAACTGTGGTTAAAGCTCCTATGTCAAGCATTTCATAGTAAAACTCGCATTCGAAAATGAATGTACTCAACAGTCATCTTCGCGCATTGGTAATTAGGGTTTTAGAATGTCGTATCAGCTATATTATTTCTATTAATTAGTTTTTTGGTAGTTTCATGACAGAATGAAATGGCTTATAAAGAGAACAAAGTGTGTTGTGCCAATGAAAGCGTGTTTTTTTTTTTACATTGAAACCTATCTGCTGCAGTGCCTTCATCTAAAAAGTGTGATGTGCACACAGCTTTTGTTTTCTTTGTAATTTACTTTTTAAGCGTCCCTCTCTAGGTGACATCTTAAGTTGTAGTATAGACACTAGAAGTTCTTGCGTATCTAATGAAAAGCGTTCTACCATGGTGCTTTTTCAAATTGGTTCGCTACGAGCGACCAAAGCACGATGCGAAGAAGCAAGCTTGAATCCCTTGCCCCTCGTCCCGTGTAGCCATCGCGAGCCTCAATCCTTCCCTGTTCTCTTTGTTATTAGGGCTGGAGAATAACATGACGCATACCCAACGAGATTAACATGCGTAAGCACGGTCACACGCGCATGACGTGCCCCAGCCTACTTGTGCACGTACGCCATCGATGTTGTGTCGTTTCGGCGTTCTCTGTTGTGTATTTCCAGTTTCTGTGGGGTGGATCAGTCAGTGCGTGTACTTTAGGAGAGACTGGCAAGGATCATGTATCGTGATCGCGATACACCTCGTCACTCCGCTGAAACTGCGCTCAGAGACGACGCACCAAACGAAAACTAAGCGTTGTCAGGGTTGGCGAAGGCACGATGCAGGAACGAGGAGAAGACGAACGAAAGCGGAATGAAGTATGAAGTAGTAGTAGTAGTAGTAGTAGTAGTAGTAGTGGCGGTGGCGGTGGCGGTGGCGGTGGCGGTGGCGGTAGTAGTAGTAGTAGTAGTAGTAGTAGTAGTAGTAGTAGTAGTAGTAGTAGTAGTAGTAGTAGTAGTAGTAGTAGTAGTAGTAGTAGTAGTAGTAGTAGTAGTAGTAGTAGTAGTAGTAGTAGTAGTAGTCGTAGTAGTAGTAGTATAGTAGTAGTAGTAGTAGTAGTAGTAGTAGTAGTAGCGGTAGTAGTAGTGTAGTAGTAGTAGTAGTAGTAGTAGTAGTAGTAGTAGTAGTAGTAGTAGTAGTAGTAGTAGTAGTAGAGTAGTAGTAGTAGTAGTATAGATAGTAGTAGTAGTAGTAGTAGTGTAGTAGTAGTAGTAGTAGGAGTAGTAGTAGTAGTAGTAGTAGTAGTAGTGTAGTAGTGTAGTATAGTAGTAGTAGTAGTAGTAGTAGTAGTAGTAGTAGTAGTAGTAGTAGGAGTAGTAGTAGTAGTAGTGTAGTTAGTAGTAGTAGTAGTAGTAGGTAGTAGTAGTAGTAGTAGTGTAGTAGTAGTAGTAGTAGTAGTAGTAGTAGTAGTAGATAGTAGTAGTAGTAGTAGTAGTAGTCGTAGTAGTAGTAGTAGTAGTAGTAGTAGTAGTAGTAGTAGTAGTAGTAGTAGTAGTGTAGTAGTAGTAGTAGTAGTAGTAGTAGTCGTAGTAGTAGTAGTAGCGTCGTAGCTCGTCAGTCGTCGTCGCGTCGTCGTTCGTCGTCGTCTTCTCGTCGTCTGTCGTCGTGTACGTCGTCGTGTCTTCGTCGTCGTGTCGTCGTCGTCGTCGTCGTCGTTCGTCTCGTCGTAGTGTCGTCGTCGTAGTCCTCGTCGTACGTCGTCGTCGTCGTTCGCGTCGTCGTACGTCCTTCGTCGTCGTAGTAGTCGTTATCGTCGTAGTCGTTGTTCGTAGTCCCGTGTAGTCGTCGTCGTCGTCGTCGTACGTCGTCTAGTCGTCTCGTCGTCGTACGTTTCGTCGTCGTCGGTCGTCGTCGTCAGTACGTTTCGTCGTCGTTCCGTGGTCGTTCGCTACGTCTAGTTGTCGTCGTTCGTAGTAGTAGTAGTAGTAGTAGGAGGAGGAGGAGGAGGAGGAGTGGCAGTATGTGTGGTTTTACGTAAAAAACGATGTGAATATGAGGGATGCCGTAGTGGAGGTCTCCGCAAATTTTGACCATCAGGTGTTCGTTAACGTGCAACGACATCGCGCAGTACACGGCCATATCTACTTTTTCGCCTCAAATAAGATGCGACCGCCGAGACCACAATCGAACACGTGGCATTAGGGAGCACCCTATAGCGACTGGTTTACCGAAGCGGACGCGAAACGATTAGAGAATAGTGTCACGGCTAAAGGCCGGGCAAGAAGACAGAGGACGACGAAGTGATGAGCGTGGACAGCACCCACGATTCCTCTGAGAAAGAAGAAGTCGAAGTGGCTGCTCTTTTGTTCTGTTAATAGAGACCTCGTTTTTCTGGTCGCACCGTCGTCCTGTACTCTGTTATTTTCACCTAGCGACATTGGTGGAGGTGCTGGACTTCTCCAACTGATGCTTGGGACACCTCCGCGCCCTAGCACATCGAGTCCACCACCGCAATCCGTTCCTGCAGTGGATACTCCTGTCCACCGCTACAGTCGCCGACAGCGAGGCCTTAGTCCCGAGGTGATCCCGCTCGAACTTCTCCAACAACACACCGTACCGGGAGAAATGGCTACCGGAGGGCCTTCACAGCTTACTGTCGATCAGCCTCTAATTCCTGAGACCTTCCACGGTGAGGTTTATGAAGACGTCGAGGACTGGTTAGCCCAGTATGAGCGAGTCGCCAAAGCCAACCGCTAGCCAACTGAACAAAAGCTATCGCGCGTCTACTTTGCTTTGGCAGACAGCGCTCGTACGTGGTACGAGAACCGCGAGTCAACGCTGTCTTCGTGGGAAGAATTTCGGCAGCAAATTCTCGGGACATTCGCAAACACCGACCGCTGTGATTCTGCTTTGCAGCTCATCGAGGCATGCACACTGAAACCAAATGAGAGCGTCGCCATGTTTGCGGAAGACATGACCCGCCTATTTCAGCGGGCCGACCCCGAGATGCTTGAAGGTAAAAAACTCCGACATTTGATGAGAGGCGTCAAGGAAGAGCTGTTTGCCGGTCTCCTACGCAACCCACCAACAAGCGTAGCCGAATTTGTCAAAGAGGCTACAACAATCGAGCGAGCACTGCAGCAACGGCGCCGATACCATGACCAACTAATCAAAACATCCCCCAGTCTCTCTGCTTTGAGTGCCGGCAGTGAGTGTTCTCTGCGCGAACTCATTCGTGAGGTCATTCGGGAGGAGATCCGAAACCTCCTTGTGACTCCGCAAGAAAATACCATGGCTTGCGTTGCAAAAGTTGTGCGGCAAGAACTCCGCCAGGCATTTTCGTTGCCCGAATCGCCCTCCGACCAACGGTCTGTGAGCTACGCATCAGCTGTCCGTCGACACACTTCAGTGTCCTACAACTCGTCACCACTGGCTTATCGTGACGTGAGCCAAGGGCCTTACAACAAGCCGTGGGCCCCAGCTCCCAATCCGCCGCAGCCGTATCCACAGTCCAACGTGCCTATGCAAACGGCGCCAATGTACACTCCGCCGACATCTGCATCTTGGTCGCAAGGTATGCCCACCAGTCGACCATTCATCCGTAAGACGGACTTGTGGCGCACCGTCGACCGTCGACCACTTTGCTTTCATTGCGGAGAAGCCGGCCATATTTTCCGCCATTGCCCGTACCGTGACCGTAGACATCAAAACTTCCTACAAACCTTCCCTCGTGCCTATTTCGATAACCGCCGTGACAGCAGTGCAGGCTCGCAAGCACAGCAACCCGAAGTGCCGTATCGTCGACCCCGCTCTCCTTCACCTGCACCGAACTCGCCGCCGCAGCGCAGGTACTCCGAGGTGGTCCGGGGCAGATCTCCTAGCCCTCGTCGGGGAAACTAACAGCTGCGACCTTTGGGGGGAAGGTTGCCGCCCGTCGAGATGCTAACACACCCCCAACATCTTCTCTACGACGTGATATGACGAATGATACCACGGATCGTACAACGCACGATACCAAGGACGATACGACGTCACCGACATCAACGGAAATCGTAAGCGCCAATCTAGACATTTGTATAGACGGACGCCCAATAACAGCACTGGTAGATACAGGTGCGGACTTCTCTATTATCAGCCGTAAACTCGCCGACTGCCTAAAGAAAGTAAGAACAATATGGACGGGACCAAACATTAGAACTGCAGGGGGTCAATTGGTGACGCCGACAGGCAAATGTACAGCTCGAATTAATATCGGCAGTTCAGATTTCGTCGCTACTTTCGTAATTTTACCGGAGTGCTGCAAAGACCTGATCTTGGGCATGGACTTCTTGCGGGAATACGGTGCCATTATCAACATTCCTGAGAGATCGGTTACGTTTTGGACGGCCCCAGATCAAGTTTCGGATGTGCCCTGTACAGACCAGCGACGTCAGCCTTTGCGTGTCTTCGAAGACGACGTGACCATCCCACCACGGTCGAGTGCACTCGTGGCTGTGACATGTGACACGTCGAGCGATTCTGAAAACATCGCCGAGCAAATTCCAACACTGCTATTCAGCCGTGGTTTATCTATCGCAAGAGGCGTCGTAAGCATAAAATGCGGACACACGCACGTCCTCATTACGAACTTCAGCTCTGAACGCCGACATCTAACGAGGGGCATGGCAGTCGCGTACGTGGAAGAGCTCACCGAGATGACAGACTACATAACTCTTGAAAAAGATGATTCAACTGATCTCACCCCTGCACCTCTATCTGTTGATATTGGCCCAAGTTTGCTGCCGGCGCAGAAGCAAAGTATCATGCAGCTTATTAACAAGTTTGAAGATTGTTTCTCTTCGATTTCCAGGGTCCGTCAAACGCCGCTGACAAAACATCGAATTATAACGGACGACATGACCAGACCCATCAGGCAAAACCCGTACCGGGTAGCTCTGCGAGAACGTGAAGCCATCGAAAAGCAGGTGTGACAGATGCTTGAAGACGACGTTATTCAGCCGTCGAAAAGCCCTTGGGCTTCGCCGGTTGTATTAGTGAAGAAAAAAGACGGCACCTTACGTTTCTGCGTGGATTACCGCAAGCTGAATCAGGTGACAAAAAAAGACGTATACCCACTTCCACGTATCGACGATTCACTCGATCGACTACGGCACGCGCGTTATTTCTCGTCGATGGATCTAAGGAGTGGGTATTGGCAGATAGAAGTCGATGAAAGAGACCGGGAGAAAACAGCTTTCGCGACACCTGATGGCCTTTTTGAATTTAAGGTACTTCCATTTGGCTTGTGCTCAGCACCGGCAACGTTTCAGCGGCTAATGGACACCGTACTATCAGGCCTCAAGTGGCAGACGTGCTTAGTGTATTTAGATGACGTCATCGTATTTTCTGCCACATTCGACGAACACGTCAGGCGACTGCACTCAGTATTTCAAGCTATCCGTTCCGCCGGACTAACACTTAAGCCAGAAAAATGCCATTTCGGCTTCGAAGAGCTTCTGTTCCTGGGGCATCTTGTCAGCAGTGAAGGTGTGCGGCCCTGAAAAAATAGCTGCCGTTACGAATTTTCCAGCGCCAACTGACAAAAAGGCCCTCAGACGGTTTTTAGGACTGTGTGCTTACTACCGACGCTTCATTGAGAACTTCTCGCGCATTGCCTCGCCGTTGACTCGCCTTACCAGAGAAGACGTCGCATTCGTATGGAATGAAGAGCAGCAAAAATCATTCGACGAGCTGCGTCAACGCCTTCAGAAGCCACCAGTCCTCGCACACTTTGATGATGACGAACCGACAACAGTGCACACCGACGCTAGCAATGTCGGCTTAGGAGCTGTACTCGTGCAGTGGCAGGATGGCGCCGAACGAGTAATTGCTTACGCGAGCAGAACTCTTTCACGTGCGGAAGAAAATTATTCCACTACGGAAAAAGAGTGCCTTGCGGTGGTGTGGGCGGTTATAAAATTCCGCCCATACCTGTATGGTCGTCCTTTTAATGTTGTCAGCGACCATCACTCCCTCTGCTGACTGACAAATTTAAGAGACCCATTAGGACGGTTGGCGCGCTGGAGCCTGAAGCTTCAAGAATTTGACATGACGGTGGTCTACAGATCGGGGAAGCGACATTCAGACGCTGATTGCCTTTCTCGTGCGCCATACGAACCTGCGACGGCAGATGACGACGATACAGCCTTTGTCGGAGTTGTAAACACGGCAACTGTCGCACAGCTGCAACGAGACGACCCCGAACTAGAATCCATAATACGTTTTTTAGAGGGTCGCACTTCAGCTGTACCTAGACTGTTTGCGAGAGGGCTTTCGTCATTTTGCTTGCGCAACGACGTCCTGTATAAGATGAACTTCACGCCACACGGAAACGACTACTTACTCGTCGTCCCAACATCCCTAAGGAGCGAAGTATTACAGGCATGCCACGATGAACCAACATCCGGCCACCTGGGTTACACGCGTACGTTGTGCAGAGTGAGGCAGAAATACTACTGGCCACGACTGACGGCAACCGTTCAACACTATGTTCGGACGTGCCTTGATTGCCAGCGCAGAAAAGTTCCACCCGTCAAACCAGCAGGCCTCCTCCATCCTATTGACGTGCCTGCTACTCCATTCGCTCAAGTCGGAATGGATCTTTTGGGCCCATTTCCAACCTCATCAGCAGGTCGCAGATGGATTATAGTAGCCACCGACTACCTCACTCGTTACGCCGAAACCAAGGCTTTGGAGAGGGGCACGGCAAGTGAAGCAGCCCAATTTTTCGTAGAGAATGTGGTGCTGAGGCATGGTGCTCCATCAGTGGTAATAACTGACAGGGGAACTGCATTCGCAGCCGAACTATTACAGACAGTTTTAAGACTTAGTGGCACATCCCACCGGCGAACAACGGCGTATCATCCGCAAGGGAATGGTCTTACGGAACGTCTCAACAAGACACTAGCGGATATGCTCTGCATGTACGTCGATGTGGAGCACAAAAACTGGGATGAGATCTTGCCGTATGTCTCGTTCGCCTATAACACGTCTTATCAAGAAACAACAAGAACAACGCCATTCCGCCTTCTTCATGGTCGTGAAGTCACCACTATGCTGGATGCTATGCTGCCGCACGAGTGCGAAGACGCTGAAACGGATGCTGATTATATCACTCAGCTGGCCGAAGAAGCCCGACAACTTGCACGCCTACGTATTAGTCGCCAGCAGGACTACGATTCAAGACGGTACAACCTTCGTCACCGACCAGTCTCCTACGAGCCAGGAGAGAAAGTTTGGATATGGACACCTATTCGGCGCCGTAGCCTCTCAGAAAAACTGTTAAGACGGTACTTCGGTCCCTATAAAGTTCTGCGACGTCTCAGTGACATTAATTATGAGGTTGTTCCTGATACTGCGCACTCTTCAAGGCGTCGAAGGTATGCTCCAGAAGTTGTGCACGTGGTACGCATGAAGCCTTATTTCGCCGAATGAACTCATGCGTTTCCAACGAGTACAAACCGCTTTGATTATAAAGCATCGGGACGATGCTTTCTTGAATGGGAGGCTAATGTCACGGCTAAAGGCCGGGCAAGAAGACAGAGGACGACGAAGTGATGAGCGTTGACAGCACCCACGATTGCTTTGAGAAAGAAGACGAAGTGGCTGCTCTTTTGTTCTGTTAATACAGACCTCATTTTTCTGGTCGCACCGTCGTCCTGTACTCTGTTATTTTCACCTAGCGACAATAGCATCTGGAGGCTATTCAAAACAAACATAAAAATAAAAACAAGCCGAGATTTCGTATGGTTTTTTTTAATTATTTTTCTCAGTTTTCATTCATCATACTGATTTTCAAAGGGCAGTGCAAATACACAGGGGTAAGAAAGACATAGAGACAATGAGCACTGTCTTTCATTTCCCTTTGTCGATGCCCTTCGCTTTCAAAATGATATGAAGCAGCCAGCCCAAACCAAAGTACTCCTCATTCATGCTACACAACGGATCACACAAATTGTACATGCCAAGTAGAGTGTCTTGTGGAACTCTCTTATACAGGTACCGCTTAAAATGCGGGATATAATCAAGAAGCGGGACATTTTTCGTCTGTTTTCATATGTATAGCTAACATTTAACAAATATCTGGTGAAGAGGTTAATTATGATATGCAGCTTCAGCCCACCAATGTCAACGTAAATGAGCGACGTAAAAACAGGACCATTCCTTGCTGTACGTCACTCTTTAGATCTTGAGGCGCACGCCCGCGAGAAGGGCAAGTGGCTTTCTTAAAAATTGAGCGTTTTTCTGCGACATGTAATTTTGCTAATATCAACAGGAACAATTTGGGGTGCCCAGTGCACTATTACGCTTGTCATCTCGAAATGCCGAAACCTACTGGGGAGTCCTTCTAGGTGTTCACCGATAGGGGAGAAATTGGTCCTACACGATTAGACCTGGCATCCCTCTCTTTTGGGGTATCAGTGGCCGGATTATTTGCTCCTGCTCTAACCTTACCACCCACAACGAAACAGAATAGACCCAGTAAAGTGTCAATTGAATGGTGGAATGCGCACAATGCTATACAATAAAACAAAAGACCTCATACTGCGAATCGCACGGGAAATGTCTGCCTATTTTCAATCGTTGATAACTTTCTGCTATCCTAGACAGTATCATATTTTTTTCTTCTTGCCGTAGATACAGGTCACCGACATCGTTGTGTTGAGTTATTTCAATTTTCGTAGGAATATAATGTACCTATATTTTGAATTTGAGGGCCTAAAACAGTGTTCTACCTGCCTGTCTTTGGTGCCTAAAACACACTTTCTTAGTGCCTAAAAAGCCGGCCTCTGGTCATCACTGAGGGTGCTTCAGTCGCCGAACTTTTTAAGCACCCAAATGACATTCCGAATTGGTAAGCATAGTTACAATGCAGTATGTATAGGCTGATAATTTTACTGCACATGCGCTGAATTGAGCTGTAGGTACTATTTATAATCAATGCCGCAAAGCAATATATATTCAGTATAATCAATATTTATGGTGCACTTTCATACTTGTATATAGTCTGACGAGGCTCAAAAGAAGTTTATATATAAGATATTCCGTTCGCATTATCCAGAAAATTCTCAGTTGCAGTTACTTAACTGCTAAATTGCCAATGGGGCTTGTTTGTATAACATTCACTGATTACCCAGATAAAAAGACAAAATACACAATAAATGGTACACAAAAAAGGCACACTGCGCCAGGTGTCGTACGTGTGCCTTTCTTGCGTTCCATTTGTTCACTCCATTAGCGCACCCAGGATTTCTTTCGGGGGGGGGGGGGGTGAGGGAGAGAGAAACGACATTTATTTACGCATCCGGCGTGCGGGAAGTCACCAGCCAAGCAGGGCGCGGGTATTCCCTATCTGAAGACTATATATGGCTAATAGAGTCCTATTGTCCCAGGGCCTAGATCTTGAGGACGTTGTAATCCGGCTAGGCGTTGGATACTCGGGCTCCTCCACTCCCGTTGTCCGGGGCGTCGGCTCCCTTTCTCCTCTGCTTTGCCAGGGCCTTCTCAAGCCGCTGGATGGCCCTTCGTTGCGTCGTTGAGTCTTCGGAGCGTATTCATGCTCCCACCTCTTCGGGATACGTTGCGTCCTGGCACTGCCCGTTCCCATTGTTCACAGCACTGTTACACCCGCCCCACATGATTACTCGATTGGGTGGTATTACTACCTCCTGGAGAACACCCGGGAGCAGGACTGGACGGGGAGCTAGAAGGACAAGTCCCCCTGAGCGACGAGGCAGCGAGGAAGATCATCGTCTACCCGCTGCCAAAGATCACGGACCCGGAAAGGGAGGCGAGCGGCGAGAGCAGCGGCGCTGGCCCGTCAACACAAGAGACGAGGGCGCAGTGGACGCCGCAAGGTATCCGGGAAGACGCAACGCCTTCGCAGCAGTGGTGGTCAGCGCTACTACCGGTAAACTACCGGCAAGCACCATGCGCGCCCGAACAGCCGGCCAGGCAGAGGAGGCGGCGATAGTTCTGGACACAAGTAGGCCGGGCACGCGCACGGTGCTAAGCGACTCAAAGCAGGCAATCAGGAATTTCGCCCGAGGCATGGTCTGGCGGGGCACGGAGCGGCTAGTGAGGTCCATCGCGGCTTCGCGGGCTACTCGCGGCGCCGCTGCAGGGCATTGCCCTCAAATGGTTCCCAGCCCACATGGGGCAACAATTGGCTCCCGACATCGAGAACCGCAACGAGAAGGCGGACGCTGTGGCCCGTGATCTCATCAAGTGCCGGACCGCGGCAGCCCGTCTCCCCGAAACCAGCGGTCCAGCGGTGAAGGACGAGAAGAAGACCTCGATCCCCTCACCGACTACGGAGGGATCCTGGCGGCATACAGAGAGGCCAGGAGAGCCTTTCCATCCCCGCATCGTGAACTGTCACGTGCGGAAGCAGTGAAGCTCCGAGAACTGCAAACGGAATGCGTGCTAACGTCAGCATTGGCCCGGCACGTATGCCCCGACATGTTTGGAGGGAGGTTGAAACTTGAGATAAGCTAAAGTACTACATCACGGCATAATATTAATCTAGGTTAGTTATATGACCAGTATATTATGAATGTAGGAGGAGGATTGATTATTAGGTTATGATTAGTATGAGGTATTAGGAGTAGGGATTATTAGGAGTATTATTATTAGGAGTATTATATTGATTATGATTATTAATATATTATTATTATTCTTATTATTATTATATTATTAATTATTATTATTCTTATTATTATTATTATGTATTATATTATTATTATTATTATTATTATTATTATTATTATTATATGATTATTATTATTATTATTATTATTATTATTGTATTATTATTATTATTATTATTATTATTATATTATTATTATTATTATTATTATTATTATATTATTATTATTATTCTTATTATATTATTATATTATTATTATATACACAATGAGATTACGATGACAACGATATTTAGGTGTTTTTACCGGGAGCTTTTGAAAAACCTTGACAAGGCCAACAAACCATTCGATGAAGCAGTACACGCTACAAAATAAAGGAGATATCGATAAAACAAGAAATAACATAGTTCTCAACAGAGAGATGTCTGCAAATACTTATTTTTTTCAGCTTTTCAGCTGTGTTTACTGATTCTGGTGCTGACGTGTCAGCCGGCTGGAGGTCAAACAAGGCTGTTTAAAGAGAATATGACTTCTATGATAGAGCAAAAAAAAGGTGGGGGGGGGGGGAACCGCAAGAAAGACACATGGCGACACCTGGCACAGTGTGCCTTTCTTGTGCGCCAATTATTGTGTATTTTGTCTTTTTACCTGAGTAATCACTAAATGCAGTACAAACAAGCGCCATTGGCAACTTTAGCAGTTAGAGAACTGCTACTGAGGATTTTCTGGATAATGCGAACAGAATATCCTACATATTTAACCTCCTTTGAGCCTCGTTAGACTACAAGTATGAAAGTGCACCTTAAATATCGAATACAAGCTTTGCGGTATTGATTATAAGGAATATTTACAGCTAAATGGAGCGCACCTGTATAGTGAAATTCTCGGCTTACGGATCAACTGCATTGTAACTGCGCTTACCGATTCACAATGTCATTCGGGCATTGACGCACCGACGAGGGGAAGGGGGGTTGTACCCCCCCCCTGAGGTTAACCTAACCCCCTTCTTATATGCCCTAATGTCTTTGAAGTAGTCACCTATTTCAGTGGTGCACCGAAGAGGGCGGGATTCAAGTGTTTTAGTTCCCCCCTACCAGAGGTCGACGCCCCCTCCCCTCCAGTAAGTGCAGCCTTGTTTTCAAGTTGTCGTTTCAGTCCAAAAAGTGGCTTGAGGGCAAAATTGCCTGATTTATATTATTAATTTTGTCATATTCACATATCTACTCCTATACTGAAAGAGCAGAAATCGCATGCTCTGTGGCTCGAGCTGCGTTCGCTTCCAGTGAAGCAGCTTGTACAAAAAAAAAAAAAGATGCTGTCACGAGTCGTCAGTCTCACAGTTCTTATTTTATTCTTGGTGGAAGAGGGGCTGTGTACAATGACAATGCCCTGCGTGACTTGGCTTCGGTGCACAGTGCATGTCACTTCAAAATGTATTACATCTAGCAGCTTAGCCAGCTGTGTATGCAAAGCTACTTAGATGTATGTTGCAAATGAGCAACATTTGCAACATACATTTGTAATACTTGTGTCCATGTGCTCGAGTTGTCGATCAATACACCATCGCGCTGTCAAATGCTATCTTCCTGGTTAGCTCAATTGGCAGAGCGACTGCTCCAGATAGGTGTTGGTCCTGGTTCGAACCACGTACCAGGACGAATTTTTATGCAACTAAGAGGCTTCCTTTCTGAGAAATCTGTGTGAATTTTCTAGTGGCTTCGTGTTACAAAGGGGTAGTTGTCTTCTTTCCCTTTCACACATGTATGTTTAGAACAAGAGCTTGCAGTGTTGTTCACCGTTTATAACTTTATCCGGTTCACACGGGAAAATCCACTACACTGAATTGCATACATGCAAATACCTGGTTCACTTGGGTGCTCCTAATGCAATTAGAGATTAAGATCTCAAGTGCCTAGATACCACTAAATTATTGGCCACACTAGGTTTATTATAATGGCCCTAAAGGTATGATATTTCGATGCAAGTTGAAGTTCCCTAGATGGTTGAAATTTCTGTAACCATCCCTCGTAGTCGTATCGTGGCGTTGGGATGTTTAATCTCAGTAATAAAATAAATATTGATAATCATGATAAATAATAAATAATTTACGTTATTATTATTATTATTGTTATTATTATTATTATTATTATTATTATTATTATTATTATTATTATTATTATTATTATTATTATTATTATTATTATTATTATTATTATTATTATTATTATTATTATTATTATTACAGCTCGCGTAAAGAAATGCGTGTGTCAGTTATTGATCAACGCAAATTGGACTCGTTAATTAAAGAGCTCGATCGGTCTTCTCTTATTGTTTCTGGTTCTCCTGGTGAAGTATATGATAGGTTTTGCTCGTAAATGTGTAATCTGCAACATTCTTGTACTTGTATTGCTATGGCTAAGCAAAGACGTGATCACAACTGGCTTTCCCCAGATATTTTAGAAGCAATTGCTCACAGAGACATGCTTTGGAAACAATTTACACGGTGCCCTGGTAAAGCAGAACTTCGTACCAAACACAGAATTGCAAGGAATAAAGTGGTTGTCCTTATCTGATGCGCAAAACGTCGATACTTCCATTAGTTTCAGTTATCTGCCAGAAACCCGGAGCGGATGTGGTCACTGATAAACAATCTTCGAGCGAAAGAAAATAGCGATGCTAAACCTACTGATGCGTTTACTGGGGAACCTGTGCATACAGCTGATCTTTTCAATCGCCACTTCGCAAATGTGTCTGGTGAACTTTCTTTGGCGGCGAAAGGCCATTCTGGTTTAAAGAAATCAACACCTGCCTCGGCCTTCCTTAACTTTAACAATAGACGACCTCGCTATAATAGTTTCCGGCTTCAAAAGGCATAAACTAGCAGCTATTGACGGTATTTCTGTATCTTTGCTGCAGCGGAATCTGGACGCATTATCAGAAATTATGCTTTTCATGCTTAATGGATTCCTGGAGACGGCTTCTCTCCCATCAGACTTCAAAACAGCAATTGTAAAGCCGCTATTTAAAGGTAGACCAAAAAATAGCGTTGACAGTTACCGACCTATTTCAGTTTTACCTATCTTATCCCAATTAATTGAGAAATTCTTATTGCAATGCATAACTTCCTTTCTAGATAAATTTTCGCTCATTTCGAGCCGCCAGTTTGGTTTTGTCGCAGGTCGTGGCACAATTGATTTACTTGAAGAATTTTCTGATGAACTGAATGATGCTTTAGAACATAACATGTTTGCCTGTGCTTTATTTCTTGATATCTCCATAGTATTTAACAGTAAACCACTCTATATTGCTTGAAAAAATATATTTGCTTGGCTTTAGGGGTTCGTTCTACGACTTTCTTAAAAATTATCTTTCTGGTCGTTCCCACGTAGTGCGGTTACACAATCAGTTACCTTTCAGTAATAGGCTTCCCTTGCAAGCTTGTGTACCACAGGGATCTATTTTATCTCCTCTTTTACTTAATTTATTCATAAATGATTTTACTGCTGCTGTTCCAAAATGTCTTGTTCCTCAGTATGCAGACGACACTGTTCTCTTAACAAAACATCTAAGTTACAATAAAGCGTTGTCACTACTACAAGACAGTGTTTATGAGGCTGCGTCATGGTTTACGGATAATTGCCTGGTGATTAATCTGAAGAAAACGAAATTATTTGCTTTAAAAATCCATTGAAAGCAATGGTTAGGAATGCACCCCTACTTCATGCCCGTGATTGGGCCTCCTGTAAGTGTACTCCCATTGAATATGTTAATTCTATAAAATATCTTGGTGTCTTTTTCGATAGCGACCTATACTGGAATGATCATTTGGCTTACATTTGTGGCAGAGTACAAAAAATATCGGGGTTACTCTTCATTATTAGATCAATTGGATCCACCAATAATAAAGTGACCATCATGCTTGCTTTTGCGTATAGTATCCTACGATATGGCATCACTTTATTTGCTTTGTTCTTCACGATGGCAGCATCGGGTTGACAATATTTTAAAAAGTATAATGAAATCCATTGTGTACAATCATTCCTCAACAGAACATGTAAATTTGTTTTCTCTACTTCGCCTGCCGTCTTTCAAAGCGTCATTTAACCAAACTGTTGTATCACGGCATTTCTGGGGCTCTCAGTTAAAAAACAAATGCATTGCCCCTCGTATATTTAAAAAACTTCCCGCTTTTCTGTACCATTCGTCAAAACACGATATGGCAAAGCTACTAGAAAGGTCTATGTCCCTTTTGTTTTTAATGACATCCCCGACAGTGTTTTTTCGGCAATGACTAAACGCAGTCTACGAAAGAGCCTAAGGTATTTTTAATGCTGCATCAGTTATCGCATTATGGTTAAAATCTGTTTAAAATTTTTCAATACTTATCTTCACATTTCTGTTGTTTGGGTAGTATTGCTTCCGCTAATTTGATTGATTGTTATTGTCTTTATATGTAGCGTAAATGAGTTACATGTATTCTTTCTCTGATTGTTTACATGAAAATCTTTTCATTATGTATCTCATCTCTCATTTGCCGATGCGCCGGGCCAAGTCCTCCAAGCCACCGTCTGGCTTTGACAGGCCTGTTATTTGTTTTGTACAACTCAAGATGGCAATAAAGATTATTATTAATGTTATTATTATTATTATTATTATTATTATTATTATTATTATTATTATTATTATTATTATTATTATTATTATTATTATTATTATTATTGCAGGCAATATAACTAGTATTATAAAAATTATTTGGTATCTGGTATTTTACTTTTATCGCAAGTTTCAATCCGCCCCCCTGAGAGAAATTCTTGGTGTGCTATAATGCGTTGAACTCCCTTACTCAATGTCATTTCATGACCTGTAAAGTAAAATGATTTAATGGAAAAAAAATAGTCGACCAGAGCACCAATCGTCTAGCCATGGAGTTACCCGACTATAGCTGTGGTGTTTCTTGTTTGTTTTTCTAGAAAAACTAAGCCCTCTTTGACCGACACAGAGAAAAACGTCGCTTTTTGCCACTGCCAAATCGTTCTGACCTGTTTCACTAACTTTTTGCCAATTTGCTCATAATCAAAATACCCCCAATCTGGTTAAACCCAGCTAGATATTCGCAATGGATGGATTGATGGATGTATGTGGCTGTACCCTTTAGATCGGGCGGCGGCTAACGCCACCTAGCCGTAATACTTAGTGAACTAACCACTAGATTTATCTTTTTTTTCTTTAAATTGTAAAGTTGTACGGGTACTTTGCAGTGAAGGGCTTCATTTTCACTTGTGCCTTGACTTTAGCCACCAATCAGATAACCTCCTTCTAGTTAAGTCTACCCGCTTAAAGTCTATTTTGCCCTCCCTGTCCCTAAACCCCAGTGCTTTGAAAAACTCTGCGCCATCATCCTGAACTATAGGGTGAAGCCCTTTACAGAACATTATCAAGTGTTCGGCAGTTTCTTCTTCCTCTCCACACGCACTGCATACTGTGTCTACCCCTTCGTATTTGGCCCGATATGTCTTGGTTCGCAATACTCCCGTCCTGGCCTCAAACAGTAGATAACTACCCCGAGTATTATCATAGATCCTTTCTTTGGCAATTCCCTGCTTAAAAGTTCGATAGATCTCTAGTGCGGACTTCTTAATCATGCCAATTCTCCACATGTCAGTCTCTGTTTCCTTCACTTTCTTCTTAACCGATAGGTCTTTTTGGTTTGGCCACCTGCTGTTTTCTGAGTATTTACCAGTCAATTTTCTGGTTCGCTTCCTCCATTTTGTATCGACATTCTTCATGTACAAGTAGCTGAAACCCTTCATAGCCCAACGCTCCTCCTCCATTTCTCTCAATCGCTTCTCAAATTTTATCTTGCTGCTAGCTTCCCTGCTCTCAAATGATGTCCATCCCATATCACCTTGTACTCCCTGATTTGGTGCATTCCCGTGAGCTCCTAAAGCAAGCCTACCTAATCCTCGTTGCTTAATTTCTAATCTTGCTTGAACTTCTTACCTCATGCACAAGACTGCATTGCCGAACGTCAGACCAGGAACCATGACCCCTTTCCATATTCCTCTCACAACGTCATACCTATTGTAATTCCACAGTGCCCTATTTTTCATCACTGCTGCATTCCTGTAACCTTTAGTCGTCACGTATGTTTCGTGTTCCCTTAGGTACTCGATCCCATTGCTAAACCATACGCCCAGATATTTGTATTTATCTGTTATCTCTGGCCTGACTTCCTGTATTCTAAGCTCACTACCTTCGTTATCATTAAAAATCATGACCGCTGATTTTTCCTTACTGAATCTAAAATCTAACTTATCTTCCTCATTACCGCAGATGTCCATCAATCTCTGCATATCTTCCTTGTTGCCCGCCATTAGCACCATATCATCTGCGTACATTAATGCTGGTAGTGCCGGATCAATGAGTTTTCCTTGTTTGACCAAAGAGAGGTTGAAGCCAAGTCCACTTCCCTTTAATATGGCCTCTAATTCTTGTAAGTACATCATGAATAATAAGGGTGACAGGGGACACCCCTGCCTAAGCCACCGTTTTACCTCTGCAGGCTTGGATACCTGTTTTTCCCACTTAATAACTACCATGTTACCTTTATAGATTTCCTTTAAAAGATTAGTTGCTCCATCTTCCACATCCAGTGTGTCTAGTATTCCCCACAAGTCCTCTTGAACCACGCTATCATACACTCCCTTGATATCCCAAAATGCTAGCCACAGGGGCCTGAGTTCCTTTTCTGCTATATCGATGTACTGCGTCAGTGAGAACAGTTTGCATTCCAACCTCCTGTGTTTCCGAAACCCATTCTGCAGTTCCCCCAGCACCCCCTTATCCTCTATCCATGCCTGCAGTCTTTCTTTTATAATCTGCACCGCCAACCTGTAGACCACTGATGTCACTGTTATGGGACGGTAGTTGTTTATGTCATCTTTGTCCCCCTTTCCTTTTGTAGATCATGCTAATCCTGCTAAGTTTTCATCTATCAGGGACTTCACCATCGATTATAATTCAGCTCACTGCCTCTCTCAAAGTCTGTTTAGACTTCGTATCCAATGTCTTTATCAGCATAATTGGAAGGCCAGTTGGGCCTGTTGATGTACTAGTTGGAACCCTCTTCTCAGCCCTTTCCCACTCTCGTTGTGAAAATGGAGCCATTGTGCCACTTGATCTATCCCTGTCTATTGTGGTGCATAAGGCACTTCTTTTTTGAATTTTTTCTGTCACCCTTGTTCTTATATATTTAATGGCTTCGTCCACTTCTAGCCTAGCACCTCGAGCTGTAGTTATAAACCTCTGCTCTAGATTCGTTTCATTTCTTAGGTAGTTTAGATTGTTCCATAATTTCGCAGCTGCCTTTCTGTCCTTTTTATGTACTTATGCCAGCCACTGAGCACCTTTTCTTCTAATCTTTTCATTGATCAGAAGGGACGCTTCCCTTCTAGAGCTTAGAAAGATTTCCCATTTTCTTTCAACATCATCAGTCGGTTCACCCCGTTGCTTAGCATGTCTGTGTTCCCTAGAGGCTTCCTGACGTTTAGCTATGGCTCTCTTAACTTCCTCATTCCACCAACTCTTGGGCTTGTGTCTTCTTTTCCGGGGTGACTTGTCACGTGCCTTAGCAAGCTCTAGCCCAAACAGTCTAATTAGATTTGTGTATGTCCACACATTTTTATTATCCTCAGTGATTACTTTCTCAATTTGTTTAGTAGCAATTTCTAATTGCCTTTCTGAATGAAAATTTTCCTGTAGTTGCTCATCTTGTCTCCTTCCCACTTTCGCTGCTCTTCGAAACTTAGCTTGATACGTTTGTGATCACTACCCAGACTTCTGGAGCATCCTTCATCTATGTGCATTCCCCTGAGCTTATCATACATCCTATGTGACATCAGTGCGTAATCTATCGTTGACTGCAGCCTTCCTACCTCCCATGTTATTTGCCCTTCACACTTTCCCCTTCACACAATTTGCCCTTCACACAATGCACATAGACGGTCGCGCCACGTAGCGGCCGGCGAGAGCAAAATCTCAGAGATGATCTGTTGAGGAGTGGAGCCAGGCGAGGTTCTCGTTTCTTACCAACTTTCGTGCACGCGATAACAAAAAAATCTAAAAGCAACAGGATGTGTTGCTTGCCTCAGTGCACGAAGAGAGCGGTGAAGGATGAGATAAGCCTTCATTCTTTTCCGCTGGACGTGCGACTCAAGAAAGAGTGGGTGGTGAAGCTCCGTATAGGCAAGCCTGTGACGCCGCCAATGAAGGTTTGCAGCGCACATTTTGTCACTGAAGACTTCTTCTGGAGCAGCATCGGTAAGCCAAATGCTAATTGTTGACATTGTTCAAGAAAGCATAAGGATTGCGCTCTAACGATAGTGTTGAAATGAACGGCGCCGACGATGCGGGATAATGGACGTAAACACCTCAACACTTGATTGTTGCTTTTGGAGAGTTAAGAAGCTAGTGCCTGGGCGTCTGTCGCCCGCATAAAATGAAGGGAGCGTTAATTTTGGCATTCTGTCGGTCTTTTTAACAGACCGTAATGCGCGACTGCACTTTGGAGTGTCCTTCCTTGCGGGCTTTTTCAATGCAATCAGGGCTTATCCGGATCGGATTTCGTAATCAACACTGACCGCCGTTACACGGCAAAGACCTGTCCGGGTCATGTTTGGTGCAGACGTCAACGAAACCGCGATCATATCAATCCCAATCACACTTAATCGCAAGTTGCATTGTAGGAGCGATTGATGTGGACCGAGCCTGATGCAAATTGGCCCTGATCGCGAGAAAAATTTCCTTGTGACACAGGCTTTGCTTTTTAGCGGGATAGCTTTGCGACTGGTTTTTAAGTCTCATTAGTGTGTATTAGCAATCTGGTTTAACCAACAAAACATTTTAATTTTTAATTCCATCGATGGCCGGTGCATCGTTATGAATGCAGAATCACGTAAAATGCTTGGCTACCATGCATACATTGAATGCTCGTTTAACAGTAAGGTATTCGAAATGTGCTTTCCTGTAATGCACTAAATTAGATTGTTGTTGTGGCACATGAAATTGCAGGATTTCATTTAAATCCTCATTTTATGTAGATCCCAAATTGTAGACATCTAATCGAAAACGACTGAAGAAGACTGCTGTGCCTTCGCGGAGCTTGCCCATGAGAACACATAAAAAAGAAGACCTGGCAAGGATTCAGGAATCAGCAGCGCGAAATGCCCGTGCCTCTGCTAGACATGAGCATGGTATGTTTGTTATTATTAACCTTTATTATGACACGCCACACAGGGCATACACCAAAGAAACCATGGAAGACTGTGGAATCGACCATAAGTGGGTCGCACTGTCGTATATTGTTTATTAGTCTGCATTTATTCTGCTAAATTAGAAAAGATAGTAAGCCCGTAGATAGTCATATTTGCAAGTTTTTTTCAGCGTGCGAACACAGCAAAAAAGGTACAGGACAGGGTCCACGAGACTGAAAAGTTTACGACACTTCTTTTGTTTAGCTGCTGTGCGATCGTTCCTGAGATATATTTGCAGGGCTTGACGGTACAGGCGATCCTGCCGAAGCCATTCCGAGCGTAGAATCTTGAGTACTCTTAAACCATTGCCAATAGAGGGAGTGAGGCCACCAAACAATGCCTTGATTCGGGAAGTATCTTTAGCCGGATGCAATACGCCGGAGAGCATGCGCAGCAAACCACCACACTGATTAAACTGACAAGAACGGCTCGTAGAAGAGGAGATATAGATGCCCGATGTACAAGAAATGTAACTAAAATGTAAGATAGTCAGTTGTAAGAAAATAGTCAGTTGTGTAATGTCAAACCAACTCAGTTCAGTTCTGGAAGTGCTGCAAGCTATTTAAGCACTACTGGCTGTCAGCGATCTCTACACTATCCATAGGCAAAGGTTTCATCTCTCCTAGATTTCTTAGGATTCTAATTTATTCTGCAACCACCATGATGTTGCAGACACTGCAAAACAATGCTACCAGACATTAAGGCTACCACTGAATTGTGCGTCATGGAACTGCTAAGAATGCACACAACAAAATTCATGCAAAGTGTCATAAGTGCATGACACATATTAGCAATTGGTTCAAATGTGCACTCACCGTTTCGAGAAACAAAGGCACAAAGAAGACACACATAGAGCACGTTTTTGCGTCTTTGTTTGTCCTTATGTAGAGTTCACACTGCCTTTGTGTCTCTGTTTGTCTCTTGTATTGAATCTGGGCCTTGCAATCACATTTGGAAGAAACTTGAAAGTGCCTAAGTCTTTGAAAAAAATGCAACAGCTGGCTGCAGAAATGCATGGTTGACGAACCATAAACGAGCCAGACTGATTGGCAGCCAAAACTTATCGTTTTGACTATTTGACATGAAAGAGCTGCTGTGCAGTTTCGAGTGCATGTTGTGAAAAGTCTGCAGCAAAAAAAAAAAGCCTAACAAGGCATAGAATGTGGCTTGTGACATTGTCCAAATGGCATTTTCTCGTGCTCCAGCTCAAGCTGTGAGGAAATGACTGGGCAGGAAGTGAGAGCTTTCAGTTACAGTCCTTTACTCTCCAAAAATTAGCTTCTTTGCAGTGATTTCAGGTGGTCACAAGATATATTAATGCCAGACCTATGTCGGCAAAACATGTGGAGCTCACTCACGCTCGGCAAATACATTTTGCCTTAGGGCTCATTCGGCCTCAGGCTCACAAAACATTTTCTCAATCGGACTCAAATTGACTAAATTACTTACCCCGACTCACTCATACACAGACTAACCACTTCGAGTTTGAGCGAGTTCACGTGTGAGTTTGCCAACCTTTGATGCCAGATAATATCTTGAAATTCAGGACATAACAGGGCTAATTTATAGCATTACTCACATGGCTAGACTACATCACTGTAAACAAGAATAAAAATGTACTGCTCAGCAGAGCTGCTTGCACTCATCTGGGGCTAGAAAATGTAAACCAATCTACAAATATTCAAAGTATACCCATGTCGTGCTATGGCCAAGATAAAGCAGTTTTCAATCACTCTTTATTATAAACTGCCTCAGGCTTGCATGTTCAACTTATCGTAAGTGCACTCTGAGCTGTCACTGTGCCTGTATACTCTTTTGTAATGCAGAATGTTTACGAATTCTTTCATTTTACTTTTGTGCAGGATCAGCTTCTCAAGGAACATGTTGGGAGCCGGCTCAACCTGTGCATGTGTCACCTTGTGAAGAGAACCCTGATGAAGCCTTTTGTGATGTAAAGGCTCAATCATACGCTGTAATATGTAGTGCTATTGTAGTTATATGCATTCAGGGTGAAAGCTTGAAAACTAAAATATGGATTTATACTAACCAGAGAGTACAACTTTATGTCAATAGCTTGAAGCACATATCCCTCAAAGCGTTGTTATGCCCTCTGGCAACTTTTTCACCATCAGAAGCCGTACACTGATTTATATATTGGCACGATTAATAGCTGGCAGGACAACAGCGGAGAATGAAGTGAGGAGCACGAGCTAGTATGCAAGGCCTGCACAGGGCAAAATTACAGAACGGCTCAAGGAATGCAGATCAACTTATGCATTATCATCGAATATAAAGTGAAAAGTTCTACTGATTTTTAGAGACGCTTCAGGAAAAAAATATGCCACATTTCGCCCATTGCAAGCATTCATACTCTTGTTTCAAGATAAGGTTGTTGCAGCATGTACCTTAAATTTTCTCATATTTTGCTCCGTAGTCAAAAATCTCAACATGCCACTTTATCACAGAAACAATGAGTCAAGCAGCTGACAAGATAAGGAGGGAATGAAATGCCAGAACACTGATACAGTTGAACCTATTTATAAGAGACACTAATGTGAGAAACAATTGTATATAAGAAACACTAGTGTACGTAGATTTAAATAGGGGCTGATAATGAAATGCTTACGTGGTACCCTGCTCATAAGAGACATCTCATGTACATGACAAGAATTGCTCCCCGGTGTATGCTTCTTGTAAAAGGGTTCAACCGTATGCACAAATTGATATAAACAGTATAAGATCATGGCATCACACTATGGCATGCATCATCAGTCGTTAGGCAACTGTGTATATATGTGATGCTATGAAGCATTTAAAAACAATTACAAAGCCAAATGCTTTTTATAGCCAAACGCTTTTTATTGCTTTTTATAGCAATTAGGCCAAAAGAAGATAAATCATTTTGACGTCATTTCTTCCAAGAATTAGAAGATTCTCAGCACACTTGCATTGGCTTGAGTCTGTCTTTATAGGAAATCTTTCTTGCGTGCAGGTACAAGAGCAGGGCCAGGAAACTGCATCACATCCATATGCTAGTGGTGCAACTGCTACAGCCGTATCAACAGTGGAGGTTGCAGAAGCCCTTCTTCAGCTTTTGCAGTGCATGAAGGATGTACCAGACATCATGTACACACAAGACAAAGGCATCCAGGTCGATGTAGACTCCATTATAGGGAAGCAGTTCAGGCTTGTTGATATGCTGACATCGAATAATACTGTGCTTGCTTTTACTGGTGTGTCATCAATGACTTTGCTTGTAGCCATTAGTAATGAAGTGAGCAGGATTGGACGCAGTAGCTGAAATGTCTACTCTTGAACGAGTCATTTTAGTTCTTGTGCGATTGAAAACTTGCTTACCCTTTGTGTCTATGGCACCACTATTTTCTGTGAGCCGTACAACCATCTCTCGCCACTTCTACAGCACACTGTGTAACCTTGCAGCGGTACTGAAATGTGCAATCCCATGGCCAAACAAACGAGAAATTGCAAGCAATCTGCCTCAATTCTTTGAAGAATATAAATAGTTACGTGTTTTGCTAGACTGCACAGAAGTTGCAGTAGAAAAATCACACTGTGCTTCTTGTAGAATTTTAACATACTCTCATTACAAGGGTACACACACAGCAAAGCTTCTTGTTGGCGTCTTACCTGCTGGCTTCATTACTTTTGTGAGCTGCGGTTTCGGAGGCTGAGCGTCAGACAGGACTTGCGTAAAGAAATCGGGAGTTCTAGAAAAACTCGACAGTTTTGAAGATGATGTCGTGGTTGACAAAGGTTTCAACTTGGGCTCGCTATGCGAAAACCTTAGGCTGGGGGTTGTGCAGCCTCCGTTTCTTCGTGGACAGCTGCAGTTCACAGCGAAAGACTCGGAAAAGACTCTAAAAATAGCCAGGGCACGTTTGCACGTCGAGCGTGCTATCCAGAGGATGAAAGTTTTTCAAGTTCTGAAGTAACCTGTACCTTGGGAAGTTGTCGGCGTCCTTGATGAAATATTTATTGTGATCGGTGGAATTGTAAATCTCTCCTCCCCTATTCTCTCTAAGAAAAGGTTCGAGTGATATTATGGAACTTGTGTTCGCAATGAAATGTAGTAGAACTTATTATGTAAGTAGTCAGAAACTGAGGTCAATGAAGAAACTAAAGAAGCTGAGCCCCACAACATGAGGGATAACACACCATTGTGTTATGTAAAGACTATTGAGTTAACGGACCGACACACAGGGTCCCTTGGGCAATCACCTAAGAAGACTTGAAAACAAAAGCCATCTTCTTTTTCTTATGTCGATGCACAGTTGTACCCCCCCCCTCATCCAGGACACGTGTGTTTGTGAAGAGAGTTATTTTAACTGCATTTCCGAGCTGAGGAAGTTATTTTCAATGTACTCCTAAGCATATGCATAGCTGTGTGGTAGAACACCTGCTAGCCACGCAAATGGCCTGAGCTCAATCCTCACTTGGACCCGGAAATTCATTACTTATTTTGTTCGCATATGTCTCGATTTTTCAATCGTGGACAAGGTGATTGTTCACTCACAACCAACGATCTTGACGCCGGAATTTCTGTGAAACGAGCTCTTTAATGCTACCACATTATTATTTCCAAACCCATTGATGCTTCCAATTGCTCACACCATGGCTGTGTATAGAGAACATGACGAGTGACATAACACATATCTTAAGAGCACAGGGTAGGCCCATATCTCCCATGTATTCTGAGGCTTCAGTAGCATGCATTTTTTCTTTACTGCATGTAAAGTGTTTGGGTTTGTTTCATTTTGTACATTAGCATGTTCTTGCAGTGGAACTAAATGATAATAATCTAACCACTGTTGATATTTTTCACATTTCTTTAGCGAAGTATGTATATTTCGTCATTACCTCATTATAGTTCGGTAGCTTCGTATTAATGTTAGGTTTGAGGAAGAATTGATCTTCTGTCTTAAATTGAAAGTATTTCTTAGCGAACTGCATGCTATCTGTCTCGCCGCCTAAGCCTGGATGCTATGCCTCATGATCGCCTCCTTGACTTGGGGTAGACCAAAATTAGTATGGAAGGATGAGGGGTTTTGAGAATATATGTGGCTGGTCATGATATGAATAACGGGACAATCATGTCATGTACATCGTCTAAACCTTTCTTCAAGACACGTGTGGCCTATACCTCTTATCATGGGTCACGGTAGACAGGTAATGCGAGAAAGGTGATTGACAGTTTTTATCTACCTAAGAATGGCGAGAACAAACATTGGTGATTCTTTGGGGCATTCAAACATTCTACCATAGTACCACACCAGGTCTCGAAACAGTTTTGGAAAAAGGCTCTGTGTAGCCATAATGCCAGTGCAGTGTCAATTGTGGTGCTTGCTACCTAATTATATAAACTTAAATATTACCCATGTACTCCAATGATGCTGGCATCATGTCGAATTAACATCATTTGGAGTTAGGCGCCATCCTCCAAAGTTAGTTTAGGTTGCACTAGCCAGGACTACTGTTCTCGCAAGCATAAGGGATACATATCAGTTGACCACTTCTGATGTTGGTAATATCCACGTTGCTGTTGAAATTGTTACGGAACTCTTAACAACTGGTTATATAAAACACATGTGACTGTGTGTGCGTACAATATTTGTGCATATCTTTAGCATCATTTTGTAATGTTTTACTGAATGAATCAATTACAGCACAGTCACTTCCCCTCCGCATATTTCGTATAACATAAGATTCTCATGGTATGTCGGATCTGCCAAATTTGTTTAGGTTGCTCTGATATTTGGTCAAAAGTAACAAAAAAATAGCTTCGACATATAGAGAGCTGAAGTGAAAAAAAAGTTCATTTCTTGTTTTGTTCAAATTGATCATCTGCCATGAAATCATAACATGAATCATCTCCCTTTCTTTGTTCCTGGTTTGCTTTGCTGTAACTTTTGTCTCTATTGGCCGAATACTGATAATGGTGGTCAATTGCACCAAATAATATCTCAGCGTTACGCCCAAACGGCCTTGATAGTGTTTAGTGCGGCCATGCAGGCCTTTTAAATAGTCATAACAGTTTTAAAGATGGCAGTTTTGGGGGCTTTTCATTTAAATAAACATGATACATTATGTTCTTTATGTGTTCCATTGTTTCTTTGCATTCTGTGCAGATAAAATTACTCAAAATCACGGTTTGTGAAAGCTCCACATAAATAAAGGGAGAATATCATTTGCCACCGCAACAAAATCAACAATAGTGCAACTAAATTGAAAATGGATGCACAGAACAGCCCCTACATGCATATCCTGGACACACAAGGCAATAGGCCTAGGTGAATGCAACAGATGTTAAATGTTAAAAAAAGCAGCATCAAGTACCTTTAAGTAGCCATAATACTTTTCTGGAAGTCTGTTACGCTAATAATTTCAATTTTTTAAAAACCATTCACTTGATATTCAAGCTATTGCACACCGCTTAGACGACAAAGACTGAACCACACGGACACATGCACAAACTTTTAACTGAGTTTATTAGACGGACACATGATGCTTTTGTACAATCGTGTTTCATGGTTAGAAATAAAAATGTTGACAAAGATTGATTTACAAAAATGTAAACAGTACACTGCTGATAACCACACATGCTGAGAAATCACATACCTATCGAACAACCCTACATTACGAATACAGATACATTACATCCCTCTGTAGTCCCACAGATGGCATACTGACGCAGCCATTCCGCAGTCGAATAATCTCTGACACCTCAATGATTTCGCGCATCTAATAACTGCGTATAGCGACCACCTTGTTTCATAGAACTTCGGCTGACATCCACAATCTTGACAATGCAAGCCTAGGTGTCCCTGTACGCCCCGCCGCGGTGGTCTAGTGGCTAAGGTACTCGGCTACTAACCCGCAGGGCGTGGGTTCGAATCCCGGCTGCGGCGGCTGTATTTCCGATGGAGGCGGAAATGTAGGCCCGTGTGCTCAGATTTGGGTGCACGTTAAAGAACCCCAGGTGGTCTAAATTTCCGGAGCCCTCCACTACGGCGTCTCTCATAATCATATAGTGGTTTTGGGACGTTAAACCCCACATATCAATCATCATCAATAGGTGTCCTTGTACAGATTTGTGCACTGTGTTGTTCTGCTCCCAGAGTCATTCATTAGGGCACCTTTCCCTCTGGCCTACGTAATTCTTTCCGCACGAGAGCAGTATCACATCACCACTTTTTGCACACAATCCAGAAACTTGTTCGTGTGGTTTGTTGTGCAAGCATTTGTTCCCATCACATTTTTTTTTGTTACCCTGCAAAGTGATGAGAACTTACGGGGTGCCACAAGAACCGCTTGCACTCAGACACGGCTCCCAACCTTCTTCAGGCTATGGGAAACATTGTAAAAGTATGGTATCACAGTGGTCCTACAAAAGTCTTCGTCATCTAAGTGGTGCGCAATAACATAACAATGAATAGATACTAACTTGCTCAAGCAAGTACCCTTATATTCACTTGAGCCAGGAACCCCAGGTTGTGCACGCTCCGAGAAAAAAAGGTACTTGGCTACTCGTCTGTTGGTCTTCAAAAGCCGGGTCGTTCAGCTTAATCAATACACACAAAAATGTGTGGGGAATTGAATATTGTTAAGGAAAGCTCTATCACCACAAACAACCAAAAAATCTAAATCTGATTTTATTAAATTTACCCTACCCTCAGTCCTTAAGAACTTAACATGGCAGAGCAGGTAAACGAGGCAAAATGTTACTGAGCAGAAATGCATAGCCTGCTCATCCTTAAGCAAGCTCAGCAAGTTTCGGCAAAACATGCTTGAAATACACAAATTGCAGCTTGCAGACAAGTTTGTCGATGTGGTCATCATATCTATGCACAGTTAATATCATTGACTCCAGTTCTGAATACACTACGAAGTGTGTAACAGCCAAGTTCAAAAGAAACATGCCAAGCTACACCTGGGAGAAGCCTAGGGTTCACAGTGAAGTTTTCGCCGTTCTTCTTTATGTAGGCAAGCTTCTTTTTCGTAGCAAGTTGGGCAGCAGTTGAAGTTTTTCCCAGTACAGGGCTCTTGACTTCCAACAAAATTTCAGGGTTGCTATTGTTGAAAGCAACACCATCTGGGCTATATCCAAGCCTTCGAACCTTGGGGTGAACAACGAAACCGATCTTTGAAACGTCGTTTCTGGTTATGCTACTGTATTTCTCAATAGCTAATTGTTTGCAGTGTTTACCTTAACGAGTAGCGTTATTTCCCCATAAGCTTTCGTAGAGCATTTTGGACACCTTGCTTTCCCAAGATGTTGGATCTTTTGGAATGTATGTAAAATAAGCGTGATATATGCTCCCTGTTATCCTCATTTTTCGAGCTCTTCGCGACTTTGTGTTGTCCTGATGCCTTGTCTGAGTGCACATTAGAAGTGCCTCCTCTTCAGTGAGTTCAATGTGTGCGTTGTAGAATTGAAGCTAATTTTTCGCAAGGTCATTTTTGGAAAACTTATAAATTCTCATTGCTGTTGCATCACTGAATGACACGTCATGGAACATTAGTTCTCTGTATTGTTCCATTTCATTCTTCATGATGTGCTTGATTAAAATTTGCTCCTGAATAGTGGCACACTCGCGAACTTGATTGCTTTCAATATGGTGCATTCTGCCACGCGGATGCAGCGCCAATGCACTCTGGTGTGCTGTCACAATCAGTCGCTGGCGTATTTCCTCTTGTTGTTCGGTGCCCAGAATTGGCAGCGGTTTGGACTGTACATGGCACAGTTCTTTGAGTTTACAGGCCTCATATAGTGCATTTGTCTTTAACTTGCCCCAGGCTTGTGTAACATCGATAGACATCAGCAGGTCCAAGTTCTGGATACCAGTCCTAATAATAAAATGAAAGGAACCACAAATAACACTCAAGATAGCTTCTGCTACATTGCAGTGCTACGAAATAGATTACTTGGGAAGCACGTGTCGAGCATGTTTTGCAAAGTCGCACGTAAAGGTTTACTGGTTAGTAACCTGTGATGTTGACTCACTTTCTGAGACATGCCTGTTACACAGTTATCTTGAACATTTTGTTGTGCACGTCAATGTTCCTGGTTTTGAAAATTTATTTTGCTCTGTATCAATGAGTCTATAGCAGTGATTCTGGCATGAACCAAACAGCATGAAGAGACCTTAGTGAACCATAAAATTACTCTTTCATTCATTTGTAACTTTAGCCACTTATACAAAATATTTATGTACAGTCAGTCTTCAGCTAGTTGACTGAGGAGAGGCAAATTGAAAAAAAAAATGCTGCGAAAAGTTTTCGCACAAATATTTTTGGTGGTGCAGCTTCTGGTACTACTATCAAAGTTTACGAACAATTTCTGTTGAGACAGTAGCCCCATTGAATCATACTAGAGGCACCAGGAGTATCAGTGCATTTGAATGCTGGCTGGTGCAGCATTAAAAGCCATAAGCCGAAAGTGGCGAAGGGAAAATTAGAACCACCTCTAATGCTTGTTTGTTTCTGAGTTTTGCACACCTTAGATTCGAATAGTGTGTATGCTATGCCTGAGAGTATGAGATGGCCAGTTGCTGTAAGAGGCCATGCTTGTGATAGCGACAGATCAGTATCATCATTTGATAGTGAGTGCAAATTTTTGCCTGCCTTTTTGTAACCTGTTTGATTATGACCATGTCACTACGTGCACTTGCAAATGTCTGTATCATGAATATATATTGTAGGGTGATGATAAATAAAAGCTGAAAGTTGGCGCCTGTTCATGTTTATTCTTTCCATGTCACTGCCGAGTTTATAAGCACATACCAGTTTTACCTTCAAGTGTGAACCAAAGCACCCAGCTACAAGTTTCATCACTGTAGAAAACATTGATGAAAGTTTAGATCGCGTTCTTTTGCTATCTGTATGCTTGGCTGGTGTTTTATATAATTGAATAAAATGAGAAAACTGCTCTTTGCCTGTTCACATGTAGCAGCATTGCAATCATATGTTTGCAACGCTCAGAGTTTCTGGCCTTGCAGAAGAAAGTAGGTTATGCACATAAGCCACCTTTGAGAACATGGTAACACTTCTTCCAAATAAAGATTGCACTACTGCATTAGTCACCTAGGCTCAGAAAGGAAAGCTGCTTCCAGATGGCAGCTGGCAACTGTTAAACTTGGTCCACCATATCCTCACAAGCACCATAACCACCCAAAGTTTACCTAAAAATGCTTTAATTGGGTCAGTTATAAAAGTATAAAATCTGCAAACTGATTTTAGGTATTCCCACTACTGCGGTTTTGTTTACAACAAAAAATTTGGTTGCTTTGGGTAACGTTTCATTATTTAGGAGCACCATAATTATAGTGGGCTAAAATTCAGTTGGGAATACTGCTTGATCACACGCATCATACACACAGTTTATCACCGCTGTGCATGAATTTTGAGTGTTTGATAGTTTAGTAAAAATACAATAAAAATTTGAAGTACAAAAGTGCAGCTCGCAATGCCGGAAAAAATGGCAAGGTACAGCTTGTTTCATACTCAACGAAATACCAAGAGCGCATTACAATAAGTTTTCACCGTAACGTACACCGATTAAAGCTTGGGTTTCGGCTATTGGCAGCACTTTTTTTCTAACCCACGTAGGTTGTACGATAGTGCTTTCAACCCCACCCCAAGCATCTTGCTTTGTTTTCGTTGCTGAGGCAGGCGAAACAGAACAAGCGAATTTCATGGGCGGCACGCTGAAGCGCACGTCCTTCACCTCGCAGGCTCATTGCATACGAACGTAACAGGGTCCGCACCTTCGCACCGTCACTAGCTATCTAATCTCTATCTTATATCGTGCACTAACTACCTTCGATTATAATCCAATTTGCAAACAAGAACAGCGTAGTTTTTCTAGCCTACTCCGAAAACGCACACAGCCCTATCGTCGTTTTCAGATACTGTGCGGTAAGATATAAGCGCGTGCGCACTTCTTGTTCGTGACGGCACGATGTCGAGCACGTACGCATTACTCATTGAACATGCTAGTCATCGATATTTAAATAGGGTATGTGACGGTTCGGTGTAGGCATATGCGCAGCCACTGTGACCGCCTAAAGCTCACGTAGTATGTACCTTGATGCGACTGTTCACGTCGAAACCGAGCTCCAGCTGATGAGGCTTCCCTCGAACATGAGACGTTTGCAGGCAGAGTCCTTGAATGGCAACGGCGTGTTACATGCTCTGACGCCACAACAAATAAGGTGGCCGGCGTTCAAAACCTCTTCTCCCTCAATGAGACACCGAATCCTTTTTTCAGAAGCTTCGATGTGTGCCATAATATTCGCTGTGATAGCTGCTTTGTAAAAGGCAGCGGCATTTTACAGCTATTCAGAATCACCTCTGACAGAGACTACAAAAGGCCGGCCTGCTACGACACGCTACGTGCAGTGAACAAGTTGATCATCTCTCAGTCCTCCATCTTGAATCGCCACGTGCGCCACCTATAGTTCGTGCGCATTGCGAATAGCATAACCACGTGGTAGGAAACTTGCAAGAGTAGCTACAATTATCAAGCAGATCGGTGGCGAGAAGCGCAGCGCCCGCTTTTCTGACGTGGCAGCGTACCACGGGAGCCGCGCTTTCTTTGCGGTACGTCGTCGTCAACTCCAAACCACACGCACATAACCGGCAGCGCATCGGTCCCTACTGATAACCCGGCGATTGCCTAGCAAGTGGTCATTGCCCTAGCCATCCTGGATGGCGAATGAGATGTCATATATAGTGATTCGAGGGCCGCTATCAGCTATAACTTTCGAGTGTGGCCTCGTCTCCGAGAAAGCATTGCACGTGCTCCGCGAGTAATGACCGTGACAGTATCAAGCACTACGTATGCTTGTCTGATTTTCCGCACACGTTGGACAGGTCAAGGGTGATCCCCCCAACCTCAACAAGTTTGCCCTCGAGACCACGTGCGCACTAACCGAGCGCGCCGGCTCTCGGCAACAACATGATCGGCGACAAGAAGATTGTGGAGAACAGGGACGCGCCTGGCACGTGCAACGAAAAAATGAAATATTTTTACCTCATGTGAAGAGTGTACCCACCCACTCCCTCACCCCAAACTCAATAGGCCTCAGGCGCTCATTCTCGGACTATTACAGACGGATTCTAATGTGAGCTCCCTGCACACCATTCATCCCGAGGTGTTCCCCAATGAAGCTTTCCTGCATGCGGGCATGCATCCACGCTTCCGAACATGCTCTGGGATTGTAAGGCAATGCACAAACACCGATACTATACTTTGGGCAGGTGGGAGGCGGTCATCCGCAGCTCTCTCCTACCCGACCAACTCTGGGCCATCCAGCAGGCCCGTGGAGCGGCTGACAGGCTTGGCCTGGCGTTAACGACGTGGGAGTCTCCCGGTCTGTGCACTATTGAGCGTCTTGAAGCTCAACAACAAAGTTTTACACCCACCCATGCACCCACCCACCATCACCGCCAACACTCCTGGCTGGAGCAATGGCCAAAACGACTGAGTAAAATCAGCAAGAGATTGATTGATTTGTGGGGTTTAACGTCCCAAAACCACGATATGATTATGAGAGACGCCATAGTGGAGGACTCCGGAAATTTCTACCCCCTGGGCTTCTTTAACGTGCACCCAAATCTGATCAAATGGGCCTACAACATTTCTGCCTCTATCGGAAATGCAGCCGGGATTCTATCCCGCGACCTGCGGGTCAGCAGACGAGTACCTTGGCCACTAAACTACCACAGCGGGGCAATCAGCAGGAGATAAAGGCGCGGAGCTCACATAAAAAATGAGAACTTAGAAGGAGGCAAGTGTTAGCAGGAGGTTGCATGTGCAAGCACACGCATCACGAGATGCTCACAAGGGAAGCGCAAGTGCACTTCAAAAGTACCAGCCGCGGAGCAATGGCCAGAAGCTACTAATACAAGGAACAAGGTGGGCAAGGGGAGGGGGGCACTTGCCCTTTCACTGCCAACCATATTTAAGAACAGGCACTGCACTTCTATCTCATCGAAAATTTCTTAACATGAGATGGTATATCTCCAAACTGGTGCCTGTGTAGTCCAATCTATTCCAGAGGCCTATAGTAAACTGGACATACATGTCAGCAGATTCCACTTATCTTTACAATAACCCAGACAACACTCGATGTCCTGAGGTCGTCCTCATATGGTACAATCGTCCTCGCACAGTTATCATTGGCAGAGTCCTTCAATGCTTTTCAACGGTATTAAGGGACTGTGTCATTGGTCTTAGTACTTAAAGGGACTGTGGTACTTACCACAGTCCCTTAAAGCATTGAAGGACTCTGGTACCACAGTCCCTTAAAGCATTGAAGGACTCTGCTGGTACTTACTGAGGACGACACAAGCTGGTATGCCCTGGAAACGTCTTTTCGAGTGCTTTCTGAGGACAACAATTGGCCTGGAAAAGGTCGTGTTAAGGATCTTTTGGGGATGACAAAAGCATAGCACTGAGCCCTTAGATATAATTCCTGAAGACTTTTGCGCACCAAGTAGATGCATTTCATACGTGAAAACTTTCTCCACACGTTTGTTTCTTACAGTCATAAAGTTATTGTATATTTTCGCCTCGTTTTTTTTTGCAGAAAATTTTCATAATTTGTGTCGCGCTTAATGAGACACACGTAATCAATTGACTTAAGGTATCAAACCTGGTATTGTGAAATGTCCATTTGAAACAGTGTGTTCTTAAATGTCACAGCCCTAAATTTGTCATTATACGTCGCTGTAGCACGTAGTAACAAACTAGCAGCTGGCAACCATTGACTATGCAGCACCATTCTAGATAGTCGAGTAGCCAAGTCATTTCAAGCCAACTGACTGTCAAAATGGCAACGGCGGTCTTGTCAGAGAAAGTGCAGTGAACTATAGTGAAGGTTCGTGTCCTTTGTTGTTTGTGTGCACGGTTAAAAGTGAGATATGTGTGAGAGTGTAAGTCGTAGGTGATGACGGTAAGTAAATTGCCGTGTTGATGGGTGCACTGGGCTGCTCAACGTTCAGACTTATCATGGATGCATTGTCACCAGCCGACCTCGGCGAGGTGTGGTTCGAAGCAGCCTGGAACAACAGCAATCGCGATCGATTGGGCTTCGAAGCAGCCTGGTCCCAACGTGAAAGGATCGAATTCTGTATCTGACACATGGCCCGACCTCGGGCAAGTCAAGTCAACGCCCGTGTCGAGTGTACTGATAGGCTGTCATGCGGAGCCTCTAGCACTAGTGAGTGCATTGGGCGCGATACACGTGGTGATGAGGACACTGTGTCAAACTTTCGAAGAAGATTACAAACGTTGTTGACTGAGCTGTGTTGACTGCCTTGATACTGCTTTTCTATTTTCAGACTACGCGGACTCGAATGCCTGACAAAGCTGTCTATTGTGATTAATTACTGTTAAATAAATAAATTTCAGTCAACGAGCTTTTTGTTTGTTTTACTCTCCAGCACTGTCACCTCTCTGTTGATAGATACAGTATATATGCTCGAGACCTCGCAGGTGTTTTTTTCTTTTAATGTATGAAAATGTCATGAAAAGAAGTAAATCCTAAGTAGTATCACTGCCCGCAGTACCGAACCGGCCACGCTATCGTTGTTCTGAAAAGATACTGAAAAAGTCCTGAATTGTTGTTTTGAGGATGTGCTGAGGTTGTTATGTGTTTGGACAAGGGAGCAGGATTAGTGCATTTCTAGTACCATAAGAGGACATTCTGAGGGCGTCATATTGTCCTCACGGAGGCATACTGAGGATGTCCTGAGGTTGTGTTTGTGTTGTCTGGAAAGTGTTATGCAAAGCATGTGGAGGTAAGGTGACCTGTGCTGTAATTTTTTTTAATGCGAAGCATTTATTTGCGAACTTTGGTGACCTTGAGCGTATCTATCTATCTGTCTATCCGCTTACGTTTGGATGCTTTCCTGGTCACCCCCTTAACTTGGCGTGAACGAAAATCAGCATAGATGGTTTGACGAATATGACGCGCTGGTGAAGACATCAATAATGTCACTATCCCGTCGCGTACGTCGTCAAACACTTCCTGCCAGACAGTGGCACATACTCGCGGGCGGGTATGTGCCACTGGTAAGCGGGTATGTGCCCAATTAATTGACATGTAGTATCTACCCAGGAGGAACAACGAGAACACACATGGGCAATTTCAACGCATGAGCGTTATGCAATAGCCGACATCGGTAGCGTCGACCCAACGAAGGCATACAATTAGATGTCAGTGTTGAGAAAAACCAGACATACGCAGCGTTGGCCACCCGACGAATGCAAATAATAAATTTCAGGGTCGCAGCAGGAATCAAACCCAAGTGTTCTGCGTGGCAATGAAGCAATTTACCCCAAAGCTACACCAGGTCTCAGAACTACTTTTTAAGTAGACGCTAATCTTGGTGAAACGTCAATAGTGGTTGCAGTGCTGCCTACCCAATTTTATAAACATTACATATGTACTCCTCTCCACGTCGGGTTAACGTCAATTGTTGAGAGGTGACATGCGCTGAAATTGATTTATGTAGTAGTGTCAAGGGCCAGCATCTTCGCGAGCATCAGCGCTTCATATCAGCTTCTGGTGTTGCTAAAGCACATTCCCAGCTGACATTTTTATGCAAGTGGAAAGCTGCTTATATAAACATCTGCAACTCAACATATATATTCTCTTCAACATATGTCTCTGTGTGCAACATTTTTACGTAGATTTAGCGACATTTCATGATGTGTCGCTCAATAAAAAAGTTGCAACATGGTCACCGTCCCTCTGCGTGCTTCGCACAACGTTGATTCCCAGGTACGTGGGATCTGTTGAATTTTTTTATTCAGTGAAACGTTACAAAATGGCACTAAATAGTTAAGTACAAATGTTGTACCCCCAGCCAAGTGTAGAACAGTCGCACACGTTTTATATAACCAATTGTTTACAGTTGCGTAATGATGCCAATTAACATCACAAGCGGTAAGCAGCCAATATCGCTTGTGCTCGTGATTATGGTAGCCAGACAATTCTATGCAAATCAGCTTCAGTGGATGGCACCTAAAGGGGTGGTGACACCAAATTTGTGGAATTCGTGTTTTTTGCTGTAAGCGTTTTTTTCATCTCCAGAAAGCATGATAAACACACCAAGATTCATGTATTTTCGCTAAATAGTTTAATATTGCTCAACTTATATGGACCACTTCTGGTTTCGGTTCTGCAGCGCCGAGTTGTGCAGTGACGTCAGTGCATAGGTGGCTTGGTCATTTCGTTCATATCGTGTGGCGTGATCAAACTCACAGTAAAGTGCTCAACAGGCCATAACAGGGCTAGCGACGCACAAACCTGAGTTAAACGAAACGAACACGGTCTAAGACATTACAATTAACGGGAATAGACAAAGCTGTGACGCACATCGTACTGAGTTTCATCTGCTCTCATACGCACGTGGACCGCCAGGTGGCACCGAGTAGTGCACACGCGTTCACATCGGCTCCGTCAATCATCGTACCTAGCAGCGGTTAAAATCATGTGACTACAGGTGAAACTACGGGAACTGTGCAGGAAGACGTCAGGTATACGCTGACACCACCTTTTTGTACATGCGATCCCGGTTTCCTCTGAGAAGTGAAGACATTCGGCAGAGCATGCCAACCCGCCACACTAAGCCTCGCGGCGAAGCGGAACGCGGAGTCGTGGCAGCCAGCACTCGGCCCACGCGTCGCGCTGCACCTGCCCGAACCCCAACGGACAACGACCCGGAACTCGCCCAGGCACTTATGGACATGGATGACCAAGACATCGAAACCCAAGTGAGCTCTGCGGTGGACGCCAACGAAGATTTCCTGTCACCTGACGAGGTGCTACAAGGGGAACGTACTAGCGACGCCGAGAACAAGGAAAAAGACTCTGCGGAGGAACGCGACGACGAAGCCAAGAATGGTCAGTGGCAGGTAGCAATGTCATTGCGACAGCGAAAACAGATCAGAAAACAAGAACGCGCATCGAGTGATGACCGCGTTGCTCAAGGCGTAACTGAGAGCAACAGCTCTGGCGCTAGGACGCTTGCAGAAGAGCGACGCGGAAGGGCATCTGAAAGGGGCCGACGACGAAAGCGCGCCGCGCCGCTGCCCAAAAACGACATGAAGATTATCATGCGGCCCAGACCAAGGTTAGTTGTGAAAGAACTGAAAGCATACCAAGGTTGTGCAAGCGATAGAAAATGCGAGCGGTGACCTGGAGGCCTGTAACAGCCAAAAATTTCTGCTTCGCCTTCGCAACGGATCAAACATAATTATTGCAAGCACTCCGTACGAAGATGTAGCAGAAAAGATCTTGAAGATAAAGACACTGGAGCTCAATGGCACCAACTATCCCGTAAACACCTACATATCCACTCCTGCTGGATACTTGAAAGGAGTGGTACACGGATTAGAACGCGAAACGCCAGAAGCTGAACTCTGAGTCATCTCCGAGTGCGCACTCAAGAATTGACAATTGTTCAAGCCCGCATGCTCGAACAGTCACCAACTGCAGTGATCACGTTCGATGGACCAATACTGCCGCGCTTCGTGTATTATCACGGTGGCAAAATGCCGTGCGTGCCATATCAACCCACACGGCAGTACTGTAAACTCTGCAAGAGCCAGGGACATAGGGCGGATGTTTGTCCTACACCAATGAAAAAGGCGTGCAGCAACTGTCGCCTAAGAGACCCACCTGAGGACCACACTTGCGATTCGGAATGTGCCCTGTGCGGCGGACGCCATGCCACGGCGGCATCGGAGTGCACCAAAAAACTCAAACGCATCCCTCAAAAGGGCCGGGTGCTGCTGTTGCACCAATACAGCACACCACAAACGGCTGGCATACTCAAGAGACGCTGGTTCAGCACGGACCGCGAGGACACTGCACCACCAGGCGGGGCCCGTTCGAGTTCCCGATCCAGGTCTCGATCTACATCCCCATCCAGGTCCCACTCTCGAGGCTGCTCCAACTCTGGCTCTCGAGGCTGCTCCAACTCCAGGAATGGTGGCCACAAGCAGGCCCAAGCAAAGCGACAACAGCACAAGGGCAAGAAAGCGCAGAAAAAGGAAGCAAAGAACCAGGTGAGCTGGGCAGCAAAATCCTCCCTACACTCACACCAAACACCACAAATCACGCGTTTAGAACGTGAGTTAGAGATAATGCGGGTGAGAATAGGTGACCTAGAACGCGAAAATAGGGAACTAAAAAAGCAACAAAGGCAGCACCCGCAACAAAACTCTATACCCGCGCAGAGTGCCCCGAAATTGCAGACGCAACCCAATGCAGGAGGCGACTCAATGATTACGTCGTCAATGCTGAAAGAAACAATAAAGGAAGTTATACCGACAGTTATAGAGCAAGTGATGATAAATATAGATAAAAAGCTCAAGATTCTGGACAAGAAAATCCAGGGACAACACCTCGAATTCACGAAAGCCTTGCGAAAGCATGCCACAGGCATCAACATCAGAGAAAAAGCTGAAAAAATTTACAACAGGCTTGGATTGTCGGTCATGAACCAGGAGACGCATAATGGCTAATCATCAAACGCAGCGGTCAGAAAAGTGTGAAATATGGCAGTGGAACTGCCGTGGTTTCCGGCGGAAAAGAGGGCAACTGTTGCAGCTGGTGGCATCGCATAGCAGTCCAGGAAGCCGGAACAAAACCAAAATTACGGGGCTACGAAACTTATAGTACCGGGGACGCAGAATGGAAAGTTGCTACATTAGTCGAAAACTCAATTATGGCAATACGTCATCAGCCCATTGAAGATGCGGATATCCCACATATCATAACAGAAATAACCTACAAAGGGAGCCATGGAAGGAGCGCCTTCATACTTAATATCTATAGTCCGCCAAGACAAAAGAGAGCAACGTTCGACAAGCTCTTTCAAGAGACAGCAAAACTGGCGAAAGGGTATCCATTAATCATAGTTGGGGACTTTAATGCCAGGCATGCAAGCTGGGGATATAAGATGCAAGACACCAAAAGGCAAGAATATCGCAAGACAAATAGAGAAACTGGAAATGACTCTGTTAACTGACCCTGCAATACCAACGAGGATAGGCAACAGCGTATCCATGGACACAAGTCCGGACTTGACGATAGTACAAAACTGCCACAGCGTGGACTGGTACAACACCCTTGAAAACCTGGGCAGTGATCATTACATACTAAGCACCACAATCCGCACCGGCCGAATCCGCAAACACATCGGCACAGCCAAAATTACGGACTGGTATGCATATGGAAAAGCGCTAAAAGCGCACGTGACCGCCATAGACGACTTGGACGAGTGGTGCAAAGTAATTCGAAATGAAAAGCAAATGCACACCAAAACCGTCGCCAGAACAGATGATACTTCTGAAGTAGACGCTCACCTTCTTCACCTGTGGGAAGCAAGAAGAAACCTCACTAAAAGATGGAAAAGGCAAAAGTGAAATAAGAAACTCAAAGCGAAAATTGAAGAAATAACGCAGCAAGCTGAACAGTACGCTAATCAACTCGCGACAGCCAACTGGGAACAATTTTGCGATTCACTAAATGGAACCCTAAGAACAGCAACGACATGGAATATCCTAAGAGCCATGATTGACCCTTTGAAAACTAAATGCGAAGGACAAAAATCTCTAGAAAGATTACTGCACACATATCTAGGCACACGAGATGACCTCCTTCAAGACATCTATATTAAGCGTTTCGGAACCCGAGCCATCACAGCCCCTTACCAGGCTAAATACACTGGGCTCCCAAACTCAGAACTGGATGCACCTTTCACGCATGCCGAGGTCAGAGCGGCAATCGTCAGCATGAAACGCAACACAGCACCTGGGGCAGATCAAATCACCAATGCCATGATTCGCAACATGAATGACGAAGCCATAACAGCGCTTCTAAACTTCATTAACAAACATTGGGTGAATGGCACTATACCTCAGCAATGGAAGCATGCTGTAATAATTATGATACCCAAACCAGGAAAGAAATTGGCAATAGAAAACCTCAGGCCAATCTCTCTTACCTCGTGCTTAGGCAAAGTGTTTGAGAGATTAATAAATACCAGACTTCAATGGCACCTTGAACAAAATAACTTGTTGCCAAACACCATGTTTGGTTTCTGCTTGAACCTTTCGACACAGGACATCCTTCTGCTTTTAAAAGAGGAAGTACTAACAAATGTTCCAAAAGCAGGAGAAAACATTGTCATGACCATCGACATAAAAGGCGCTTTCGACAACGTAAGCCATAAGGCCATATTAGATGGGCTAGCAGTGACAAACTGCGGTCACAGGACGTACAAATATTTACAGAACTTCTTCACTAAAAGAACCGCTGTTATCAGATTAGGAGAAGACGAATCCAATGTCTTCTACCCACCGAGCAAAGGCACACCACAAGGCGCTGTGATCTCGCCTACGCTTTTCAACATAGCCATGATTGGTCTAGCCAAAAAACTGGAAGGTATTCCCGACATCCGACACTCCTTCTATGCGGATGACATCACTATATGGACAACCAAGGGTAGCTTGGCAGAAAAAGAAGAGAGGCTTCAACTGGCAGCTAAAACCATCGAAGATTACACCAAAGAAAGGAGACTTCAGTGCTCAGCAGACAAATCGGAACTCATTCGGTTCTCCAAGAGTAAAAAACAAAGGACAGACCCGAGCCTCCGCCTTGAGGTCAAGCTAGACGGCAATATTATTCCAAAGAAAACAACCGTTCGAATCTTAGAGATGTGATTACAGTCCAATCAGCGATGTCTCCACACACTAAATATGCTTAAACGAACAGCTCAACAAATTGTTCGTATGATAGTTCAAATAACGAACAATCGTGCTGGACTGAAAGAACAAGATGTGCTTCGTTTGGTAAAGAGCTTAGTCATCAGCAGACTAACATACTCGCTACCTTACCACAACATGAATAGAAAGGAGAAAGAAAAAGCAAACAAAATAACAAGAATGGTGTATAAAACGGCTCTGCGACTACCACAAAGCACTTCAACTGCGAAGCTATTAGTGCTCGGACTTCACAATACATTTGATGAGTTCGCTGAGGCACAAGTAACCACCCAGATTAACCGCCTGCTACAGACGCCAACCGGCAGAAAATTTCTTCAGAGGATCGGCCTCGGTGAACAAGTACAGGCACATGGAGGAGCTAAGAAATTGTCGTGCTCAGTCAGAGCCTGGTACAAAATATGCCCCCTATCGAAGAACATGGACCCAGTTTTACATGCTGGAAGACGTAAAGCAAGAGCCGCTTACATAGATAAAAAGACAAAATATTTGAATACGGCGAGATTTACTGACGCTGCACCATATCAGGCAAATGCAAAGAACATGGTGGCCGTGGTCACAGACCGAAAAGAAAACGTCACAAGTTGTGCCTCCATAGCCCAAACCTCTATCACAGAAGCGAAGGAGATAGCGATCGCGCTGGCAATCAAGGAGGGCAGGGAGCAAAAAGCCCCAATGACAATAATCACAGATTCGAAGGCTGCATGTAGAAATTACGAAAAAGGTAGAATATGTATGAAGGCCTTCCAAATTCTAACCAAAGCTCATAAGGACTTCCCAATTGAATACACCCAAACCATTATCTGGGCGCCAGGGCACGAGGGCGTCACCGGGAACCAGTTTGCGGATGAGGCGGCTCAAGGCTTCACAAATTACAGAGCTTCCTTGCACACTGCAATAGAGGATCCAATGCCCCTAGACCCTAACTTTGGTACAATTCTTCAGTATCACAGGGACAATAGAAAAGTGTATCCAGCACCGCATAAGAAACTCACAGCAATGGAATCGGTGGCATTACGCCGAATCCAAACAAATACATACACGAATTTACACAGGCTGCATGTATTCTACCCCACAGCATACAGAAATATATGTCCGTGATGTGGGGCCACACCAACTCTGTTTCACATCACGTGGGAGTGTAGGCATCACAATGAAGAACACCACAACATAAACAACACAGAGGAACAATGGGAGGCGTTGCTGTCCAGCTCGGCCATTGTTGATCAGCGCTGGCTGGTCCAACGGGTAGAGATGATGGCTAGGGCCAGCGGAGCCCTAGAATAGGGGCCCGACCATTTGGAATGCTTCGTGTTATGCGCAAATAAAGTTCTCTCTCTCTCTCTCTCATACGCACGTGCCACACAAGTGCCAGCAAATCGAATGCACTGACAGTCGCCATGGCCAGCTGCAGTAGCATCCAAGCAGTTGCAAGGCAAAAGGCAGTGAGAAAGAAACAAAGCATTTATATTTACAACGTATGTGCAGAACGTCAACGAGGAAGCTGGCCGACGCTAGATGCGCCGGCCTTTCATAGGTGCCGATATGCTGAAGGAGCAGGGAGCAGCCCCGATGGTGGACGCGCGCGGCGTCTCTGAGTGACAAGAATGCGTCGAGTGTCTCTTCGAAAGCACCCAGTGTCCTTGACGGACGCACACAGTTTTTCTGAAAGGGACATCACACTCGTCACTACAGACCTGGTGTGACGTCATGACAACTGTCGTTGCTTCTCCTATTCTGAAAAGTCAGTGCTTTTGTGCAAGCGATGGTCTACATTGTGAGACTGGGCATTCGATACACTTTTAGAAGTGAATTAAAATATATTCTACGCATTTTTATTTGTCTGATCCTTCGTGTGGAGAGTCCTTGCATAAAGAGGAAACCCACTACAGGCTTTGGATAGCCTCGAAATTTGGTGTTATTATTCCTTCAAGACGTTAGCCGGACTGTATGGCTGTACGTATCATGGGAACACGTGCAGGGTAGGATAGGGAGGGGGGTCAAAAGTTCCTGCAGGCCACAATCCCTGCGAAATACATGGAATAGTAGCCTGAAAACTTTTGACCTACCCCCCACCCACCCCTGTACATAATGTTCATACATTTGAATAGCCCGCACTGCAACCACAATTGCCGTTTCACCAACATTACGGTTTATTTGAAAAGCGCTGCAGTTCTGAGACCTAGCATGGCTGTGTTGTAGATTACTTTATTGCCAAGCAGAAGGCTGGGGTTTGATTTCCGCTGGAACCCTGACATTTATTATTAAAAATTGGCAGCTTTTTCTTAACCTTCTCGCATGACAGTTGCCAATGTCTGCTCTTGCCATTCCTGGGTCAATCGCCAGTGGCATATATACCTGAGGCACATTCCCACCCACGGGGATGTGCTTTACATTTGGTGGAAAGGGTTTGATGACATGTGCGACAGGATTGTGGCATTATTCATGTCATGACCAGGGAGTCATATTCATCAAGCCATCTTATGCTCCCGTACTAATTTTGGTCTACCCAATTAAGTAAAGGGTGTGATCATGAGAGCAGTGTTAGATAGACAGACAGACAGACAGATGGACGGACGGACGGATGGATGGCTGGATGGGTGGGTGGATGGATGGAAGGACGGACGGACGGATGGATGGAAAGGAAAACGGACGGATGGATGGACGGACGGATAGATAGATAGATAGATCGTCACATACCAAGAGTGCTTGCACTGTGCAAAAGGAATGTTTTGCATTTAAAATTTGTGTCACCCCAAAATTTATAGTATCTGTGATCGTATCACCAAGATTTCTCGGTACCTATTTGAATAGGTGCTTTCAAGGTTTAGCACCTCTCCACTGCAGTGACACCATATTCACAGGGGTTACATGTGGACTAACATACATGCATTTAGAAAACTTCAAAGTTTGCACCAATTTAAATTCAAATGAATGAAATTCAACTACAGTAACATTCCTTCAAACATTCATAGGATTTGAATATTCGCACAAGCCCAGTGCGCACACATCCGGAAGAAGATACAAGTACATCATAAAAAAAGTATTTATTATTATTACAATAAAATTCCTTATATGGTTAGTTCAGTAAGAGAAAAAGAAAAAAATTGTGCGTCCTGCACATGTACTTGCAAAAAAGGATGGCGGCATAGTGTACATTGCTGAATGCCACTGAACCTAACTTATAACTTGCAGCACATTTTCTGCAAATGTGTTACACAATTGGTACATGAAGATTGTGTGATGTCATACTTGCAACGAAAAATTTCAATATTTAAACTTATGCATGTGTATTTTATGAAAGTTTCCATAATAATGGTTCTCATTAATTCTCACTAATGTTATGGACAGCATGGCCTAATTTCTTGTCATCGTAGCAATTGGTTTGTGTCAAAAGGTCGACCTATGCCCTTTTCTTTCTGTTGCAGCTCGCAACATTAAGCTATGACTTTCTAAATCTTCGTTTCCAATGGCAAAGTGGAATAGCGGGCTGGAGCGCCAGGAGAGGTGAAATTGATAGATCTTCAGTAGCTGTTCTGGACCTGTAAAAAGAAGGAGTACAGAAATTTGGCATGGTTTAACACAATATGCAGCTACAAAATACAACATAAAAATTGTAAGTACTGCTGCAAAATATTATTCATGGAACAATGTTTATAAGTCATAAGTCAACTGACGATACAGTTAGTGACTCAGAGCAAACCCACTGTGTTACACGTGCCTGGTGAATTAATTTTCTGAGCCAGATTGAGGGTGTATGTTTCAGTAGGCTGTCTCGAAACTCCCCTTATCCTGTTTCTACAGCTGCCCATCTGAGTCGCTAATTGTTACTGCACGCCATCAGTTTTTTCAGCATTGCCTAAGCATATATATTGGCTGATATTGACATGAAATTCATAAATAATTAGGTTTTTGTTTTCAAAAAGAAATACATTAAATTTGTTTTCTATTATACAATGTATAAAACTATCATTTAAACTGTTTTTTTTCCTTAAAAAGGTGCACTCTTATTCCCTAGCTATTTCGGTTTTTTACTGTGAATACGCTCTTTTTTTGCCACTGAGCACTGTGTAGCTTGAAGTACAACTCAGGATCCCATAGAGCACTCTTTGGAGAGAGGAAGCTGTTGGGTATGGCATCGAGAATGTTGCCATGTGATACGGTGTCGACGTGTTCTTTCCGCAAAAGCTGTCTAGTCTATGTGCAAAAATAAATTAACGCCTGTGCTCTTGCGCACGTGATGCAGGATGGAGCATATTAACAATTTGTGGACTGTGATGTGAGAATTGTCTTTCAAATACCGTTGTCTGCTGCAAAACCTACATAGGGCAGAGTGGCAGATGCATCAAAAGATCAGAAATTCACACTAACTGAAGATCAACTATCTACCCTCACAAACTGTTGCCACGAGTTCGGCTGCTCCCCATTTTGAAGACGAAATGATTTCAACACATGAGACACAGCAGGTAGCCCGAGAAACAGTCGGAGCCCTCAATATCGAAAGGAAAGGGAAGTCATGGGTCAGCAGGCCGTCGATCAACTTGAGTGACATTAGACTCGATTTTCTAACCCTTGCAAGAGATGATGCATTGAAAGAAACATGATGTGACCCTTGTCATCTGTAATTTTAGTGGTTTAGCATTTTTTAGAGCTACATAGTTGAGTTAAGCCTAGATATTTATTATTTTTTCTTCAACAAAAACTTTCGGTTGAAAGTTGGCCCTAGTCCTGTTTGCTTCTTTTGTTTCGTCTCTCATCCCCCTGCGCACTGCACTTTACATGTGATGAAGAGCAAGAGGTTTCCAGCTGACTTTGAAATGTAATTTTAAATTTGTTTTCGCATGTCGCGCATGAATATTTGCCTCACATACCTCCTCTGTTGGTTAGCATGTTTTCTGACAATTTTCAAGAAGTTTGGCAGGACCCCTAAAGTTCTGCCACCAAGCTAATTCTATCACTGTTGCTTAACCGTACATGCCTGTCTCATGTCCTCCGCCCCATGTCTGCTGATACCAAAACATAAACAGCAGTGCTCAAAAAACACTACAGAACATCTCAACTGACGATGAAATTGTTCTGTTTATTATGTGATTTACATGAAGAAAACACTCATGAGTTTATATGCAATGATGAGTTATGTCTATATCGTAATATTGCATAGTGAAAACAAACATTGCAATGCCTTCTTTATGCTATGAACTTGGTGAGATATGTTTAAATAAATAAATAAGAATGGCAGGGCCATGGCCAGCTCACATCAGCAGCTTCAGAATTAATGGAGACGTGAAGCCCTCAGATGCTGGGAAAGCCAACGTTCAATCTTTTCCTCTTCTGGCACGACAAACAAGCGGTCTGCTCTTTCTTCCATCTCTGTGGCCAGCCGCTCCAGCTCCAGCAGCAGTTTCAACTGCAAAATTGAGCAGTGTGATGTGTTTAGGCATGTTGCCCTCATCAGAGAAAGTACCAGATGGCTCACCGTGTCTGGCTGGCTTGGATGAGATTTACTTTTTGAGGAGCTTCTGCTGAAAGCATGACCGTGCAGAATACGAGCCTTGGTTCTAAGGTAGCGGAAGTATTCATGGAACAACATCCCTGGATATGCCTGGTCATGACGAAGGTTTTGTTGCAGGAGAAACCGTGCCACCTGGTAAAATTGAGATCACCAAAACAGTGTGAGATACTTCATAAACAAATGTGCAGAAGTTTGCTCATTGGTACTGTGAGTGTAAATAACTTCCTGATAATGCAATTCATCAAAAGAGAAAACCTGCCTGAAAGGCTCTTCATGTATCTGAGTCTATGAAGAAGACGAAAGTTAAACTACCGAGCTACAGATGTGGCCTTATCTGTCAGTGAACTGTTGATTGCATGCATTGAAACAGCAGACAGCAAGACATGGAGGGTTATCGCTTGCATGATGCAGTCTCTTTGCAGCCTGCAATGTGGTAGAGCATTAGAGTGCTCCAGTGCCTGGTTTTGATGCAACTTTTTGCTGCCACATAAGTGTTTGAGGTGAGCAGCTCGTAGCTATTATACATCTCTAAAGCTCATTAGACATATCCTTGGGCTTGTTCACTTCCTCTGCATCATAGCCAAGCAAACACGCAAAACTGTTACAATGACAAAAACTGGAGTTCTAATTCATAGTGCTTCGTTCCTGAAAAAGTTCGAAGAGCAGATGCGGATACAAATCAATAAAAATGAAGAATGGTGTTCAGGTTCTTTTCTATTTTTCTCCTGTCGTGTCCATGACAGAATAGAAAGCCGTATTGTTATGTTTTACAAGGAAACCTAAAAAAATGGCATAATACTGTACTGTAATGATGTCATCATTTGCAGACTCTACATGAGAACACAAAAAGTACTGTTTGCCAGGCAAGTCAATGAAGCATCGCATTGCATTGCATCATTACCAGAAGTGGACCAAACTAAGATGCCTGATCTGATTAGCCATATACGTCATCACACAGATTGAACTCGATGTTTTTTCTAGAAGCGCTATTGAAACTCCCATAAGAAATGCAGTCTAGGACAGGCAGTCACAAGGCAATCCAGCTGGTACTCCTTTTCAGTCTTCTACGTTAGTTTTGATAAAGCAGTATTGTAATTAGGCAAATATTCCAGAGTTTGATATATAGAAATTGTTGCTGAATATCAATAAATAGTATCACAGTTATGAGACTGTGAGATAGATTTTCACAGCTAAGTTACACACCTGTAATATTGTTTACTAGTGTTTGTGGAAGTCCTTCAATTTTACAAAATTAAAAGATTGCACAGATGAATACAGTGATCATGCTAGCCAACTGTGCAATCCTCAGTCTACATCAACAGACATAATTTTAGACCCAATAATTTATGAAAAACAAATATTCCACAAAAAAATCTGCCATCCTCGCAGAAGTTAGCTGTTAGACCTGCCTTGCATCAGTTCTTCGCTGCATCTTTGCCATTAAAGCTCCTTTATAATGTGGCATCGACACAAGGTTGTTATTCTAGTATGGCATCATATGGTATGATAAACTTTATTCAGGTCCTGAAGATCAACCTTCAAGTTTATGCTGGTGGCTTGCACGCTTGGACAGTAAGGTTTAAACTAACTGCCATATTGTGGCCATTCTGAACGACCTGCGCTTGCTCTGAAAGAGCTACATTATGAAAGGCTCTTTGCCACTAGCCTCTTTCCTTGTCACAGTCTGTGAAAGCCACAGGACACTGCCAAAGAATATATGGTTCAGAGTAGTGATGCCATTACACTTGCCACAATTTATTTAGACCTGTCTCTCTGGATATACCCTGGTAATAAAGTTTGGATTGGGTTAAGTTCTTGTCTGCAGCAACCGCATTTGCAGAGTTTCCACTTGAGATCTGTTAAGCTTAGCGTGTGGCACTGGAAATTCTCTTCTGTTCTTGTAGTAATGCTTTGTGAATAAGTTATATATGTAAGTGGCCATCAGGATTGTAGGAAGCCTAAGCCAAACCTATTTCACCAATGAAAGGAAGCTAATTACCTAAATACAAAAGGCACTATATATGTGGCTGCCATTTCGAAAGATATTATGCACAGCTATTTCTGAAAGTTTGAGTCAGACAACACTGGTGTTAAATATTGTGTGAACTACTAAGATAGTCGCTATTATTATCGGGGATTAAACCGGCATTCGGAATAAAGAAGAGGTCGACGGGTAAGCTTCGCCACGGGCACAGCGGCTCATCCCTTTCTCAGCATTTTGGTGCCGAAACCCGGGAGGAAGGACCTTCCGAGGTGAAACGGAACGGCCTTCACGAATTTCAACCGCCGTCGTAGCCTCAAGGACTTTTCTGAAGCCGCCGTGGGCAAAGCTGATGTGCGAGGCCTAACCACCGCTGAGACCTGAGAGCCCGACTCCAGTGGCAACTGAGACCACCAGGAGCACCCGTGGACTGACGTGAGTACAGGCATCGTCTGGAGGTTTGCGAGACGGGAGCCCTCACGTCTACTTCGGCTCCGTCCTGACTCGTCCTTCACGACGACGGCCCAATGTTCACAAGTGAAAGTAGTCCATAGGTCAACGACGTACATCTTGACAGCGCAGCCTCGTGAGTGCAGGCATCGTCTGGAGGCTCGCAAGACGGGAGCCCTCACTTTTAATTCGGCTCCGTCCTGACTCGCCCTTCACGACGATGGCCCCATAATCGGAAGGCAAGATAGTCTATAGAAGTTGACTATGTACATCTTGAAGGTGCATCAACGTGAGTGCAGGCTTCGTCTGGAGGCTCGCGAGACGGGAGCCCTCACGTCTTCTTCGGCTTCATTCTGACTCGCCCTTCACGACGACGACTCGATATTCGCAAGATCACGAAGAACGACAGCCCGACAATTTACGGATATTCGTTGTGCGAACCGTCTGCGATGGATGCCGAGTTGACTCCGACTTCGCCTCGTGACACGGCCGGCCAGTGACTTTTCACATTTCCGACACTGGATCGGATCATGGAGGCCCCCTACGAATGGCGGAATCAAACACGCAAGGCCGTCATGCAGGTGATCGCAGATATTGGACAGCTTTGGCATATAAACCACCCATCAATATGTGAGTTGAAGAAGTTTCACCGAATTTTGACTGAACAGTATGAGCTTCTCAGAGGAATCGATAAGGAGATTGCAAACACAGTTGATATCGATCATTTGGAAGTGGAAATAGAAGAAGCCGAATTTTATGAATGCCAGAACTGGTATTAACAGGTATGAGTAGATATTTTTGCCCATTGTATGCGCAGTTTTCTTCAATTTGTATTTTTCCACTCTAGTTGTCTTCAGGAAAATATGGCAGATTTTAAAGCCTACCACAGTCAGATCTTGTAATTGTAATACAGACTTAAGCATAACAACTGTTGAAACGGCATGTAGCATGGAAAATTTTTCTCTAAAGTGCCACTTTGCGGCAACACGAATTTTACCTACAAAGATGGTTTCTTTGCAATAAAAAGTATACTGCCGTGAAGCCATCTTTTCAAGCAGATTACACAAGGGCAAGAGGTGATAACATTCGTTCATTTTGAATACGGGAACTGCAAATACTTACATTGCAAGCAAAGTGAACATGAATATCACATTATTCATCAAATACTTGAAAACATGCAGCATTCGCTGGAGTCTTATTCCCGACAAACACACTACTGTGATTACATGCAGATTCGGCATCAAATGAAATGTGAATGACAGAGCGCATGGCCCAAGCATTACCAACTGTATAGCCCGTGCCATTCATTCATCACCAAAGACTGGTGCACACACCCGGTTTGTGGGAACTGCCTGATCCGCCTATAATGCGATGTTTTTGCTTGCGTTCTAGTTTTGATACAGTGATGACAGGGGCCAGCGTGGGCAGGCCAATTGCTTTTAGTTGTCTCATTTTTATTTTCTTTTATTTGTGTAGCTTTTGTTTCGAATTTGAAAAGCAAAAATATCGGACTGTAGGGAAATTGCGTAGTGCTGCCAGACCAGATGTGTGGAGCGGGTTTGTTCATTGTGATGATTAGAGGAAGTACACTACACCTTCTCTAATGCTTACGCCACATGCTCTGCTGTTCGTCTTTCATTTGATGCCGATTGTACTTGAGATTATTGCCCCAAAGCTACAGACTACTAAATTATTTTAAAAGAAGAAGGAACGTCAGAAGCCCTTAAAGCAAAAGTGTAAGTAGGTCCTTACACAAAACATGGTGTGAAATTTTAAGTGGCACTAAAACCCACGCGACCATCAGTGATGAAGCGGCGCATGGAAAGCAAATAGCCTGTTGGGACATTGATCTCATCATAATGTCACTGGTTGTCAAAACTTGTGCCGTCATAATGGCATCATCACATGCTGTCACGTGATCACGTAATTGTACGACATTGTCACTTCATCAAACAAGGGCCCATGTGAAGCTAGTGTAATACTATGTGAGATAATGAAAGCTTCTTGGAGAAAGGGTGGTGTAATATGAAGAATGACTGGGAGGAAATCAATGGCTGCTCTTTACAACATAAACACTTAGAGGGTGTCTGCACTCTACTTCTGCTCCTGGTAACATCTATGGTCTAGAAAATAGGATCATCTCTTGTGAAGAATATTAACAAAGTGTGGAAACTACTGACCAAAGCTGATAGCAGAACTCCACTGAATAGTGCTGTGAGCATCCCGATTAAGCTGAAAATGTGGCTGTTCCCGACAGACTCTCCAGTGTTTTCCGAAACCAAATAGGGCATTCCCAGGAGGTGCCGTGTTGCAGCCAGAGTGGCACGAAGAAGGCCTCTTTCACGCCCTTGTTTTGGTTGCAGCAGCCAGGATGATGACACAACATATAATAACCAGCAGAGCTAAGCAGAAGCAATAAAAATCAAAATAAATGCGTGGCTTTGTCAAAACCAGCCACTCATTACAAAACTGTAAATGTGCTAAACATATAAATATTTTACTGAGCACTGCCAATACCAGTATACTTACAGAAAACATGCATGCGATACAGGTCGACATTCCTCTATTTGTATGAAAATACAGATTAGAATGGAGCTGAGCACAAATGAAAATGCTAAGTAATATCAATGTTTTAATTTTCTGACTCCAAATGGCCAGTTAAAAAATTCCTCCAGAAAAATTCACAACATGCCATTTGGGACTTGATGGCTACAAGTTTATATATCATCTGGGGTTTTATGTCAGAATAATGAGGACCTGATTTGGAGGGCTCCTGAAACTTCGTCCATCTGGTTATTCTTCAAAATGCACTGACATCGCACAGTACACGGTCGTCTACCATTTTGCTTCCACTGAAATGCAAAAGCTGTAACTGGTATGGAAGCTGAAATCTCTGGGTCAGCCTACCAAGCACCATAGCTGATGATCCGCTTTGGCAGACAATGGCTACAGAGTTAAACAAGAAGTTTACAGTTTAATCATGAATAGCAGCAGTCACAATCCAAGTGACAGAATTGGAACAATGATCACAAACTTGTTTGCAAACATATTTATTATACTCAAATGGTCCAAATTAGTATAGAACTAACCACTACAGCTTTTTTTATAATCTGCAGTGTACGTATTGCGCTCAGCATGTTACACTAACCAACCTCTGTAGTAAGAAAAAGAAACTATAGTGTATCGACAGGACCTCACGGTTCAGATAGCTATGGAGGCGCTACTGGGCATTGTGTGATGTACTGGCCATTCCGAATGACTGATATTAAAGTGTCCTCATGTTTCTATATTTTTCATTCTCTTTCTCTAAAAATTTCAGTCTGTCTTGTTTTGAACGCCTAGTGCGAGGTGGGACTGACCTCGTTAACTTTCTTCTTCATCTTTTTTTTTCTTTCTGCAAGTTACTGCAAAACACTATTTTTATGTATATTGTGTTGGCATCAGATCTGCTCATTCAAACTTCTTAATTTCTGTTAAAGACTCATGAGAGGTAGCTAATAAATTTTTACTCTCTATTTCCCTGTAATTGCTTGCCACCCCCTGATGGCACAACTATTAAAGATAACATTTCGTTGGCAACAGAATGCTTGCTAAACATAAAACATGTAGGATATGGCCAGCATTTAACTGTCTGGCACTTTAATATTTTAAATCCTTAGATAAATAAACCATCTCACTATTTTCTGCAGGATTTTCTGCATGAATATTGTATTTGTTTATAGACACACTTTCACGCTATACCTAAGGGCAAACTTTTGAAGTTTCAGGAAGGTTTGTTTCACTCCAGTCTACTTTTTTTTTGCCTGATCAATATGTTGTTATTTATTGTAAACAACTATTCAAGTGTGCATTTTTTAAGTTATGTGTGGAAATATACTTAAAGAACAGGTTGGGCACATGTCGATCCTGTAATGCAATGTCATTTGAATCAAACAGTGATGCAAGTCATCAGATCAAAGAACTGACAGGAGACTTGAGTGATTCCTTTGGCATTGAGTGTACAAACGAGGAGTGAAACTGAGGGAAGGCTGCTTACCATAACATATACTAGTTTTTTCCGGTATGTCCTGAGCTGCAACAGCACAGGAAACACGTGCTTACGCCTGCTTGCGTAGAGACCTCGAAAGACTCCAAGAATCGCCAAGAACAGCACAAATGCAAGTAGAATACGGCAAACCTGGAAAATGTCACATGCAAAAAAATTAAGTGTGAACTGAAAAGCCATTTTTTAAGCCTCACATAAATACGCACAGTTTTAATCAATATGTATCTCTAAGCTAATATATACTATAGTACTATAGATATATTTACTGAAAATCCTGAATTAAAATTTTGTTGCAATTAGAACTAGAATTGTAGATAGCTTAAACGATGACAGGCATTGAAATGTTGATAATCAGAGTGTCCATAAGTTTTTAGGGGCGAAGCTCCTTAAGCCGTAAGTTTGTCCCTTTAAACTCGTCGTGGTTCATGACCGCCTAATTTGATGACTCACTCAGCAGGTGCGGAAGGGTGGACAGACAGACAGATAGAGGAACAGACGTCGGATGGACGGATGGAGAAACAGACAGACATACGGCCAGTTCACAGTTTATGAATAGAACCCTCTGACGCTTTGGCCCACTCATCATCATTCACTCCGTGGATATGCTGCAATTTTTTTTATATTACTCGTAAAAAGGCATGTGCCTTGGTGCTTTGTCTACGTCAGCAAATCCATGTACTCTGACTCCAATATGTGGAACCATTTCACATAGATTGTGTGTATGTTGTTAATGCTGCAGCGTCACAATTTTAAGTTGACAAAAGCATTACTTGTATTGGGATACATGAGACAGCCATATATAAAGAGCCAAATTCAAACAATGTGGTATCGTTTATTTATCACTGCTCTGTGTGGTCATTATAAGTGTTGCCCGTTTGGCCTACTGGACACAAAGTCAATTAATAAGAAGTCCCATTCTCCTTGTGATTCTTTCAGCTAGTGTATGTCTAATTACTAATAAGTAGCTCTGTTGACCACCCCCAGCAATTCTACACCCACATTGTGATACTAGGAATTCTTTCCCAGTGAAAATGTGTCTCTCAGGTAGTTGATGAGAAAGCTGACGCATGGCTGATACAGTTGGCTGGCTCACACTGTCAGTCACGGAAAGCCCTTCAATTGATGCAGACAAGTCCTCATCGCTGCCCAGGTGAGACAAGACGTAGCATCGCTGATTTGCCCGGAAGAATTGGCTAATGCAGTAGCATGTCCCACACAAAAAGAAGATCATCTGAAAATGAAGTCGACGGGCAATGATGAATGCTCACCAGAAAACAATGTTCCCATTAGAACAACTAAAAAAATGCAATAAGGTTCTAGATTAAGTTTAATGTATTCACCTACACATTCTACAATGCTGCACAAAGCTTCTTTGTACAAAATACAGAGCATGTGGTATACAAATTTCTTCGATATATAGAAAATAGTAATAGTTAAGTTTTTCACTGCACTTTACTGCCTTGTTGTAGCTTACTGCCCATATACAAATTTGAAACTGAAATGTTATGCTTTATATTGCAGCAATTGAGGCTCTTGCGGTGGCAAAATTGTGTTTAGAATTGTGACGTATGTATCAGTTATTTGCTGAATGTTGCTGAAAATTGACATTATCATATAATTATTGTGATTCATGAACACTTAGTTCATTCTAACATAGTGGTAAAATCTACTAGTACTATAGCTGCTTTCAAGACAGTTTCTCTAGTCTTTTTTCTTCTCAAAGGTTTACATACAACAGTGCCTAAATATAGAAGCTACAAAGACTTTTTTGTTTTTACCTACCTCGTACACATTCCAAAACCTCAAAAGCAGCCGCCATTTCATCTTCACACTCCTCCAGCACATAGACTTCAACTTGCAGCCAAGGATTGCAATAAGGCAAACCTAGAACAAAACAAAAATATTATTAGAAAATTTTCACACTCTCAATAAAAAACGAAAGGAAGAGAGTAGGACAGGAATATTGATAAGTTGTAATATTAATAGCAATAGCAATGTATTGAACAACGACACAAAGCAGAGTTCTTAGATTTCTGCTGTGTTCTTTTGAGTTAAAGTTTGCTTAAGAAAAAGATTAATATATTTTCTCATGGATGTATAAGCAAAGCAAACATAAACACATTTCATGTGATTACTGTGGTTGTGCTGTTACAGTACCGGTTTGACAAACAGCACAAACACAAGTGGAAAAACACTTAGAGCTGTCCTCAGCTCAGCACATTCTCCAAACAGTTTTAGATAAAGTGACTTCCAAGCCTAAGTGAGGAATAAGTCGCATGCATAAAACCCATCAGTCAGATCAGCTTCCTCAGTATCTACAGCTGCTACAAATTACTGCAAAGTTAGAGCATGCAGACGCCTATGCACTATGTTTCTACAACTATCACCACACCCAGCCGGAAGTGTGCTTTTCAATACGTTACTCTCCACCCTTCCATAATGCATGTTCAAGAAGTCCCCTTCAGGGAGGACACATACTGTAGAAAATTTGAAAGCTGGGTGATTTCGTGGGAGAGATGTTAACATTCACGACAGTAGTTCTGAAATGCAGTGCAATCACGACAGAGACAGAGAGAAAAGGTGAGAAACCACAGCACTGACTCACAAATGAATTTTTACTTAATGTGCCTTCAATAAGCGTTCAGAAACAAGTGAACACTGTGGTTTGTTCTCTTTTCTCTTGGTCTGTGTTCTGATTGTGCTGTCTTCAAACATGTCCAAGCAGAATACACCATCCGCATTCGTGGGATGCATAAAAACTCATGAACATAAAGCCAGCATCCTTCACTTATTTATTCATTTTTGCACCCCCGCAGATCTCATACCGCTTGAACTTTAAAGGGAACCAAATGACGACGAAGTTATTTTTTCTCCAGAATTGCTCCTGTAATTGTTATATCGAAAAATAAATTACCAGCAAATAGAAAAATAAACCAAGAAGTCAGTTGTAAGACTTTTGTGTTCATGTATTTTAATGAACTATATTAATGGAGTCTTACTGTAAGAAAGCTTTTCATTAATTTAATCAACATTTGTACAACTCTTACACATAAGGTCTGTTCGATTCACGTGCACCGATTGGAACTGATTCACGGCTGTGCACACGAAGTTCAAAAATTGTGCATTGCGAGTTCAATGGTGCAGGCACAGTGCGACACCCGAAACAAATGACTATGTGCCAATAAAGTGCTGCCCTTATTTCTGTTCGCTTAATTAACATCGTTCAACTAACACTGACCGATGGCGAACCGCACATGCGGACAATTTATGAGGCGCAAACATCTTGGCAAAACACAACGCGTTAATAAGGCGGGTACGGCACCTACGCCTAAGCGCTGCGTCGTCTGCTCAGCTGCACGCGCGGCACCACCAAGCTGGCACTATCAGCGTAGGAGGTGCAGAAAAATTGTGAACCAGTGCAGCACCTCTTCTTCCCCTTTTGAAATGAATGGCAGGGTTCAGAGGTCGTCAATGCTGCACCGCTGAAACGAATGGCAAGGTGCAACACCTTGCGAACTGGTTCACGTAGTGCAGGTGAATCGAACGGACCTATAATTACAATGAGGAAAGCGAATGCTCAGCCTTATTCATTAGCTGTCACACAACACTGCAGGCTTATCTTCACATCATTGGGCTCTTCTAGTGTCAGGCGTCACTATAGCTACATACTACTGTGTAAATTTAAGGGCTTTTTTTCTTGATAGAAAATGAGCCCTTTAACTTAAGACTTCTTTTCTTAACTCATTGTGAAGGTCTCATTCTGGCAGACTTGGTGCCTTTACGTAGTGTACGAGAGATAATTGGTCAGCTGCCAGCTCATAATAAGATCACATGCTGCGTGATGCCAACAGGCAAATAAAAGTGTTTTACACTTGCCATAATGGCTACAAGTGGTGCTGATTTGACACTCCCACATTTAAATGCACTTATTGTGGGAGCATTTAAATGCGCATTTCTATGCGCATACTCTATAATGCGCATACTCTATAAAGTGAACGGTGGGACGATCGCCGCAGTAGCTTAGTGGTAGGGCATTGGGCGCATCATTCGAAGGTCACAAGTTTGCTTCCTGCTGGCCGCAAGTTACCTTTTCTCCCACTCTTCTTTCTTCACATATACATTACGATTACTTCTCTTGTACTTTTTTGGCACTATTTTCTAATAATTGTCATCCATAAGTACATGTTGTAGCTTGAAGTATGCAGTTATAACACCCGACTGCTTCATTCTCAAAAAAAACTTGAGGATAGATCAGTAGTACATCCTGTGACAGTTTATACTGCGTCTGCTTTTTTTCTTGCCCTGATAATAAGATACTGAGAAATGTTTGGAGTTGGCTTTCCTACAAGGCAGAAGCTTAGGGAAAGGGCGAAAATTAAAGAGATGAAATGTTATTGAGCAGAAGTTGTTGCTGGAGTCAACATTCTGACAATGGGACAACAAGTTGACAAAGATGAGTCGACTATATGAATTGTTGGCTCCAAGAACATTGTTCTTTCAAGGATTTTTCAGGTGACTTACACGTGATTTACAACAGCTCAAAGGCAGTCAGCCAAACTGATGATTGAATTGGTGATTACTTGGCAGTCTTTGCTCTCGTACCATAATTATGACAAGCAACATTCCATCCAAAAAGATGTGCCAAAGTGAAATTAGGTGATTAGATTTGTTGAATGCATAAGCTGCCATAATTTGGGCAATGGTGAGAAAACGAGCTCAATGCTTCTTTAAAATAATGCACTTCCATAGAAAATGAAAATAGAAATTTATCAAACTACAGTTTACAGAAAAATGCATAGTAGGATCTTCAGACTTCATTTTATATTGAACAATGCTTTAACGGCAATACACATGAAGAGATCGGAGCAGTCCGTCTCAATGCTGTTGGTTATTCCAGCAAGAGAACTCAAGGTCCTCGATCCATGCGTCATCCATCCTTTTCATTCTTTCTTGCATGTGCTATCTTAGCTGTTATTAACAGGCACCCTGAATCTGCCCCTGTTTTTTGCTTAGTCCTGTGTATAACGACACACATTCTAGTTTATGCTACTTACACTACATTTCAGAAGGATATGTTCAAGTAAAAATCGCACCTCTGAAAATCCTGCCGTCAGCACCCAGTCCGAGCAAGAGAGGAGGTGCGCAGAAACAGAGACGTATAAATTGGTCCGATTACAGGCACACGTCGAAGCTACAGCCACAGAGCTTAAAAAGAAGACAGCAAACAAATGTAGTCAGTGGTGATGTATCGAATCCAGCTGTTATTGGTTCCTCCTATACTGTACATTGAAAGAATAGAGAACAAATCTAAGCGGCGAAAATCCCAGTAGCGTTTGGGCAGCCAAGAAAACATAATATTCAAATCGTAAAAAATTTCTCTCATTCTATTTACTATCACACCCACTTCCGTACATGCTCAAGCACGGTTATTTTGAAAGCTTTAGCATTCATCTTCACCTGGTCTCATCTCGTCATGACTGCTTTCTGCTCAACATCATTGCTGCAGCGGTTCTTATATGGGAGTGCGTTGACCCCACAGGGGTCGCAAGGTCATCTGTGGGGATCTGCAAAACTCATCCTGAAAACTAAAAAAAAAGCTAACTTTTTTGCAGGCACAACGTGTCTCATGCAAGTGGACATTTCTTGTCTTTTTTTGTCTCATCTATGCATTGTGGCAGAGCTTATGCATTGTGGTGGAGCTGAGAAGAGCAAATACAGTTATAAACTGGTTGGATGGAGCTGAGATCGTACTTATTGACAAGCCGCTGAGGTCAAACTGTCCTGGCACCTTAGTTTCACCATTATTTTTCTAGGAGAAATAAATGCTTGTTGTGTTAACTAATGATGCTTAGTAACGTAGCATTTGGGGCGTGTTGGTATGTTTGGTATGTCATACTGAAGTTTTTAGTGCTCAGAAAAACATGGACCAAAAAATACGTGACACACATGCAATACTACCTTGCAACAATATTTATTAACAAACATTGTTGCAAATTAGCCCCTGTGCGTAAGTCACGTCTTCCTCTGTTCGTGTTTTCTCGTGTGCTTCAAACTTCAGTTTAACTCATGACACCTATATTTTAGGGGCGAAGCTCCTAAAAGCGTGGGTATGTCCATCTCTTATATGTTTGTACGCGACCAATATTGCACTAAGCCCCATCACCGACCCACCACTTCACTGACCATAAAGCAAATACTGTTGAGAAATAGCCAATATGAAATGAAAGATAGTCGTGTACTTGTATCCAGGTGCGTGTTAAGGAACCATAGATTGTCCCACTGTGTCCATTCCTTGTTTGTACATGACCGCCTCTAGTTCCACGTTTGCAAACTGCCCACTACTTTGTTCTTGGAAACATCACACTATGCCTTATCACCTATACACCACTTTACCGACCAAAAAGCTATTATAATGAAGGGAAACGTAAGCAACATATAGATACCACTTATGAATTATAAAATTTCTTGTATAAGTATATACAGTGTTTGTCACATCTTTGATGATATAGTGGGTGATGTTCATGGATGATTTACGGTTTAGAGATGAAACTCTCCAGCGTTTCGCCCCACTCATCATCATTTACTGCGTGGATATGATGCGATTTTTTTTACTCTCACTGTAGGGCGTCCCTCATCACTTCCACTAATTTACAAGGATTTCTCACAACATTCATGGCTGTGAACCACTGAGCTAGTGTAACAACACACTGCCAATTAGTCTCCTTCTTGAAAATTATCCATTACTACGGGTTCACCTGAGTATATTGAGGGCATGATTGAAGAGCTGAAATTCAAGTGTGGGATTCCGCTTGTCCATGCCATCTAAACGTTTGTGACAACTGAAAGGAGAAAAAAAATGATGATGGGTGATCATTTTGTTCATTCAGGTAACAACATCAAAAACAAGCTCACTGGTATTGTGAATTAACATTGCGTGCCTTTACTAAAGATGTGTGATGTCTAAATAGCAGGATCGACAACCAGGCGGTACTGTTTGAACAAAAGACCCGTCTGTGTAAAAAGATTGTTGAAACATCTACTGGATGATGCTTTCATTGCTCAGGTGATCCCTACAAGCTTCAATTTTTCGGTTAACTGTCTAGTTTTTTCTTGCGTGTTATCAATACTCACACCTATAGAACCAAGAATAATTTCACCTATGCAATCATTACTTCAGAAGCAAGAGATATATAAGCAATGCTTCATAATTAAAGCACACTTTCTGCTAATTTGTTAGCAATTAACAAAATTAATAAAAAAAGTAGCTTTAGCTAAAAATGCTACATGAGGCAGCAGGCGCGTAGCCAGAAATTTTTTCGGAGAGGGCACCTTGATTTCCGGAGAGGCACCCTCATGAAATGGCCATTTTTTGCTCTCTATGCCATGGCAAAAAAAAATTTCAGGAGGGACACGTGCATGATGTGCCATCCTCTTGCTACGCCCCTGCGAGACAGTGCAAAGTTTTCAAACTTCACTTCCCCATTAAGTGCAGTAATTGTTCTCAAATGATTGGTGTGCAGTAGCAAGCAATACAAATAATGTTGCCACTTATAAACAGTTACGTTGAAATTCATTACTAAATTTTAAAATGACCCAGCTTGTAAAATGCACACACAGTGCATGTAGCATTTTGAAGTGAGCGTAGGGTTGAAGAAGCAATTCATCAAAGAGCAATGAATTTTTATGGGGTTTATTGTATCGATACAACAATGCTTCTAGAGTAACAATCATTGACTGTATAATAATGAGAACCAACATACATTGCGAATTCTCATTAATACTGTGTCCAACAAAGAAAAACAGGCCCTAGGCATTTCCATTTCTTTCTTTCAGTTATTTAGTGGGTTTCGCGAGAAGTTACTGCAACAATGACGAAAATCTTTGAGTTATATTTTTAAAGTGACAGAGTGAAAGACTCATTTCACAGAAATTCTAGCGCCGGTGTTGTCTCTTGTGAGCGAAAAGTCATCACCTCAACCGGGACCAAAAAATCGAAAAATGTGGAAGGTAAACAAATAATACAAATTTCAAGTCCGAGTGAGGATCGAACCCGGGCTGTCTGCATGGCACGCGGGTGTTCTTTCGCAAAGTCCCAAGCTTTTTTTCAAATCCACTTTAGATAAAGACACAACGTCATATAGTCGAACGAGTTTCTTCAAACCGTCAAATATTGCGTGGCAGAAGCGTGGAATGACACTAAGCACAAAAAGATGTGACTTGAGCAACAAGTGGGAGTTTGAAAGGCCCATTCATTACAAAGTTCTCAGCCATATTTAACTATCAGCAACAGCAAAACTATCAACAAAATTAACTGTGTAGGTTCGTGTGTCACCCTAAGTATTGGTAGTGGGCCTTTCGCTGATTTGCAAAAGAAATAATTAGGGCATAGTCGGCACTTAACAGTGCTTGCAGTAGGCACTCAGTGATGTTTTGAAATGGCCATTGTTACACGCACAGTCATTTGTTGCCTTATGGCACGATGCGCCGAGAACGAAAATAAGCTAGAAGTTCAGAAAGCAATGCACATGCTGCCCGACTAAGTTATTGCAGTCTAGACTTGAACAAATAAACATCCTCCACTTTTTCTTTGCTCTATTGTTGCTGATGAAACTACTAATAATAAAATATCAAGCTCATACTGTATAGCTAATAACAATCTTTCTGTAAAGGCTTAAGAAATGATGTGTTCCAGGGAAACATTTTCATATTGGCTTTTTAAGTATCTTGCAATTTGCTGGTGGGATGAATTATGAAATAATTCTGTGGAAATTCTCAAAAAGGTGTATTTCTGGTACTCGCAAGCTGATGAGTTGTGTAATTTTTACATGTAATCAAGTGACAGCTTTGCCTTTTATTTTCTTTTTTTAATGCTTTTATAATAATACTGAACTCATCAATGTAAAATACTGCACAATTGAACAACATAAGTCCTCTCCAGCTGATTATCATGCAGTTCAGAGCTTCGCGCATAGCAGTATGTTACCTTTTGAACAAAGCAGAGCGGGCTGCCCGTGCGAGATGCGGGCACCAAGAATAGTTTGGGGCAGACCTCATGTCTTTGCCTTGAGTGCAGACTCGAGAGGACTGTAGAAGAACTGATCCGGTTGCGAGAAGCAGGTGATGAGAGTCATTGTCACACAGTGTTGTTAGAAGTGGTCTTTCTGGCAGGCTATGTGGTTTGCATTCGACTCCATTCATGCTGCAGCAAGAAAGTAAGCACATGCATCTCTTAAAAGATTGGTCAAAGTAGTGCCATTGAAAAAACAATAGGGCTGATGAGAATAACATTGTGAATATGTCAAAAACATCAAAATTTCAGCAGTGGGCAAAAGCTTGAACCCTCCCCTTCTCTCCCCCCCACACACCTCTGCTTACACAAATGACTTGTGTCATAAAATACTGACTTCAAAATTTATGAAGTTAATGCCAATGAAACATGTCTATGGGACTGCTTCACAGTGGCATCCTAGGGCATTGCCAAGACAATATAGAAGGAGCATTAGCTGAATACTCAATGTATACTTTCTCTTCGGTGTGAATGTGCTGACCAAATTATGATATAGAGGTATTGCTAACGAGCAAGTAAGAGAAAAGACACCTTTAAGATGGATTTGTTTTTACTGAGATTACACACTTCATAACATAAATCAACGACTACATGTGATAGAAAAACTGAGATATGCAAGAAGCTTTGTCAATGCGAACATTGAAGTTGCAGCCATTTCACGATAACAATGCTTATGTCATTCAAACTGTGTTCTCTAATTTTGATCTAGTGTTACATTGCAAGAGTTGCTTTAACAGCCATGAGCTGGAATGAGCAAAGTGGACATTTCAACGTGAGATTTACAGTGGACTGTAGTGACACCCAAGTCTTGACATAAGCGATGGAGAAATGAAACACTCACAGGGTCTCTACATACATTTGCATGAAAAAACTGGAAGGCAAAAGCCATGTCCTTCATCTTTGTTTTTTTTTGTTAGCTGATATATCGACAGGAGGTTTCCAGAGGCCTCGAATAGGAAAAATTGGGGTACTAGTTAATAGAGAATACCTTAGTAACCTGCACATTTCCTATGACATTGCATTGCAGGGAACTCTGAAGGACGATAATGATGTATTTGATTCCCACCCTTCCAAAACTTTTTCGTGTCGAACACTGTTTTGCACTCCCTACAGCATCAAAAGCATTGCAAACTTTCTGCACCACAGCTGGTTTTGCGCCTCTTCTGTGATCTGCCTATTGATCACTGAGGCAGTGAAAAGCAACAATGTGACATGTCATGTCAATGTGATGTCATTATGATGTCACAAGTTTTGGTTATGTGTGACACCATGATAAGATCAGTCCGTGGTGATGAAATTGTGTCACTCAAGTTGAGGCTGCTGATGGCGGTCAATTCTCATTTATGATGATTGATTGATTGATTTGTGGGGTTTAACGTCCCAAAACCACCATTTGATTATGAGAGACGCCGTAGTGGAGGGCTCCGAAAATTTTGACCACCTGGGGTTCTTTAACGTGCACGCAAATCTGAGTACACGGGCCTACAACATTTCCGCCTCCATCGGAAATGCAGCCGCCGCAGCCGGGAATCGAACCCGCGACCTGCGGGTCAGCAGCCGAGTACCTTAGCCACTAGACCACCGCGGCGGGGCTCATTTATGATGATGCATCTACAAAATAACCACAGATATCCGCAGGCTGTCCATTATAAATACCAGTCTCCAGCCATTCAGATATTCAACACGAATAGCCAATGATCGTACTGTTTCCCTGTAACTGTTTTCTGGACGTCCAAACTGAATGTCCAATCAGACATTCAGTTTTGAACGTTGACTAACTGTCCATATAGCGACATACCAAGAATATGTGCACTTGTAGATCATTTATTGCAAAGTTAGAATGCAGTGAAAGTATTGATACAGATAACAGTTTAGCCCCGCCGCGGTGGTCCAGTGGCTAAAGTACTCGGCTGCTGACCCGCAGGTCGCGGGATCGAATCCCGGCTGCAGCGGCTGCATTTCCGATGAAGGCGGAAATGTTGTAGGCCCGTGTGCTCAGATATGGGTGCACGTTAAAGAACCCCAGGTGATCGAAATTTCCGGAGTCCTCCACTACGGCGTCTCTCATAATCATATGGTGGTTTTGGGACGTTAAACCCTAGATATCAATCAATAACAGTTGACATCTTATGCTCGTCCTCAAAAGATACAAAAAGCCTCGTTTGCTTGGTAGCATCCTAAAAATGTTTCTAGAACATTGTTTTCGAGATTATCTTTAAAATGTTCTCATGCGGACCTGATTAGGACAGCAACCAGCTTGGCTGTTTCGGAATGCAAGTTACACTATTTGTGCAATAAACACCATTTAACGTCAGATTTATTATAATTAATATATCTAGCAATATCGCAAAAGCATGATTGCCACTGCACACTTTTTGCCTCATTTCAAATAAATACACATGGCTTCAATATACAATGCTTGGTTATTCCAATTGTATAAAATGCACTAATTAAAGGAACAATAACACTCGCAAAGCTAAAATTTGGCTATATATATTAAAGCTTTTCGAGTTTCTGACCCCTCGAAACACAGTTGCCACTCGGGGTTCAGACAAAAAAAAAGTGGAACTCTAGTGGCTGTACCAGTCTTCACAGGTTCCTTTCTTTTTGCTTCTTTTCTGCTTCTGCACTTCAAAGCAGCATGCCAAGAGGCTGCACGTGACAAGGCCCACCCAGGCATGAACACTGGTGAGTTCTATTCGGTTTTTCGAAAACGTTTCAGTTGTAATTTTGTTTATTGAATGACTATTTTGCTGTAATTAAAAATGCCGCGCCGATGCATGTGTTCATCAATGAGCATAAACAATGACCTCGCAGAGCTGTCATGAAGCTGTCCAAGCCCGACCAAGTGCACAAAAATGTATATTCTGGGCTCGGCACAGTATCTATTAGTTGCACCCAACTTCTAGACACAATGAACAGATGGCGCACAGCCCTTTGCTTAATGGCGATTCTGCCAGTCTTATTAATGAATGCACATGTGGTGCATCAGCAAGTTGCCGATCTAGTAAGTGGTCTAATCAACAGTGACTGGGGCAGTGACGACATGAACTTGTTGCCACCAGCCTTTTCGTTGCAGCATGTTTATGTTGCAATAAAATTGCATGATTAGTTCATTGTGTAGATTATGACTGTCGACTAAGTTGAGGCATCATGTCTCAAGACGACGAAATCAGTGTGCCTAATTTCTGGCAAAGATTACATGCGTGAGTGGTAGAATTGTGGTGCTTGCACATTGTGGTCGTGGTCACGCACTGCTGTCAGTTTCACGGAGCCGCTCTTATTTCTTGTCACTACCCTTATCTGATAAGATGCTCTTGCAAACTTCAGGTAGGTCCCTTAACATCAGTGAGCTGGCAGGAGGGAATTTTCACCATTTTGGGACTATAGCAAACTGCTTGAATGTACACGTTTGCCTAATGAGCTCAGTCTATGTTTGAATATTTATGGTTTGCCACTATCCACGAGTTCAAGAGCAATCTTTGGTCGTATCTGGAATTAAAAAAACCAAAAGCCTTTTGTTGAGAGTTTTTTTTTTCAGCACAACGGAACTACAAAATGCAAGTGCCTTTTTGTGGCACTTTCTCGAAAAAATAAGAGACTGCTTAATGGTGTGTCAATTACTGTGAAGCTGCACAGCCTGGTACATAATGCATTTGCCAAAATCTCTATCCTATAGTATATCAGGAGCCACACAGGCTATCTCATCTGCTCAAATTTCATCATGTAAGGCACATATACTGCAGGAAGAGTTTGTCTTCTGACTTTCTAAAATGCTGTCCACACTGATCATAAGAGAGGCTCCATGCTGTGTGTAATATCATGCGGCGTGTCCGCTGCATGGAGAACACAAGGCATGGCGCTGAAGCGCCGGCCGACACAGATATGCAGCAGCTGGTAGCCAAGCAGGAACTCCCTTTACTATGTACACGAGCATGCTACTATATATATATGTACAATGCCCTTTAGCGGGCCAAACAACCGGTTGCAAACCGGAACCAAAACCTGAACACCACACTGTGCTTGCGAAATCTTTACAGTATATTTAACTATTGTCCTCACAAAACTATTTTGATTTTTTTTAGGATCGGTGGAAGTACACTCTGATTATTCTGATGAATGAATACTATTGAGTGCCTTGCCCCCCTTATTATTTGAAGGATTTTATTGTTGGTTTTGATGGGCGGGGCATCAGAATAAGTACATTACAGAAACTGCTTGTTTTCGTGCTTGCCTAAGCGGTTGGCGCAGCCACGTACCTTGTGTGGGCATCGTCTGCATCGCCACTAGCGCATTTCTATACTATTAATACACAACCATGCTCTAACGTTATCCTCACATAAAAGTAAAATGTAAAACACAGTAATTCAGCATACAACTTATTCTGGTGGGTAGCGTAGTCGGTATGCGAAATGTCCCAGAAATGTTTGAATGGGTAGCACAGTTTGCACGCAAAATGTCCTGGTGGACCAATTTGAGTATGTTTCAACCCCCTATCAATTCTAAAATAGTGCCAGAAATGCTCTGGTGAATAATTTGTGGATTTTAAGAGAATGTACTGAGGCCGTACAATAGGATCTTTTTTGGACTCCATCCGCACTAGTTGAGCATGTTCCCAGGACGTTCAAACGTCCTCACGAAAATGTTTTAAATATGTACTGCAGATGTGTTTCTGTTGTCTGGGTGGTACACTCGATGTCCTGAGGTGGTCCTCATATGGTACAATCAGACAACACTCGATGTCCTGAGGTGGTCCTCATATGGTACAATCATTCTCCTCGCACAGTTCTCATTGACCTTGGTACTTACTGAGGACGACACAAGCTGGTTTCACCCGGAAACGTATTTTCAAGTGCTTACTGAAAATAACACTTTATTCTGAAAAAGTAATTTGAAAGACGTTTTGGAGAGGACAAAGGCAATGCACTAGCATCGGTTCAAACGTCTTTTCGAGTGTTTTCTGAGGACAACAATTGGTCCGGAAAAGGTCCTGTCAAAGACCTTTTGGGGATGACAAAAACGTTGCGCTGAGCACTTACATATGATTCCTCAAGACCTTTGTGCACCAAGTAGATGCATCTCATATGTGAAAACTTTCTCCACACATTCGTTTCATATGTAGTCATAAAGTTATTGTATATTTTTGCCTCGTTTTTTTTTGGCAGCAAGTTTTCAAATTTTGTGTTCTGCCTAATGAGACACATGTAATTAATTGGCTAAGGTATCGAACCAAGTATTGTGGAATGTTCATTTGAAAGAGTGTGCTTTTAAATCTCACAGCCTTAAATTAGTCATTATACGTTGCCGTAGCATGTAATAACAAACTAGCAGCTGGCAACCATTGACCATGCAGCACCATTCCGGATAGTCAAGTAGCCAAGCCATTCCAAGCCAACTCACTGTCAAAATAGGGTCTGTCAGGGAAGGGGCAGTGTACTAGTGAAGGTTCGTGTCCTGTGTTGTTTGTGTGCATGGTTAAAAGCGAGATATGTGTGAGAGTATAAGTCCTAGATGACAACGGAAGGTAAATTTTCGTGGTTGTGAGTGCACCGGGCTGCTCAACATTCAGACTGATCATGGATGTATTGTCACCAGCCGACCGTGGTGAAGGGTGGTGAAGGGTGGTTTGAAGCAGCATGGAACACCAGCAAATCACAATCAATTGTGCTTAGAAGCAGCCTGGTCCCAGCGTGAAAGGATCGATGTCTGCATCTGACACATGGCCTGACCTCCGGCAAATCAAGTCAACGCCCGTGTCGAGTGTACTGGTAGGCTGTCAGAGCAGAGCCTCTAACACTAGTGAGGACACTGTGTCGAACTCTCGAGGAAGATTAGGAACGTGATTGACTGAGCTATGTTGACTGCCTTGATACAGCTTTTTTTTTCAGACTATACACAAACTCGAATGCCTGACAAGGCTGTCAGTTGTGATTAATTGCTGGTAAATAAATAAATTTCAGTCAACAAGCTTTGTTTGTTTTACTATATTATTCGCGCACTGTCACCTCTCTGTTGATTGATACAGTACATATACACGAGACCTCGCAGGTGTTTTTCTTTTGATGTATAGAAATATCATGAATAGAAGTACATTCTAAGTAGTATCACTGTCCACAGTACCGAACCAGCCACGCTATCATTGTTCTGAAAAGATACTGAAAAAGTCCTGAAGTGTTGTTTTGAAGATGTGCTGACGTTGTTATATGTATGGACAAGGGGACGGGATTAGTGACATTCTAGTACCATAAGGGGACATTCTGGGGGTGTCATATTGTTCACACGGAGGCAAACTGAGGACGTCCTGAGGCTGTGTTTGTGTTGTCTGGGTGAGGAGTAGATGTGATTTTTTGACCCGGAAACGTCTTTTCGAGTGCTTTGTGAGGACACTTTATCCTGAAAAAGTCATTTCAAATAACTTTTGGGGATGACAAAAGCAATGCACTAGTGCCGAGTCGGGCATCTTCTCGAATGTTCTCTGAGGACAAAAGTTGGTCCTGAAAAAGTCCTGCCAAGGACTCTGGCGATGACAAAAGCATTGCACTGAGCATTTAAACATAACTTCTCAAGACATTTGGGCACCAAACAGGTGCATATAACATGTGAAAATTTGCTCTGCCAATTCATTCCATACAGTCATATAGCCATTACATATTTTTGCCTCATTGCTTCTCTTTTGGTAGAAAACTTTCAAATTATGTTTTGTTCAATTAAAGACATGTATTTATTCAGCTTGGGTATCAAACCTGGTATTGTGAAAAGTTCATTTGAAATAGTGTATTCATGACACAGATTTAAATTAGTAAATATACGCCACTGTTGTGCAGCATGTTAACAAGCTAGCAGCTGACAACCATTGGCTATGCGGTGCCGTTCTGGATAGTCGAGTAGATGTGTCGGGGAACGTGCAGTGTGCTAGTGAAGGTTTGTGTCCTTTCTTTGTTTGTGTGCACCTTTAAAAGTGAGCTATGTGTGAGAGTGTAAATCGTAGACGACAACAAGATGTCAATATTCATGTTGGTGGGTGCACGGTTTCGCTCAACATTCAGACTGATCATGGATGTATCGGCACCAGCTGACCGCAGGGAGTTGCACTTCAAAGCAGTCTAGAACACTAGCCAATCACCATGAATTGTTCCAACATGATGGGATCGACTTCTGCATCTGACATTTGGCCCAACCTTGGGCAAGTCAACTTAAGGCCCGTGTCGACTGTACTGGTAGGCTGTCAGAGCGGAGCCTCTAACACTAGCGAGTGTATTGGGCACGATTAACGTGGCGATGACACTCTGCAAACTTTCAAGGAGCATTACAAACATGGTTGATTAAGCTTTCTTGACTACCTTGATATTGCTTTTCTTTTTAGACCATATGCGGAGTCCGATTCCTGACATGGCGGACAGTTAATTGTGACTAATTACTGTTAAATAAATAAATTTGAGTCAACAACCTTTGTTTGCTTTACTGTAATAGTCGAGCATTGTCACCTCTCTGTTGCTTGATACAGTATACATACACGAGGCCTGACATGTGTTTCCCTTTCGTTGTATGTAAATACCATAAAAAAATGAATCTCAAGTGGTATCACAGACTACAGCACCAAACCGGCCATGCAATTGTTCTGAAAAGATACTGAAAAGCACTGAGGCATTGTTTTAAGGATGTGCTGAGGCTTTTATGTGTATGAACGGACAAAAGGACTGGATTAGTGCCATTCTAGTACCATAAGAGGACATTCTGAGGGCGTCATATTGTCCTTATGGAGGCATACTGAGGATATCCTGAGGTTGTAATTGTGTTGTCTGGATTGTGCACCTTTTTTAGATGTGTGTGCTAAAGAGATTGGGTTTTCTCCCGTGCTTGTCAGTGTACATGCATTGTGATTACTAGAACAACATTGCTACATACACGCGCGAGTTGGGTTTGTTGCTAATAACTTCCTTTATACAAACCGCAAAAAGCCAATTGCTACTGCCTAAGAAGTCATTGCATTGGTAGGCGGAAAGGCATTGAACACTGGAATGTTGTAAAACTATGAACAGACTTTCACAAGCTCAGCTGTGGACTGAGTTATGTGCTTCTTAGCTTTGATATATAAGTTGGCAATAAAGGTTCGATAGCTCTAAGAGGCACGCTTGGACCTCATTTTTATAAGAATTCATTTGCAACAGAAAAGCTCCAGTGGAAAACAGACAGGCCTTCGAGTTGACTGAGTGTGCAAATTTGTTACCTTTGTACATCTGATGTACAAAGGTGTGTTGGACATATAATGTACATTTGGGGAGATCTGATGGATGTCCAGAATATCCGAAATGTATGTCTCATCGTATGCCTACTAGATATTACATGGGTAAGGTTCTTGTCCCAAAGCACACAGCATTGGCACTGACCACAGCAAAAAAATTCTCAATACACCAGGGCCTTCCTAAAACATCATGCATGACTGGAGTTCTTATTTAAGAAACTAATTAAGCAATTTGCCCTACAACTGAATTCCAGGGGAAGCATGCACAGCACATCAGTGAAAACAGTAACAAAACTACCGCACCTTCTGAAAATGGGAGAGAGTGGCAAAAATGGTTTTTGAATTTGAAAAGATCTTATCAAGTTGATTATTTTTGCCACTATCCAGCAAGAGACACACAAAAATCGCCAAGCAAGCAGCATATTGAAAAACCCCCTTTGCAGTGTACCTAGCGATCGTCACTAATCCCACCAAACATTCTGTGGTTGCCATCTATTACCGGTATAAAGAGTACCACTACTGATAAGATACTGATGTACTTACCTATGGATGAGCTGCACAATACTCTGATGCTGATGGTACAAATCTTCCACACCCTCACTTTTGCTGTTTGCCAGCAGTACCATTATCAATAATGCAGAGGAGATGAAGTATCTGTAAATTAAACACTAAGCATGAATGAACATTCTTAAAAAATATACTAGTTGTGACTGTGTGTGTGATAACGCAGTCTTTAGGAAACAAATATATCAGATACTTCATATAATTAGTTTATGTGTAACAATAAAAAGTACTTTACATTCAGCTGTATAGTATTTATATGAATGACAAAATTCTCATGCACAGTGGTACAGTTTTTTACTCCAGATATCTTGTACAAATTTCATTACTCATAATTTTCATAAGCCAGTAGTTGTAATTTGCATATTCTGGCATACATGGCATCAGAATCAAAAGTTGGGCTACTTGGATATGCATGGTATAACTGTCGTTCAAGCACTCAAGTCAACAAGAAGGAAGAGAGGGCAAGCGCTTGTCTTCTCTTCATTTCTGTTTATTCGTGCGCTTGAATGACAGTTATACTATACATAGCATGGCAGCCACAAGGATGTTTGATATTTTGGCGGTATGCTTTACTTAAATAAATTATCACTGTCTTGAATTTCTCTCTTTTTTACAGATGGGCCATGTCATCCCCAATTTTATGCTTTTGTACTTTATTGCAATAGCAAATATGTGGATGCTTGGGACACTTTTGAGAAATTGCCATCCTCACAATTTTCTGTAGAGGGTGCACATACAGTTTATAATGCAGAGGGCTGTAGAAAATCATTAGGGTGCATTTGGCTGTAAAAAGAATGAAGCATCTGGTGGTTGAGTAACATTGGTAGGAGAGCAATGCCAGCAGCGATGCCAGCACCAGCACAAAGCACTTCGCTCTGTGCTGCTGGCATGAGTTCTGCGTGCACACTTACATTTCACACCAGCAGAGACAAGGATGACGTGACACATAGATCGATCCTTCACTAGCATGGCCAACAGCCTGACAAGTGCACCCGAACTTGGGCACAATGGTTGGTACAGTGTACAGGTGCGAGCAAATATAATGACAGCTATCCCACTGTGCTGGCTTGTCACCAGCCACATTGCTTATGACTACGAGGCAAGCCTGTAGCTGGGTTAGGGGGGCAAAATAAGATCCATACATCTATGTCTATCAATAACATCTAATCAACATCCCAATAATATGCCATCCTTACAGTGTTAAGAGCCTACGTATTATTAATGTCGTATGCACTTCTCTCTTAGACAAAACCTAGACGTTGCAAATGATGTCGCATATACGTGCTCTCAACATCAAATGTATGGCAAAACTTTTTCTTCCAAAACCGCTTTAGTTTACATTTAGATTGATAAATATATATGAATATATTTTAGCTGATAATGAATAGTCAAGATGATTATTTGATGATGATGATAAATAAATATTTTCTTGCAAAACCTATGCTTAACTTATGCAGGTTAAAAAATGATTTTGCTATGTGTCTGAAGCAGGCAAATCTTTCATAAGCATGCCACACTGACATTATGCCATGTGCCAATCACCTCTCTGTTGTTACACACGCTCTCCTTCTAGTGCAGATGGATGGATGCTATGAGTGTACATTTTATAACATTCATGGCATTTATAGCACATTGAACATCATTATTGTCACATTCTGGCTTCGACGTGGCAACTGCGGGCGCTGTTTGAAGCTTTAGCTCCCACAGCATTGCACAGGAGTTTTATGACCAGCAGAAGAGTACTGAAGGACTCCGATACCATGAATACCTCTTTTCCTCTGTGCTGCAGTTGCTATATATGTCCTCCAGATGCCAGTGAAGTTAAAAAAATGCTTATGTGCTGTTTAGAAATGTGTGAAAAGATCTTATTGCTGCAGTCTAGACTTCATGTGGAGAACTGAGACAATTGCAAATTATTTTTCGAAGCATCGCTACAATTTCTAAAGCAAGAAAAGAAAGGTGTAGCAGCTGTGTCAGTTTTCAATAGATACCTGACCTGAACAATGTTTATGCTGTTGAAGATAGGAGGTAATACGACAATGAAGTTGGAAGTTGTAAGTGACCATAGAAGGTGCTGCAAAGAAACTGAAATAAGAGAAAAATGAGCGACTCTAGTCATACATCTATATTAATGCTCTAAAAAAAGGGGCAGCTATGCCATACTAGTGTGAAGACTGAAAACAGTGAAGCTGGTGGCCTTTTCCTCCTTCTCACTCTCACATGAATACTTGCCTTCAATTCCCTTTCCCACCCTTTCCTTCTCTTCCTTTCTCCTTACTCCTCACTTCTTTTTGCCACCTTCTTGTTTTACTAGCCTATGTACATAGCCATATGATCTGCTTTTTTTCTATCCTATTGTTTGTTTGTATCTCCTTCTTCCTCCCCAAATTTATTTGCCCTTGTGTTTTTCTTTCACTAGCTCTCTCTTTTTCTTAGTTTTTTAGGGGCAAATCTCCTTAATGCGAGGGTCTGTCCATCACTTGTATGTATGTATGTAGTAGTAGTACATAGCCATCAGTAGCCACTGTTGCGAAGCCACCTACGAAATCCCACCGCTGACCTCCACTGTTGCGAACGACGGCGACGCCAACACGGTCCCGAAGGCGCCACTGCTTTCAACTCCGCCGGGAAGGTCACCAGCCGTTTGGTAGCGTATGTTTCTCAGCTCGCGACTGCTTCTGCGCAGAGCTGATAAGACGAGCGGACGAGACGACGGTGAGTTAAACAAGGTTTATGTACAGCATATATACAGAAGCGTTACAATTTCGGCACTGGGGCGGACAGAGACTCGAAGAGCCGAGCTCTCCTCTCTAACACATAGGTCAGCTTTTCGCCTAAAACCGCCGACTCACACACATGTCGGCTCTCCGACACGGGGACTCCTCTCTCGTAGGACCGCCGATCGCGACGCGCCGCAGGGCTTCTTTTATTTGCACCGGGTCCAACCAAAATGTCCAATCAGAAGCGCCGCTGGTCGTCAGGGCAGATTCCTCCAGTGGGGTCGCCGCTGGGCCACGTCAGACCCCCAGACACGAGGATGCCGGCTCGCTGTCACGTGCGCTGCTGACTCACTGCACGTGTGCAAGAGAGGCGCCGCGCGTGTTTACGCCGTTGAGTTGTTCGCGTCAGGCGGACTGCGGGCTGGCCTTGACCCAGATTGCCTTTTTCAGAGGCACGGACGTTTGACGAGGACTCGCTGGCATAACAGCACCCCCGCCGCCAGACAATGCACCGGAAAGACGAGCTGCTTCCACGGGGCTCGGATGTCAGGTGCGCTCGTTCGCCAGGTCCCTCCAGGTTCGCCTCCAGGGCCATGGGGAGAATACAGCTCCAGACTGTTCCGGAAACACATCCCATTTTGGACGACGGATCTCAGCTCCACTGGCTTGTCGCCACAACTTGCTGGCCAACTTCGCTCGTCTCTTCTGACCATCTTCGGTTTCAGCACTTGACGATGGTTCTGCAACTTGCTAAGAACGGTTCGACAACAAACAACACACGACACAAGCAAGTGCCCTCGGTCACCCGACAGAACACCAGACAAAGTATAGTACAACATATACCTAGCTACGTGTCTATCTGAATTTGGTTCCCTCTACATCAAGAGGCACATGTGGGACACAAGACTCTTAAAATGACAACTCCATTTTTTTTCCCACGTACAACAACGTAACGAATTAGAATATCACATAAAGTTGGCCCCTTGAGATCACTCTGAACGAGAGCGCTCAGCCCAGGTCGTGATGAGGTCAAAATTTTGCCCCGAATCGCCAGCGAGAAACCGAAAGGTTGAGAAGTTACTAGCTGGAACGCACTGCTCAATGCACCTTCATTAGCGTTTACCTTTCCTTTATTTTTTTTTTTTTTGATAGCGAACGTCAAAGTTCCGCTGTGGAGCAACATGCTCCACTTCAGTAACCGGCCACTTTTAGGCGACGATACCTATGCGGCACCAAGAGCGGCTCACACTTTCGACGTTGCACAGGGGAACAACGATACGGCTTGCTACGGATTGACTCCTCACCGCTTAGCTCGATATCGTGTTGGATCACCCTCGTGTTTCCGGGACGGTCCGAAAACACGTCTTCAAACGCCAAAACAATCTTTCTCAGGTCCTCCTTCCGGACTTCACTTAACCTAGGCTCTAGGTTTATCTGCTCCCGGATTACTTTCGATCCCCCTTCGATTACCTCACTAGAACTCAAATTTTCTGCTTCCTCTTCCTCTGAAGCATTCAACAGCTGATTTACGACCTCTTGATGTTGAACGTAGGGTTTCATCAAGTTGTAAATTTTGTCCGGCCACCTTCCTAATTTCACTTCATAATTTGTATCGCAAGGCTTCGATAATACTTTGGCGGGCCCTTCCCAATCAACCTCAAGCTTGTTCCCTTTGGATGGCTGCAGCAGCATTACCTGATTATCAACTTCAAAAGCACGCTTCTTCACCGATTTCTCGCAGTGCTCCTTCGACAGCACTTGTGCCGCGTTTTTGTGGCTTTCCACTAGCGCTTCAATCGAGAGGTCCTCACGCTGCTCTCGAATGAGCGTCTCTCGATCAACTCTCGGCAGCTCGCTCCAACTTTCCGCTGCAGGCGAGAGCGTTGCAACCCTCTCGCTCTGATCCAATGGCGCCACGTCGTCTCCCCCAGCGCATACCGCGCCGGCCGCTCCCGCGACGCGCCGCTCGCGTGACTGCTCACATGACTCATGCGGAAAATTTTCTTTCTGGGGTTCCGTCGACCCGCCGACAAGGTCACTTGAGAGTTCACCGCACTGAACCAGATCAAGCTGCCGCGATAGCTTCCGCGCGTGCGATCGCGTGAGGGCCATGCACGCTAAGTTGGAGAAGAACGATTTGCCCTGCTCTTTGAGAAGCTGCTCTGAGTTGTTGGAGAAAAGATAAGGAAAACGATCATCTAGCGCGGCAGACACAGCTGCTTCGGTGCGAAGCTCACCGAACGGGCCTTCAATGACAACCGTGGCGATTGGTAAGCGAACACTCTGCTCCTCGGCGACTTGCCTGATCCACGCGCATTCTCCTGTTAAGTCATCCGGAGACACCAATGAAGGATGGACAACGTCCATGGTTGCCGCTGAATCTCTAAGTGCTCGGCACGTTTTCTCATTCACCCTAATTTCTTGGAGATACGGCTCCAACAACCGCATGTTTTTTTCTGATTCTCGGATTGTTGCGAAGGCAAACTTTTCCTGACAGTTTCTCGCGATGTGCCCTTCCTTTTTGCAGTTGTAGCAGATTAGCGGCTTCCGTTTGTTTTCCGATTCAAATGCCTGTGTGGTAGAAACCTCACCCGATTTCTCCGCTTCTGTTTGCCCTTCCCCTACACTGTCCTTCGTAAGAGACGGGTCCTTCTTGAAATTACGGTGCGGAGCGGGTTTCCGTTGATCAGGTTTCTTTGAAAAGCTCTCTTTTCTCTCATCCTTTTCAACGCGCACTGCCCTGCTGTGCAACTTTCGGCGAGTATAATACTCCTCAGCTAACTCTGCTGCCTTGTTTAGCTGTACGTCCCCAAGTCTGTCCTGCAGCCAAAGCCTGACATTATCCTCGATGCAGCGGTAGAATTGCTCCAATGCAACGCATTCCACCACTCTATCGCAGTCGTCATAAACACCTTCGCCCTTGAGCCATTCAATTAAATCGGCCTTAAGACGAAACGCGAAGTCAACGTGAGACTCATTCCCCTTTTCAGCATACCGGAACCTTTGCCTGAAAGCCTCGGGTGACAATTTATAACGTCTCAAGAGCACTTCCTTAACCTCGTCATAGCTCTCAAACGCTTCCCTCGACAAGCAAGTTATCGCGTCGGACACTTCGCCGGGAAGAAGAGCTAACAGGTTCTGCGCCCAAAGAGACCGCTCCAAAGCGTTTCGCTCACAGACGTGTTAAAACTTGACGAGATATTTCGCCATGTCCTCGCCTACTACGAACGGTGGCAATTGGTCCCTAATTCTAAAGCCGCTCACCCGAACTGTTGGAGAAGCTACGCTAGGCGCCTGTGAACACTGTAGTATTGCCAATTCTATTCGTTTCATCTCGAGGCGTTCCTGTCTCTCGGCCTCCTCGCGACGTTCGCGCCTTTCAGCCTCCTCACGTTCGCGAGCTTCTCGCCTTTCAGCCTCCTCACATTCGCGAGCTTCTCGCCTTTCAGCCTCCTCACGTTCGCGAGCTTCTACTTCCCGCCTTTCAGCCTCCTCACGGCGTGCTTTAATATCCACCCAGGCCTCATCGACTTCCTCAGCCGACACTCCCTCATCCTTCATGATCTCAAGGATCGCTTGCTTTCGTTTCGCACGGCCCAAAGTTATGCCGAGTTCCTCACAAATTTCGATGAGTTCCTTCACTTTAAGGTTCTCTATCGTTCACACTAGCCTCTTGCTGTTTGCCCCTGTTAACAATTTACTTGCCGTACCCACTATAAGTCAACTAGCAAGACGCGCAAGCAATTTTTCACACTCCCGTGTTTACCCCCTCCGCATTAACTTTGGTTTCAAAGCACTTCGACTTTGCTTGAAACGATCAAAGCTCACTACAATGCTTCACACAGCCCTTCTCTAAACTACTACAACCTGAGCTAGAGTAGTCTGGTGAACTGAGGGGAAAACATCAGGCACTCACCGCATCGATGTCGCTGACGCCGGCCGATCCCGCAGCTGCCAACCACTGTTGCGAACGCACCTCCGACGACTTTACGAAGGGCGCCTCGAAATCTCACCGCTGCAACCACTGTTGCGAAGCCACCTCCGAAATCCCACCGCTGACCTCCACTGTTGCGAACGACGGCGACGCCAACACGGTCCCGAAGGCGCCACTGCTTTCAACTCCGCCGGGAAGGTCACCAGCCGTTTGGTAGCGTATGTTTCTCAGCTCGCGACTGCTTCTGCGCAGAGCTGATAAGACGAGCGGACGAGACGACGGTGAGTTACACAAGGTTTATGTACAGCATATATACAGAAGCGTTACAATTTCGGCACTGGGGCCGACAGAGACTCGAAGAGCCGAGCTCTCCTCTCTAACACATAGGTCAGCTTTTCGCCTAAAACCGCCGACTCACACACATGTCGGCTCTCCGACACGGGGACTCCTCTCTCGTAGGACCGCCGATCGCGACGCGCCGCAGGGCTTCTTTTATTTGCACCGGGTCCAACCAAAATGTCCAATCAGAAGCGCCGCTGGTCGTCAGGGCAGATTCCTCCAGTGGGGTCGCCGCTGGGCCACGTCAGACCCCCAGACACGAGGACGCCGGCTCGCTGTCACATGCGCTGCTGACTCACTGCACGTGTGCAAGAGAGGCGCCGCGCGTGTTTACGCCGTTGAGTTGTTCGCGTCAGGCGGACTGCGGGCTGGCCTTGACCCAGATTGCCTTTTTCAGAGGCACGGACGTTTGACGAGGACTCGCTGGCATAACACCACCCACTCTAGAGACGGTATGTGCCACGTGAGATGCTAGATGGGAGATGGCAGTACTTGGAGTGTTCACTAGATGGACACACGGACGGATGCATGAACGGAAAAACAGACAGACTAGCAGACAAACGGACAAATGGATCGACGTGTGGGCGTACGGACGAATGGACCCACGAATGGACCCACGAATGGACGGACAGACGGATGAATGAACTCATAGACAAATGCACAGACAGACGGACGAACGCATGGATTGACGCATGGATGGTCGTGCCGATGGACGGAAGCAAAAAGGAATGGTTGGACAGAAGCACGGACGGGCTGACGGACGCTTCACCCCACTCGCAATCATTCACTCCATCAATATGCTGTGAATTTTTTTTTCATTCTTTTGCCCCTATAACTCCCATGAATACTTGGACTTCTGGTGTGCCTGCCAAGCCGAATGGTTACAAAAGTTACCTCCACGCTGAGGGTACACTAGTTAAACATCTAATTTTGCAGAGAAATTTTACTTTGTTCAATTTATTTTTTCTCTCCACTTTTATCCTCCTTCCTTCCTTTCTAAAAGGTCTTGCTATGTGATGCAATTGGCAAAGCCAGGCATAGCTGTGCCGAGTGGTTGCTAGGCAACGAATGTTTCTTGGAATGATCTAGTGCTGAACCTCAACTTTTAACCCCTTAACTGCTCTTTTTTTTTTAATTTCCAGTCAAAAAGTGCCCATTTTTTTATTACCGATGTCGAATCTCATTGTACTGAAACGTAGCTGGTTCATGTTTGAAAAACATTTTTCCCACATAGTTGATCAAATCAATGGAATAAAGTTTCTTTTTGAACAATACTTAGGAATTAAACCAGCTACCAACTGCTGACAAAATTTAAAAACCTTATAAAACAAACAGAGACAGATACCACATCTTTCTTCACTTCTGTAGGCTAAGCACCTTTGAGATATTTAACTCAGGAAGCTTCGGGGCTGCATGGAAAATTAAAAAAACACGGAATGATGCAAGGCGGCTCCACTGGTGGGCACTTGCAATGTTCGCGTCCAAGCTGTCTTCACCATTACGAAAGCAGCTACTCAATTCATTGTCAACGCTGTCTTCACTTTTGGGCACACAATATAAACCTTACTCAAATTGTTATCACTTTGAGAATATCACTAAAGCGAATATAGCGTTTTTTTTTTTTTCCTGTTCACGGGCCAGCTATACATGTGTCACGGCCACCGCACGCCGTCTTTCCCTACTAAAACCACACTCCTGCCACAGGAGCAAAATAAATCTTTGAGAAAATGCTCCCATCTGGTGGATGACACACAATGTAAGCTGTAAATGCACGCTTCTCTGCCTGAACACTAGAAGGAAGTATCGATTCTGCTACGACGAGCTCTACTCGTTCAAAGCAGTTTAGTGACAATTTGGGGAGTAGGAGCAGACGTTAAAGGGTTAAATAGCTCTGCCGTTATTATACAGATCATTATAATGACACTGAGCTCTTCAGAGCACAGCTCTTAGGCACCCGCTTCTGCGTTGAGCATTGTCAGAGTAAGCGATAGAGCAAACAAGAATGGAAGAGAGAGAATGCAGAGGGTGAAAGACAGCAATATAGTGAGGAGAGTGCGAGGAGAAGGGAATAACTGTGGCTAGATCACAGGTTCTGAAGTGGCCAGCTGTGGTGCCCAGTAGAAAGTGCCGCCAGGTGTTCGCCAATGCCCTGGCAAAAATGCCAATAAAGAAATCTGTTTGTTCTAAGAGAAATGTCATTAAGTCGATAAGAGCTGTATTGGGACTTTATAGGTCTTATTTTAATTTTATTGGAACCAATTGACCCCATCTTTTTGTCATAGGTAAGACCAATAAGGCCCCTATATGTTGTACCTATTTGTCACCTATAGAACCAATAGACACGTATTGGCACCATTAGGGTTCAATAGGAGACACCTATTTGTCCCCTATAGGACCAATAAATATGTATTAGTACCTATAGACGACAGCTATTTGTGCTTATTGGTACCAATAGCCTGTAATAGGTGAGACATATTTGTCACCTATAGAACCAATAGATAGCATTTATAAGACGAGCAGGTGTGAATTGCCACCAGAATCAAATAATTGTGGGGTTACATGCACAATATTAAATGGTCATCTATATGTATTTCACTTAGTACCAAATCCAACGGAAAGGAAGATTTTGATTTGCTCAATATGTGAGCAAAGTGCCGGTTCTTATTTTCATATTTGAGAGTTCCAAAATATTGCGCCCACAATTTTTTCCATAAATATCTCCAAAAATATTTCACAATTGTGAATTTCAGTAATTTCATCCTGTACTTAACATTGTGATTATTATACTTGCTGGATAAGACCTCGAAAATTAAGGGTCAACTTATCATAAGAGTTGAAAAAACAGTGTTGCTGCAGCTAATATGTTTCAGCAGGAAAACTAGATGTTCGTGTAAACACAGCGGTGTACTGCTGACTTTCAAAGTGTATGCAAACGGGGAGAGGGGAAGAAATAGGCTAATAATAAAATAAGCAAAGCCGAAGTGCACTAGTATATATTGTCACAGCCTGCTTGAATGTATCGTCCTTTTCAGCCGGTGGGCGAATACGGTTCTCTCAATAAAAAAAATCGGCAGATCTCACGTACCTGGGAAATGACGTTATGCGAAGCATGCGGAGGGAAGGTGACTGTGTTGCAATTTTTTATTGAGCGACACGCCATGAAGTGGCGCTAAATGTATGTACAAATATTTCACGCAAAAACATATGTTGAGTTACAGATGTTTATATAACCAGCGATTTGCAGTTGCGCCACGACATCAACTGGAACATGCGCATTAGCAACACCAGAAGCTGATATGAAGCGCTGATGCTCGAGAGGATGCTGGTCCTGGACACTGCTACAAAAATCAACTTCAGCGCATGGCAACTAACCACAGTTGACGTTAACCTGATGTGACTGCTGTATCAAAGGATTACATATGTAATGTTTATAAAATTGGGTAGGCAGCACTTCAATCACTATTGACGTTTTACGAAGATTTGCGCCTATTTCACAAGTAGTTCTGAGACCTAGCGTAGCTCTGTGATAGAGTGCTTGACTGCCACGCAGAATTTTTGGGTTCAATTCTTGCTGGGACCCTAAAATTTATTATTTGCATTCGTCGGGGGTCAACGCTGCCTGTGTCAGATTTTTCTTAACACTGACATTTATTCTATCCTTCGTTGTGTCGACGCTACCGATGTCGGGTATTGCTTTACACTCGCGCGTTAAAATTGCCCGTGCGTGTTCTCGTTGTTCCTGGGTAGATACTACGTGTCAATCATCTGTGGCCCATACCCCTATACCAGTGGCACATACCCATCTGTGGGTATGTGCCACTGTCTGGCGGGAAGTGTCTGACGATGTACGCGATGGGGTTGTGACATTATTCATGTCTTGACCAGTACGTCATATCCGTTAAGCCATCTTACCCTCCCAGGCTAAATTGGGTTCACGCCAAGCTAACGGGGTAACCACGAGAGCACCCAAACGTAAGCAGATAGATAGATAGGTACGCTTAAAGTCACCGAAGTTCGTTAAGAAATCTTCGCATTTAAGACGCGAACAGTACATCTCCCCTCTCCACTGGTTACATTACTTCTCAAGCACTAGTAGCCTTGGTGGCCATAAAAAAACAAGCAATTAATGCTGCATAATAACCAGACTTGCCTGACCAAGCTAAGAGCGCGCTGAGAGACAAATGTGAACAGTTCGGTTCGTGTTTCTTTTTGTCGCCCCTGTATGTAGTAAAGTAGACGAGCTCACTCAAGCACTTGCAAGGTGAACATCGATGTTCGGGTTTGCTGCTGCAGGTTCGTGTACAGCAAGAGTGCCTTATTGTACACGTTAGCACAAACTAAAACGAGAAAATTTTTAAAATTCAAATATGCAGCAGTACAATACAGACTTAAAAAACTAATTTAAAAAAAGCTATGATGTCGCTTGGTGGTGCTGTATGTCTTGCATTTCATTTTTAGTTTTGCCATTGACATTTCGGCTCGCTACCCTTTTTTTTAATCTTCTCATGTGTCAGCAGCTCACTATATTTGAGCAGAGAATAATAATACAGTAAAATATAAAAAAAAACAAGATCTTGTTTTTGTGGTTAATGCAGCATGGCCACGGCAGGCCATGGCGCGAGTGCTCAAGCCAGCTAGCATGCATGCGGGCAGACTACAGCCAACGGCAGCGGCAGCTGGTCTTTGTCGACTGTGTGGTGTGGCCACGAGGTCAGAAGTTTGGTGTAGTTGCGTTCGAGTGTTTAGGAGTATAATTTGCGCAAAAACGTACATGGGAATTGTGACGACGATGCTAAATTAGAGCGTCAAAGAAGTTATGGATTACAGTGCTAAAAGCATCTCGGTCTTGAAAAGCTAGCAGTACCGTGTGTGCTGACAGGATGCCCACCAAGATAGGTTCTTCCGAGCAAATATCCTGCTGATATTAAGTCTCTTTTCGCTACCCAGTAAAAGTTCCTACTACTACATGTGATTTTACGTGCCAAAACCACGATATGATTATGAGAAACGGCATAGTGGAGGGCCTGGGTGTTCTTTAACATGATCTTATGAAAATAATTGGCCACTTTGTATTTTTCTAGTATTTTTCTCTTCTACAGTACAACACTTTTGAACAGTGTGTGGGCTGTTTGCATGTACAGACGCTGGCATAGATGCATGTTATCGACTTGCGCATTGGAAGACTAAAATACGTATTCATCTTCGTTCAATAATACTAATACACTTGGGGAAGAGGCAAGGAGTTTATTGCAATTGAAAAATTGTGCTGCTGTCCAACCATTAATACTGAACTCCATTCTGTAGCATACATGGTTGCAGTAGAAAGGCTCGAAGTTAGTGAAGTTTTTTGTGTGACTCCCAAAGCTGAGACCTGGGGATCGGTTTCGTGCTAGTGCCATTTCGCCCTTCTCAGAATTGGTTACACAAGTGACAGAGGTTTTGTTTCTGGGACACAAGCATAATCGAATCCACTGTACAGATGTGACAAAATATCCGTCCTTACCATGTGAAAGCTGTCATCTACTGCCAGCCTACCGGAATTTCTCTTATGCTGATTCTACAGTATGATGTATCTGCACATTTCTTTTTAAATTCTAATGCTTCATTTTATTCAGTAGCACTTCTAAATAAATTTCCTTCCTACTTCCTGGTATTTCATATTTGTTTTTCTTTTCAGGCACAACCTGGAGAACTGGTGCAGATGCATACATTCGACAAGGAAGAACAGCACGCTTGGAAAGCTTGTTGTGGGGAAAATTGCCAACTTTATTAAATGATCTTGTAGTATTTATAAATGAAATACATGCCTCACTTCAAATAGAATATTTTCATTTTATAGAGGCACTGCTATTTTGCAGTCCTTAAATTCCCATTATTTTATTTCTAAAACCTCGAGTTAGTTCTCAGCTGAGAAATGGGTCACTAAAGTTCCAATAGACTAATAGTCAAATAGAGTAACATTAGACATATACACGACTAATACGCCTATAATATAGAGCACCAATGGAACAATACACTAACAAACCAATAGGGGTCCAATAGACCACAATGCCACATATAGGTCCACAGGATACCAATAGACCAATATGTTCAATATTCTGATAGGCTACTGATTTTTCTATAGGCGATTTTTGCTACGGTAATGTCATCCCTACGGTATGTGGTAAGGTGCCAAACGATACCACATATAGAAATAAAGTGCTGCATGAATGAAGACTATCTAGGTCGGCTATTCTTGAACACATCCACACGCTGGCTTCTGCAGTCTCCCCGTGAGCAATCAGTCGACAGTGCTACATTCCATCTGTAGTGATTGATGTGAAATTGGCTCCACGACATTGTCTGCACCAGTCATGCTACTCACGGCATTCTTTTCCTAATGTAAACAGTGCACCTATATACAAAGTATAGTCTCAGCCAGTTATTTCTAAACAATGAGCGATTAAACTAGTGTAAACATCTGCTGCTGTTGCTGCTAAACGAGCTGCCTGAGCAGAGGGTCAATGCCCCTGATGCTAGAATCCAGATGTGCACACCATCGAAGCAGATGCATTTTAAACTTATAGCAAATTCAGAAGACCTAAACAGCTGCAGTCAGAATTAATAGTAAGCAATGCTGTAATCATCAATGACATTTTTTTTATGTGGGATTCTCCTTGCAATGTGCCTTACTGTGGGAAAGTCGGCTTTAGCAGTTCCACTGTGCAAGATTGCATGCATTGCGTATTCTTAAGGAAAACTCAGTGCCTTTCCTCTCTATTTATCTATCTCTCTGTCTTTAGGAAAGTTCTACAGCAAGTTGCCGTGCTTTCAAGTGTAACAATACTGTTCTGATAATAAGAGGAACCATATACCCACATGTGATGTTTCAAAAGTGCTAAGCATTCCTTTTTATTCAAGGAAACTGCACAGGCAGAGTCACATAAGGACTTTATATAACCGGTACAAGAATAACCTGGGATAGGCACACTGCCTTAGTTTCGTAACTATTAGTTATCTCAATCTTGCCTTTGACATATGAGCTTTATTATTTACCAAGATTGATCCAAACTTTGTGTTGTCATCATAAATTCCTGATTAATAATGCTTGAAGTCACTACATTTCAAAACAACCCGTATCATATTTTATGTTCCAGTGTTATGTATTCAGAAGTTCTAGTTCAATTCAGCTACATGGTTCACAATAAAGGCATTTAAAAGAAAGTGGGCACTTACTGATCTAGGTTACTAAAATTTGTTCTGACTGTTTTATGCTGCAATGAGCATGTCCGGTAGATTTCTAAGGCATGGCCCTTTGTAGGGTGCCATAAAAGGCATTTTATGCAACTATACTTAGCCAACAGGGCACCTCGTAAGCTAAGGTAAGCAATCAATTGAATTAAAATATTAGTCCTTACTTTTGTACATTCTTGGTAAGACAGAAGATGACATATAACAAACACTTTTTTATGAGATCATGAAAGTATTGTTAAGACCTAGATTTGCCAAGTTTGGGATGAGACAGCTGTTCTTTCGTGGTCACACTCTGTAAAGTTTTTCAGGTAGGGCTGCACGTTCTTTTCTCTTGTATATGTGGGTGCTGATCTTTTCCAAAGCAACTTCTGACGCCCATTGTTCTAAAGCTTCATGTCACCCAACAGCTCACTGCATAGTTAAGCGTGGATAACTCAAACATGCTAGTAAAAGGTAGCCTCTATTTCAGTAACGCAGAACAATTGCACCTCAAATACTGGCCCAGTATTGTCTCTCTTTTCTTAATGTGCTCATGAGGCAGTGCCAGGAAATGTGCAGACGATTCCACAATGCATATTTGCTGCTTTTCACTAACACAAAGCTGTGTTTTGAGTACAAAGATATACCTATTTGGCTGCAAGACATGCAGGGATCTTCATCTTCTTTATTTGACCTTTTTATGACACCCAAGGGCAGTCATTACAAAGAATTAAGAAACCAGAAAATGGGAATCAATGAAAAACTATGATGGAACACTTACATGAAACTGGCAGCCAACCTGAAGTTACGAAATAATCTACATGCTAAAATGTACTGTGCGAAAATGTACTTTTAAAAATTGTTGTAAGTATATAATCAATACAAGTAATATAATAGAAATCATAATGCATTGGCACAAAAATTGAAGTCCATCAATTTGCATATGCAAACAAAAAAGAACTATTTTCAATGAATGACATTACCATAAATGCACTGTTCTTACTCCGGAGTGGAATGTGCTGACATTGGAATGTAAGGACATTGGTGTGAACTGGATATAATTTACAGCTGGAATTCCGTAACAGGAGCTAACTTGTTGCTTAGAAAAAAATAACAAATATGATAATAATAAATATAATAATAAATTCACTGTAGGGCGAGTGAGACAAAACTGCCAGCAGCATCTTATGATTACTAACTAGCATGAGTTCACATTAAATACTCTGCTTGCCCAGGGTGTGTCAAAATGGACACAATCCCCAGTACCTCACCACCACAGCAGTTCGTCTATTGCTTTTGGTACAGACCTGCTGTAGGCTGTGCAGATCAAACCTGCTAGTGATTAATCGAAGGGGTTTTTCACTTAAACTTCTGGACAACATAGGTGCTTTTAAGCAGCATGCAGTTCTTTAAACAACTGCAGACAAAATTACAGTGTAATGAAGGACCAGGTTAATTACTTCTATAAAGTATTTATGCCAACCAATGCTGGCAATACGTACTAACCACCCGACTTTCACAGGTTAGTTGAATTTATATGTGTCTATTGCTGCATACAAGCCGACGTTCTTTACGGCAAATTGTCCCAATATCTCGTACCAATGACTCAATGGAAAAATTCATGGTTCCAGTTTCTGTTTTCGTGTTTAAATAGCACTGCAATACCATAGTACCACTTTTAGTGAGGATATAGCAAATAAAAATGAATGCAAGTCATGCAAAAAGCCAACTTACTTTTACACTGCACACTTAAATTACATGTTTGTCTATGTTGTTCTGCAAAAAGGTTATTCATTCTGTATTATATTGTTATGAATTTATAGAACACTGAAAAAATTACCTAGCTGTTTTTTTTTTCATTTCAAGAAAATTTGAGTTGAAGCTGCAGTAACCAAAGAGCACAATGGCCTAGCCCTGGCATAATTTTACATGTGGACATATGTGTAACATAAGCAAGAGTTCTCACCTGAAGCACAGCATCAACAAAGAATGTGATCAGAATCACCAAAAGTACTTATTTTTTTCTTTTTTTTTTCCTGATATCCCATATTCAACACAACACGTTTTAATTGCTTTTAGAGACATTGGATTCAAGAGAGTATAGCTAGATATGTGGTTCATGCAGTTTCTTTAATACAGACAGGTACCAGTGATTCGAATTATGGGAAGAACAAAATAATACAAAGCAAAGGCTGCAAATGCCATTAGCCATGAGAGTAGAAGGTGGCTCTAGTGGCCTGGTTAATGGTTGAACTGTTTTACATAATAAATGCAAAAAAAGTGAACCTCTAACATACATTGAGGGTCTGAAAGAATGCTGTCGCATTGACAAAAATCATAGCAAATAATATACACAGTGCCTGCTGAGGTAAAATGTGTTCCTTTTAAAATATGTTTGATAGCAAGTGCATTGATTAGCATCCCTTAGCATTTGCAGGCATTGTGAACATGTTCACACTACCTTGCAGTAGTGCAAACATCTTTTTAACTTAATTCATTTTAACTCAGTCAGGGCTGTGTGTGTGATTTAACTGTGAGTCTTAAACACATCTCACCGCACATGACAGACAAGTTTATTATGAATATAACGATCGATGTCTTGGGGTCAAATGCTGCTTTTATAAAAAGAAAGTTTATTGTAGTAGTAGTAGTAGTAGTAGTAGTAGTAGTAGTAGTAGTAGTAGTAGTAGTAGTAGTAGTAGTAGTAGTAGTAGTAGTAGTAGTAGTAGTAGTAGTAGTAGTAGTAGTAGAGTAGTAGTAGTAGTAGTGGAAGTAGTAACAGTAGCATAAGTAGGCAAACAGGTCACAAAGGCAGTGACTGTAGTAGCGATGGCAGGCAATGGTCGGTACCTCGTTGCCTTGAAGGCCGCCATCATCGCCAGGCATTGCTTTCTCATGGCAACCAGCTTCCTTTCTGATGGATATCTTGCCAAATGGTGTAGAAGGCGACCAGGTCCCAACTGCTGTAGCCACCCGGTGTCGAGCCCATGATTAACATCCGCGTGGCCGCATCTACTTTCTCGAGGCGCAGAATTGCCCACTCTGTGCGATCGGCGTTTAGTTAAATAGTTGCGGTATTTATGGGTGAGTCGTGGGACTACAGCGGGGATGCGAATATGTCTAAGAAGGTGCTGAAGCACCTCGTTGCATCTGCACGGAAGTATGAATAAGGCACTCTGCGGCTTCTGAGAGATGTGCCAATGTGCACTGATGTATACAGTCACCACACAAGCCTGTGAAGAAACAAGAAAAAAAGATTGAGTCAGTGACACAAGAAGAAATAAAATAAACAAGAGGAATGATAGTGCGTCCTGCTGCACGCTCTTTGCAAATAAATTTAAATGTTACCGTGCGAGTAACAAGTAGCACTTTGATCAAACTGTTCTCAGCACTTTTGACCACAGCTCATCTGGCTTTCTAAGTCCCAGAAAAGTGAGCAGTATCACACAGTTCTGCTTCTCTTGAACTTTTGACATGCATATTTTCGACATAGGCTCCAGACCTCAGCACACAAACACTACAAGTCTTGTCAAACATTCAGAAGCTCTTCTGCTATGCATTATATGGCCAAACCCTCAAAAAAAGTGGTCTTTGTCTCTGAATAAACTATACCATGTGTGGCCTTCAGCCTTAAACAATGTACTACAATTATTAATTGGCCAATGTCATACATTTGCACTTTTTATTTTATCTATGAAACATATAGCTGAGTTTTTTTAACGCCCACACATGTTGGGCACTCTTACTTACTGGTAAAAATGGTTACTATCAGAAATAGACCATATATTTGTTGGGATGGGGCTAAACACAGAAGCAATGATTGTATATTGCAGATTATATCATGAGGTGTCAATCAAGCAAATGACAAAACAATACTAAAGTGCTTATTTGGGCCGGTTGGTACATGGTCAACGAAGTGAAAAAACAGCGCGTAACACAGGACAGAGAAGAGACGGACGAGGCGCTGACTACAACCAAAATTTTTATTTCGTACAGGGGTGTATATATAGCACACGAAACTTGAAAAAGAGGGAGAGAAGTCGAGTGACATGAAAGAGTATCTTTTGTTATGATTGTATGCGTATAACAAAAAAACTGTGATTGCGCAATCATTCGCTAGTCAAATACGCCAATTCCCTGGTGAGGAGCGTTATCGAAGGTGCACTGACACACATATCGCCTTTCTTGATTATGCAGAATGCCTCATAAATCTCACGTGTCCTTTTATCTCTGTAGCGTCGAAGTATCTTGCATTTGTCAAACAATGCATGGCATCCACAAATAGAGCTGTGCGCAGCTAAGTGGCTGCCAACAGAACCCCGCATTAGATTGCGGTGTTCCCTGAGGCGGTCATTTATACAGCGGCCAGAATGCCCGATGTAACAGCGGCCGCAAGAGAGGGGGATTTCATAAATGGCACAAAAACAACATTCAACAAACTTTATTGCGTGTTTTTTATCACACACGCGAGGCCCTCTGTCCTCTCTGTTCACCTGATGGCACATACTAGAGAACTTATTTCTGGCTGAAAAAACAACTCTGATTCCAGCTTTTTGTGCTACCTTTTTTAAACAATGTGACACCTTATGCAAGTAAGGAATGACTGCTGTTCTTGAAAAAGAACTTTTGTCTTGACCACTAGTCGGTTCGGTTAGCTGTTTGATGTCTTTTAAGATACTTTCAGCTATGGAACACAGTATGTTATCCGGGTATCCTGCCTTGCGCAGTCTGCGCACCTGTGACTCAAAACTAGTACACAATGTGTGATGGCAAGATCGCATCAGGGCCGCCTTTAGACAGGATTTTGCAATCGCTCGCTTTACAAGTTTCGAATGCGCAGAACTGTAGGGTAGCAAACTTTTTTTGGAGCGGGGGGCATACTGCCAGCACACGTGGTCGGACAAAAAAACTTCAATGTCAAGGAACCGGAGTTTGTTAGCAATGGGGAATTCAGTGGTTAGTTGCAGTGAGCCCAAGCAAGCGCGAAACACATCAACAATTTGATCAGCACGTTGCTGAGCTTCAGAGTGGTTGGACCGGTACAAAATCAAGAAGTCATCAACAAATCTAAACACTTTCACAGCGCTCGTCAGTTGCAGGCAATTAATGAGAGATCTGTCATATTTGGCTAAAAGAATGTCACTTAGGATCGGGGCGAGACAGGAACCTATGCAAACACCTTCTTTTTGAATATAAAGTTTGTCATCATGCTTTATAAATGTAGAACGTAAATAAAAGGTCAACATTTCTAAAAAGTTTCTATAGAAAAAGCTATTTCTATAGAAAAAGTTTCTATAGAAATAGCTTTGTTATACATTTGTTGTAATTCTTTTCTTCATATGACACTATTAATGGCAATGATATTCTCCATTTCCTTCAGCATAAACAAAGATTTTTTATATCAGTACTCGTTATATCGAGGTCAGACTTTTGCACCACAAAAGACAACAAAACTGCAGATGTGATCTCTATGCATATAATTTGCGGAAATCAGTAAGCACTGACCAATTGTTCAAATAAAAACAGAAATTTCATTCCAGCCCCACTATGAAGGCCATGTTCACACACAAAAAAAGACTAGATGGGCTTTCATTGAACCCTGAATTTTATTACATGCATAATTATGCTTATTTTATGTCTGTGGGCTACAATGGGAAGGCAACATGAACACCTATGTGGAATTAGAATGTCTGTAATTGAGGCAAAGGCCTTAGACGTGTCATCAAGTGCCAATAAGTACCATCGGTGCCAACCTGAATAATTAAAAAAACATCATAATATGATAACATCACCATAAGAAATCACAGTTGACCAAAATTTGTTATCACATGACATCATTGCTAGTTCAAAGGTGGAGCCAATCAAGGAGGTAGTAGCGCAGTACCATTTCAGGTGCAGAAAGCTTTCAATGGGTGGTGGTCGTGGGGGCAGTATAGTACTGCAAAATAACAAAAACGCTGACCAAGGTGAAATACACAAAACTTAAAAAGACGTTTCGGCTCCCGACACGGGAGCCTTGTTCTCAGTATTTTTGTTATTTTGCACTATGTTTGTCCCCGACTAGACAGGATTTCGTCAGACTCCTGAAGTATAATACTATTGGAAACATTTCACCGCGCACAAAATAGATAAAAAAACGAAAAGTGAAAAGCCAAATGGGTGCAAACTCAAAACTAAATTGATTAAAGAAAGTACACAATATCTAGGGTAGCCCAATGATGAGTGTGCATAAAAATGAAACAAGCAAGAAAAAAGCTAAAGAAAAACAAACAAAAACACATCATGGCAGCGATTTTTTACATAAGTGGTAATACAACGTGCAGCAGAATATAATAGTCAAGTATGGCTCAAAACGGAAAGAGTTGTGAGTTCGCACCCATAGGTCTTCTGGCCTTTCGTTTTTGTCTATTGTGTGCTCGCCAAAATGTTTCCAATAATGTCCTTAAACCAACTTGCCCAACTTTCTATACTATCACAAGTATTATTAAATTAACTGCGAAGGAAAAGGAGTTAGCTTTCACCAAAGAGTCATCTAAGGCAAATGCATAAAGGAGCCTGTAATTTTACATTTATAAGTACATAAATTAAGTGACAAATCAAAACCACTCTTTCAAGGCAGGATAAAAATAATAAATAACAAACAATACTTTCTAGCAACATAAGGTGACACTACTTCAACACAAAATATGCGTGCACTTTCTAAAAAAATGCAATGCCCTTTTCTCATATATTTGCCATAGAACTATGTAGGAGACTAAGTACAATCTTTGAACATAGCTCCAATCACATACGACTTCTTTACAAAAATGGCTTTGCATACTACTGGTATCTACAGTGACTCCATACACATGTGTACTGAAAAGGGCTTTTGTTAACATAAAGAAGACTAATATAATGCAGACTATATGCTCCATAAAGGGCACAAGAAACCAGATATAGATAGTGACATGAAACTTACTTGTAATGGGTAAAGAACAAGGATTGACCACAATAGAGCCGCTGCCGTCATTTTGAAACACAAAACATTTGCCCCAGCCAGGAACCTGAAAGTAAAAAATTTTATTGCACACAGTCAGAGAAAAGCTCCAATAAGAAACAAGGTAGGTTGTGTGCTGAAAAATCCAGGAGATTAATATTCCAAAAATGATTAAACTTCCAAGCCATTGTCAAAATGTCATGATAAATCCCACTCCTACATGACCACCGCCTCCCATATCAGGATGTCCATACATCCTGATATGGGAGGCGGTTCCTGGTACAGCTCCTGGTAGCTAGTTTCGAGAAAGTTCTCCAGTAGTAACTTAGGGTTCTTCGTGGCCTACAAGTGTTCCTTCATATTTTTGATGTCCAAAACCTTCACTCAGTGTAAGAAAGACATCTTTAGAAAACACAATATGCATTATTCAAATAACAGTGCAATGGTCTGTTTTTAGATACTATTTACATTTTCAAGAGGCATGTAAACACCCAATTAGCCACTTATCAACACCCACTATAGCAATTAACCAGGTTTGATTGATTTATTTAGGCAATGAGTATACCACTAAGTATACTTGAAATTCGACTTAGCAGATATAAAAAAAATAAACAGAAGGATAATTAGTGCAATCCATTAAAGCCTATGCATACCAAACAATTGGAGTTACAAAAGGATTAATTCAGAAGTTTAAAAAAAGAGTTGACTTGGAACAGCATTTATATATTCTTTCACAATAGCAGTTCGTTACTTCATTACCACATCATATGATTCAGGGTGCATCTGAATACAAAACAATCAGAAGTTTATTCTGGCAATGCATTAGCCTGCAGTGAGCTGACAGAAAACTCACATTTCAGTGCAATACATAAGAGTGCACACAGAGCCCACGATGAGTCCTGCCACCAAGAACCAGCCAAACGACCCGACCAGCCAAGTGGGCCAGTCAGCGCCTGCTTTTGCAAGTGAAGGCACTTTGTATGCCACTCCTGCAGAGTCATCGCTATCTTCATCATCCGTATCTGCAAGACAAGGCGACAACAAAAGATGAAGCTGTTTGTCAGTTCCCGAATGCCTTAGACACACTGGTAGTACCAAACCTTTGCTCCCAAGCTAGCCCTGGAGCATTTTAACCGACACATTATACAACACAGCAGTGCCTGCTGGCATTAGTCCACACTAAATGTAACGATGCTAATTTTAAGGCAAATCTCTACGTGTGGTCCGGCATGAGCAGGGAGGTGCAAAAAGGGCACTTGCCCCCTTCAAGCCTCACCAGCACTTGCCATCACGTCTCAGGCTACACGAATGCTTTCCCCCTTGTTCAGCGGCGCTGCAAAACACTGATTTGAACCTCTAAGAGAAAATACTGCTGACGACCGTGGTCTCTACTTATGCCAAAGTAATATAGTTGTGCTGGAAACTGTATAAAAGACCACTTTCTCTGGAAAAAAGAGAGCTGGAAACAAGCCAAAAGACAACCTGAGTGCAAATAAGACAGGTGAAATCAAGCTTGACTACCTGTAAATGGCAATTCAATCAGAATGCAATTTCACTGTAGTTTCAATAATAACATTTTTTGAAGTAATTAGGCATACACAGCAGGATTGTGTCATTACTACGTTTTTGTTCTGAAGTTGGAGTGAATGATGAGAACAGATGTCATTTTGACACAAACGAATAGTAGCAGGATTTGAATAGTAGTAGTGGGCTAGTTATAAGCAGCAAAATTAGTTACATTTTAACATCTGCCATACCTAGTACGCATCACATGTTGTTATGCTCAATGATTACTGAGGGCGTGGATAATATGAACACTTGACATTCAAGTTTGGCCGTCGCAGAAATGAGACGAGACAAGCATGGACTGCGTTCGATAAGAACGAACAGCAAGAATCTTCTTTTTTTTTGCTTATTCACGCGCGTGCTCTTCCGTGGCCCTTGTCTTCTTCTTCTTCTCCTGGTCTTCAGCGAGATTTAATAGCTTCCAGCCCGCATGAAGTTTTGTTGTCCTCATTGGAAACAACCTTCAAGTTGGTAGATATGTTGTACAAATCTCCGAATGAGTTTTCTTTTGGTTTTCAAAAGGCAGGAGCGTATCGTCCTGTCGACTCCTGAATAAACTTCCATGACTTTGGCCAGGTTCCAAAGTGATCTAGGAGTGCGTGAACCAAGCAATACGATGTCTTTTCGGTTCACTCTCATTTCTTGTTTACTTGCGTAAGCTTGCTCTCTCAATTTCTTCAGATATTCCTTGTTCCATCTTTTCCACCAATCTTTCATGACGTTTTGCCACTTTCTCAAGATTTCTTCAATGCTGACCTCGTGTTTATCTTCGTCATTGCCTAGAAGTCTGCATTTTCCACCTCTTATGTCAGCCGGCACAATAGGTGGCGGCTCATCCGGTTCACTGTATACTTAAGTTAACGGCCTGTTGTTAAGCACCGTTTCAACTTCAGTGGCTATTGTCTCCATCTCTTCTCTGATTAGCAGTCTCTTTCCGATGACTTTCCTCATTGATGATTTCATGCTTCGTATTATCCTCTCATAAAAGCCTCCCCACCAAGGCGCTGGTTTGACGATAAACTTTTACTTTATTTTATCTCCTTCGTTAGCTCTTTTAGAGACTTCTTCTTTTAACTCGTTCAGCATACGATTGATTTCTCTATTGGCTTTCTTGAACGTCCTTGCGTTGTCACTATATACTTTCCGACATAAACCTCTTCTCGCTGTAAATCTTCTGAATGCATGTAAGAATGCTTCTGTTTTACAGTTGTCGACAACTTCGAGATCTACAGCTCTTGTTGTTGCACACAGGAATACTGCGATGTACAGTTTTGTCATGCCTTTCACGGCATCTTTTATAAGCATCGGGCCTGAAATCTACACCAGTCACTTCAAATGGTTGTCAGTGGTTTACTCTGTCAGCAGGCAAGGGTGCTACGTCTTGCTTAATTAGTTTAGCGGCAAATCGTAGGCACTTTTAACATGCCTGAATAACCGTCTTCACCAGCTGCCTTTCATGGATTATTCAATATTTCATTCTAAGCTGCGACAGTGTTGCACTGTTCCCTCCATGCAACGCGAGTTGATGCACATGCCGTACCAGCAGCTTTGTAGCAGCCGTCCATTTTTGTAGCACAATGGGATGTTTTTGGTTGTATGTCAGTCCACTTTGAGATAGACAACCTTTGTGCCTTATTAGTCCTTGTTCATCTTCAAAGACTACTCTATTACAAAGAAACATCCTTGTTGTCTTCATCGTATTGCTCTTGTTGAGCATAATATGTTCCTGTATCTTTCGTGGCTCCCAATTTATTATCGCCGTCTCTGCATTCTTTAGTTCCTCAAACTCAGATCGCCGATTATCCACTTCTTTCTTATAATTTGTATGTATCTTAGAACCCAAGCTGTTATTCTGAGCAATCTCATGTACGTTCCGTACTTATCTGCGTCGATCACAACCGGAATCGACGTGTATGTGTTAGTTGCATAATATTGCTGCGACAGGTTCGCCACGTTCAAGTAGCCCGCCACAATCATCGTGGCACCAGCCCCAGCAAGATCCGGCTCGGCTGGCATGCGCCATGCGTTCGTGCGCTCCAACAACGAGGAAGAGGAAGATAGTTGGATCTGTGCCACTCGGCTACTCGGACTTGACGACCATAGTCTTTAGAATCGTGGGCACAAGTTCGCCCTAATAAAGACGCTTGTTTTTTTTAACCTGTCGGCCTCAGCATCGCTATGTTTCTGGTGGAAGTGCTGGGTTATGAATCGAAGCCCCGCGAGCTCAAGACAGCGTAGCCCGACGACCAGCGTATCAACCCCGTGGAAGTGACTCCTGTACACCAGAGGGCAAGTCGCCGTCTTCAAGGTGACTCACCTGAGTTCGGTCCTCTTCACATCACACCAAGGGAAATTCAAACGATGGATGCCACCACTATGACTAGCCAGGTAACACCGGCACAAGTGTTCATTAGCCAACCGCACCAGCCGCCAGTATTTCACGGGGACTCGTACGAGGATGTTGAAGATTGGTTGAACCTGTTCGAGAGAGTAGCGAGCTTGAATGGATGGGACGAAAGAGAGAAGCTCCGTCGCATATACTTCGCCCTGGAAGACTTCGCAAAGACATGGTTTGAGAACCATGAAACCTTGTTGTCTACCTGGGAGGTATTTCGACGACAAGCGGTGGCTACGTTCGCGAACATAGACCGGAAAGAAAAGGCGGAGGCAGCTCTTCAATCGAGGAACCAGTTCACGAATGAGACTGCTGCTATGTACATTGAGGACATGGTCCGTCTGTTCAAGCGTGCGGATTACAACATGGCTGAGGATAAGAAGGTGCGCCATCTGATGCGTGGAGTGAAACAAGAGCTGTTCGCTGTTCTCGTTCGCAGCCCTCCGAGCACAGTTGCTGAGTTTTACTCGGAAGCGACGGTCATCGAAAAAACACTGGAACAGCGGGCTTGGCAGTACAACCGGAATCTTAACTGCGCATCTGCACAGGTATTCTCCGGAGGCGTGTGAAACGACGTTGAATCCCTGCGTGAGCTAATTAGATCAGTTATCAGAGAAGAACTGAGCAGACTGCAAATGCCCCAGACTCCAACCTCACTATCTGTAACGGACGTTGTTCGTGACGAACTGAGGCAGGTGATACGAGAGCCAGAGCGTGAGCTGCAGCCGGTTCGACCTATCCCAACATACTCTGAGGTTGTCAGACAACCCACGGTACACAGCAATGCAGCAGTTGCGATGGCGACGACTCCTCTCCCACCTGCGGCACGCAGCGCACCTCGTCCACGGGAACCAACAGCTACCTATCTGCCCCCAGGAGCACGTAGCACACATCACTATGTGGAGCGTAGGCCCAGAAAAAGCAACGTCTGGCGTGATCACGAGCGCAGGCCTCTGTGTTTTCATTGTGGGGAAGCGGGTCATCTGTACAGATTCTGTCCTTACCGACAGGCTGGATTAAGAGGCTTCCCGTCGTATGCACCGTGGCCCCGAAACGGCGAACGACCAGCGGAGATTGAGGAGTAATTGTCCACGTGCCAGAACTCACCACCTTTACGCCAACACCGGTCACGGTCACCATCGCCTATGCGCTACCGGTCATCCAGCCCACGTGCACCTTCAAGGCAGCCTGGTCATCGCCCTCCAAGTCCACACCCGGAAAACTGAAGCAAGCGACCTGTGGAGGAGAAGCCGCTGACAACATCAGTTACGAAGATCCTCCAATTTGGTTTGAGGGTGATGGTGGTGTATTTCCGGTAGATGGGTGCAGCAACGAAAACGTTACTTCAGATTTACGGTTGAGAATGGAAGGATGGGAGCTGAATGCCTTAGTCGACACCGGTGCTGATTATTCAGTGATAAGTCACAAGATGGTGAAAAAGCTAAACAAAGTTGTGACACAGTGGAGTGGATCGCAGATACGCACGGCAGGCGGTCTCATTATTACGCCCCTTGGCAGATGCACTGCAAGACTTGAAATACGGGGCTTTATTTATGTGGCTGATTTCATTGTGCTGCCAGAATGTTCAAGGGAACTCATTATAGGAATAGATCTTTTGCGAGCTAATGGCGCGGTAATTAACCTGCGTAGGTCCAGCGTGTCGTTTTCGACTGAACGAGCTATACCTGTGGAGGAATCTGAGGAACGACGCCTAACTGTTCTACGCGTTGTTCATGATGACGTAACTGTGCCGCCACGCTGCAGTGTAATGGTGCTCATAGAAAATGATGCATTGTACAATTGCGAAGGCATAGCGGACACAAATGTAGGGCTGTTTTTGAACAAAGGTGTCTGTGTAGCTAGGGGTCTTGTTCACTTGACGAATGGCTGTGCAGATGTCCTACTCACAAATTTCTCCAATGAGCTTGAACACATCACTCAAGGCATGGCTATTGCCTATTTACATGACTTCTGTATGGCGACTGAACTATGCAGCTTAACGACATCAACCACTCGACCAGTGGCCTGCAACATCGACACATCCGTGACCATCAATCAGAGCCTTCCGCACAGACAAAAGAAACAGATTTATGCCTTGGTAAAAGAATTCTCTGATTGCTTTTCAAGTGCCTCGAAGGTCCAGCGCACATCAATCATGAAACACAGAATTATAACGCAAGACGACGCGAGGCCTATATGCCAGCATCCATATCGGGTGTCACAGAAAGAACGGGAAATTATCAAGAAGCAAGTGGAGGAGATGCTTTCGGATGATGTCATCCAGCCTTCGAATAGTCCATGGGCGTACCCCGTAGTGCTCATTAAGAAGAAAGACAACACACTTAGATTCTGTGTCCACTACAGAAAACTGAACAGTGTAACTAAACGAGATGTCTACCCCTTGCCACATATTGACGATACACTAGATCGGTTGTGATCCGCAAAGTTTTTCTCCTCCTTAGATCTGAAAAGTGAATATTGGCAAATAGAAGTCGACGAGCGGGACCGTGAAAAAACGGCATTCGTAACACCAGATGGCCTCTACGAATTCAAAGCGCTTCCATTCGGCCTCTGTTCCGCACCAGCGACGTTCCAGCAAATGATGGACACTGTCCTCGCCGGATTAAAATGGCAGTCATGCCTAGTGTATTTGGATGACTTGGTGGTATTCTCTGCAACGTTTGACAAACATCTAGAGCAACTACACACAGTATTGGAAGCCATCCGGTCAGCAAAATTGACAATCAAACCCGAAAAATGCCACTTCGGCTTCGAAGAGCTGCGATTCTTTGAACATGTTATTAGTACCGATGATGTTCGTCCTGATCCCGAAAAGACAGCCGCTGTTCAGAGGTTCCCTACACCCAGGGACAAAAAGTCAGTGCGTCGTTTTTTGTGTTTATGTGCCTATTATAGGTGATTCGTGAAAAACTTCTCAAATATTGCGGAACCTCTTACAAAACTGACAAAAGACGATGTGCCCTTCACATGGGAAAGCGAACAAGAGAAAGCTTTTGACGAATTAAGAAAACGACTACAGGGTTCACCAATACTAGCCCATTTTGATGAGACAGCCGACACTGAAGTCCATACCGATGCCAGCAATGTCGGCCTCGGCGCCATCCTTGTCCAGTGGCAAAATGGTCAAGAGTAAGTGTTAGCCTATGCCAGCCGCAAACTATCAAAAGCTGAGGCAAACTACTCTGCAACTGAAAAAGAGTGCCTCGCAGTCATCTGGGCCATAAACAAGTTTGGACCCTATCTTTATGATAGACGGTTCAGAGCTGTCAGTGACCACCATGCTCTATGCTGGCTGGCAAATCTCAAGGACCCGTCAGGTCATCTAGCAAGATGGAGCCTTAGGCTGCAGAGTATGATATTACGGTCATGTACAAATCTGGAAGGAAACACCGCGATGCCGACTGCCTGTCACGCTCTCCTGTCGATCCAAGTGTACCAGAAGAGGAAGACTTCCTGTTTCTAGGCGTTGTCGACGCATCCGAAATCGCTCAACTACAACGAGATGACCCGGATTTGCTGGCACTTATACAACACCTGCAAGCTCTGTTCATCAACTTTCTTTAACGTGTTGGGGATGCCTCTAATCTGGCTGGCTATCAGCGATATTGCCATAAGGTCTTCATTGTTATGAAGCTTGTTTTCTGCTTCACTCGCTAGGTGGGTTATTTGCGTCTTCAGAATTTTTCTCTCCTTTGAAATTTCTTCCGTGTTCATTTTGAATAATTAAGGAAACGGCTGGTCGCTTACAGATTTCAGCAGCGAATCTTTATCCATGGTTGTGTCATCCTCCATGTCTGTGCCACTCTCTCAAATGACGATGTCCCATCTCACTGCCGTCTGTTTACACTGGGCCTCCTCTTCGTACGTGCTCTGTGGCCTGTCTTTCATCCTGGTATTCCGTGGCCAGTGAGAGGAGAAGCTGCTATACTGGTTCACGGCACCATGTCGCTGGAACGAGACGAGACAAGCGTGGACTTCGTTCAATGAAAACGAGCAGCAAGAATCTTCTTTTTTTATTTTGCTTATTCGCGTGCACGCTGTTATGCCTGTGAGTCCACAGTGAACGTCCGTGCCTCTGAAAAAGGCAATCTGTGTCAAGGCCAGCCGCGAGCCCGCCTGACGCAATCAACAACTCAACGGCGTCAGCACGCCACAGCGCCTTTCTGGCGCCCACGTGCAGTGAGTCAGCGCACGTGCAAGCGAGCCCGTCGAGTAAACAACTGGCGTCTTCCTGTCTGGCGGGTCTGACGCAATGCCTTGCGACGTCACTCGTCCTTGGGTGTAGCCACCTGCAGCGCAGCCTCTCCAGATTCGATGAGAAAGAAGGACGCGGCTCAGCGACGACTTCCATTGGAGGAGTCTGACCTCGCGACCAGCGGCGCTTCTAACTGGACATTTTGGTTGGACCCGGTGCATATAAAAGAAGCCCTGCGGCGCATCGCGATCGGAGGTCCTAGGTGAAAGGTGACATGTGTGTCAGAACGGACCCGTTTGAGAGCAGACCTATGTGTTAGAGAGGAGAGCTCTGCTCTTTGAGTCTCTGTCGGCCCCAGTGCTGAAATTGTAACGCCTCTGTATATATGCTGTACATAAACCTTGTTTAACTCACCGTCGTCTCGTCCGCTCGTCTATCAGCTCTGCGCAGAAGCAGTCGCGAGCTGAGAAACCTACGCTACCAAACGGCTGGTGACCTTCCCTGCGGAGTTCGAAGCAGTGACGCCTTCGGGACCGTGTTGGCGTCACTGTCTTTCGCAACAGTGGTTGCAGCGGTGAGATTTCGAGGCGCCCTTCGGAACGTCGTCGGAGGCGGGCGTCGCAACAACGCTCTTCCTTGGCCCTTGTCTTCTTCTTCTCCTGGTCTTCGACGAGTTTTAATATTGGCTTCATAGCAGTGCAAATGTTTTTTTACTAGAAGGTTTCACCTCGTAGCAGTTTTATACAACAGTGAAACCACTGTTTCAGGATTGCTCTATGAGCTAAATAAGGACTCTTCGTTCATTTCGAGCATTTACAAACTTCGCAAATCTTAAATTTGTGCTGAAGCAAATATAAACCCTGTAATATTCATTTGAATATTCACAGTGGCCTTTATATTCACAGTATACAATAATGACGCAAGACAGACGCAGTATTAAAACTACTTGTGCTAGTTCGTGCGCCCCCCAAGAGACCAGCGGCTTGATGATGAAACAAGAAAAGTCCGTGACGGCGCATGCCTCCTCAGCACGGGACTTTGATGAAAAAGAAGTGATGCACCGCTCGAGGGCTTCTCAGAGATTGATCCCCTTTTGCTGATCGCCTGTTAGATACGCCGCTACATTTTCCTTTACTTTTCGAGCACAAGTTAGCCCCAATAAACAGTTATTCGTACACCATTTGGATTGTACGTAACAATTGTACGTTGTCAATGAGCCACGAGCGCCCGACCCTTTTCATGGCGATTCTCAAGAAGACGCTGAGGATTGGCTGGAGCGTTTTGAGCACGTCGCCAACTGCAACGGAAGAACGGAAGCTCCGCCCAGTTTATTTCGTGTTGCAGGACAGAGTACGAGCGTGGTTCGAAAACCATGAAGGTACCGTTCGGTCGTGGGATGATTTCCGATAGGAGCTACTGGCCACATACCCGAGTACAGACCGCGAGGAAAGAGTTGAAGCTGCCTTGCAAGCGAGAAACCAGTGTAACAATGAAAGCGTCGAATTCTATGTGGAAGACATGCGCCGGTTATTTCGCCGGTCTGATCAAAATATGAGCGAGGACAAGAAACTTCGGCACCTGATGCATAAGGTGAAGCAGGAGATTTTTGCTGGTTTGCTCCGATGCCCCTTGCGTAACGTCGCTGAATTTCGCACCGAGGCGACAGCGATTGAAAAGACTACAACAGCGAGCAAGCCACTACAATCGAGATGTTAACGTCGCATTCGTAGACGGGGTGTCAGCAGTCTTTGGGAATGGCATCGACGTATTACGAGAGCTCATTCAATCAGTGGTTCAAGAAGAGCTCCAGAAGCTAAACGGCAACCCCTCAACGATCTCGTCATTAGCGGAAGTTGTTCGGGAGGAGGTGAGACAGGCAGTCCATGAGTAGCAGCCACAAGCCCAGCCTGTTCAAGCATCGGTTCCGATGCAGCCCCCAGTCTCGTACGCCAAGGTGCTGAGAGGCGCCCCTGTACCTCCTTTCGTCGCCCCTGGACCTTCTTTCGCCAAAGCAAGCACGCATCTGCCGAAACCTCGATTCACGTCGTCCCCAGCCGAGACGAGGATCCGAAAAGCTGATATATGGCGCACTCCTGATCGAATTCCGCTTTGTTATCACTGCAACGAAGCTGGCCATATTTACCGAATGTGTGAATATCACCGAGCTGGACTTCGAGGTTTTCCCGTAAACGCTGCCTGTCCACGGAATGGGGAACGACCTTTTAAAATTGAGGAGTACTTGTCAACGCGTCAAGGTGCTCACTCGTCGCAGCAGCATCAGTCTCGGTCGACAGCGTCACTGAGGTATCGGTCAGCAAGTCAGCACCCATCTTCAAACTCTCCAAGGCGACTTCCCCAAAGCACGCTTCGGGAAAACTAGTATCGGCGACCTGGGGAGGTAAGGCCGCTGCTGATGCAAGAAAACAACCTCCAGTGCCGATTTCAAAATGTGATGATGGACACGAGACTACATGCGGAAGCGGTAACGTCACTTCTAATTTGTTGGTAATTATAGACGCCTATGAAACGAATGCTTTGGTAGACCATTTCGAGCAGTGAGCGACCATCACTCGCTGTGCTGGCTCGCAGGCCTAAAGGACCCTTCTGGGCGACTTGCGAGATGGAGCCTCTGGTTGCAAGAATACGACATAACAGTCGTATGCAAGTCGGGTTGCAAGCACAGCGATGCTGATTGCCTGTCACGCACACCAATGAAATTTACACCTGTGGAAGATGGAGACGACTTTCTATTTATTGGGGCCATCAGCACCGCAGACATGACTGAATATCAACAATCTGACGCGAAGTTGCTCAAACTGATCAAGCATTTGGAAGGGCAACCCGTGCGTGTTCCTTGAGTTTTCGTCCAGGGATTGTCCTCATACCTGATGAGAAACAATGTTTTATACAAGAGAAACTTCGAGCTCAGCAGGGAGAAATTCCTACTCGTCGTTCCTTCGGCCTTACGACCCCAAATCCTGGAAGCCTGCCACGATGACCCAGCAGCTGGACACCTTGGAGTGAGTAGAACATTGGCTCGCATCCACACCAAGTACTACTGGCCAAAGTTACTGGATGCTGCACAGCATTATGTAAGGACATGTAGAGATTGCCAGAGACGGAAAACGCCTCCATTGATACCTACAGGATTTCTCCAACCAATCGAATTACCTGAATCTTCATTTGAACAAGTAGGAATAGATCTACTTGGTCCATTCCCTACGTCATCAATGGGCAACTGATGGATAGTAGTGGCGACAGACTACTTAACCCGGTATGCCGAGACAGCCTCTCTCACCAGGGGCACGGCTATAGAAGTCGCTGAATTTTTCGTCACTAACATTGTACTACGTCATGGTGCCCTAAAAGTGGTTATCACGGATCGAGGAACTGCATTCACAGCCAATCTTACGCAGTCCATTATGAAACTTACCTAGCACCTCCACCAGAATTGTTACGTACAAACCAAATGGTGTACGAATAACTGTTCATTGGGGCTAACTTGTACCCGAAAAGTAAAGGAAAAAGTAGCGGCGTATCTAACAGGCGATCAGCAGAAGGGGATCAATCTCCGAGAAGCCCTCGAGCGATGAATGACTTCTTTTTTATCAAAGTCCCGTGCTGAGGAGGCGTGCGTCGTCACGGCCTTTTCTTGTTTCATCATCAAACCGCTGGTCTCTTGGGGGGCGCACGAACTAGCATAAGTAGTTTTAATACTGCGTCTGCATTGCGTCAATATTCACAGTATACAGAGTAAAAACCAAACATTCCTACCAAAATCAAGGCACGTCAATTCAGAGTCTCCTAGAGAAGGTGAAGAGGCTCTCTTTGTAGACTCCAGGTGGTCATCTCTAAAATATTTATGGTGTCCCTGGTACTGGCGCTGAAAACTGACCAAATTGGCCAAGGCTTCTTCCAGTGGTGATGCAGTACTCCTGCAAAAATGAAAACACACAAATTTTTTTGTTGGAAACACTGCATTTTACTTTTAGTACAAATTTAATTGTTTAGAAAGTGATGCCACATTTAGTGCAAAAATGAAGAGGATAGAAGGAAAATGATTCGGCAGATTTCGTACCATGAGAATCGATGGTATGCAAAGCATGCAGAGGGAAGGTGACTGTGGTGTTAATTTTTTATTGAGCAAAACACTACGAAATGACATTAAATATGTGTACAACTGTTGCATGCACAGATACATGTTGAAGAGTCAGATATGTTTTATGTAACCAGTTATTTACAGCTGCCTGACGATGCCAACAGCAACGTAAATATTAGCAACACCAGAAGTGGTTAGCTGATACGTAGTGCTTGTGGTTGCAAAGATGGTAGCCCTAGCTAGTGCTACATAGACCATTTTCAGTGGTTGGCACTTAAGCATACAAGTGACTCTAACCCATTGTAAGGCCTGTACAATAGGTGATCATACGTGATGTTTATAAAATTAGATAGCCAGCACTACAATCACAATTGGTATATCACCAATACTAAGTCTGTATTTGGGTCTTCTAAAGCAGCTTTAAAACATAATGTGAATCTGTGGTAGAATACGTGATTGCTACACAGAATGGTTGGGTTTGATGCCTGCTGAGGCCTTGATAGTTATTCTTTGAATTTATTAGGTCAATGCTGCCTAAGCTAGTTTTATTGTGATAGCGATTGTATGAACACACTCGGCTGGATTTTGCTGCTGGCGTCGCCATCACTTACTGTATATGTATACATATATATCTTTATGAAAATGCAAGAAATAAAAAAAGTCCAGAAAGACTCCAGCACACGAAATTGAACTTCAAACCTTTGCGTTGTGAGTGTGAGGCGTTAACCACTGAGCCATCGAGGAGTAGATCTGTGCACCGGAACCGAAATCGCCGTTGCGGGCGTGCCAATGTTTCCACCTTTGGTCGCGTGTGAATGGCGCGGGGTCCGTCAGATCGGTGGCAGCGTGAAGTGGGAATGGGGAGTGTAGGATCACGATTTAAAAGTTGGAGGGGATAGCAGCTTATTCATTGAATTTTGAAAAAAAAATGTTTCTCTTAAAGGGCGAAGCAGTTGAAATGACCAGCAGCATGTGTTAATGTTATTTATTTACAATCATTGTTTCAGTTTTTGATAATAGGAGGTGTAAATACAAATATTCAGCACTGTCATTAGTATATTTATAATGAAGAGGCCATTTCTTATTGAAAAATTCGTGACTATGGTATTTTTGCAGTTACAAAACAATTGCCGTATGTCACTACTATAACAAAACGAAGAAATAAAAAGTATTCAGCGCATCTTGGTCATCAGTGTTAGAGATGATTTTACAGGTAATGCAGTCGTCTGTATACACTTCAAGTTTTATTTGGGTGTGACTTATAACCTGGGCTACATCATTTATATAAATAATGAACAAAAGCGGCCCCAGCACTAAGCCTCGAGGCACCTCTGATGTGATCAGTACTACAGGTGACTTCGCTTGGTTAAACACACAAAAATTAGAGCGGGATCACAAGTAATCAGCTATCTAAACAACAAGCTTTTTGTTGCAAAAAAACTTGTGAAGTTAAAAGTTTGGCATGGCAAGCCATGTCAAAATATTTAGAATAGTCAATAAAGATGGCATAAATCTGTCTTCGGTCGTTAATGAAAGCAACAATGTCATGCGTAAATTCAAATAACTGTATAGTCAGCACAAAATCTATGCTGTGAATGGAAAAATATTTGTGTGAGCTTAGGTATTCTACATGGTATTTGTTATTTATATGCTCCGAAAGTTTAGAGCTTATATAGAAAGCGTAGATATTGACCTATAATACTAACCACAGTTGTGGAACTGTTGTGAAGGTTTACTTTTTTAAATAGTATGATGATATAAATAGCACACCATACTGACTACCACTTTAGAAATATATTTGGCATACCGTCTGGGCCAGAGTGTTTCGTAACTTCAAAAATACCATTAGGTTATGCACTTCAGAGGAGCTCAATTTAAGATTATGAACAGCAGGCAGTTTGCTGCATGCGTAAAATGAAGGAGCGATGCTGTTATCAGTAGAAAAAAGATTTGAAATAAATATTAAAGACATTTGCTATAGCTTCAGGATTTCGAGGAGGATTGGCCATCTAGAATAAGCGTTGAGAGCGTAGACGATGTAGGAATAATCGACCTCTCAAACCTGGATGAATTTATTTTCATAGGTGTAGAGAAGGCATTGCTAAAGTAGTAGTTCTTTGCAGGGTTGCCACTGGTGGCTACTTTTCACCAAATTTGCAAGTTTGAGAGGCTTGTGGCAGCCTAATATTGTGAATGGCGACATGGCGAGATTTCGGCAATTCTCCTCTTAGGGCTCGACTGAGTTATGCATGCTACACTCAGTGCCTTCGAAACAAATTGGCAACAACACCTTTTAAATTTTTCCGTAGTTTTAGACCCTCCAGTAGAAGGCGCACTTAACGCGCAATTCAGTACGTGTATATTGTTTGTCTATTCGCCTATATCTTTCGAGGCACAGACGTAGTGAGCCCGCCAGCAACCTCCCAGCAAAGTTTTCATCAACCAAGTGCTGCAGGTGCCGCGAAGCTGTAGTACAAGTTTTTTAGGTGCTTTAGGAATTTTAAGCTTCTTTAAACTTTCTCTTCTCAAGGGGCTGCTGACAGTTAGGCCATGTGTTCCAACCAGAGCTCCAACTGTCCTCAATAGTTTGCCAACTTGTTCACTACGGTAGTACTCCCGAATTCAGTATTTAGAGTGTATATTTGTCAACAGACTTTTCGGGCGGGCTGGCCAAGAGGTCAATTTTATTGGGTAGCCTTCAGAAACTGCAATGAGACGAATATGTAGCGTAAGCATGACTGCACAGACAGCGGGATGCAGGCATTGCTGTGGGTATGCAGTCCTTTTGAATTTATTGCTGTTGTTTCGCAATTATCTTGTTCGATTTTTCAACACACCATTCGACTTCAATGAGATCATCTGAAACTGCAGGAAGGCTGTGCACACCACCCCTCGTTTGTTGTAGCCACTGTTTCTCCCTGTATTTGATACAACTGAAACCATCACAAACTTTTGTTAGGCACTAACTTTTAGGGACGCTGCTAGTGCATCAATGCCATAGAGTTTCCTAAATAAACACTAGAGTGAACTCGGGTGCTAATGTCTATGGGAGCTGCAACCCATGGCGCTTCAGTGAACATGAGAACTTTGAGCAGTACATGTATATGCCTAGTCTTCGTACTTCACGTTCCTTCTGGCTTCCCATGACTTGAAGCTGCTTTGTCACGAAACCAACAATCGGCAAATGTTCGGCAGTTATGCTTTACCAGCTTCACCTTTCAGAATGGCCATTTCAAATCAGCTCACAAAGCTCCAAATGGTTTATTCTTTCACTCGAAACAATACAAAAACACAGCAATATACGAAGCCACAAGTGCGATTCGCCGCCTGCAAACCTGAACACTAGATAAATCCATGCCCCACCCACAATTCTCATGGTCGCTGAACGATCGCAGGGCCAGAGTCCCGTCTAATTAATTTTAAGAAACTCTATGATCCATGCCCTTTCTCAGTGCTCCCATCGTGAAGTGGGCGATGAGACTCCAAAGCTAAATCCAAGCCCAGTGAGCCTTCCGACAGTGAATTGTGCGATTCGACTTGGATTGAAAAACGTCTGTATAATTTAGGGGTTATGGATGTTACTGCATTACTGGAGGCTATAAGTAATTAGAAATTTTTATTACTGTAAGCCTGCAACATGTATTAAGTGGCCACGTTTTTGGCGTAACTTGAAGAAAAAAAATGGTGACTTCTCATGACATTTAGCTTGTTCGAAATTCGGCAAACTTCACTGAAAAGTCAGTGGCAACCCTGGTTCTTAGCCTCTTGATTTCAGCTTCTATTTACTTTTCAATGCATCAAATCAACAAGCATTATTATTACACTTAGAATGAAGATTCTTACGTAAGTGCTTTATGCGATGAGCAAGATAGATTATATTTTTATGGTAGCATAAAATTTATGCTACCAGAAAATACTATTTATTATATTTTTGTGACACATGGTTTGATAGGCTTTATCACAAAACTTGAGAAGGAGTACATCTAAATTGCAAAATTTGCTACAACATTCGAATTCCTTAAAAGATGAGGTTAAAGTGCCCCATAATGAAGTGTCATCAACTTTAAAAGTTAACAAAAGTTAAGAAAAACCCTTTAACGACTTCAAGTTTTACACCTTGCGATAGAATCTCACAGCCACAAGACGAACTTAGGCTGCAGCTAATTCTTCTTCATCTGCTTTTGCAAAAACTGTAAAACGCTAGTGTAAAAAAAATATGGCTGCTCCTAGGAAAAAAAGCAGGGTTCGTACAGTGATATTATAGCGTGTAGAAGGATAAACGAGCTGTTCACTGATACCTGCTGAAATAACGAACACGCTATAGGGTGTGCTAGCACTCGTCACCACGCCCTTAATTCAAAGTTCACAGTTGTGGATCGAGCCACACAGTCTCCTACTTGAGTATCAATTCATACTCCTACGTCCAGAAAAAGAGAGACAGCACTTTCTTTCCTGTTGAGGAGCAATCGACAGTAATCATCACATGCGGAGTGATGCTATCCCATGCGCTCTCTGTGCGATTGAGATCGGCAGCTTGTTGATCGTCTAAGCTTAAGCAGTGTTCCTCACTATAGCACTCACGAGATTTTCTACACAGGAACAGCATTCAGTGTGCGTACAAAAGCATTTTATTTGGTCGTTATAAACCCAACATGACAGGGATTATGAAAGCCTGCAAAGAGTGTTCATATAATTCTTCTCGTAATCAAAAAATATACAAGAACCGTCGAAGCAGGCTAGCCTTTTTTATGAAGAGCTGCGTTCTCTTCACTGAAAGGAATTCATCCGTTGGAAATATGAATCTTTCAGAGCCTTTTCTTTTGGTTTCATTCTCAATTACACTGCTCTACACTGTCTTTACAACAATTCTTACAGGCTGTTCGACATTTATGTCTTCATAAAGCATGTGTGCAACGTGAGCAATAAGCATTTAGCCTATCACGATCTCAAACTTCTCGGCTACACTCTTTTTATTTCCACTTGCGCAATCGAAAACACAAAATGAAGCGAAATCACAAGTTCACCGCGCATGATAATATTGCGAGATCCCAGGAAGAATGGGGGTGGTGTGTAAAAAAATGCATAGCAAAGCAGGGTACAAAGCAATTTAAAACTAATATTTCTCGTATATCAATTATTTCAGAGTATGTGCCTTAATCATGTCATGTTAATCATTGTTGGGGCGTACCGAATGGCACCAAAAGACCTGGAAATGCCAAGACAGAACAACAAGCTCGACTGTGCATCTTGAGAAGCTGTTTTAGGGCCTTTATATAAACAGGGCATGCTTACACGGAAACTGGAGAGCAGTCAAGACCCCGCAAATGCTGCTCTTAGAATTTTTAAAGCTGCAGAAAAGGAGGTGAAGTCATGTATTTTAATGCCAGATTCTCCACTCGGGTAAAAGTAAGACAAATAGTGGCACGCTGCAAATTACTGTGCAGAGGCGGCGTGGTCTCTGTGGAGAGGAGTGGGTAGTCGAAAAGCTCCTGAACGCGCACTCACGCACTCTTATGTCGCAGTTGAGAGCATCTTATTTCTTGGCTGTTTTAAAGCTTTCCCTGGAATGATTCTGTTGTAGTTACTGGATGCACAAAGGTCACTGCAATCATCTCACAGCCTCTGCTTGTGAAAAGAGCTTGCTTTTCAGACACTGCGAAGTAACAACTGAGATGCTTATTCGCGTTCATCTGTACCTGTGAGTATGTTTTGTGCATTATTTGTGCATGAGAAACACGGGGAAGGTTTCGATCTGCTTGCCATTCTGTGCGTGACCTTCCAATTTGTTGCTATAGCGTTCATTGCTTCGCCTTTGTGGCAAAGCTGTGTCTTTTTTTTAACACTCTCGCATTTAAATTTCACAATGTCTCTTTTTGAAGTTACTGTGTAAATATGAACTGTCAATCACCTGTGGCATATACTCGCACACCATGATGTGTAGTATACAGGTGTATATCACATGTGTGTGAAGGAAAGTGTTTGACCATGTACACGGTAAGGTTTTTGACATATTTCGTGCCATGACCCTCCAGATATGTTCATAAAACCCTCTTACCCTCCCATAATACTTTGGCTAGCCCCAAATTAAGTAGATGATCACGAGAGCACCAGGTGTAGATGGCTAGAAACATATATGGATAGATACGTTTTTCGAAGTACTTGGAGTGTCTGCAGTTTGCTAAGGAATGCTATGCATTTAAATTTCTCTGAAAAGTATACATTTTGGAGCTTTCATCAAATGACATTGAATGAGTTAAGCTGGCAGTCAAACCTGGCAAAGAGCAGCATTGTAAGATGAGAAGATTTATTATGATTGCTCAAAATACACTTCATTTCATGTTAGATTGCAGAAGAATGAACTTTTTTTAAGGTTCTCAGCGGTTGAATACTGTTTTCCAGAAGTCTTTTAATAGTGGCCACGCTAATAGTGGTCAACATTAAGGTAGCTTTCTTATCTACAAAAGTATTTTTCTAAAGAATCTGTTAACTTTGAGTACCTCAGAGCCCTCGATCTACCATTTGGGTTTTACATATAGTATTTCTCTTTTTTCATGATTGGCACTCCATTAATTTTCCTAATTTTTAACTAGAAACACCAAGTAACTGAAGTTAGGTCTTGGCTGGTGATGTTGCACTGTTTGGTTAAAACAAAATACTGATGAAAGAACAAACTAGTAAAACACATCTTTTACAAAAAAATCATTTGCAGGAAGATGCAGAGACAATGATGATCAGTTAAACAAGGAATGTCATAGGCTGATGTTTTGATAAGAAAATTTATCTACACTACGTTCCAACAAAGACAAGTTCTATTCTACGACTGCCCATTGGCTCAAGCCTCGAGGGTTTTCATAATCCGCCATAACTGACCATATGACCTGAATATTTACTGCACTTGTATAAATGTTTGTCTTTGTTACATTAGTAGCATGAATTTGGCAACCAAATAAAGCTATGTATTCATATATTCCCTTTTGCATGGTCACATGACAAGAGTTAAAGAACCAACCTGAAAGCCAATTCTTGCTCAGTGTCCCTGCTTTTCGTGTTCTGTCCACCCACTGCTCCATGTTCATCAGATTCTTCCGTGTTAAGGGCAGGCCCACTTTCCTCTTGGTGCAACTGACCATTTCTCAGCTGAGAACCACCAGTACTGTAACTGAAGCTGACCTCTTCTTGGTTGAGCTGTGACAAGTGAAAGGGCCGGCCACCAACCCTGCTTCGATTGCCATACACCTGCATCCTGTATATGTCGTACAGTGCGTCAAGGCTGTCACTCGATGGGAAGCTGTAGTAGGATGATGAGATGGAGGGAGGGTGATTTCTTCGAACTACCCCATGAAACATTGTGTAGAAAATCCAGGAAAGCAGCATTATGAACATGGACCACACATTTTGCAGCAACACCACACAGTCCCAGTTTCTGAAGATTGCTGTGCAGATTTGGTGAATGAAGTGGGTCATCAGACTAATGAGGCCTGATTCAACAATGTATACTGTCGATGGACCAGTTGCAACTGACTGAAAGAGAAAAGCATACAACTGATTGTTGAAGGTATCTTGACGGAGGAAACAGCAACATGAATATTTTAGATATTACAGCCATTTTAAAGTAATTCCTAAAGATGTGTGAAGTCGAAAGTATTGCACTGACAGATTGACTGATTGGTAATTTACTTAGTTGCAAATTTCTAAGTACTAAGACACAGAGAAATAAGAATAAATATAATGGGAACAACATTATTAATTAAGATCAGGGGTCAAACTAGAGAAAATTTTATTTCACTGTTCATTGTAAGTAATAAATCAAGCTGTCAAGGTCATTTAACATGTGGATTGACAATTTCCAACCTCTTTCAATAACGTTATGGCAGAAAAAAAAGATTAATGAGGCTGGGCATAGTGGAGAACTGAAACGCTACATCAAAAAACATTTAGGATCGGCCCACCTCAGACAAAGGAAGATTAAAAAAGGACATGTGCTTGACCTATAATATTTCAGTATAGGCTATTACAAAGTCCTTATATTTAACGTTCAATTAAAATTGAAAGTGACCAAGGGAAAAAATGCTTGTTGCTTAGTCTCTTACCTCATCATCTGTGAAGTAGATCCGAAGCGTACTAACCGCGCTTGAAAGAAGCACCGTAGAAAAGCACAGTAAGATCCGCTGGCCACGAGTGAAGCAAGAGCAGCTGTTCATTGTCACAACCGAGTGCCATAGGTGGTGCTCGCTGAGTACACGCACAAACGTGCGCTGCAGTGCCTGCGGAAGAAGCCACCAAATGTTTCAAGACATAAGATATTTGCGCCACAGTGAATAATGTCGATGAAGTCTCTACGTGGAAAGTAGTTTTGTTAACAAAGCATAGGCGACAAATTACAGTCGGATTTTAGCCCCACACCACATAGATAGATTTGATATCAGAGGCAGTTAGTAGTTGATTTTTTGAGACTTACATGACAAGAACTGCACAATGAGAAAGCAACAAAAACTCAACAAGTACTAACAAACAAAGTCTGCATCAGATGTACATGCTGCAATTTGTTATGACAATATTCATATACACCTCTGCTGCAAGCAAAAAAGCAAAAACCCATTCGCATATTTGTGGCTTCCACATCTGAAATATTCACGCGCTCATACGCTGGTAAAAGTCGGAAGAGCAGGAATTCTGCACCATATCTTTACTCGACTTATCCAAAACTGTGAGTAATTCAGATAAATATTAATCCACCATGACAGCTTCATTCTGGGCCACCACACAATGGTTTCATTAGCCCATGGACATATACAGTCAAAGAAACACTTAATTAGTTAATATAGGGCTGAGAAGCTTGAACATATACAAACACTGCATAAACATTTTAGTGTGAAATGAAAACAACCTATTTAGGTTTGCTCCTCCACTATATCAGTACTTACCATTAGCAAATGAGGACTGTGTCTTGAAGCAAATGCCTCCCTTTCGATTCTTCCATCCTCGCTGTTCACTGAAAACCACTCATTGAAAACAAAGTGCCAAGATTCTTCTGAAATGAGACAAATATGTGTGTATAATGCACAATTATATCTGACATCATCTACAGGTGCATATAAAAATAAAGAAAATTTCTGTCAATTCTCCCAGCAAGAAGAATCATAGCCGGTGAAGCACTTTATTGAATGAAGCAGATGCATAGAAGCATGCTTGTAGTCATTACTAAATTATTATAAAAGTGAATTTCCAAAACTACCAACAGTAAACACAAGTCAACATTAGCAGTCATGAGCTGTGGCGGTATTGCGTGAGTATATAACACGCTGTAAACAGCCTGCTGCAAAAAAAGTGATCGTACAATTTTATTCTTCCAGTGTACATACTTCATGTTGACTATGTATATGACTGTTTTCTTTGTCCTAGTTTATATCACAAGACTGCATTTTCAATAGTTCAATTGATAAATTTTCTTTTTCCCATTTAACTTCTTGTATAATGCCACTTAATACTATTTAATGTTATATAGCTAAAACTCTTTATAAGAGGCATGCCCCAGCAACAATTCTTGAGCCCTGCTTATTAGACGTCTCTTATAAGCAGGGGAACTCGTATGCATTTTCCTATCATCCCATATCTTCCCGTGGGCACATTGGTGTCTTTTATAACCATTTGTCTCTTATATCAGTGTCTCTTATAAAGGTGTTTCATGCCCAGTGATTATTAAATGCAATCAATAGAGAATATATGTACTGATATTAAGGCAGTTGGCCATTATACATTGTCAGGCATGGCAGAACTTCAGGAGAAGAATCTTGAAACAATAAAATATTGAAAAGAATTTATTCATGGCCTAGTTGGAACTCTTTGTATATTCTACCGCTACTAAAAACACACGCATAAAAAAGAGACACGAACACGACAACATGGGCGGCACTTGCAGCTGATCTATTTCAAGCATGAAACAGAGAGATAAAAAATTAACTCACACATGCACAGAGTAGCCAGCACTGCCTAACCTACCCATTTCTTAAACAATCTTATCTCAGAATATCGCAGCTGTATTGAACAGTCACTAATACATTCATCACCAAACTTAGTGATATAAACGGTTTCCAGTAAGTCACATGCTGTCAGTTGAAAGTGTCACCTATGTTGTCGTGTTTATGTCTATCTTTTTCGTGCGTTTTTTTAATTAGTGGCAAAATACCATACAGTAAATGTATTGAGCAAGGGGCATCACTGAAGCCAATGCTTCGACAAGCAGACTTGTCTTTGTCAAAAACCGCAACTGCTTGCTTTAGCACCGTCTATATGCATCTTAGAATAACAGAGAGATGAGCTAGTTGGTAAGTATTCATTCTCAAAGACAGGGCAAGCAAGCTCAGACATAAGAAAGAAGTCACAACAATACAAACAACAGCTTTTATGCGATCATCACTTTTTTCGTGTTCATCCTGTAGAGTGTACCTGCATGCCTTCATCCCTCTGCACATAAACAATGCTCTTCATCTCCTTCTGTCACTTGGGGAGAGGGATGAAGGCATGCACATTTGTGACGCTAAGAAAAGCAGTGGTGGCCTTGACAATGATAAGTCTTATTGTTGAAGTATTGGCTCCAGCAACACCCACTGTTAATAGGCTTGATCGCAGGGGGGGAGGGGCCCATTTGAAAGTTCTACATTGTCAGATAATGTTGACTTTATGAAATGCATGTCCTGATCCTGTTCGTCTTGTGCTGAGTACGGGTTGCAACAACAATCCCTTACGCATCTCTTTCAAACCATACATGGAGGCACAGTAGGGTGTAATTAATAAATCAATACAAAAATTTATTTCTAATATGACAGTGTCTCCCAGTATCAGTGGCTATGAGGAACTAATTCATCACATCTCCTCAAAGCAGAGCACACTGCCCATATGTAGCACTTTATTATTCCTAAGCTGAACAAACGAGGTGATGGGGTGAGCATGAATCAACAGATGACTTAAAGCGTAGTAATATTCAATAGTAAAGAGAGTTCTGCTCAAGGTGGATAAAGGGAGTGTGGCAGTCTACTGTAGCTTCATACTCCTTACAGGAAGATACCATTTTTCATTTCTTGAGCTTTTTGAATCTCATATAGGAATTTATGTGCCCATACTGAGGCAATAAAGTTTGATACTTCACATATAAATAAGTATGATTACATTGCAGTGTCGGTACACAAAGTAGGAGATTGTATCCCTTACGTGTATTCCAGTGAACCACAGTGATATCCTCCAAGAACCAAGATGGAAATTCTCCAGAGTTGTCATGCCAGACTTCCACACTCACAAGATTTCCCAGAGTGAAGTCTGTGCTGAAGAAGCCAAACACTAAAACTGCGATAAGCTGAGCCTCAACGACGTGAAAACTTGTCTGAATGTAAGTGCTACAACCAACTCCTATTATTTCAAACATCGAAAGAGATTTTAGATTTTAATGACAAGGTCCTCCTCACTAATTTTGTGTGGTATGCACGTATGCTGCATAGTTACCTTGTAACCATTTACAGAAATGCATATTGTATGAACATAAAAGTGATCTCCAATTATTCCTCTCTGTTTTGAGAAACTGCAGTAAAAATCATATTTTAACTTCAACAAGTAGCAAATTATAATGCTATACAAAGTAAGCCTGGCAGCCAACTCTTTTAGATCCAGTCTTGTGTAATTAACTCTATACACTGGTATAAGAGAATGCCGGTGTAGGAGAATATAGCGACCTCAGGGAGAGGTGACTTTTTCACAATCTCTTCACATTGAAGGCACAGCACACAGAAAGCTATAAAAGACATCCGTTAATGCCTGCATGCTGAGATAATGCACATGCCAGCGACTGTGACTGGGCTGTTACAAGGTTCACAGTTGCTCCTAGAGTGATACCCTCTCTACTGTTTCGTACCTTCATGCTCCTTCAAGACAGACAATGCATTTCTTCTCTTTCAGAGCAGCAATCAACAGCAAGCATCACATGTGGAGCAATGCCATTGCATGCACCTTATGATTGATGGAGATGAACCAGTTCATTTGAACTTTGCTTCAGCAGCATTCGACACTCCTGCTCATGCACTGTACACTCGCGTAGAAAATACGATGTGTTGGGGGATGTTAGCGATTTGGACTTGGTGCGAAACATGACAGTGATGGCGACACCACGACAGCAAAAACTGATCAACAGTGTCTATATAGTAGTAGTTGCTATTGCAATAATAGCAACTACCTAACCATGTGAAAAAAACTTATAATTGGTCATGGGGATTTTCCATCAACCAAATACAATGCCTTATGTTAGATGACACTACGTAAGTGCTCGAGTTCAGGAGCAGTTTGGTGTGTGCTGCAAGAAAAAAGTGGATCTAATTCAAAATGCTGTAATCGAATGCCAGAATATTCACGGAATGGAAGTATTTATGATCAAATAGGTTAAAAGCTTAGAATATCGGTGGAAAAAAGTATGAATAAGCTTATTAAAAGAGAATTCATTCTGGGCATAGGTAACAACACATTTCCAAACACAGAATCTTGTATATACCAATTACTAGTATGTATACCAGTGCTGGAGGAATCATAAATCTGTCATGTTCTTGTGTTTCAATGTTGATGCACCTGTTTGAATGTTGATGCTCCAAAAAAATCACAAAAAAATTGTCAGCGTTTTGACCCAATGTATTCTAAAAAAACACCAGGCCTGCACGCAAGGTGCAGCACAGTCATAGCAAGCTAGAAGACCGGCCTTTCAGAGCATTTTAAAAACTCTCATTGGATAACTACTGCAAGCACACTTGCTTGATACCCACTAGGGCATTAATAATAAAATTTTTTTAATAGTAGGCCGGCATTTGCTATGCAATTTTTCATCATTCTTCTGAAAAGCGTGGTATCCGCTAAACACTTCCAAGGAATTTGCGCCAATTGTTCATGCACTGGCTGACTACGATTAGGAATTATGCCTGAAGGGGGTATGCGCCACAGTTAATAGGAGAACACGAACAAGCTTTTGTAATGGATTGGAGCATTGGACAGCCCACTTGTTACGCTATTTGCATTGTGCGATGAGTCGTTATTCTTTCGCTGTTTTAAAATGCTTTATAAGTCATATTAACGCGATTGCTTTCATAACATCAAGCCTGCCTAACGCAAGTTTGCCAACAAGTCACAAGCACTGGCGTAGCTCAGTGGTAGGATACTGGGCTGGCACCCAGGAGACCCGTGTTTGAGCTCTACTGTGTCATTGGAGCTAGGTTTTTTTTATTTCTAAATTTGCGTGATGTGGTTACGGACACCGGTGATGGAGGCGGCAGCAACTAACAACTGCGTGTGACCCTAGTTGTGATCTCATAACGGCTTTTGCTGTAAAAACAAAAGTGTGCAATTCATTGCTTTATGCAATATATAGGAACTGCTTTTCTTTTTTTTGCCAGTTCTTACGGCAGCCCCAAACAGCACAGTTGTCATGTGAATTGAGCAAAGTTTCAGGTGTTTTTAAATGTGAAAATGGTGCTCCTCTCTTACCCAGCCAAAAAGGCAACTGTGGAACATCTCCGAAAGACTGGGCAGCTGTCGGCAAGCCTTATGACTTCTGAATCTCCTGCCTCTCCATGAAGTATGACTGACACCTGAATAATAATTGTGTCAATTGATGTCACTTCATACTCTATAAGATCCTATAGCATTTCGTGTTCGTACATTAATATTACCACAGGAAATGCTATACCATTGAATTAAATACTACAATGTGTAAAACTTACTGTAAAGCTAATAGGTTGTCTGTGACAAATATTTCAAAAAGTTTAGTTTCAGTTTATTACAGTTATTTTAGTACTATAACTTCAGTTTACACATGTTTGTTAATTAGGTGTTATATGAAAGCACTCTGAGATGGGAAGTCTATGGAAAGGAGTTGTTTCGATAAAATGAGAAATGTGCATAAAATAAATTGTTTATTATGGCATGACTAGCTTTGCTGCATCACAATTAAACTAAGTAATTTCAGTTGAAACACCACAACAAATTTCAAGATCTCATGAATAAAAAAATGCCTCCATTTAAACAAGTCCTGATAAAAAAAATGTGCCTTCAAATGTTTGTTTCTTATTTTTGCCAGCTTATATTGACGCATGCCATGATGACAATACTTTAAGACCTCTTCTGAAAGATCTTACTTTTTATTTCTTTTTTTCTCCATAGCAGTTTTCATCCTCAAATGCAAGAAACCAAAGCTGTGCATACCGCTGCTGATGTTCCCGCATTAAGGTAAGGCCCAGTTCGCACGGTGATCAAGTACAGGTGCCGTGCTGTCCGTCGTGCCGTCTTCAGTGAAAATACGTGCACTTCTTTTCTTGAACCATCAACACCACAGCATAACCAGCTTGATGCAAGGGCGTAAGCTGCTGCAGTCGCCATCAAGAATAATATAACAAGCCAGTTGATCTCTTTCCCAATTATCTTGTGCACCGGCAGTTCATGGAGCTGTGTTTCGAGAGCATGCCAGATCCCTGATATGATGGGGCGTCCACCTTTGCATCTGCAACAGATATGAAACAGCATATGGAAAGGCAGTGACACTCTGACATGAATGACTTGGTACATGTCATATTTTTTTGTGCATAAGCTACACTAAATACACAGGAAATTCGGAGCTAAAGTTGGGGAGTTGGCTATGTGCGAATTTCAGTGAGCAACTTTACTTGATAGCACTGCATCACCGTAATGCAGGGCTTGACAACATTACATAAAACAAGTTAAACTTGTTATTTTCCTCAGTTTGCAGTAGATGTAACAGTCCATATGCAAGGGTGAGTTAAACGTGAAAAATTATGTTATTTACTTAAATGCAGCGAGACTTGGATAGAAAAAAATACACCATCTTCCACTAAAGAGAACCACATGTAGATGCGAAGCACCTGCTGCTAATGCTTACTGGCTTGACACTGGTGCTCTTCACGGCATTGTGCAGGAGAGAAACCTGGGGAGGTGAAAAGCACGCAGTGATCGACCGGTTTTTCCTACTGGAGCATGCTAATCACTGCTAATGGGCATTGAAAGACAGAAGACTTCAATAGGACACAGAGAGATGCAGTCCACTTTTAGTTAATGCACATGCTGTGAATTTGTATTGTTCAACAACGCACAGAAAAAAATCTCACACTGGCGCTACCTTGGAGGTCAAGATCCAGTGCCTATATACAAGGGGTCACCAGTGAATGGTTGTGCAGTGCGAGCAGTCAATTTTTCTTAATCAAGAAACTCACGAGCATAAACTGCTATCGTCGGCGTTGCGAGGTGAGAGAGGGAGAGCGTAGGAGAGGGGGAGGAAACACGAATGCGCAGTGGGGGTGTAAATGTCATGTGGAGCATCAAAAAGTCATCACAGCATCACAAATAACCTGTGTGACGGCCTCATATCACGTAACAACTGATAAAATAAACTAAAATGAGGTGAAGAATAGCTTTGGATGTTATTAAATTTGATACGTATATGCATGATTGTGATATGCATGGATTTTGCAGCAAAAGAACATACTTGCATTCGATGGAATATGCATTTGTTGCACCAGTCACAGAGCAGCTGTGCATGTCCCACTCATTGTTTTCCGGGTGGAACTGCAAGCACTGTTGCCCAAAGCCTTGCAGTTGATATGTCAAGCTTGAAGAGCCATACGTTAACTTCCAATTGCCAATGTGTTCTGGTATTTGCACAACAGTTAGATGGCAATCCTTGCAGTCTACAAGAAATAATGCAGAAGGATTAGCACAATGAACCTATGAATAAATTAATCAGTTGATCATTGCCACAAGCATAGGTTGGGTGTAGCTTAAATTTTATTTATAGAGTTAATTATTGCTTCTGAAATTTTCGGCCTTTTAAAACTTTAGGACTCCTCATTCATTTGGCGAAAAAGGGAAACAATTTCTATTACATCTACCAGGAGCTGTATCCACTAGCACAATTAATTTGGGAAATTATCATGTGATCAAGCAAATGTATGAAGTCGCCACGACATGTTTGGAGACTCACCTTTCAAAGCTGCTTTGTTAACATAAAGGTCTGTCATAAGAGACATTCGATGAACTGTGATTCCATGGGATGAGCCCAGCTGTTCAGTGCCATCACTGCCAGACAACAAAATGACAGAGTTAGATTAGGTTAGAAGGCACGCACTTCACTTCGCACATGGTTAGTAATCAGGCTCACGCTTAAGAGTGGAAACTCTTTCACTGTGCAGATTGTCGATGATGCTGCATCCGGAGCAACACACCTGAAACTTTGCTCACCTAAAGAGAAAAAGGTTGAGACAAACCTTCAGGCAGGATGCCCCGAAGCAATTACAGCTTTCCATGTATGAGGGCAAGAGGTGAAAAGAAAGCAGATGCGTAATCTGTCCACCATGGGAGTCAGCTTAAGCAAACCTTTGGGTAGTTGGTGACACAGAATGATGCAATGTGGTACGAGATGGGACATACTGTTTCTTTAAACATTATCCAGTAGGACTACAGTGTAATTTCATATCACGGCATACAAATGTACAGACACATAAAAATAACATCATCACGACATGTGAATGCCCATCCTAAAGCAGCCAGCTTTGTCTCAGTGGAACTCAACTTGTGCTTTAGCAAATAAGCTTGCGCATGAATGACATGCGATGGAACAGGAAAAAACAGGACAATAAACACACAGGATGCCGGGCTGAGAGGATGCACCTCATAAGCTCACGTACCATGAATGACACGCAAAAAACAGCACTACACCCTGTGTGTTCACTTCCCCATTTTTCTGTTGTTGTTTTTTTTTTGTGCTGTTCAGTTACAGTGTTCAGAAACCAAGTAGCCTGCCTAAAAACCCTTGTGTATGACCGCTCGCTAAGTAGACTTATTTTTCTAAGCGTAAAATTTAAAACTTTGTGGTCAATTTGATGACTAGCCACTTCTAGTGGGCTGACTAAAGAGTGAAGCACAGCTCTGTATAGGTGACTCTGCACTATTGTGCAGTTCGATTTTCCACACTTAAACAACAGTAAGAAAAAAGAATAAAAAAAACTGGAAAACAAGCTTTATTTTTATACACTTTAAGTGATTCTGACTGCTTGATAAAATGCAAAAGTGTTCAGTAAAAGCAGATTTATAGAAAAAAAAAGTTTACACTGAGTTGACTGTGGTCTTTATAGCACATTGTCATCCAATACCAGTTCAGGGTCACTTGAACTGGAAGAGTATGCACTGTCACAATTATCATGTTTTGTTAGCTCTGAAGTGCACAGCTGTAGTTTAAAAAATGGCAACATATCTACGGGGTGAACGATGGAGAGTGGGGTGAAGCATCCGTTTGTCCATTTGTTCTTGCTTCCGTCTGTCCATGCGTCAGTCTGTGTGACCGTCCATGCATACATCTGCCCTGTCAAGTGTGTGTATGTTTGTGCATCCGCACGTCCATCTGTGCGTTCGTCCCTGCGTTCGTCCATACATTCGCCCCTGCGTCCATCCATGCGTCCATCGGTCCGTGCAGCCATCTGTGCGTCCATCTATGCATCTGTCTGTGTGTCCGTTCATCCATCTATTGAACACTCCAAGTACCACCATCTCGCATCTTTTAATCACATATTCCCCATATAGAAGCACCGCCATCCAGCAGACATTCCAAATCTAAACGAGAGGTGGCACACGCACACTTTCTTATGGCTTGCGCTTTGTGTCTACTTCCCACCTTTACCCACCTCGAGTTCATAGTATATACTAGTTCACTGTATTCATGGCACTGCGGCCCAACGCTCGCTAAATCTTTCTAAAGCCAAGAAGGTTACACCCAGCGAGTATAACGTAGCAACCCTTTCTTGTCAGAGAGAGCTCACTGTACATGCCAATGGCTGCTAATGGGGAATGAGAGACAGGAGAATTCGGCTTTTAGTTGGCGTGCACGCTGCAAACTTTTATTGTTCAACAACGCACAGGAGAAATCTCCCACCGGCACCACCTTGCACGACAGAACTTAAGACTGGTTACGCACTACGACGAGGAACGAACGGGTGTCGCTTTAAGGAGCTTCGCCCCGAAAGAGGAAGTTTACAGAGAAATATATTTTTCTGCACTGTAACGACAGCATGACTTCAGTATACATAAAGAAACTTACAGTTGCTCCTGGTGGTGGTGAGCTACCGTGTGTGCTGAACTTGCAGCAAAAGAGGGTGAGATTTCACGTTAACCATAGTTCAGTTAATTTTAAGCACAACTCATAGCACACACTCATACTATGAACAGTGTGCCATTTTGAAAAACTGCCAGCAACTAAGTACAGAGTATGTGCTCTCAACTTTGTACTTCAGCAGCTCCTTGCGAGATTGCTGATACCGTAATTTTTAGCAAAGTGAAGAATGTAATAATATTCACTCAAGCCTGATAAAAATAAATTGGACAAAACCACTTTGATGCATAAATGTATCTAAGTTAAAATGACACCACTGAACAACACTTCAAACTGATAAACATGCCATATGGAACGTTGACGCAGACATGTTTGCCAAGGCACTAGCCCCAGCACATGTGTAGTGATCAATGGTCAAATGCACACAGCTTGTGCATGAGTGCACAAGTGATTCTGAAACAAAATGTTTATTTAGACTATTTCTTGAAGCAAGATTCGAAGTGCCGGCAACACACCTGAAACTTTGCTCACCTGCGTTTAAAGTCCAGGTTGAGACAAAGTTCCGGGCACACCGCAGACACTTACTTGATGGCTAGCAGCTTGTCCACAATTATCCCGTGAGAGATATCAGTGTTTTTTTTTTTGCGTGACAGAATACAAACACATTTCACATGCCTATGCACTGTCTGCATTTTGAACGTTCTTCCTAAGATCATCGTCAAACCGGTGAACAAAGAATTTACTACCAACTAACACAGGTGTATTGATCCTATAATAATGAGTACATGGTCTGAATAATTTTAGTATATATTGTATGAAGGTTATGAAATTTCGATTTGTTTGATAATGTGTGATTTATTACATTCTTTGGTGATGGTTATAATATACACACACCTCCTCGTCCTTCCATTTTTACATCTGGTAGTCATGTTGGTAGCATTTCTTTTTCACGTTGCTCTCTGTTTGTTAGTCAAGACCGAGTCTGAATATTTATTTGTGTATGATGTCATATAATTTTGTACAATATAAGTTGAAAAATCAAGTTAATAAAGTCGCTGAGTTACTCGCTCATTCCCTTGGAGGTGGTTGGCAACAATGGTCGTGCCCTCCACCTAACTTTTTGTATTTTTTCTCTTTTATTTTTTTAAATTACCATATGACAGTTGCCCTATTAATTTTTTTTTATTCGATAGCCTGCAGCCAGCAGTACTTCAGTGCAGCAGGCAGGGCATTGTTTGTTATTGTAAATTTCATTACATAAAGATTAAATTTTGCCCACACAGACCTTTCTGTCTCCATACAAGCCCAGCTTCAGGTTGTTGGATTTTGCTGAAATTATTTTTTGCAGTGAAGAGCAAGGACCAAAATTGATTACCAAAGATCACTTTCTTTATTATTAAACGAACAATGACATGTGTGTGAAAACATGTGTGTGAACAATGACATGTGTGTGACATGTGTGTGAAAAGAACAATCACATGTGTGTGCTTCTAACAATCATAACCAGGACAGGCCTATACTTTTATTCACAATAAACAAGTGGGTTTACAAAAAGTGTCTTCTGTCAACTCCAGCATATTATATGTGGGGCAAGTAAAGCTACTGTCCTAGCTACAATACTACAATCTACTATCCTGCCTACTAACTAAAATACTACTATCCTAGCTACTAAATAACATGAAAACTGACCTCAGGTACACTTGAAGACCATCAGCAAAGTGCCCCACCTCCACTCTTACATACAGGTGAAACTGGGACAGATCTTGGACATTAGTAAGCTTGTGCACATGAGCAGTGCCAGGGTTCAGAAGGAATTCTTTTTTGTGCTGCACCTGTCAAAAGAAATTTAGGCTAAGTTGAGATGAAACAGTTAAAGTAAAAAGTTTATGCTTTCTATGCAATTTACTACACTTTGTCCAAGAAGCTAAGAGAAATAGATTTTAGAATAACTGGTACTTGCTTTTTGAAACTACAGTTTGCTAATAGGAATGCCATCTTTCTGTTTATATATTACAATATATACCTATATATCTATCAATGCCTTTTTATAAACTGAGGAAAGAAAATAACTAAAACATGAATTATTATTTACATACATTCCCATCAGAAATATCTGGTGCAGAGATATAGATGGCAGCTGTACAACTTGTGTCCACAACTATCGCAAATATTTAATTATTTTTCTGTGCTGTATATCCTATGCATAAGGTTATTTGCAAGAGCGGGTACGCACTAAAGTAGATGTAGAGGAGATAATTCACTTGATTCATATTGAGAAAGTTGCGAAATCATGGGACCATTTTCTTTGTGCCAGAGATGCCAGGTGAAAGTTCTTATCTCCACATCCTGTACACCACCCATAGTAACTGTTGATTAAGTAAGCATGTACAGATTATAAACGACCATGTGAAAGCAATGCATTTAGTAGAAAAAAACTGTTAGAATATATAAAGCGCATAGTATAATAGTTCTTTAGTATACATTTTAGAGATTTAGTGGAATACACAAGGGCAAACATTCTAGATCTTTGTGGTGAGAGCTTCCTTGGCATGCTGCTATAACATCTGTGCCTATACAAGTCTTAAACTTTCGTGAATGCCAGCTCAAAGATACAGGGGATAGTGAAGTCATCATCACAATCATGATCACTCTTAGCCTATGACAAAAGCAACTTATCCTATCTTCCATGATACTGTGAAATGGAAAACACAGCTGTGGATGGAAGCAAGTTAAGTGGCGTGATGAAACTGAGATGGTCACAGGAATAGAATGTACAGTTTAAGGAGTAACAAAAAGAACCATACTCACATGTTGAAGAGCGAAATTTACTACGTGAGCTTCCTGCTCAGGAATTGTTACACTCGGGTTTATGGCAAAGGTAGATGCCACACTTGACAGCTGGAGATTTAGTGACGATTGAGGAATGCCAAATGCCAGGAAAGGAAACTTGTACGTAAAGCAATCTGTAGGCTGCTTCTGAGCGGCATCCATACTGCAATAAGAACAAAAAAAACACATCCACAGGCACACTAATGATAGCATTTGTCAGATATGAAAGAATTGTCATCTAACTGGGGGACGCACTGGCAAAAGTAGAGCACATAGATTGAAATGAAAGAATTGTCATCTAACTGGGGGACGCACTGGCAAAAGTAGAGCACATAGATTGAAATGAGACAATGCGCATTGCATGCACTTTTATTTCTACCGTGTTCAGGTTGTGTCATATGAGTGCGATTTCAAATCAAATACTAGCATCAGAGCCCACATTTATTTTAGCAGCCAGATTCGTACGAACATGAAAATGTTATCCTGAGTGATAGCACATACCATTCATTGTAAAAAAAAATTTCGTGTCATGTTTGAATCTGTGAGCACTGTACCTGTAGCACCTATAAGCCTCAGATGTTGATATATTACTCTGTTCAAAAATATTTTTGCGAATAACTGACGGCCTTCCAGGGTTTTGCTTGCGATACCTATCAAGCTCCAATTATAAGTAAAATGCTAATAATAAAAATTGGAGATAGTTGTGCATACTCTTGCAAGTGTCACCTGCGTACCTCATTTTGCACTAAGAGTGAATAAATTACAATGTTGTTCCACACCTTTTAAGGCCAGATATGTCTTTTGTACTATGAAAGGAGGAGTAGTGAGTTATTAACTATTAAGTTCAAGTGCTGAAAATTCAGAAATAACATAAAAATTAAAGCTATACGCCAATACCTGATCGCAAAAGTGGGGTCGTGCAATATTGTGCCAGAGTTTTCATGATTAGTGGTTGTTTCTGAGGTCGCAGAGCATTGCCCATCCGTGGAAGCAACAGAAACGGTGAGCTCAAGCCAGGCTGAGGAAATATGCAGCGTCTCCTGAGGAACATAGTTGTCCCTAATGAAGTTCTGTAAAAAAAAAGAGAGAAAGGAAAAAAAAAAACACTCAGAAATAACCCAGAATAAACACAGTATGTGAAGTTGTGCCATAACTAGAATTTATGGGTAATTTAAATGCCATTGAATATAAAAATAAATTTCAGTATGAATATAAGTAGAATTTCATATATAATATATTATATATTATAGAATTACATTATAGAATATTATAGAATTTCAAGTAGAAATGCTGGCGTCTAAGCAATTTTGAAATGTAGAATTTGAACACCCAAAATAGCATAGCAGGTTACAACAAGTGCTATATTAAAAAACATGTCAGTTCAATGTTAATCATCTGTAGCATTTTTGACATGCACATAAATGCAGTTCTTGTATAGGTTTTTGCAGAATTCTATGACACATGATTGCCCAGTGGACATGAGATTTTTATCGAAGTGATAAACAGGGTTTACCCCCCTATGGGCAACGAGACAAACTGCTCGATAAAAACGACCTGTGTCGCAAAAGGGACACAAAAGTGTAAAATTCGCAGAAGGATAAAAAAAAACAGTAATCGTTAAATACCAACCTTTATCATGCCTTCAATATTGTGAATGTGTTCGCAGAACATCTGCCACATGAGAAGATTCAGTGTCTGTGCCGATTTTATTAGATGGCCCAGAGCTGTGACGAGTTCTTGCAATACACTTTCCAAGCTTTTGACCTGTCGCCTGGACCGAACATCTTCAGCAAAGGATCGAAGCAGCTGCGATGCAGCAATCAGATCATGCTCTTTTCCCTAAAAAAAAGCGCCTGTTTATGTCTTTTGATTACATGTATTTCTTACTATATTCCATACAGAATTCTGTACTAAATCTGTAACATCTTTAATGACAGTTTTATTACAATATTTCATGCAGCATTTCATACCATACTTCACACCATGTTTTATAACGAATTCTATGAATCCACGCTACATTTGCCCCCTTCTCCAAGTTTGCATTGCTGCAATGAGAGCAGCCAAAAGATGTCTGTTTTGTGAGATGGTTGAGATTTTGTGGTAATAAATCTCAGTGCCAGCCTTGTCATGCTAATATAATACAATGTAATAATATTACAAGTTACAAGCAGTCTATACTTGTGACACACTTTTGTGAAGTTTCAGAATGAGGTTAAAATAGACATAGCTTTCGGAGAGCTGAAATAGCTGGCTATATATAATACCAATCAGTTAAATTGCATATAATCATAAAATCATTTCAACAAGAGGCATAATTATTGTAATGAAGTCATTTTACCATATGGTGTAGTAGCGAAAGCTCGATGGGGACACTAAAAGTGAAGTCGCTAAAAAAAAAATTGACAAAACCGATTTAAAGAAATTTCTTCTCACCAGAAATGGTGGCTCCACAATGACATTCCACGTTTGAATGAAAGCTTGCACAACGTTCTGTAATAGAAGGCATAAAAAACAAACTTTCTTTAATAATGAACTGAGCTTATATAACATGCCACATACGGAGTCTATATGATAGCCTTGTCCTCCACTAAATATTTCATTATTAATGAGAACCACTTTCCAGAAAAACACCTTCCAGAAAAAGAAACTAACCCTCAAGATATCCCTTATTAGCTTAGATATTTCACTGTTGCATGAAAAAATGTTCACTTTTTCATAGTAATTTCTATGCACTAATTTACAAGAAATATTACTGTATATAAAGTATGTCAGCTCAATTTTATCACATTTATTACATCGTGCAGTACAATCCTCATTAATTAACATTGCTAACAACGTGATGTATATGTACCAATTGCAGAACTTTTTTCTTTTTAAACACCATACCTAGTCTTTAGAATCCGCTTCTCAAAGACATCTCCCCATCACCATTTATTCTGAATGCCTTCAACTCTCTCCCCCAATAATAACAGTGCAATTGCTCTACTCATAAACACTTAGTGTTCTTTTCACATTACGTGCTGTCTTGCATTTTCAATTTTTTCTTAAAAGGTGCCTCTTGCGTTTTGTATATTGTTCTCATTTTTTTTAAATGTATACATCTACTGTACCAATAAGATCTTTTTACACTGATATAACCGACACTATCTGTAATAGGGACCCCTCCCACAAGTGGCGTTGAGTTCTCGGGTATCAACTACATAAATACACTGCACTGTACATCATTCTGTATTGAATAGTAAACTGATTGACTGTGTTTTTATGGTGAGTGTTATTTTTCTAATGATATAAGTTAAAGTATATTATGCTACTACATCGATAATATATTATATGCTAATACATTGTAACCCAAAGTGTTGGCTCTGTAACCAGAGCATTGAAGCGCTGAGCACAAAGCTGCAGGTCTTGTTTCTTCCCCCGATAGTCCCATTACAATAAGAACAAACTTTAATAAAAAATACGTTCCTGTGCTGTTCTTTTAGTGCATGATAAAAAAAGTCACAGTTTTGACACAAGAGCAAAGCAATGAGTGCGATAGTAATAACTTGGAATGTAACACTGAAAACGACTAGCCAATCGAAACGTACAGCTTACTGCTCACGCAGGAATGACGCACGACAATAACACACACAGGATGACAGCTAACTAACAAAGTTTGCAACTCAATGCTTAATGCACTGCTTAAACAGAAATGATGCACGAAACGTAATCACAGGTACAGATATGAGTGCGAACTAACGAGTGTCCGATTTGTTACTTCACTGTGTTTCAAAGGCGCTCTCTTTTTGCAAACAGGGCTTGCCCAGCGAGCAAAGTTGACCTCTGTGACCCAGGTGACAAACGCAATCATTCTGGTGAAAGGCCAAGGCACATGATTCTCCTCCCTGAAAGATGAGCGCGAACCCACAAGCACCTAACCCAACCATCCTCGCTCCCATCTGTCAGGCAAAGTACACGCGAGCTGTGTGCAGAGTGCAGGCGGCATTTTTGCTTTCTTAAGTTTTCCTATATATCGATACGTATTCATATAGGGTGCATGAAGACAGCTTTGGCAATGGTAAAAACCAGCTGAGACTCTCCATGTGAATGCTATCGCAATAAAAACCCATTTAACCATAATCAATAACAACTTACTACATATGTGAAGTATTGTTTATGTACCATTAGTACAAATCAGCACATGACGCAGTACATCAGAACACGAAGCAGGTACAAAACTGAAATCAGGTTCACAAAATTTGTAAGTCAACAATGCACTTACAACAGGAAAAGGTTCCAAGTTTCGAAGAATTCGCACTGCAAATCGCCAGGTGTTTGTCAAGTAGTCAAGTTGCTGTGTGTGCAAGTAGCTTGCAGACACCTTGAAACTTCGGAGCATAATTACAAGCACTTGCAGCTTGTTCATTGCTGTGTGGTATTGCTGATCGTAAAAGACCCGGGTAATCTTTGGTAAAAGGCGGGAAGTTTTGTTTTTGCTGAAAAATGAAAAAGAAAGAGCAGTACACTGCTAGTAGCTTTAGATTTTAGTTTTACTGATATTAACTGCGAGCAACAATGCTTGACAAGAAAAAATTGTGTTGTCGTACGATGCAGAAACAGATTACTGTACCTTCTAAGAAAAGATATATTTGCTGGTTAATCTCACTAAAATTGGCCGGATATGCATGAAACATAGCTAAAATGCGATGTTGTTTATTAACGATGATCAACTACTTGATGTAAAAAAATCTACAATCCAAAAATCAACTATAAGGTCGAATAACTTGTATTTTTGGGTACTGTGGTTACGAATTTAAATATAGTAGGCATTATTGCACAGCAATAATTTACTGGGGGAAGATAATATATAATTGTAATCAGCATCATAATTACCAGTTTATTTATAGCTGCCCAATGGAGCAGTGATGAGATAAGTTTGTTTCATCATCACTACAATAATAATTCAAGCTACATCAATAAATTTAAGCCTAAGCAACAACAAAATCGACACAAGATACGTTCCAGTAATACAAACTAGAAGATTGAACAGCAGCTCTATGTAAAGCTTTGCCTTTGGTTATTTTAAAATGAGCCCTAAGAGCATAGCACAGAATATATTTAATGCCGTCTATGCAAGTGAGAATATTTCAGCATTTTAAATCGTTGAAAGAACAATGCGGCATTCAATAACTTCCTGAAGAATATAAGATTTTCATATTTTCAGTGCATTCAATATTATCAAATGATTAGATGTTTTGCTACACGTAACCCACCTGAAAAAAAAAAAAAAAAACGATTTCACTGCAGTTTGTAGCTGATATGCCAAGTAAATGTCTAGGCTAAAGAAAGCCTCGTTGTCATGACACCGCACCTCACACTTAATTGATTGATTTGTGGGGTTTAACGTCCCAAAACCACTATATGATTATGAGAGACGCCGTAGTGGAGGGCTCCGGAAATTTAGACCACCTGGGCTTCTTTAACGTGCACCCAAATCTGAGCACACGGGGCACCTCACACTTAAATAAGTATACTAGCTTAATTCTTTTTTTTTTTAAGTTTGAAGGCTATTACACCCACTAAGCATGAAAAACTTTTAAATGTATTGTATTTTACCACTCACAACTTATGCCATGCTAATCCTGCTGATCTTTGAATTTTTCTTTGAAATTATTCAATGCGCTCACTTTAACTTGCCCCTAAACCAAAATGTCATACTCCCACAAGCTTAATGCACTTCAACCACAGGGAGATCTATATTAAATCATGTAACAGCTGAACCAGTTTTCTAACTTCAGACGACCTTTTTCACCCCTGAAATTATGCTCCTAGTTTTTACCTATGTTCCTGTATTCTGTTTGCAGATTAGGCTTATCAGAATATGCCTCACAGGAAGCAGCAACTTGACTTACATGTCAAAGAGATTGCCATTTAGAACTTTCACCATGCTGGTCTGTGGAATGCATGACTGAAAGCCGTCACCATCTTGCACGACCATGCTGACGTACACTACAAAAGTGGACAGAGAAAAAAATTGAAGCCAGTTATTTAATTATATCAGTACAGTACAAACTTCTTCTAGTTGTCCTTTTTGATTTTCACATAGAGATAACACTACTGGCTCTTAACATTGCTTATGTGAGAATGAGAAAAACTGAAGTACATATGTTTTTTAATTTGTAATGTTTCTAGTTGAAATGACCTGGCCCCTTCTTTATTAGGTAACTGTGCAGATTAATTTTGTGGCTTTGCGATTAGTACTGAGGGCATGGCAATGCTTCTTTCGCAAATGCCAAATAATCAATGAAGTCACCATTGTTGCCGAGTGTGGTCTTTCCAGTAGGCAGCCAAAATGAGGAGGTGGAATGAGATCCGCGATACAGTTGTTGCCAGGTGCCACCAGGAGACAGGCTGTAGCTGATGATGTACGTGTACGGTTTTCGGCCGCCTTTCCAGCCAGAGCAGTTTGCCGTGAAGAGCGTTTCTAGAGCGACACCGGTCTGGGGCTCAACAACACACCAACCTCCTGAGATTGCTTCTCCAACCGTTATTCTCTCTCTCGCTTCTCCCCTGATCTCACTGGAACCTAATTGTGCATAAAAAAAAGGAAAAAAAGAAGGGTTTAACTCAAGTGTGTATAAGGCATAGCAACCATGTGCCCTTACACAATTTCCGGCATTACAGTCTAATTTGCATATATAGAACACCCATATAATATCTATAGTGTATATTGAACAGTCGTAACATATCCTTTGCGTTGATCTATTTTTGTGTGTGTGTGTGTGTATGTATACATATATATATATATATATATATATATATATATATATATATATATATATATATATATATATATATATATACACACACACACACACACACACCATCTTTTCTGTGATTATCTTTAGGTTTGAAACCTGTATATATGTGTCTAAACCCAAAGCTTTATCAACTAAGCATGCCTAATGCATCAACATAACACAACATACCAGTGCATTGCTGCAATACGCGTACTAAATGTTTTTAATAGCTTACTCAGAAATTGGTAACTCTGAAAAAACTTTGTTTCTTTGAAATGAGCTTCTTGTGCTTCGCATCGTACTATAGACAATAATTTTGCTAGGAGCTATACTTTGCCAGCATAAAATGCACAGGAGCAGAGCAAAGCGCGAGCCCTATCGGAGTCAAATGAAGTGTGATCAGCAGACTGCGTGCACGACCAGTACAAGTCAACTGCTGTTATCATTTGAGATGGGCAGGTGCATCTGGTTGTCTATAGTTTTGTGCTTGTTCCCTTTTGATTTGACTTTTGGAGTTTATGGTTTTCCCTGAGATCAATTCGTGCAGCGCAGTTTCTCTGGTGAATGCGGCTATCACATCGTGCAGGAAGCGAGTGCTCGCAAGTTCCCGAGTCAAGAGCATTCCTGGTGCTTCCCACCGAGGAAACGCAGTCAAACGCAACATCCGCATCGACACCTTGAGGTGCTTCTTGTGCAGGCACCAAATGCGATTGGTGAACTTGAAATACGGACAGCGAATCTGTGACCTTGGCCGATCGCCTTTGTTTACACGCCAAGCACATGCGTCGAAACCCTGTCGTGCCCACGTTACATCAGTCACCTCGGCACGCTTTTGTTTAAATATACAAGCACGTATTCTAGCCATGCTTTTGTTTGTATTTAGACACAAAAACAGCAAACAACGTCTGCTACATCTGCACTTCTGATATGCCGTGTTAACAGCGGGTGGCTGTGATGCCAGCAAAGGGCAGATAAAATAGCGACACTCCATTGCACATGTGTAGAAGTTTCTTCTCGCTGTATCGCAATCTATCTGTCTGAAGACACGAAAACGAGCCCTCTTCGCACTAGAACAGGCCGAACAGTGCGTGCTTGCTCGCTAATCAATCCAGCACTCATGGCAACTCCCATGACCAAATAATTTTGAAATTGAAGTCCCCAGTGCAGCCAACAGCTATTTCAGTGCTCTTCGCCTTTTAAGACACTAAAATATAGGCCTGCATTGCATACTTAGAGGGCAGGAAGTGTGATCTACAATAGTCTATCCTTGCGCAAGGGCATTATTTGACGGGCCGTACTGCAAGTAAAACCACATTATGCAATATGTTTTTATTGATTGCGAAAGCTGATGTGCAAGAGAATAGGTGAAGAAAGTTCAAGAAACATGAAAAATAGTTTTTTTCAGTTGTCTTCATAAGTTTTCTTTGCATGCTGTTTTCTTGAAGTTAGTGCGCTTGTATCATTTTATAGGAAAGTGTTATCAATATAAGCTTTGGCGTTTTTATGAACAAGCATGTTGACAGAGTATCGCAGATTTTTCCCTGCTCTGTTGTAAGCTATTCATGAAATAAGGCCTGCAATGTAGGCAGAAAAACGTTTCTTGGAATGATTTTGAGACTTTTTATAAAAGTATCAGCCACGCAGAGAAGCAAAAAATAACTGAACCTCAGCAACAGTATGCATATATTTAGCTAAATAAATTTGAGGTATATAGCTCCAATTAATTTTGCGTATTTCATCGCCACAGTTAGAAAAAACAGCAAAGCAGTTAAGCGAAGCACTCCACCTCTTAGTCATTGTTAATTTACTATGCTTCGAAAAACATGTTTTCGGAAAAACCAATGGTGGATTTATTCTTTCCACTCATCAGGTGACAATATATAAAATTTTGAAATAAAGTTAAGAGGTAAATTGTCCATGCTTTGTTCAATCTTACATGAAATCCCACTTTGGTGGGTTTTGTACTTTTAGGCATTTTGAGCACTACGTAAAGCTTATAAAGATATTTACGTTTTAAGGTCATATAAAAGAGTACACACAGTATGTATATGATTTATTGCCAAGTTATTTTATAATTTCACTCACTTTGCAATTGTTAATGATGCCTATCAAATAGAACTTTACAAATAATCCAGTTTAAAATTCAAGTAAAGTAATACCTAACAGAATGATTCGACTTGCAAATTGATAGTACTATTTCTACTTATAAATAATTTGAAATATACAAACAGACTGATTCTAAATGTAAAAAGTGGGGTGCAGTATGGAAGCCCAAATGGCTGTTTTGCCACAAATAGATTACATTTTATTACACTCAAGCCATCCAAACGAAATGTTTCATTTGACCATGAAGCTGCCACACCGTGAAACAATATATTCAAAGGAAGTTAACAATTCTGCGAAGCCACAGTTCAAGACGATGTCTGGATACTGCCTCTACTCTGATTAACATTTTTTTAAAGTTGAAATGCATGTTATATAGGCTTACATGGGCTAAGCATATATAATTTTGAAATGTGATGTATGTTGCTGCTTAACAGTTGCATTCTAGAGGTATACAACATGTGAAACTATTCGAATCTGCTTCTAATTTTCAACACTAATTATTATTTACTTCTACTTCACTTTTAACGAAAAAGGTAATATTAAAGCAAACCTATCGAAAATCCCCAAATCAACACACCTTTCTGGCGAATTCTGACATGAACTGAGTAGGAAGACCTGGCAATCAATGTTCCTGGTTTAAGGATCAGCCATCCATGATGAAGGAACGATCTCTGAATGCTGTCAACTTCAATTCTCTCTTGAGGATGGCTGAAGAATTTTCTGAAGAATGGCCCCCCGGCACTCTCTGCAGATGCAACACCAAGCCTGCTATCAATTCTTCTGTGCCTTTCCAGGTCTGAAAAAAAAAATTATCAAAAAAGTGCCTTTTTAGCTTCCCAGCACCCAAGTGGTTACATGCGGTCTTGTAAATAGCAGAAAACAATTATGAAAATGTGATTTTAACCACTAAAACCTGCATAGATGCTTGCGTTAATGACAACTATGCCCGAAGGCTGAAGGTGCATACCACGATCTGCGATAACGTACCTTTAGAATGTTGCCGGTTTCCGAGGTGGGCAACAAGATGGCTTGGAATTGCTTCGAAATGAACTGAAGTAGTATAGGTGCCTGTAATAGAGAAGTATACATGGCAGTAGCAGACTGGCATGCACGCAAAATTATTTTTGTGAGCAGGTCAAAGATATCACAAGGCAACTTGTGAGGGAGACAAAAGACCTATTTATTTCTTTATAATTCTGCTATTATTTTTTAGGAGTGCGGCAGTTGGTTATTAGAATAATTTTTCACAAAATGTTCAAACAAAAAGAAAACACACAAGCAAACACATCCGATCACAATAACAGAACATGAAGATCATATATACACTTAAGTCATGCAAAAGTTAAATATTATAGTAATAAATGATATATACAATAACTACAGGATAACATGCAAGCCATGAATATTCTGCAATGCTCAAATCAAGTTGAATGGTTTTAGAAAGAGGAAGCTTTTATGAAGAGTAGACAAAGATAATCATGATAATCTGCAGAGATTGTGCACCAAACATGCAATCATCAGGGTAAGCTGCATAGATTTCTTGAGAGTGCCAGGAAAGAAAGAAGAAACAAAGAAAGATATAAGCACACAGCTGCTGTTCATACCATTTTTTGTGGATTCTGTGCCATTGGCAAAATCTGGAAATGGTGGAATTGGGCTTCCTGAAAAAAAAAAAAAACAAGAAGAAGACAACATCATGTTTATTACCATGGACATGAATGCAAGTTGAGTAAGCACTCAAGAATTGTTAAAAAATTATGAAAAGCAACAGTCGTGCTGGGAGTGCATATTATGATGCGCGGTCACTCCATGCTCATGTGCTTTATTCGTTGTGTCGATTGAGAAAACAGTTAGGAAAAGATCAGAAAAGCGAGTGTTTAGATCGCATTATCAAAAAAAAAAAAGCAACGGCACTTAAGGAACATGAGTTTCAAAGTCCTGGTAGACTTATATGACTCTTTTAATTCCCACTATTTAGAAGGTTTTTAAAGTGAAAAAAAAAAGCCAGCCCATTACCTCACATGAACACACGTTTCATCATATATGATGCATGTGCTATCCATTTAAGGACATGTTGAGCTGTATATTTCACATAAAATTACAAGGTAAGGAATAAATGCTGCAAGACCAGATCAAGCTCTGAAAGAATAGAAGAGATAATAAGAATACCAAATCCTGAAAGCCATGTCTTCACAAGATGATGCTTTTGCAAGACAAGTCACACAAACAGGAAATAAGTTATTAAAATATGTTATCAGATCATCAGCATTCACTGACCTGAATTTGCTTGACCTAGGCCGAGCTGAGTGTCATGTGCTCTGCGGTGCGGAATTCGACCAGTTTGAGTTCTATTGTTGTCTGAATTTATTCGACTATTGCCACTTCCGCTGTCACAGTGGTCATCATCTGCATGCAAGACAACATGTGTCAGTCGAGTGCAGTCACTGGCACTTCTACAACAGCCAAATTATTGATGCAAGCAAGGTGCTTTCTATTGTATAATTTTCCCTATAAGAACCCTGCCTGCATGTCTCTTTGAGGAGGAAAGAACACTTATGATAGTCCCCATTTCCCGTTCCTTTACCAATATCTTTATCTCATGGAACATCTATAGAGAAAGTGTAGCACAAGAAAGATCCTTCCCTATATGCCTGAAATGAGCATCTCTTAATTAGCTACTCATTGAATGAACATCATTAAGAAAACTTTGGTTGCCAGTACAGCACATTTGTCTTTCTACTTGTTATTATTTGCCCTTGTTATTCCACTGATATTCTATTTGTTATTAAACTTGTTATTTCCACTAATATTTCCACCTGTTATGTCTTTTCTACTTGCTAACATTGCCAACAAACAATGCTGAAAATCCTCAAATCAAGCTTATATGCACTCAGCATATATACAGCTACATTTTGCAATACAATATTAAGACCTCAATCATTGCGAAAATGACGATGTTAAGTCAGAATGATGAAAAATAAGGACTTGCAATCCTCAGTTCTGCATACCTTGGTGATGGATTTTATGGTCTGCAAGGCGCCACAGCAACCACTCAAAGTCGAGCTCTTCCTTGGTGTCACAGTCCACACACGATGCTGTGAGAACCACTCTTTTGTGGCTTCGAACTTGTCTCCCATAGCCACATGACCGGCAGCTCAGTTCAGTGAGCCTGGAAGGTGACAACAAGGTCGAGAAATTATCAGCCTTCCTTGCAAAACACATGTTGTTCTGCTAGCTCAATTGTGAATGAGTAAACACGTTTCACAAAAACAGCTCTCTCTTGCTGCCATCAACAAGGAAGCAAGGACATTGCGAGAAATTGCCATGCCGATACTATAACTGCAAAAAAGGCATTCTGAAATAGCAGCTTTGCATACAGAAGTCCTGATAAACTGCTGCCAAAGGGATAGTTTCCTGAAAGCAATATGACTCTGGTGCTATATTATAGCTTCATGCTCTTCTCTTGCTGCTGATTGTGCATTTACTGCATGCTGAAATGCTAAGCTTTATTCTACAAACACAGGCAATGGTAATTTGAAGAGCCAAAATGTTAACGTGAATCAAAGTGCTCAACATAGTGCTCACTTCACACTTGGCCACATGCACTGTCAATTCTCACAAAAGTAATACTGAGCTAAGCATTGGCAACTTCAACGGACACCATGAATTAACATTATATACATTAGTGCTTACAAAATATAGTAATGCAAAATGTAAAATGACAAATGAACCGTCTACTATTTTTTTCATATCTAAAGTACAAGTCTATCAATTTATTCACCTGGATCCTTTACACTTTAAGTATATGTCAAGATGTGTAAACCTGAGTAATGCTAACTCATTTAATAGACGATGCATATAAGCTCTGTTCACACTCCATTTTTCCTCCTTGCAGGCATGCAAGATAGATAGGTTAAGATGCAATCTGAGACATCGATTGGAAATAAACAATAGGTGATGGCAGTCCATGCTTCAATTTTTATGCTAACGATCAACTGTTCCTCATTTTGAGAAATGATACAAAGAATATTATCATTATTAAAGAAACAAAAATTTAATAAAATAAGGTTTGTTGAGGGAAAGTTATTATTCCTAAAGTTGACTAATTTCTCAAGATTACCACTGTCTAGGAAAAAGCTTGCATGAGTTGAGCTGAAGCTAAAGCACTTAAATGCAGGTTAAACAAAGTAATGTATTCTGGTCACAAAAATAAAAAAAAAGCTTTCCAACTTGAAAAAGCATTCAGTATGAAAATAGTCAAAGGTCCTAGTACACCTTATTTAAGAGTACCTTCTAATACCAAAAAAGGCAAACTATACAATGAGCAAAGTGAAGCAATTCAATGATTCTGAACGAGTGACCAGAGATCATGCCAGGACAGCAACTACATAATTAAACCAATTGAAGGAACATGTATCTTCTTGTTGCGTTGTTTACAGCGCTTTTCATATGTAATATAAAAAAACCCTTTATTGTTCCATTATGTCGTACACTTTGCTTACATAATAATATGCATGCATAATAAGATGTGTTGGTTGTTACAAGAAGAAAAGAAAATGTAAGCAGCCTATGGACGTTAGTTTTTCTTGCAGTTTCATTCTAGATTTTACTCTCGCAACGCATGTAGGCCAACATAAGTCTGAAAAAAATAATAAAATGTCAGTGTCGCAACCATCCCCTGGGCATTCCAGACTCCACTTACTCAAGCTCCTGTAGAGCTTGTTTGCACGCAATATAACAGTTTATGAGAAGAAGCCCACTTTTTGAACCTTGTTTTGTGCGGTTTTTCATGCAATGACTGGAATGTCAAGTTAGACAAATGAAGCATGACTTTTATTGCAATAGGAATTATATCGACAGTACCGGCTGATTTTTTGCCGTCGCCGCCGCTGCCACCATCATTCACGAATATGTATATGTATATATATGATCATCATCATCATCTTCATCATCATCACCATCCTCAGCCTGACTACGTCCACTGCAGGAAAAAGGCATCTCCCATGTTCCGCCAGTCAACTCGGTCCTGTGCTTGCTGCTGCCACTTTATATCAGCAAAATTTTTAATCTCGACTGTCTACCTAACTTTCTGTTTAGGACAGGTAATAACTGTGGAGCTTAACTATGAAATTGAAGTAAGTAGAAGAATAAGAATGGGGTGAAGCACATTTGAGAAGCACTCTCAAATCATGACTGGTAGATTTATTGATTGATATGTGGGGTTTAACGTCCCAAAACCACCACATGATTATGAGAGACGCCGTAGTGGAGGGCTTTAGAAATTTCGACCACCTGAGGTTCTTTAACGTGCACCCAAATATAAGCACACAAGCCTACAGCATTTCCACCTCCACCGAAAATGCAGCCCCCGCAGCCAGGATTAGATTCCGCGACCTGCGAGTCAGCAGCTGTCTGGTAGATTGCTATTATCTCTCAAGAGGAAGGTATATAACAGCTGCATCTTGCCAGTACTTATCTACAGAACAGAAACTTGGAGACTTACAAAGAGGGTTAAGCTTAAATTGAGAATGACACAACGAGCGATGGAAATGAAAATGATAGGTGAAACCTTAACAGGCAAGAAGAGAGCAAAGTGGATCAGGGAAGAAACGGGGGTTATATGTATTATAGTTGAAATCAAGAAGAGTAAATGGACACATGGGTGGGGCAGGATAACTGCTGTTCTTAAAGGTAACAAAGGCAAGCGGGTTAGGGGGAGACGTTAAGTTAAGTGGGCAGATGAGATTAAGAAGTTTCTGGGTATATATATATATATATATATATATATATATATATATATATATATATATATATATATATATATATATATATATATATATATATATATACGGGGAAGAATGGGCTAGTCTCCACTTTCTGGGGAGCGAACGTCACCTCTTCGGGCAGGGGTCCCCTGCCCGTCTGCACACGCTTATTTCGTGAGTGAACAAGGGGGAGGAGGGCGGGTGAAGCTTATCTGCAATCATCAGCGAGTGCCTTGTGCCCCCACAGTCAACGGGTGCTCCTATGGGCTGCACTCTCAACGCGAAATGACGGTGCCAAGAGTGTACTTGGAGCGGCGGTGTTTTTTACACCAGCGTTTTGTAGAGTTACGTGAGATCGGATATAAATGAGTTGACTGCCAGCCTAACTTCGTGTATCAACACTGTCACTACATACAAGCCTTGTTATGGTCATCTACTGTGGCAGTGTCGCAGTAAACCTGGTTACTTTGCAAGCGCATGTTTACGACAATTAATATTGCTCATAAAAGTGCTAGCCTTGCTTTCTAAAACATATGATTATGTTGATATTGCATTCATTGCATCACCCTTTTGGCGAAACTGTGACATTTTTTAAAAAACTGACTATGCTGCACTTGCTACTAAGAGCGCAGTCCACTTGGTACTAGCATATTGGAACACCTTGCGACCCCTGCACAGTCTCAGCATAATTTTTTTTAACAACAATGAGAAAAGAATTTTTCTTGAAATAGTAAATTACTCTTACACCAAAAACACCATGCAAGCTTACTGCAAGATGATGCTTGGTAAGCAAGAAAATGTACAAAACGAAAATGTGAGAGGTTCTTGCACTAGCAGCTGTCAAGTCATAGATTTTCACGGCACCTACTGTGGCCTATGTAGTGCGCAATGAGCAAAATAAAGTGTATCATTTTTGAACAGTGACAGAGAACACAACAAGACTCAGAGCATTTCATAATGCCTATCTGGCCAAAATATGAGAAAACACTAAGAAATGCATGGCGTCACGCTGACAATCATGTGCAGATATTTTGACGGGATATAAAAAAATAGAACTCTGACTTCAATTTTCTGTTGTCTTACATCAGGCGAAGTTTAGCACACAACAATCATCAGAGTATGATTTGTCAGTTGAAACTGATTTGTTGTTTCACATTATTGTCCATTCAATGATAGACCTTGCCTTTCTTGCTGAAGAAAAAAAATTTCTTGACGCTAGTCCTACTATGTGGCTTGGCAGTAATACACCAGCTCGTGAGAAAAGTTACGGTAGGCATCTATATGAAGCTGCTTATTTCTCATTTCTAGAATGTACTATGCTATTTCCTGTTTATCATTAGCTTGCTGAGCACGCAAGTAACTCACCCGATGTCATCTACACATCTCCATTACTTGAAGTGATGCCACTCTCACAGAAAGTGAACATGCAACTTGCAGATGAAGTTTATAGATTAGAATAAATGAAAAAATAATGCAAACTTCACATACTTTTGGGATAACAGTTATGCAACACATTACCAGAAATCGTAAAAGATGCAACATTTCTAGAGTGATAGCTTTACTCCTTAAGATGCAAAACCCAGAAAATGCTTTGTCACGTCAATTCGACTTCAAGCTTTGCCAAGGTCCCACTAACGCTCATCATTCGTTGACCTCATTGTCAAGGTATTGAGTGAGTGAAAATAAAAAGAATTTCAAAGAATGCTTTACAGTTTCAACAAAATAAACTTCAGAAACAATGTTACAAAATAACAGCACAATACTTATGCACACCTTTTACACGATTGCATTACGAATCTGACATACCGGTATCGAGGACCTCCAGTAGATGCCTCCAGGACTTGCTGCGCAACACGAGAGGAGCCATTCCCAAGTGTCAGCATTGCAGTGAACAGAAAAGCACTGATATTAGGGTTCAGCGAAGAAGTGAGGAAACGCAGAGTGCTGGTGCTTCGCTTGGCCAGTGATGATGGGAAGGGTTGCGTGAAACAGTCGGCATGGTTGTCGTTGAAATCCTCGCACTTCCAAGTGATCCTGGAAAAAGCCCCAAAATACTAAGCTGGTGAAAGTTGATGTGAATGCTGACGAATGCACTCCCGGTTCCACTAATGCACCAACTACACACAATATTATAACTTATGCCACATAATATCTTAACACTGAGAATTACCCACTGGGAACAAGCTAACTGATGGCATGCTGTTACTGTCCTTTCTAAGTAGATTAACTCTATTTGTATGATGACAGCTTACTTCAGGAGAAGATCACCAACAAAAATGATGATAATAATGTTCCAAAATAGTGAGAAAATGTTTATTTGGCAATGTAACTCGGTTCACAGCGGTGATGCGAGCTACTCTTATTTCCATGATACTGATTAAGCTGAATTGGTAATGACAAATGCCTTCCATTTTGTTTGTGAATGTTCTCTCTTCCTTTCAGATCTTATCAGTCATATCTTTATATGTCCTCACAAGAGACCTTCTCAGCTCTTATCAGTGTTATCTATGTTGTTTTGTCTTTTATATAGCTTTTATTCATATCCATAGTACTTTGCATGCTGATCGACCATCATTATCATCACAGCGGCTAGAGAGGTCACGTTAGTTGCACGGCACAACACTTTTTGGCTGATGATGCTAATTATTTGTGTGTGTGTGAGAAAGGCGGTGCTAGGGGTCAACTACCTTTTATGTAGTGCACGCACATATATATGTAAATTGTGAAACTTTGAGGGAAGGGGGTTTTAGCATTCCTCCCTCCATAGCTCTTTCTTTGGCCACGCCAGTGCCTGCAACGCAGCGATGTTCCATGCAGAACATTTTTTTCCTTTTTTGGGGAATTTTATTCTGCCGTTTTGCGCCAGAGAAAAAAAGGTAATCTTCCTGTTATTGCAGAAAATTGCGTGAATGAATAAATTCTTTTATGATGACCTATATTTAGCAGTAACAGTGCGCCTTCATCTGCTGTAATCAGTTCTGGTGCATGCCCCACACAAGCATAGGCTTTGGGATTTGTTTCTGATATTTACGCACAGCGGTTTCCAGTTCACTATTGGTGTTAGACTTTAAGCCCACAATGTGCAGTGTACTAACAGTATATGAATGAATAAAGTCATGCTTTTGCTTTGCAGCAGTGGAAGGACTAGTTATAATTTTAGATGTCACCAGCATGTGAGATACGTGTAATTATGGTGTGTGCACGTGGATGAGGGTAGAAATTAGTATTGTTGTGCAACAAAATATGCTGGGAATTTGGTCAACCTGTGCAGGGAAAAATCCCAGAAATAGGAAATTTTTATGTTTCTGAATGGAAATTCTTCGGCGTAGTACGAAACATCACTGCCGTAACGTGGCGCGCTCAGAGCGCTCATCAAACTGGCTTTTCCACAGTATGACCATCTGTGAAGAAAAGCCCACAATATGCGCCTCTTTCTTTTGCGAGCGACGACGCACATTTGTTTTGAAATTTATTGCGGCGAAGTTCTTCAGTATCTCATCAGACTCTTTTTATCAAGTCCTTTCTTCGCAGGGCATCTCTTGTGTGCTTGTGCTGCAATTTTAACCACAAGAAGAGAGAAATAGTCACGCGTAGAATCATGTTGTATCAGGCGATAACGATAAGGCACGCATGCACAGTTTCCATGCCATATCCTAATATACATGAAATTCTTTCCATATAGCAAAATTCCGGACAGACAAAAATGTCCTAATAGCATTCGCCTCACAGGTGCTGGTTAACAGTGAATGTTCCTGTACAAACTAACACAGAGGGGGCAATGTTGCGCCTATGTTTTTCTTGCATGGCTTGCCCTGCTACATGTTGAGAATTATAAGAGAAGGCAACCTATATTTTAAACAAATCACAGATACGCTAGCTACAGACGCCATGGCATGATGCAATAGTTGCCTTTTTTCCATGTCCTTTTAGATGTCGCGCAGGCACAGCAGCAGAGAAAAGGAGGAGGAATGAAAGAGGAAGAACAGGGAGGTTAGTCAGTTCTCAGCAGCAGAGAGGCACACACAAGCAGAAGGCTGTGGTGGTTATGTTGTCAGGCGTAGCTCTGCGGTGGCCCGTACTGAATGAAAAAGCACTTGGACGGGGAGCGGTACATGAAAATTTCGAAACCTAGCCATAAAAAAAAATGGCATCATATCCACGGTAGAGTGTACTAGAAGTGTTGAGTTGCGTGACCGCGCCTCGCCGCCTGATCCCTTCCGCGTTGCCTGCTGCGGTGGCGCTGCAGTCGAATAGTACTGAAAGAGCCGCGCGCCGCGTGCAGGAACTGCTGTGCTCTTCGGCTCCTCCGTCGCACTTTCTAAATGCGAATTTTTTCGTACCTGCCCATCATTCATGTTTAGCACATGATGCCATAGCCCTTGAAATATGACACGCCAATCTACTCAATTTGAGCTCCATAAAAGCCCTTGTGAGAGATCCCAGACAACACTCGATGTCCTGAGGTCGTCCTCATATGGTACAATCGTCCTCGCACAGTTATCATTGACCTTAGTACTTACTGAGGACAACACAAGTTGGTTTGACCCGGAAACGGCTTTTCGAGTGCTTTGTGAGGACAACAATTGGTCCGGAAAAGGTCCTGTCAAAGATCTTTTGGGGATGACAAAAGCATTGCACTGAGCACTTAAATATAATTCCTCAAAACTTTTGCGCACCAAGTAGATGCATTTCATATGTGAAAACTTTCTCCCCACATTCGTTTCATACAGTTATAAAGTCATTGTATATTTTTACCTCGTTTCTTTCTTTTAATTTTGGCAGAAACCTTTCAAATTATGCATTCCGCTTAATGAGACATGCGTAAATAATTGGCTTAGGGTATCGAACTTGGTATTGCGAAATGTACATTTGAAACAATGTGTTCTTAAATGTCACAACCTCAAATTACTCATTGTACGTGGCTGTAGCGCGTAATAACAAACTAGCAGCTGGCAACAATTGACCTTGCGGCATCATTCTGGATTGTCATGTAGCCAAGCCATTCCAAGCCAACTGACTGTCAAAACGGGGTCTGCCAGGGAAGGTGCTGTGTACTAGTGAAGGTTCGTGTCCTTTGTTGTTTGTGTGCATGGTTAAAAGTGAGATATTTGTGAGAGTGTAAGTCGTAGGTGATGACGGGAGGTAAATTGCCGTGTCGATGGGTGCCCTGGGCAGCTCAACGTTCAGACTGATCATGAATGTATTGTCACCAGCTGACCTCGGCTAGGTGTGATTCGAAGCATTCTGGAACACCAGCCAATCGCGATCAATTGTGCTTTGAAGCAGCCTGGTCCCAACGTGAGACGGATCGACTTCTGCATCTGACACATGGCCCGACCTCGGGCAAGTCAAGTCAAAGCCCACCTCGAGTGCACTGATAGGCTGTCATAGCGGAGCCTCTAACACTAGTGAGTGCATTTGGCACAATACACGTGGTGATGAGGACACTGTGTCAAACTTTCGAGGAAGATTACAAACGTGGTTGATTGAGCTGTGTTGACTGCCTTGATACTGCTTTTCTTTTTCAGACTATACATGGACTCGAATGCCTGACAAAGCTGTCAGTTGTGATTAATTACTGTTAAATAAATTTCAGTCAACAAGCTTTGTTTGTTTTGTCACCTCTCTGTTGATTGATACAGTATATATACACGAGACCTCGCAGGTGTTGTTTTTTTATGTATTAAAATATCATAAAAACAAGTAATTCCTAAGTGGTATCACTGCCCACAGTACCGAACCGGCCACGCAATCGTTCTGAAAAGATACTGGAAAAGTCCTGAAGTGTTGTTTTGAAGATGCGCTGAGGTTGTTATGTGTATGGACAAGGGGACGGGATTAGTGCCATTCTAGTACCATAAAAGGACATTCTGAGGGCGTCATATTGTCCTCACGGAGGCAAACTGAGGACGTCCTGAGATTGTGTTTGTGTTGTCTGGGATCTAAAATAATTCAGAAAGGGTGTGTTTTATACTCATTTCTTCTCTCTTAACTCTTTCTTTGTTGAATAGGCGTCTACAATATTAAGATTAACTTAGCCGATTTATTGGAAGTTATCTGTGCTCAGAAAGCTGTGAGATTAAAAAACTATCACTGTGCCACATGTACGCAGAGCCAGAAAGCCATAAGTAAAGAGGAAAGAGGAAAGGAATCTGAACCCCCTACACCACAATATGTTTTCGTAATTTAACTTTTCAGGGTATACTAAAATATTTACATGCATTCACAGCGACCTCCAAGTGCCAAAGTTAGGCATTCTGCTGCACATCCCGCCCATTCAGAAAAAATTTTTCGATGGGTAGGGGTAGCACTGCGCCGATAAGTTACAGTTGGCGAAGCTGAATATAGCGTGTCTCTACAAATGCGCACTGTAGATTTCACCTTTTCGACGGTATGAGGTCGCATAACTAGTTCAAGTCTAACGTAGTCGGACGAGAAATGCTACCTAAAAATAGTAGCTGGGCTTAGGGGCATTGCATGGTGTGTGTGTATATATATATATACATATATATATATTTATATATATATACACACACCCATGCAATGCCCCTTAGCACAGCTAATATTTTTAGGTGGTGCATTTCTATATATATATATATATATATATATATATATATAGTATATATATCTATATATATATATATATATATATAGATATACTAAATATATATATATATATATATCTATATATATATATATATATATATATATAATATATATATATATATATATATATATATATATATATATATATGAATACACACTGTTTCAAGAGCCCGCCGACCCCCCCCCCCACATGTGGGGGGGTTGGCGTGCTCTTGAAATAGTGAATGTATCGACGCAATTTCGGCGTGCCTGCATATTCACTCGTGCACCATGGTGCGTAGCAGGTGCATCCAGTGATAAAGGCTCAGAAACGCATTAAACGCGCTAAAAACCAGCAATTACACGCTTTCGCAGGCTCGGGCGCGCACGCTCCCAATGCAGACATTTCGGAGATCTTCAGTGTCATGGGACTACAGCGCTGCCGCTACTGCCACCCGCCGGAGAATCAGCCGTGATGCGGCGCGACCGCCTTGTTCACTTCACTGCCCCCTTCTAGTACACTGTATCCACGGGGTGAATGATGGAGGGTGGGGCGAAGCATCCGTCCGTCCATTCGTTCTTGCTTCCGTCCATCCATCCGTCCGTGGGACCGTCCATGCGTCCATCCGCTCGTCCGTGCGTGCGTCTGTTCGTGCATCCGCACGTCCAATCGTGCGTCTGTCCCTGCGTTTGTCCATGCATCCGCCCCCGCGTCTGTCCACGCGTCCGTCCATGCATCCGTCTGTGTGTCCATTCGTCCATCTAGTCAACACTCCAAGTACCACCATCTCTCATTTTTTCATCATATATTCCGCATATAGAAGCACCGCCATCCAGCGGACAAGGACTAAACGAGGACTAAACGAGGACTAAACGGCAGATGGCACATGCCCACTTTCTTATGGCTTGTGCTTCATGTCTACCTCCCACCTTTAACAACCTCGAGTTCATGGTATATACTAGTTCACTGTATTCATGGCACCGCAACCAAACGCTCGCTAAACCTTTCTAAAACCAAGGATGTTATGCCCAGCGAGTATAACGTAGCAACCCTTTCTTGTCAGATTGTGCTCAATGTACCTGACAATGGCTGCTAATGGGGAATGAGAGACAGGAGAATTCGGCTTTTAGTTACCGCGCATGCTGCGAATTTTTTATTGTTCAACTACGCACAGGAGAAGTCTCCCACCGGCACCACCTTGTAGGTCAAAGCGTAAGACATGTTACGTACTACGACAAGGGACGAGCGGGTGCCCCTTTTAAGGAGCTTCGTCCAATTATATGAGAAAAAATAACTAAACTGGCTACAGTGACGTGATCAACAGGCAGCATCGGCCGCCTCATCTTGGTTACATCTGATGGGGTGCGGTATGCGGCCTAATCCTGTAAAGTTACTGTTGTACAGTAGCTCTACAATCCTGGTGCATGATTCTCGTGGTGTCCACTTCGGCCTCCACTGATTAGATGGAGCTCGGCGAGCTTGCGTGCCATCTGTTACCGATCTTTCTTCCGCAACCCCATTTTGACATCATGAAGCTTTCAGAATTTTAGACACAAATGAGAAAGACGGGATGCGTTTCGCTGCAATACTACCCCAGAGATCCACTTTCATACGCTCACATCGGAGGCCATGCATGAATTTCAACCACGTAAGCCATTGAATTAGATTTAAATACTACCCCTAGAGATCCACTTTCATACGCTCACCTCGGAGGCCATGCATGAATTTCAACCACGTAAGCACTTGAATTAGGTTTAATGCAGCCGCCCACCTGATGCCCCTTGAGGATTGGAACGCATTCCCTGCATCGTTCTTCAATCATTTAAACATGTTCGTATGCAAGTAGTTCAGACTTGCCAAGTTTTTTTAAATAGTCCTGTTACTGTACATCTCATGCATTCTCCTTCTCTTTACGCTGAAAATGTGCTGGCGGGTTCGGTGCGTCAATGTGGCCAAGAGTGTCTGTTGTCACAGCTCACCACTTTTATTGTAATAGCAATTATATGAACAATCTCGGCTGGATTTTGCCGCCTGCATCAGCGTCCACGTCGTTGTCATTGTTATTCACTGTATATATATATATATATATATATATATATATATATATATATATATATATATATATATATATATATATATATATATATATGTTTGTGTGTGTGTGTGAAAATGCAAGAAAGACAAATTATTCAGAAAAATTCTGCGGCGCGCGGGATCGAACTTCTGAATTTTGAGTGCGAGACATTAGCTACAGAGCCACAAAGGATCACCTCCTTCACCATCGAAACGGCAAGCTAGTATTTTGATCTACCACTTACCGCTGGCGATGGTCACCTAGGAAGAACTATCGTGTTTCCAGCATTACCAGCGAGATGGCGCAATAAGCGCACGTCGCCTAAAGCAGTGTCGCCTGATCGTCACGACGTGGTGGCGGCGTGCTCTAATCTCCCACGTACTTTGCCCCGGAGAGCCGGGAAGGGGAGGAGGGGGGGTCCTGGACGCTCGAGCGTGCGTTAGCTTATCTCGCGGTGGGGCCAATTGTACGCCTTAGGCTTTCACCGGAACGATTTTGTTGTAGTTACCATGCGCACAAAGGTCATTGCACTTGTTGCACAGTCTGCGTTTGCGAAAAGGGCGCATTTTTTCAGGCACAGCAAAGTAAGAATAAGACGCTTACTCTCGTTCATCTGTACTTTTGAGTACGTTTCGTGCGGCAATTGTGCGTGAGAAACGCGGGGCACATTTTGATCTGCTTTCCATTCTTCACGTGACCTTCCAATTTGTTACTATTGCGTTCATTTATTGGCATGTGCGGCAGTTCTGTGACTTCTTACGAGTAACTTAATGCCCTGCGCCGAAGCGGACGAGTCCGCCAGGTGGGCAACGGGAGAATAGCTCTCCTGCCCACAATAAACCGCACACAGGTCGGAATGGGTGGCGTCAAAGGAATGGGATAATCACGAGACGCCCCCTCTTATCGTACATGGCTTTGCCTTCCTCCAGGCGGTGGCACCACCACACCAGCGCATGGGTGGGAAGTGCTCGTGCAAGAGAGCTTGTCAAGTGCCAGGAGTGAGTTTACCGCATAGTTGTAGTAGCATAGCTTTGAAACAAATATGGCCAAGCGACATATGCGCGCATCATAGCTTCCTGTGGGAGCGCGCGCAAGGAATATTTAAACAGCTGGGCTAGGAATGTGCGCGAGTCACGATCATGTGCAGCGAAGCGCCACAAGAATTGGAGACGACGTGCGGACATCGAGGCGGCGACGCCCGATGGAGCAGCATGCTCATAGCATGATTAGAACATATCTCTATAAAGAGCCGTGCGAAATTTTCTAGGTAACCATCGAATGGCTCCAGCAAGCACGTTTATTGCCTCGCCAATCAATCGCAACAAGAAATATTAGAATTTGTCAAGTACACAAGCGCCGTTAGGAAGGTTTGTCTCACGCTGCAATTGTTTTTTTCTCTCCCCTCATCTCGACAAGCGCACTGTAAGCTGGGCAGGGAAGGATGGCGCGGAAACAAAAAGTTACAGCACGCACGCGTCGTGACCTTGAGCATTTGTCTGTCTTTTTTTCTTTTATCTTTTTTTTCAAGCCCAACGCGGCATATTTTCAGTGTGTTTGCGAGCGTGGGCACGTGACGGCCACCAGTGGCGGCTTCTTTAACTACGCACCTCACGATACTCGAACCAGTCAATGGACGTGAATTTGAGTGTATGGCATCCTTTGTAGAAACAAAGGGGAACGATTTCCAGCTGAGTGAAAATTAATTGTACCACACGCCGGAATGCGTAGGAAGGCTCCGGCGCGGGTTATATTCGGTGTTGCTCACGCACCTGTAGTCGGTGAGGTGCGGCGGGTAGAGCTCGGTCTCGAGGATGACGACCGCGGACGGGCCAATGGTTCGCCACGAGCCCCCAGCTATGCTGAAGCTCACCGGAGAAGGCACCACGGTCAAGGTCACGTTCTCGACGGCGTACACGAACGTCGGCACCATGCGAGCCTGCACCAAGGCACCATGTGATCAAAACTTACCTGGACGCTGAACTGCAGAATCAAAAACCAGTCTAGGACGCTCACGCTGTTTTTGTAACTTGATTGGGTAAGGATTACTAAATAAAAAAAAGATGACCAAACATCGCTTTCTTTGATTGCGATAGCAAATATATGGACACTCTAGGCTGTTTTTTTGTTGTTGTTGCCGTCGCCACCATCTTCATTCATCGTATAAATATAAGTATGTATATATATGAAAACTTAAGAAGAAAAAGAAGCAGCCCGCGCTCGGCGCCCAGCTGTTACGATGCGCCGACGCGCGCTTCGCATACTTTGCCCCACGAATGGTGGTGGTGGCGGGGGGGGGGGGGCACATGCTTGCTCGCGCGCGCTTATCCTTCGGTGGGGAGAATCGTGGGCCTTTGGCTTTCACCGGAACGATTTCGTTAGTTGCCGGGCCCGCTCTGCTGCACAAGCCGCGCTTGCGAAAAGAGCGCACTTTTCATACACAGCGAAGTATAACAACTGGGACACTTGTTAGTTTGCACTCATCTGTACTTGTGATTACGTTTCGTGCGTAGTTCTTGTTTAAACAGCGCGTTAAGTGTCGAGCGGTAAACGTCGTTAGTTCACTCTCGTCCTGTGTATGCTTTCGTGCGTCATTTGTGCGTGAGCAGCGCGGTGCACGTTTCGATCAGCTTGCCGTTTTCAGCATTACATTGCACGTTGTTGCTAACGTGACATCAGGAGTTTAGACCATCGTACCGAGAAGCTACGGAGTATAGAGATGGAACATTTAGGTTCTTTTTTTTTTCAAGGATTTGAATCATCCTCCACCGATATTAAACAATTAGGCATACCCGAGCAGACGCCAATAAATTTATCCCACCGTGATGCAGGGTGCGGGAATTTCAAGATGGATGTGCCACCGAAGTGTCAATAGTTTTTCGCCTTTTGTTTTGACCAAACCGTACTAACGTCTAGCCGCAGTTTAATAACACGCCAGCAATGCGGTAAAACGCGGGAACAGAACGTTTCGCGCAGTAACGCAACTCAACGATACGCGAGCAAATAAATAAACAAAATGATTTGATCTTTTTTTGTGAGTCCTCACTTTCATATATATGAAGGGGAACGTTAAAGCTTTTTTGTAAAGACATGTACGCAGAAGGACTCTCCGAAGAAACCACCACTATCTTCAAAGAAAGTTGACGCGCGTCGCTTTAATGCATGGATTTCAAACTCACATCAGCTACCGAGCCGAAGTCAAGAAGTTTAGCCCCCACAAACGGCCGGAGAGTGAAGAGATGGAAGCAGGGGGAGGGGGGTTAAATTTAATATATATTGTCAGCTAATGTTGCCATTGGAATAAAGGGTTTCCAATATGTCATATATGTATCATTTCTGAAAGCGATTTCTCGCATATTCGAGAAATATATCAATACATGCATTCCCAACGACTAAAATCTGCACTGAATAGTTTTTGTTCTGCGGTTGTTTAAACACGAGGTTACCGCAATCAGTGCTTCACAAAACATTTAAGACCAGACAGCTCTGTGTAGCTTATACTAACAAGGTGTTATATTGATCATATTGATCATGACAGCTGAGACATTTTGCGAGTGGCATTCAATGCCACAAACAGTTACAATTTAATAAAAAAAGGAGGGGACAAAGACTACCATGTGCCGATCGTACGTTAAAAGTCGGCGGACCATGCGTTGGGGAACCCCGCTCCAAAGAGTTTCATATACGCGGCAAGTCAGCGCGCGCGCGCACGCACGCACGCACACACACACACACACACACACACACGCACGCACGCACGCACACACACACACACACACACACACACACACACACACACACACACACACACACACACACACAGTCAAGTCCAAGGACGTTCTTTTTACTTAAAGAAAATTCAGGCAAATGCAGGCATGTTAGCCTCGGTATGTATTGCCCGGCTACCCGGCATTGTGGGAAGGACTGAATAGTATGAAAATTGATAGAGGTTGACAAGGTGTAAACAAAGAATAGAAAACGCGCACACTAACGCGATTCAGCTCTGGCAGCCCGCGTCTTACAACCTATATGCCCTCAAATATTGCAGCAATGCGACTTTGGCCCTTAGCCACCAACAAGAGCTAGACCAGGCACCCATAAAAATGTACGCAAACTCATATGCAAAATAATAACATAAAAAAAGACGGACGTAGGAGAGCAATGAATAGGTAGAGAAAGAAAAACGGAAGGTCGAACGTATACATCTTGCGCAGACATTTGACCGTCCCTCTGAGCTCTTTAGGCCCGAGGAGGTCGCGCACATGAGAGCCAACAAGTCCGAGCGGCCGACGGAGGCACACAATCACGAAAAGTGATGGATAAACAAGGGCGATAGCGAGACGGCCCCCGGAACAACGAAGCTAGCGCGTCACATCAAACATGGCAGTTTCGGGGCCAGTACAGCCCCACGAGTGTCCGCCGGGCACTCGCGCGCGATATCTCTGCCGTGACAAATGTCGCGACAGCAAAAGCTGCGCCTCTCTGGGAGTATAAGGGATGGCCATCGTCTGCGAGAGCAAACAGACCGATGCGCACACAAGGGGTATACGATAGCAGCGCTCACAGTAATTGCGGGGCCGTTCGATATTATATATATATATATATATATATATATATATATATATATATATATATATATATATATATATATATATATATATATATATATATGTATTGCGCGCACACTCGCACGCACACACACCCCTGCGGTGCCACCGAGCTAGGCCCGGAGTGAAGAAGGTGAAGAAAAAAGAGACGGGCATTAAGCATGCGTACACGCCTCATAAACCTCCAGCGCTCGCGCGATAAGACATCTGGATGCAGGCAGCGCTTAATGCGGGGAACAAGAACGGGGCTGCATGACGACGTATGAACGGATACAGAACGACGGCTCAGAGGGTGGCGGCGAATAAGACGGAATCACGTGCGAGGAGGAGAGGGACGCGCGAAGAGGGAGATAAATGCGAGCGGCTCGGGTATTTATCCGCGCGTGCCAATGAAGGGAACGCAAACGCCAATAGGGAACTAACGAGGATTGAGCAAAGCTAAGAAGACAAAGAGAACGAAGCGAGGAGGGGGGGGGGGTGATGGTTAGAAATCACGAACACAGGCGGACGAATTAAGCGAGAAGCTATGGGAATAGGAGGAAGAAGTATCGAAAGGAGACGGTAACATTGCGACCGCATACTCGAGAAGAAGCAGAGATAAACGGAAGGGGCACCCAAAACCGCGATCAACGAGAAAAAGAGTAGCGAGAAAGTGAAGAAGAGTGGAAAAGAAAAGAAGACGCAGCAGCCGTGATTAATGACGAAGAGATGCGCCATTTCCTTCTCCTCGAGGGAGGAAGGGTAAGAGGGATGGCACGGCTCGTGGCAGCAGCGAATGAAACGGCTGAATTAATAACAAACACAATTAATCACGCGGCGCGATAGCGTATGCGCTTGCCCGAGGCGCTTCTCTCTCTCCCAGCCGTGGCCGAGGACGATGATGTCGACGAGTGCTGTCCGGAACAGCGGTGGCGCACGGACGACTTTTGCGCTCGGTAGCAGTGCGAAGATCTTGCTGTATTTTGATTATTTTTCGTAGTTTTTAAATTCGCTGTCACTTTCGATACGTTTCCAAGTATGCATGTGCGCGAGCCAGAAGGGGTGGGAATGCCGCCCCTCCTCTTTCTCTGCCAACGTCCTTCTTTCCGTTTGCTACGCCGGATGTGGGCGCCTTCTATACATTGTGACGGGAATCGCTGGAAATGATGTTGTGTTTTGCATGCACCCAGTAAGATATGGTCATGCTTGATATGGTTTGTTTCTCAGGAGTTTTAACGCGCACATGTGACTTAATTCAGCGTAAGCTCCTTCTCCGTTATTTTAAGAATATGAATGCTTTTGGCTTTTATGGAACAATAGTATACCGTGATGTAGTTGTCGCCAGAGCACGGCCACATGACGCCTGGTTGTAATCACATACCACGTCTGTGAAATCAGCACAGACTAGACACACGTACCTCGCTTGAAGTAGAGGCTCTCATCAGACCATGCATTGCAAACATTCGTTGAGCAAGCCTTAAAGCATTGCACACAAACGCTTTCGAATTGATGGTCCTACCCGAAGAACGATAAGGGTAGCAAACTTACCATGCACTTACGTGGTCTAGCAGTACCACGCGCTTTACACTTTAGTTACCTGTGGTGAGTTGAAACTTTATTCATTCCACATTTAGGATGCCATCGGCCATGAAAAAGAAGTCCCAGTTTCACCGCAAGCGCGAAGCAATGAATGCGACAGCAACAACTTGGATGTCACGCTGAGAACGGCGGGCAGATCAAAACGTGCAGCGCGCTGCTGACGCACGAATTACGCGCGAAAACAACACACACAAAGGACGAGAGCGAACTAACAAAGTTTACCGCTCGACACGTAACGCACTGTTCCGTGTCGAGTGCGGCAAAGTACGCGTGAGAGATAAGCACGCGTTGGCGAATTGCCCAGCGCGCACTTATCTCTCACGCATAATTTGCCGCTCGAGCGCGGGCGGCCTTTATTGCGATAGCAATTATATGGACACTCTCGGCTGAATTTTGCCGCCGGCGTCGTCGTCACTCACCGTATATGCATGCTTATATATATGAAAATGCAAGAAAAAACACAGAAAATACTCTGGCACGCGGTATCTAACTTGGCTGCTCAGGCGTTAACCACTGACATTTTTCTTTCTCAAGGGTTCATATATATATAAATATATATATATATATATATATATAAAATTGCTATCTAAGTAAAACACTTTATTGTCGGTTCTTTTTTCTCGACTCTGGCGCGAACCTTCACCCTTGTGGAAGGCACTTCGCGATCTCGACCCAGCACTCATTTTTATTCCTTTGTTATATGCACCGCAAGAGCGAATAACAATGCTTACGACCCGATATGTTTGTACACTCTATATATTGACCCAAAGATATCTTTCAATAAATAATTATTATTCCTCCCTCCCCCATTCAACGCCCCCGATCGGCGGTTTTGAGGCTTAATAAATAAATAGGTAAATTTAATAAATATTCATTTAGGCAAGCATCAAACGGAAACAGTGTCAGATAGAGGATAAAACAGCTACATCTCATACTTCAGCGCGGTTTTCAATGTTGATCATGAGGACTCACTTTGAGCGCGAGGAGGTACCTGCCGACGGGCAGTGTTCCCGCAGGGAGGACAAGGTCCTTTCGGGAGAGGGCGCCACTTCCGTGCTGCTCGAATACGACGTGCGACCGCGTTGCGTTGAGGACTGTCCACGAGTAGCGGACCTTGGTCGAGATGGGGCACCACGCACTCACGGTCGCCTCCACGAACACGACTTCGTCGAAACGAACCTATTATGTGCGCCAACGAAAAGAACGGAAGCCGGGATTCACCTTTAACAGACCCCAAAATACGCCATGCGTATACACAGGAGGCTGTTCAATGCACAAAATGAGGCACAACTTGCACCTCTAACTTTCTTTTTTGGTTGGGGTGAGGGGGTAAGGTTAATCTAGCCATTATCAAAACTTACTACACTTCCTGCCACTAGTGATCTGTTACTTATTAGGAACGGCACATGGTTAGCCAGCTTACGCGTCCGTTCGATTGTAGGCGATTAAACTAGTGAGCTACAAAAGCTTCGGTACAAACGCAAATTCAACGAGCTGAAGAAAAAAAAAAACTGAAACTGAACAACTCATGCCCCTTGTCGCATCAATATACTCGCTGTATGCTTGAACATACAGTCATCGTAACATAACTTCTTTTTGTCATGGCGACAACCTCAGAAAGGAGTGTGCGGCTCTGCGTTTTTTTTTTTCCAATGCAAAGCGAGCAGCCGCGTCTCGATTCTCGCGTAGTCTTGTTAGAAAAATTGAGTTTCGTTATTCCACAGGCAGAAAACAAATACATCGCCAGTGTTTCACCTGGACATTGATGCATTGTCAGCGTAAGCAAAACGTTGGGAAATTGCGCTAGTTACGGCCTGTCGTCTTTTACTTTCCGTGAAACACAGTGAACATTCGCTTACTAACTATATCAACAAGCACGAAGCCACCTAGGCCCGCCGTCGTGGTCTAGGGCTAAGGTACTAGGCTGCTGACCCGCAGGTCGCGGGATTGAATCCCGGCTGCTGCATATCCGATGGAGGCGGAAATGTTGTAGGCCCGTGTACCGAGATTTGGGTGCACGTTAAAGAACCCCAGGTGGTCGAAATTTCCGGAGCCCTCCACAACGGCGTCTCTCATAATCATATCGTGGTTTTGGGACGTTAAACCCCACATATCCATCTACGAAGCCACTTGCGCGCAGGGTAACATGAAATCTCATTTAATGTCTTCACTCCCCACGGTTGCCGCGAAGCAGCGATGGGCGAACGCCTCATGCTGCGTCTCGAATCCGCAGCACCAAAAACTCAAAATTACCAACCTGAGATCCACAGGAATATATCTTTTATAAAGCCGACAGTCATATCAGTCACTCTACAGGGCCTTTGAGTTTGCAGTGCATTTACTACCGTATAAAACGGATCGCATGGGCTACGTATGATACGCTCAGGCGCAACAAGTGAGACGCGCTATCTCCCGCACCCTGAACAGACCCATCCCCTTCTCTCAAAGTGCGCGCTTGATCACGTGGTCTGCAGCACCGGGCGCGCGGGAAGACGACAGCGCACATCGATTCACCTTGCTTCCCATCGTATTTCACGGAATACGACGAGAGGGCCTTATCTTTATGTGGAACAGCACGGCGACGGCTACAATTCCCCTGAAGCACGTATATATTTAGGCCTGTATTCACAAGCTAACCTTGTTTTTATATCGGTTTTTTCTTATCTGTTTTGTGTCTCTAGTGCGCTTAATTTAAAAAAAAGCAAGTTGGTATTCACAAGCCAGCCTTGTAGCTTCTTTGTACCCTGTTGCCTTTTATGCACCATTTAACGCATGTAGAGCGCACCGAAGCGTCATGAAAGTGTAAGATAATGACAACGTTTGTTTGTAAATTTGGGCCGTAATGTCGCAAGAGAACTGAACCACCTGTACACCTACTGGTTGAGCCAAAACTGTGATGCGACTCACCTTTGTGTGACGGTTGATGCGCATTTCGGGCTTGTTGCACGGCTGCAACATTGCGAACACGTTCGTCTCAAACTCGGCGCGACTGAAGACATTGTAGGCGACAACCTTGACCCAGTACTCCCGGACCCTGGCATAACAAAATGTACAAAAGAAAAACAGTGCGTTAACAACAAGCACGCTAACTAAAAAGTGGGAATTCTCGTTACTTTAAGTGACATGAAAGTACTGAGCTTTGATGCCCCAAAAAGTGTACTGCAAAACTATCCTAGTGGCCTGTTTTACAGGACGTAATGTAGAAGGGCATACACCGTGCACATGTTGCGTGCAAGCAGCGCTGAAGCTCAGGACGACTAAAGAGAACCACCTGAGACGCCACGTTTTAAACATGACCCATTCACTGCAACACTTTGCCTGCGAACTAACATTGGTTGCGGTTCCTGGGTAGTATCTCATGACATATCAACCTAGAGGATGTAGTTCAGTGGTAGCAGAATATCACGATCATTGCACATTCGCTCCAGCTGAATCGGTCATCTACGCCACTACTCGCTGGGTGGACCGATGAAACTGCGAGCCAGATGCAGTAAAAAAAAAAAAAACCTCTTAATATTCTGCTACCACATGATACCTTTTTCTACCATGACTTCGTCATATAAACAACTTATAGAGAGGGAGAGAGAGACTGTATTAGAAAAAGAGATTTTTGCCGGCATCAATATATCGCTGGCATATCTGTATAGGAATAGTTCATGAAGGGAACCAAAATATTTCAGGAGAGAGGGAATAAATATGAAACTGTTGCACATAACTGCTGTTATGGTAATTACTTATGAAGTTTTTGGATATTCCAGTGTAATTCTTTTTACTGAGATGCTAGACAAGCATTTGTATGTACCACGTGCGTGGAACTACGGCGTACATGCGGTATACATGCTCAAAAACAGATTATGCTTGCGTTTACAGGTGGTTAGTGAATTAGCTGAAACCCATTGACATATCATGTCCATAACAGCTTGGTGTCTGCAGGCGAGCACGATCATCTAGAGACAACAGAATGCACATATATTTGACATGTAAAAACGTTAGTAGTATTCCAAAGTGCGGACTCGTTTTGTACTCGCTTTGAACAAGACAGAGTCGTAGCAACAGAGAATGAACGGTGCGTTTAGCAGCCAACAAGTAATCGTGGACTGTATCTTGCCTCTGCTGCCATTTGTTACTTATACTCTCTTTGTCCACTTGAAGCTCAACATGCAATGAAATTGTGTGTACGCTACTCCAGACCTATAAGACGCTTTAGCTATTAACAGATGGCACTGTCACTAGACGGCATTCTTTGGCAAGGACATATTATTCCTTCATCCACTGCAAAGGGTTCAGCCACCCTTCATCATCGACATAATCTGCTTGCTACCGTAGGGAGCAGAGACAACTTCTTTAAACACGCACACACACACACACACACACACACACACACACACACACACACACACACACACACACACACACACACACACACACACACACACACACAAACACACAAACACACACACGCGCGCGCGCGAACACGCATGGCGAGTAGGAAGCCAATCGATCATAGGAAAGTATAGGACAAGGCAGTGTTTCAGTGGGTATCTACAGTAGCAGTCTATAGGTACCTGGTGAATGTGTGCGACACCTCGGGATTGTCCGTGACCACGGCCGGAGCGCTACCGTCCCCGAAGTTCCACACGAAGGTCAAGTTGCTGCCGGTCGTGTGAATGGCTCGAAGCCGCGTGGGCCGAGACACCAGCACTGGTCCGAGGACGACAATCCCGTGAATGTTGGTCACCCGCTCGACGAGACGAAGCGCCAACTCTGGCGACGTCGCAGAGCTCACGTGATTCTGGCACGTCACCCTGATGACGTAGCTGAAAAGGGGATCGACGAAGGACGCGGAGACGACAATCGATAGAGAAAATCCATACGTTAATAGAAGCGCAAGGAAAATTATGTTAATACTTTACAATTGGTAAAAGGCCACTGCCGCGTGCGCCCGCGCATAAGAGCAAGCCTACAATGTCGCTGTCCTTTCTGCTTTTAGTTAGCAATCGCAAAACGATTCGCATAATAGCACGTGAATAGTAGCGGTATATTTTCCTGGAAGATGCGTTTACGTTTCTTCTAATTGCATCAATTAGGTGTCGCGAGCCTTTCTACGTCAACACTGGATGTTAACTTTTGTTTATCAGATATCAGGCGTTCCGTGCATCCGAGGATATTTTAACACCACATAGCCCTTGCGGAGATACGGTGGAGAAACGAAGAGAGGAAACACGATTCCCCAGATAAATCCAAAAACGAAACGGTTGCATCCACTACAACCGCAGTGAGAACAAAAGTAAAAAAAAAAACTGAATGTTTCCTACCGTGTTTACGCAAGGAGTGACCGAAAAATTGAAAGCACTCTTTAAGCATATTTCTTTGGCGATGGTTGATGTTTGAAATTACGAACTATATGCTATACGGAAACTTAAGTCGCTCCACAACATGTCACTCATATTAAAAAAATGGACCATTCAGAGTAAGAGAAAAACAAAACAAGCTCACCGGAATGCTATTGTGGTCATGCAGAAGAAAATGTTCGCCATATTCTTTTGGAGTGCATTAAATACGCGAAAGAAAGAGAAAAATTAAAGAACAAATTAGCAAGTTTGGACAGACGGCCCCTCACAATAAAGAAACTACTTGGACCATGGCCTGAGATGCATCTTCAGAAAAAGGCAATAATCTTCCTGACAGACTTTTTAGTGGAGACCGGACTGGACAAGCGCCTATGACTGACAGCCAGAAATGAGTATCATGTAAAGTGTGGTCATGTATATACTGGCATTAGAGTAGGAAGGTGTGCGTGAAAGTAGTTTATGACTGTGTGAACTGCGTGAAGAAAACTGTGTATTGACATGTTATTTGAACTGGTTTCAGTGTGCTATTATGTGTTTTTTTTCCTTTTCCGTATTGTTCATTTTTGGGTACCGTTCTGTATTATTATTTTAATTTTCGCTGCAGAACTCTGTGATATGGAGTAGCCGAGGCAATAGGCTCCTCAACCTCTCCACAGCAAAACAGTTAAAACAACAACAACAACAACAACAAGCAAACGAAAAAAACACCAAATGCCAACTTCGAAATAATCAGAAAATGATTGAGCTACAGAAATAAAAGTATTTATCGCTCACGTGATTGCGTAAAAATGATTAGGTCGGCAAAGGTGACAGGTGCTGAAGCCTTCGACTTGAAGTCCTGTATGAATGTCATATGACAGCGAGATTACTGGCTCCACTGCATCAGAAACGCGCGATGAGGCGTTGTATACGTTGCCGGCACATGGTGGTGCCTAAACTCACGTTCCAGGCCTGGTGGGGCGGAGGTTGACGACGGCGGCGTCCGTGACGTACTGTTCTTGCTGCGGAATCAGAGACCAGCGGAAGCGCAGCATCGTCTCCGTGGCAGGCGTCGCGAAGGCCCGCAACAGAAATCGTTTTTCAGAGGGCAACGTGAGATGCGCGGGCGCGCATGTCTCGCCAGCACCGGGCGGCCAGACGCACAGAGACACCTCTGCGAAGTGCACAAGGAAGCGGATGCCATCGGTAAAGTGCCCGATGGCTGCCTGTGCGAGCAATAACTGCGCTATAAAGAGAAACGAGACCTCACAGCAATCGCTTCATCTCCTGCACATTTTTTACGGCGACGGGAGCACGTACGTGCATACTCGCCTACCACTGCACGTAGCACTGTGCACAGATAACCCACTTGTTACTCAAATGATAGGTTGTGTTCAAATCCACGTCTCACCATTAAGTAACGGAATCTTTCACGAAGGCGGTGGTTTTGTTAGGTGCACGCACCGAAGGAAACCCCGGAATGAAAAAAAAATATTTTACGGACGTCTAGTTTAGCGCAATGCCCATTGTAATCCCTGGCTGTAAACGTTGGGCACTTGCACTATTGTTTGTTCACGCGTGGCACAGCTAGCAAAAAAGCTCACATTACGCGTAAGACACATATCCAATAAGACACATATCCAGCACATTTTGATTTATATGTGTTCATACGAGATGATTGAATACGAGGCTGCCATATAAAAGTTTTTGACAGAACTACATCAGAACAAAAGCTGACGATCTAATGAAAAGCGAAGTGAGTCAATGAATGAAAACACTTATTAAAATTACCAAAAAAACCACTGAGTCCACTGAGTCGTGGACACGATCACTCGTGTGCTGATCAGTTTGTGGTTCTCTCTCTTTCTCTCTCTCCCCCTCTCTCGGGGCCGCGAGTGCCAAGAACAACAAAAGTAATGAATGCGCACGTCCATGTGTGCCATGCTGCACTTGCGCCGTTTGGTATGTTCAAGTCCACGCATTAAGAGGGCCAAATAACTACCATGCTCTGCAAACGTTCGCCCATCTATATCCCACTGAAACTTCTTATGTGTCTCAGTGAATGGAAAAAAATTAAGCGGCTTGCGAATTCGCGCTTCGAGCTATTTCAGCCAGTGACAACACTACCGTTTCAATTCAGGTAGCAGACTGAAGCAGTGACACCCATGAGAACGAATTTCGCAGAGCAGGAGAAAGACTTAAACTGGCAGTGCACTGATGTGAACAGTAAAATCTACGTTTGCCGGAACTCGTATTATAGTGGCTCAAAGAACGAACTGAAATGGAACCGGGAGGACACCAGGTGATAAATAATATTGCAGGAAGAACGCAGCTTCTATACAACGACGTTGCTTACTGCAGTGTGTTTCCCAAACCGAAGAAAAGTGCAACAAAAAGATCAGCACCGAGTTCCGCGCTAAAACGAATTAATTCCCCGGAGGCACAAGTTAGCTAGGTCTTGTCGAGATGACACAAACAGGAAAAAAAAAAAGAAACAACAGAAACAACATGGTTTGTTTTTCGGCACCCTGCAGTGTGGTAGTAAAGGACGGCTGGCAAACGAACTTACAAATTTTCAATAACTTTACCGATTACAGGAAATTTCACTCATAGCTCTGCGAAACAAATACCCATGAGCGGGCAAAACTGCCAAACAGGGTGATCAATCAACTGAAACTGCTATTCCGAAAATGATCTCGTTCGGGTGAAGTGAGAAAAAGAACAAGTAAATTACTGTTCCCTCGAAGCGCTGCTTTTGCTTTCACTATTGCACCATGTTCGGAGAAGCACGACCAGAACCGGTAATTAACCGTCAGCGGTCAACGTCCTTTTCACCCGATGTTTTATTTATGTATATTTTTGCCCAGCGACCGAAAAAAACTCGACCTGGTAGGAACGATTAGTCTAAGAAAGCCTAACGGTAAGAGCAACACAAAAGTTACCGCAAACGGGAAAGAAAGCAACCACGACTGAAACGAAAGGCAGCGAGGTTAAGCAGATCGCTACATCAGGGTTACTACCCTGCCGTGGTGTGGGAAAGCAGGAGAGCATTAAAAATAAAGGGGGAAAAGGATTAAATGCGAGGCCTTCAAAGAATTTGCGAAAAAGGCACTAAAGAGATAGAAAAAAGCCCAGCAGCATGCGAAACCTTTCACCTTGACACAAATATTCAGTTCGGAGAATCGGTGAGGATACTGTTGGACTTATTTTGCGTGAAAGGGCGATGGTTTTCGGAGAATTTCTCTCGAGGGATGTCCCCACTGCTATTGGTGAACAGATCGGGTAAGCTGGTAGCTTATAAATGCACGGATTACGTTCATTGATGATAGTTCAAGTTGCTTGATACTTTCCTAAAAAAGGTAGAGTAAACGGAAACAGAAGCGGAAATAGAAGAGCGCTTATTAGACTTCACGAAAAACCATCGGATAGCTCCAGATAATAACCTATATTTCAGTACTATAGCACCCAAGTGGCTAAAGAGGGCCTCCTAAGTAAATTGCTGACACGGAACGACAGGCGCTCGAAAGAAGCGGAAGTAGCGAAATCTCCAGACATCCAGATAAACTGACAGGATTACCGGCTCACGCTTTGGCTTGCCCAATCGGCGACAATATAATTTGACCCGACAAGGGTGTGACAGTTGGAAAAAAAGAAATGAGCTCTAGATCTCATGAAACCGAAGATATGGAAAAATGAAATAGAGGCAAAGTAAATCAACAGGAGGAAGCGAACGATTAAAAGAAAAAAAAAAGTTGATTGCGACTTCGGCGACGCGAAGTCATTCAAGAAAATCTAAAACAACCGAGCATGCCACGAAATCTTTCTTCTTAGCAGTGTTTTTTTTAGGCGCTACAGTTTTTGAGTCCAAACAACCACAGAATGCGTGCAGAGAGAAAGAAAAGAAGGTAAGGACAAAATCGAACGTTGTGCTGTAGATATCATTTCAACGTTTTCTTTTTTTTTCGTGTTGTATTTTTATGGTGACCTTTGTTTCTATAATATCTATGCAGCTGAAACAGACGAGGCGCTGCGCTGTCACAAGGACGTCAGCCAAAACCGTGATTGAATTTGTCACGATCGTCATCTTCAGAAAAGAAGGAAATCGCGACAGAACGACAGCGTTGAAAGCCGGCAACAAAAAATAGTTCAAGGATATGCGAGAAAACTCAACGAAATATTGGTGGTACAATGAGGCAGCAGCACATACGTGACAGCGACAACGCTCATCATCATTATAATCAGCGGCAGCAAAAAAAAGAGAAGAAATCTGTTCGAAGCGCACAAATATGTACATATGAAAACTTCGAGAAGTAAAAAAAAAAGGAAGTTTAACTAGACGGCACAGAAGAGAAAGGGCTCCGTAAGGAGAGAACTTTGCCGCTTGTGAACTGGGCAAGAATGAAGGAAGATGATTTGTGGGGTTTAACGTCCCAAAACCACTTCTGATTATGAGAGACGCCGTAGTGGAGGGCTCCGGAAATTTCGACCACCTGGGGTTCTTTAACGTGCACCTAAATCTGAGTACACGGGCCTACAACATTTCCGCCTCCATCGGAAATGCAGCCGCCGCAGCCGGGAATCGAACCCGCGACCTGCGGGTCAGCAGCCGAGTACCTTAGCCACTAGACCACCGCGGCGGGGCAGAATGAAGGAAGATATATATATATATATATATATATATATATATATATATATATATATATTATATATATATATATATTCATTCGGCCAAAAGGAAGGAGAGAAGTGTTTAAGTTTTGTGAAACCGGTGCGAACGGGTAAAAGGCAATGAAAGAGCCCAGCGGAAGGGCAGGTTCCCAACTGGGCGTATATAAATGCGAGGCATGTCTTCTAATCATATTAGGATTTTCGTGTTTCGGACCTCCATCAGCCTTTCGAGACAATACCCAGATGTACCCCAACCATGACCACAAGTCTCGAGATCCAAGCCACTGCAGCGAAAAGCAGTCCACAGCTTAATAGTGCACTCGTTATAGAAACTGCCTGCACGAGGTGCCAATATGGTGACTTATATTAAGATTTTAGATGCCTTCTCAAACGCGAAATTTGACCGTCGGAGCCTCGCGGAGTCGGGGACGTGTGATTAAAAAAGACCGCCATCCAGAGATGACGTCATAATATGACGTCGCGAATCACCAATACGTTTTACTTCATTACACCGTATAGTAGCTTGTCACACGCCCCGCCGCGGTGGTCTAGTGGCTAAGATACTCGACTGCTAACCCTTAGGTCGCGGGATCGAATCCGGGCTGCGGCGGCTGCATTTCCGATGGAGGCGGAAATCTTGTAGGTCCGTGTGCTCACATTTGGGTGCACGTTAAAGAACCTCAGGTGTTCGAAATTTCCGGAGTCCTCCACTAAGGCGTCTCTCATAATCATATGGTGATTTTGGGACGTTAAACCCCACATATCCAATAAAACATCCATTAGGAGGTCCAATCACGGAGGGAATGCAACACTAGGTAAGGTGCCTCCGATCTCGGAGGCAGTGCGAAACCACGACAGGTGCGGAAAGCATTTGAAGGATGGCGAAGCAGCATCAATACGTCGGCTGAGGGAAAGAAAGAGATGGCGTTGGCCTTCCAGTCGTCTTAAGCGAATCCACAAGGAACTCTATGAATTTGTTTTATTTTATTTTCACTTTCATCGGTGCCTTGAACCCTACACTTGGGGTCAGGGGTCAGCAAGTCTCTGAGGGGGAGAGCCGAGTTGCAGGAAGCCGACAAGGCGAGGGAGGTGGAGGGGAAGGGGGCTTCGCAGGCGAACTTTGAATATATGCAGCAAATTGACAATACTTTGCCAAACAGGAGTTACACGAAACAAGAAAAAATTCCATTCCAGGTCAAAACTGCCAGGTCGGCCCTCAGATGACAAGAGAGAAGGGAGGGGTGTTCAAGGGGGCTACATAATATGAGTTTTTCAATAGGGGCCCCAAAGCCCTTCGCGTGTGCTTCATTCAGGCCAAGCAGGAGCTAAGACTTTTCGAATAGAGTCTTCAGTGCTAAGGACACCCCCCCCCCCTCCCCCTGTTCTATGATTCACTGCCTAAGCACTCCATACAGTGGTTAACCAGCGAAAGCCGTAACTTGCGGCCCCGGTGTTTAGCAGTGGGTTCAACTCGACGAGGCACTGAAGCCTGTAATAATTATTGGTTAAGTATTGGTGCTTCTTAATGACATTAGACACACCTTTCGTTCGGGTTTACCACAGTGTTTATTTCACATGCCACACCTTGTGTCTCGGATGATCACATGGAGGAATGTAATGAGTGGTTGAATGCGCTTCGTAATGCATTAATCGCAGCGTTTTTCTCGAACCACAGTCGGTCACAGATGCCGCAGCTGAAGCAAATGTGCCGCTGAAAAAAACTCCTACCGAAAGCGGGCGTTCGCCCTAGCGAACGCGCTCCCGCAGTCATCACGTAGATGCTGTCGTGCCCACAACGGCGCTTCTGCGGCGTGGCGTTGTTGCAAGGGTTCCACATCGCGAGCTTACTCAGTGGCGTGGCTTGCAGGATCCGTCTTTCACCGGAGCTTGCACTTACGTTCGCAATTTAGCACGGCTTTGAAAGCTGCCAAAAGACCAAAAGACTACGTCTACTCTGGACGGGTAATAACCGCGGAGCCGACCACGATATTGAAGATAGGAGAATAAGAATGGGGTGTAGCACATTCGGCAAGTACTCTCAAATTATAATTGGTAGATTGCCACTATCCCTAAAAAAAAGGGTATCTAACAGCTGCATCTTGCCGGTACTTACCTACGGAGCAGAAACCTGGAGGCTCACAAAGAGGGTTCAGCTTAAATTTAGGACAACGCAGCGAGCGATGTGGAAAAGAAAATAATAGGTGTAACCTTAAAGGGGCCCTGAAACACTTTTTTGAGTAACCATGAAATTAATTCACTGGAAAAGCTTATTGCCTCACAAATTCAACGTCCCAATAATTTTAAGAATTCGTCCAGTATGAGCGGACGGTTACAAAGATTTGCTACACGCTGCAATCACATTTTCTCTTCTCTCGTACATATGAAAGCGCTGGAAGCTAAACAAAGTGAGATGGGAAGGACAAAAAGAAAAAAAAAAACGCCATGCGCGCCGTGTGACCTTAAGAACTTTTTTTTCTTCGAATACGTAGATTTTTCAGTGCGAGAGCGCGCGCACGCGCGGACAAGTGACGTCCTCTCGCGGCATTCGCTATAACAATAAAGCGCGATGTGTTCAAATCAGCCAATTGCTGATAGATTGGTAATCTACGTGTGATTTTTGAGCGTCTTACGTCATTTGTGGAGGGAAGAGAAAACAATATTTAGCTGACTTTGATAATTTATTGTCGTTTCCAGGCCGCGTGCAGCGCTATAACATTTGGTTCGCGTGTTCTCTGGAGCCTCTACTACCGATCGGCAGCGTTTTCTGACCATGCCCAAAAAGTGTTGCAGTGCCCCTTTAAGAGATAAGAAGAGAGCAGAATAGATTAGGGAACAAACCAGGTTCAAGTATATTGTCGCTAGGTGAAAATAACAAAATACAGGACGACGGTGCGACCAGGAAAAACGAGGTCTGTATTAACAGAACAAAAGAGCAGCCCCTTCAACTTCTTCCTCGGAGGAACTGTGGGTGGTGTCCACGCTCATCACTTCATTGTCCTCTGTCTTCTTGCCCGGCCTTTAGCCGTGACAATATCATAGATGAAATCAAGAAGAGGAAATGGACATGGGCTGGGGATGTAGCGCGTAGGCAGGATAACCGCTGGTCATTGAGAATAACTCACTGGATTCCCAGAGAACGCAAGCGGGTTAGGGGGAGGCAGAAAATTAGGTGGACAGATGAGATAAGGAAGTTTGCGAGTACAAAGTGGCAGCAGCAAGCACAAGACCAAGTTGACTGGCGAGCGATGAAAAGAAAAATAATAAGTGTAACTTTAAAGATGTCCTGGAACACTTTTATGAGTAAATTTGAAATTATTTCACTGGAAAAGCTTATTGCCTCACAAATTCAACGTCACAAAAGTTTTAAGAATCCGTCCAGTACGAGCGGACGGTTACAAAGATTTGCCACACGCTGCAATCACGTTCTCGCTCCTTTGCAGGACAAATGAGACACCTTTGTCCTGCAGTAGACGTGGTCAGGCTGATGATGATGATGATGATGGTGGTGGTGGTGGTGGTGATGATGAAGGCACGTAAAAGGTTTCTGCTGGCACGTAAGAGGCTTCTCAGTGATAACAGCCGCTAACATAAAGAAGAGTGTTAGGAAATCTTTGAGGTTACAGGCGAGCGAAACATACAAAGGAAAAAGTCAGAACACGACTGGTCTGTGTCACAAGCTTGCTGCGCGTCAGGGCCACCTCCGAACTATCCTTCGCTCATTGCCTCGTTGTAACTCATTACGAGCACAGAACGCCCACGCTATCAACAGAGCTTCGCCATTATCGATTGTCCTTCGCGTAGGAAGTGCAGTCAAGTCTGGCGTGAAAGCTGTAGACGCGGCAAACTGCGGTCACGTTGACTCGCTGCATACTCGCACAGCGCGCATCCCCAGTCGACTACGCGACGCGCTTGAGTAACTCTGCGGCCGCTTTAATGGAACTACCGCCCGGTGACGCGTGAACAACGCGCTCGATGCGATGCGCACGCATGACGTGTCGTTGTCGCTTACCCGGCCCCACTGACTATGTGCACCCCTGACGACAAAAAAGAAAAAAAGTATTGGAGACAATGACAAATACAAATAATCATACGATCGAAAGTTTACCCTCGCATCAACAGTCTGTAGGTTGGTCGGTAATAGTCACAGCGGCCACCCTCCCGCCGCTTGAGCACCGATGATCGTCAGAAACGCATGCCTTATGCTGTGAAATACTCGTGTAAGATACACAACGCAAAAAAAAAAAAAATCTTGTGTCGATATATGCACGACTCGCTAGTCACGCGTCACATGTGAAACACCCCCCCCCCCCCACACACACACACAGAAAAAAAGACAGGGAGAGCTAAATATGCGACAGCTACAGCCACATTGTTTTAGATATAGCGAACTTTATAGGTTGTTTTAGGCGTCGTGGATCTTTCGTTCTATTAGCGCGAAAGCTTCTGCGGTCAAGACAATCTCAGTTTCGCTCAAGGCGGTTTTCCTCCTGCTTTGCATTCTGCTTTAAAATGAACCGGCGCCTCAGACAGCGCAAGAAGAACGCGGGTTTCAAACAGGGTCGAAAGCGGCATTTTAGTATTAAAGCAAAAGAACAGACAGGAGAGGCACACGGCGCAACGAAGGAGGGAGAGTGGGAGACACAAGCTGAGCGAATCGAAGAAAGAAGGCGTGCCGGGGGGATTGGAGGAGAGGGAGCGGATCATATAGAATGGAAATTAATGCTTGATTGCACGCGATAATTTGGACTCGCGATCTGCGCAACGTCGACGGCTCAAAGCCGTGGAGCTGACGCGTCCGGAACGCGACTCTCGCGGCACACAGTGGCGGGAACAAGTACCAAAGTATAAGTCGCCAGCGCTGTGCGGCGAAAACGGGGCCCGGAAAGCAAACTGCCAGAGTTTTCGCAAACATAAGAACAACCGAGGAGGGGGTTCCAGAAATAGACAGCGCGAGCGCGTAAGCTATAGAGAATCTAGCAAGCTGAGTTAATGAGCTCCCGAAGCAGAGGAGCTCAATCTCCTGTCTCGCCTTTTGTGTAGACACGGTTTGTTTTCTCTTCTTACATACTTTGCCGCATAGCCCCATTTTAAACGAGCGATTTTTTTTGTCTAGTTCGCGATTTCATTGGCGATTTATTCTGTTGATGCTTCCCGCCCAGTTTTTTACATTTCTTCAGTGTATTGAAAGGACGATTCACCAGTGGTGGCACGAGGTTCTTTTTTTTTAAGCCACCCGTATACTGCCTGTTTGCCCAATGCCCTCCCGCTCTCTTATCTCAAACAAAATTTGCCGCGTTACTAGCAAACAAGCCACCGCTTCCAAGAAGGGATGATAATGACCATATGCTATAAGGGTCAGCGCAATCAATAATGAGCTTATGTGCAAGAAGGTTCTTTGCACAGCACTAAATCAAAATTGATCGGTATGCAATTAAAACACGGGTAAGGTTGCCAAGTTGTACTGGTAGCATTTGATGCAGCCTTCCGTTCTGTTATTCAGAGAGGCGCGGTTCATAAAATCTTTATATTTTTGTTTGGCTATAGCCAAGAAAGGCAGATGCCGTCAGAAGGGCACGCGAAAAATCTTCATCTTCATCATTGTTATCATTGTCATCGCAATAGAAATTTAATATTCACCGAAGTGAGAAGTCGTAATAATATGCCCTTTTTCGGGACAATTTTCCTCGGATCTGTTAGTTAAAACCTGAGAGACTAGTCCTCAGTATAGAATGCCCTTGGTAGAGCAAATTACAGCCAACGCAAGTTCCAAGACTGTTAATCGCCGCAGTCACCAGGGTAGAGAGAAAAGGAGCGACGTTTATGTTCACACTTCGCGAGCCACCTGCTGCCAGTCGCGGATTACCAAGCGTACTGCATAGGCTCGAGTACAGAAACGGACAACGCGTTGGTGGAATAATCAAACGTAACCGATGCAAATGCCCAGTCGATGCAGCACAGAGATCTTTCATACCACATCGCGTGTATGGCGTGCAATGAAACCTCGCGCAAGGGCGGCCGGCGTGGCAATGTACTAGCCAAAAATGTTCGGTCAAAGCAGCGGTGCCGCACCAGCCCATATTAACTGAAGCTTTGCCGGTGCAGCTGTCGGAGTTTCAGGCCTTCCAGGCGGCCGGCGTAGCTGTACAAAGAAAGTAATTACGACGCATGGTGTGGCCTATTGTCATCTTCTCCGGCATAGCTTGCCTTTTTTTTCCACTTATTTTGGAACATACACAAAAACAGAAAACAATCCATAGTGTACCGCATTGTTCGGCCTTAGTTAAGCTGCATTAAAAAAAAAAACGACAACAAGATAGAAAAAAAAGCAACGAGCGGGCGAAACCTGATTACGGACTGTCTATTTCCCCTCACAGCGGGCGGCCGACCAACAGAGACGGCATTCGCGCATATACAACGCACGGATACGTGAGAGCCGGAGGCGAGGCTCTTTTCCACCACCAGTTTGGGCCTCGCACTCATTTGCGATTTCCTAGGCTCCATTAGAGGAGCGAGCGCGATTTATGACGAGACCATTTTTCTTGGGAAGGAAGAGGAGCGCAGAACCGAGGGGGACTTCCGCTCGCGCGGTCACTGATATGAATATATGTCTTCATGCACGCATGCACGAAAGCCGCACTTACGCAGAGGGAGAGGGACACCGACCACTAACTTGTACCGCACGAATGGCATCACTGATTTTGATTTTTTTCTTGTTTTTTCACGACTATCCGCCGAGTTGCCGTAGTAGTGGCTACATAATAGACGAGAAATGAAGATATACGCCTCCCCTCCTTCTCTTAACCGCGGGATTTTCCGTGTTCTTTTTACTCTTCCTCAATCCGCTTTTCCGCAACTAGCTCGCGGTCGTATAAGGCGCACACATCGGAAAAGCGTGCCATACCACACATATGTTTCTCTGCTTCGAGTAACAGCGATAGTGGAAGCGCCACTGACCATGTCGCGACAGGTGACTGATACAATAATGGCGCAAGAACCACTCAACTAGACGTATGCACCAAATTATGTAGTAACAGTTCGAACGAAACAGTCCACTTGTCTTGAAGATTGCATTGTACTCTTCGAAATATCGTGAATGCTACCGTATTCAAACGATGGGACCGAAGTGCGTAACATGGAAGCTTAAGAATCGCGATCTCGTGAACCGAGCGCTGTCTCTTGATACTTCCCTATTCTAAGCCAAGTATACCTGCAGTGTATTCAAAAGCAGCAGAATATAGTGTTTCAATATAGAGTCGGGGTTTCTACGGAAGCATGTCTGGTCGGGCAGTAACATCATAGACAGTAAAAAAAAAAAGAATACCGACCAGAAAAGAGTAAGAAACGTACACTTGGGATCCTCTGACGAGAGTCACTCTTCCCTTCATCCTACTGTAAACAACGTTGTATCCTGCCGTGAAGCCAAACGCGAAGCACCCTCTGAGAGCTTGGCGGCATCGTTGATCGACACGACCGCTTTTCTTAGAGAACCAACGTGTTCTGTGGCTGCCGTGCTGAATGTTAGAGCCAACGCTGAGTCGATCCATCGTGCACGGTCACCTTGTTAGGCCCTCGGCCTTCCAACCTAATTGAAGCGGCGCTAGTTCGACCGTCTGGCGCTCATAGAACAGTACAAATTTGAATCAGCAAGGGCAAGGGCTACCAGCAGAAAAAAAAAGAAATAAAAGGCTGGTACCCGGTACGAAGGACTGACCAACACTCAAATGTAACGAGTATAGCGATCACCCATCACCTGAAAATTTCAAAAAAATTGTAGATTTAACGATACAGACTAGACAAAGTGAACGAAGTAGCCTGAACTAAATGCACCTAAAGTTATAATGATAAAAGAAGCTTACTTAACGATGTAACTTGGCAACGAAGCAAAGTCACAGCGCAATCTGGCTTGATGCTTCAGAGTTGCTAAGGTTAGCAACTTCACCAAGCACAAAGTAGAAAATATCGACACTTGCTCTGGCCGTTCAGAATCTTGTCATTTATAGCTACATTCGTTAATAAACCTTGCTTTTTTACACAGTCATCTTGCCTACAAATGCATTATTAAAACTCTGTCTATGCGGTCAAACATGATAGTTGAAAGCAATATTATTTGACGAGGTTCATAATTAGTGTATGGCGAATGTAGAGTATGATTTGTGCCGCTGCAATACTCTGTTTCGCTAAAATTATCAGCCAAGCAGTTTAAGGTAGCCGTTATTTATGCGTGCGGTCAGTGAGAAAACTGCTATCATCATCAACGGGCAGCTGCCCAAATTTGTTAAATCCCACTTTTCGCCACCAAAAATGAACAAGACCGCAGGTAGCTAAACGAATGGCCGCGAAGCAATGGCGACGAGTCCAAACACCCGAGTACGCACAACGAAAGCGTATACTGCAGTGTGGACGGGAAAGGCAACGGCAGCTGCGACAACATCCCTAAGCGATTAAAGGCGAACGTGGAAGATGGGAACGCTTGGTTTCAGCCCGAGTTTCTGTCTCAGAAGTTTGGACGCCCGTGTCGCGTCTCTGACAGTCTTTTCTTCAGCTCAAACCTCTCTGCTCAGAGACTGAAGGTAGAGAAAAACCTTGCATCGCCGAAATACGTCACAGCAACCGAAAAACAACCTGCGCCACTTATAGGTAAGGAATATAGAAAAGCCAGATCGGTTTTCGTAATCGTCCAGTTTCACTGTTTCAAGCATTGCGCAGCATAATGAAAGCTTCGTCACTTTTTTAAGGGCAGAACACTTCAGGATGCCGAGTTGTCGTACGCTGTCATCGTCGCTTGGCATAACTCAGGCAAAACTATGCGTGGCACAGTCAACTGTAGCCTATTGAGCACTCGCTCGCTCCTGACAGCGCCTTGATGATGGTATCAAGCGCGGACATTACTACTATGCCTAGAGAAACACAACAACAACAAAAAGACACGTATAAAAATTGAAAATGAAAGCAAGCGAGAAATAAAAGTAGAGAGAAAGAAAGGAGGAAAGTAGCAAAAAAAACTAGATGTCAAAAAAGACAGACAGAAACAATTGAGAAAGAAAAAAAAGCAACAAAGGAGAAAGCGAAACAAAGAAGGCTGTGCACCTAATTCCCGCTTGCACAACAAGAATGGAGTTGTTTTAATTTTTGGCGTGTTTTAATACAGGGGGGATTACCTTGGGTGCCTTATGAAAAGAAAGAAAAATGGTAAAGACCATTCACGTTTGTGCAACTTACCTGAACAAAGCGCATTTTATTTTTTTTATAACAGCGTTTCTCGTCGCCCTTATTTCAAACTTCACCCACCAAGCCCCCACAGAAATGACAGATTTAAGGCAGCACGGAACTAGAGGACCATTGTAGAAACGACCCGGTGCCCCTACCGGGCACGCATAGCTGTGAGTTTAAAAATATCGCACTGACGCACATTAGCTGCAGAGAGCGTACGACTGCCTCCCAGTCTTCACACACACTACATCCGAGCGTTCAAGCCACTCGCGCAACACAGGAGCGCTCACACGAGAAGCCGGCGGGGTTACCTTATGAGCTCGTATTGGAATGCGGCTCTTTGAAACGAAAAGAGAAATAAATTATAATGAGCTGTAATTCGAGCGAAGCGTACGGAGCCGCTGTTGGTTATGACTTAATGTGGGACATACAAACCAGACACTCCTTGCACCCAGAGCTCAGCGCATTTGGGTGGACGGAACGCAGACAGACTACGGGTGGCTATTATAGAGGCGCCCGCTAAGCGAACGGCAGTTTTAATCCAAACGCACATAAAATAGTCCACGATCGTAAAGACGACTCATCTGGCCGGAAGGCGCTAACGGCTTTGGCGCAGACTGGTGGGTATACGTGCGAGCACGGCAGTTTATACGATTCGAATCGACGTTGGTACGAAGCGCACGCCACCAACCCCACCGCGCGGAGACTGTGGGATTCTAGCGAGCACGGAGGTAAGATAAGGGTGCTCGCACGCACGAAATGCCATTTCCAAATGATTTTTGAGCTTCGGAGTCTTCATTTTGGGACGATTAAGAAGAGACCGTCAGACAGATACGCGAGCTCTCGCGCCACGCGATTTGGGCATAAGTCATCTTCTCCCGCTTTTTTACGAACTCCGCTAGCGCTTCCAAGAACCATCAATAAAAATATCGACGCAAGTAAAACACTTGCTGGCGGTAAAGAAGTTTTGTCGTTCATTCGAAACCAAAATCGTTTGAAACCGAACAAAAAAAAGTTAAGAGTGCAGCATCGCAACCTAAACATCGAGTAACGAGCACCACGACGAAAGGCCGTTATGACGAGGATTTTTACGAGCCTTCACCGACTACCACTGGCACAGCGAGAAGCTATAGAAATGGCAAACTCAAGTTACCTGGCGAACGCGACAGCTACGTGCATTAAGCGACGCGTTGAGCTAGCATGGTTCACGCTTTCCGCTTCGCACAGTCCCCGTCATGCTAACTTGCACAGACGTGGAATTAGGTGATGAAACGCGTTCATGTAGAGATAGTTGGAACTGCCTATTGCATGTGGCTTGCTTCAAGAACTATAAAACGTAATGCATCGTCAATGTGGTCAAACTGGCAAGACTGTTCGAAGCGCAAGCAACTTGATGTTTGCAACCCCAATTAAGAGCAAAGATAACAAATACTCGTAAATAATGAAATTTGATGTCTTTTTTTTAAACGGCATGCTAACGACCTTTACGACTAAACGGTCCTCTAACGAGAATGCGCGATGGATCGCCGTTTGTTTTGCAAACGACAACACGGAACAAGTCGTTCGTCTTCTTTTTGCCAGTTGTGACATTACGGAGGGGCGTCACATGGCTGAAAGGTGAGCAATCACGAAGAAAGCATAAGCTTTAGCGAGGCTGTATTCAGTTGCAGCTTTTAAAAGCACAAACACACACGCACAACAGACACACACACACACGCACACATGCGCACGCGCACACACAAAGGGTGTTCCTTACTTGGCAGGCGTGCAAAAATACAATAAACAAAAGAGTAGGTGAGCGAGAGAGAGAGAAAGGACATGCAGAAACCGATCCGTACAGCAAACACGTCTACCCATCCACCGGAGTTACCCGAATGAGATGAAGAAGAAGGAATCAATGGGGCAACGGAGGCAAAAGGGGAAGAAAACGAGGCGTTGGGTGAGACGACAGCGCTTCGTGCCGCCATCAAGTAGCGAAAGTGTGACGTCGAATCTGCGCTGCTTGTCGAGCGGTGGGGTAGCGAAGGCAGCCGATAAGAAGGCGAGCATGGTCGGGCAAGCGAAACACGAGAGGACTCTGTCGAAGAGCGGATGGGAAGGAGGAAGGCGACGATAGCGACACAGACGCACGCGACGAAAAACAAAGCTCGCAGGGCGACAATGTAGACGAAGCATCGGCGAGGCGAGAAGGCCCGGCTCAACCACGGTTGCGAAACACGGGAGCGCCACAATCCAGCGGTGGGCGCAGCAGAACTCGACAGCGCGGGGGGGGGGGGGGTTGTTTTGCGCCGGCGTCGTCGCACTCACGCTCGCTTTGATTGCGTGCTTTGCTGCTGCTGCTGCTACGCTATTGCGACTGTGCGTAGACAACGCCAGCTCTTTTTTTTCCCTTTCTTTCCGATGAGACCACTGCGCGCGTATCTCGCATTTCATTTCCCCTCTGTTATCCCGTTTATGCACTTTTATATACTCACTTCTGCCTCAGACAGGAAGCGAAAGAGCGGCAATTGAAACCGGCAAACTTTCGATCGCACCGAGAAAAGAAAGTACGTCAAAACAATACTCGTATGAAGAAGAAAAATAAAAGCGTAAGAAGAGAGAAGCGACAAGGAGGACCGATCGAGAGCATAAAAGAAAAAAAAACGGAATGCGAGACCGAAGCGATTGCGCCCACTTCAACCGAGGAAATAAATAAATAATTAAATAAAAAGAGAGAGAGGGAGGTTGATGCGAAAGACAATGTAACAACGAAGAGGTGCAAAAGGACCAAGGGGTAAACAAAAGCGCCGCCGAAATGCAAATAGGCTGAGACAAGCGGGCAAAACCCGATCACGCTTTCGGGGCTACCTCTCCCCGTCGCTGTCTCGTTTCCGACAACGTCGCGCAAGCACACGTCGCGAATGCGAGTGACAATAAAGCGGATACGCGTAGAAAAAAACAAATACTGACAAAGCTATGCACCAAGCAAAATAGAAGAGCATACACTAGACACACAACTGCAGAGATTGAAAAAAAATAGAAAGGGAACATCGACGTCGCCGCAGAACGGGGGGCTTCTGCGAAGCAGACGCGCAAAGTGGCTCTTATTCCGTCGTTGTTTTCTCACTGACGGCGTTGAGCCCCGCTATGCAGCAGCGACAAGTTTCTCACGGACCTCGAGGGGGCAGCTGAGGAGAGAAACTCCTGGAGGCGGCCCAGCTAGATTTTTGACGAAGAAAACAAAAATGAATGCGCCGCGGGAAAATATGTCAAGATCCCCGCCTGTCTGTCACCTTAGGTTATTTCTTCCCGAGCGACAGAGAAAAGCAAAAGCGTCGCGTATGGCGAGTACTTCCGCAGCGATGAAACTGTCTAGCCGCAGTATATAACGTCGGTTTCCCCGCATGTCAACTGCTCGAGTGATCTCGTTAGGGAGCCCGCCCAATGATCCTCTCTACTCTTCACATCCCGCATCCACCTGCTCACTATGATTCCAGGGTCGCTTAGACGTGTCTTATGGAGTGTTCCGCTGTTGCGGAACTACGCGGGCTTTCATTTGCGTTAGTGCTCCGAGCTCGCGCAATAGCACATTGGAGAGTTGCGATTTGCAGAGGTTCATATACTTAGTATAGTGTGCAAGCACTTTTATGACCACTTAGTGCATATAATTGACTTTCGCATTCCTCGCGAAGACATGTGGTTTGACGCTGCGGTATGTTACGTCGTTTTAAACCCTATTGTTACGCGCTAACATAAAAAACTAAAGAGCTCTAGTTCACTAAAATAAATGAAGAACATAGCGAGTGAACACGACGAATCACGCAGTGTTCATAACAAGCGTACAAACAGCGTTTTAGTAACACGTTTGGCGGAAATGATGAAACTTGAACCGGAAGTGACGAAATTACCCGGCTTGTTACCCAGTACCTTCCTACGGGGTTGCATAAGTATGGAATTTGTTATTAAGCATTACGTCACAGATTAAATTACCGGTCTGCGCAGCAGCATATCAACGGCACGACGCAGAAACGCCAGTGTACGTAAATGTGCGCCACGACACCTTTTCAGCCCTAAAAGCCAAGACAAACGTGAATTAAGATATATTAAACGGTACGTGGCACTGAATTAACGGTTCCGTGTGAAAGATAAGCACATAAATCTTGATCTTTCCTCGATAAACAACGTGGAAGGTACGAGACACAGGCTTTTGTTGATTTAATGAACTATATGAAAGTGTGCCATCTCGAAGTGCCTGTGACGCGTCGTGCGTGTGCAGTGTCGCCGTGCGCCCGTAGCAGTAGAAGCCAATTCGACCACAAGGGGGAAAGAGCGAGAGAGATAAATAACGCCGAAGACCATGATGCGCGCGAAACGTAACTCTAAGCTGTACACCACCCCCTTGCTATCCACCCAGCAGGCACCCACTCGCTTTGAAAAGAGCGATGAACCGGTGTTTTTTTTGCGATACCTCTATTTTTAAATTTTAACAGTAATTGCATTGTACAAGTTAGAGGGTGTCGCAAGGCCCCCGTAACACGTTATGGAATCGCCGATGTTTAGCAAGTCTACTCAACCTCTTCGCAGAGGTATTGGAAAACTTTCCTTCCCAAACTTACTAGGATTCCAGAAAACTATCTGCACCGAAACTCGAATCAAAAGGGAATACATCGCTCCAACGGCTCCGTGATAACAGAAGAAGAAAACACAGCACGGAGAAGGTTGGTTGCACACTACTTCAACTTCTGCCGAAAGAAAAAAAAAATATATATATAGTGACGCTTAACGAAGAAAGAAAGAAAAAAAGAAAGAAAGAAAAAAAGAAAGAAAGAAGAAGAAAGAAAGAAAGAAAGAAAGAAAGAAAGAAAGAAGAAAGAAGAAAGAAAGAAACAAAGAAAGAAACGGACACCCCGGCAGGGGTCAGTCAGACATGAGGAGACGACTGGTGCAGCGTCCGGAACATGGTGGCATAATTGCGGACGACGACTAGCTGTTTTGCCGTCCAGTGTCGCGAAGCTGCAGCGATGCCTTGTAAAGTGCACGTGCGCCAGCGAGGAGAGCACGTCGAGCTAACGCCACCCAGCGAGCACTGCGCGCCTTCCGGAGTGTCCTGCCACGGCATTCGCGTGAAGATTACGGAGAGAGTAGAGGAGGCACCAGTAATAAGAGGGACATGCTGGGTGGAACGGCGCTGTAAACGAAGGCGACGCAGACTTCTGACGGGTGTACGACGAATCGGCATCAGGTCGTGAGTGAAAAGTGTATGAAACACGGCAGAGTAAATGACACTAAAAGAAATTGTGTCACAAAATAGAGTTCCGATAAACCATGATTGATGCAGGGACGACAAAGACCATGATCATAATTATGAGTGACAACATATGGAATGTCAAAGAATTAATTTTCAAACTATAGCGAAGTAAGACAGGACATTTAGACTTATGTAGAATTCTGAGAGCGGCAGTCACTGGTACTCATGCTGCTGGCAAAGAATCTTCATCCGAACCAGGGGCAATTGACCTCACCTTTTAACTATTATATTTGATAGAATTCATTGAGTATGAAGCTTTCCTCGGTTGTTCTTTAATCGCACCTGATGCTACGACAACGGTTCACGACTTGTTTGTTCGCATCCACTTCTCACACGAACATATTCAAATTAGGCAGGATGTGCATTCTTGACCTGGAGTTCGGCTTCTGAAATCATCACAACTGAGCGATTTGGCCTAATCACGGTAAAAGTTCTAAGAACATACATGTAAACACTTTTCCTTTCTATACACATGGCGCATAATTTAGTGAATTCTTAACGTTTTGTTGAAAGCGTTAAGGTTCTAGAAAGTTTCATATTGTCACGAGATCGAGCACCTCAATTTTGTGCATAACAGGAATTTATCTTTTAGCACAACTCATTTTCCTTGTTTGAAGCAATACGTTACATAAAGGCATCCCAGGTATTTACTCGTTTAAATGCACTCTCCCTGTGAATGCGAAAAAATCAATAAAAATAACGAACATGTGCCGAGCACCAAGAGTATATTTTCGCTGCTGATCTTTTCCGTTGGCACAAGAAGCCGATACACCCAAACAAAATTAGGTGCTTTCTCAGCCCCGAATACAAACCAACCGAAGTGTGATTAACTAAGGAAAATAATGAACGTTTCATCATTGTTCTTTAATTTCTGTTTTTGTTTGGGCACCCTAAATTTCTCGATTCTCAGTTTCCAAGGAACAATATTTTCCACTTGGCCGCGGACAGTTCATTCGAGTAATAAATTACGCATAATGTATTGTAGCTATTAAAGGTCATATTAAACAGAAGTACATCCCTTCAAAGGCTACGCCCCATGCACGTTACCAACTACTCCGCACAAAAAGTCACGCTCTCTCGTTTTACTGCGCGCACTGTCGAAGATATTGGTGCTTTCAAATTTGTGTGGTATAGCTTTAAAGAGTGTGCTCTATTTTCCAGCTTTTATTTTGCGATAGCAATTATATAGACACTCTAAGCTGGATTTTCCCGGCGGCGTTGGCGTCGACGCGGCCGTCACTTACTGTATAAATATACGTAACTTCATATATAAAATGCAAGAAAGAGAAAAAACGCAATAAAAGACTCCGGCGCGCGGAATCGAACTTGGGTCTTCCCAATCGTGAGTGCGAGTCGTTAACCACTGAGCCACTGAGGAGAACGTCCTTCATTGTTAAAACGATAAGCTATTTCTATGTAACACTTACAGCTGCTGATGGGCATCTCGGGGGTGATTATCGTGTTTTCAAGATTACCAGCAAGATGGCGCGATGAGCGCACGTCGCCACATCGCGCAGCGGCGTGCGCTCCAATCTTCCACACGTACTTTGCCCCGCTTAGAGGAGGGGAGTGACGCTTCCTCGCACAAACTTTTCTTGCGGTGGGGATTATTATTATTATTATTATTATTATTATTATTATTATTATTATTATTATTATTATTATTATTATTATTATTGCTTTCAATACTAGCACATATCCTATTTTAGCCGCAACACATCAATTCTATTGCCTGTAAAGGGTACTTTGCCACGCACATAGCATACATGCGGAAAAGCTACTAAAATGAGTTTAGGATGTAGAGTTTTTAAAAGAACCGGATGGATTATAAAAGGAATAGCAATGCCTTTAGAAAATTTTTTAGGAATCTATAGAAAACTCTGTCATGTGCCCAGTGTTATTTTTGTGCGGCAGCAATTATATGGACAAAAAATAATCCAGAGAAAGACTCCCGCACGCGGAATTGCACGTCGTAGCTCTGAATTGTGAGTGCGAGGCGTTAACCATTGAGCCACGAAGAAGCACATCCTTCAACGTTCAAACAGGAAGCTATTTATATTCACCACTACGCGCTGGCGATCGTAATCTCGGGAGAACTATCGTATTTTCAGCATTACCAGCAAAATGGCGCAATGAGAGCGCTACGCGACAACGTCATGACGCGGCGGCGCGCATTCCCATCTCCCACGCGTACTTTGTCCCGTGGAGAGGGGGTAGCATGGGCGCTCACGCGTACGCCAATCTCTTGGTGGGACAATCGTACGTCTTTGCTGGCCTTGGATTTTCACCGGAACAATTCTGTTGTAGTTAGCCTGGCGCACAAAGGTCACTGCAATCGTTGCACAGTCTCCGATTTCAGACACAGCGAAGTAAACAACTGAGACGCTTAATCGCACGCATATTTATCTGTGAGTACGTTTCGTACGTCATTTGCGCGTGAAAAACACGGGGCATGTTTCGATCTGCTTTCCATTCTGCGCGTGGTATTCCGATTTGTTGCTATCGCGTTCATTACTTCACCTTTGCGGCAAAGCTGTGACTTTTTATGATCTCTTGAACACTATTATTATTATTATTATTATTATTATTATTATTATTATTATTATTATTATTATTATTAAACACCAGCACATATTCTAATTTAGTCGCAACAAATCAATTTGGATACCTGTAAAAGGTACCTTGCCGCTCACTTACCATACATACGGAGAAGCTACTAAACCGAGTTCCTTAAGCAGAGCTTTTAAAAGAACCGGATGGAATATAAAAGAGACAGCAATGCCTTTCATCAAGAGACAGGACGTACACGTTTGTACATATCTATGAATCTACAAATAAAAGTAGTTTCTGCTCCTTGAGCTTGCATGGTCTCAAAGCTTCCTTATAGCCCTGAAAGAGACCGAAAAGCCGATAATCGAATCCGTTCGCTTGAATATTCACGCTAAATTCGAGTAGCACCACCCTCTTTTCCTTCTTCTTCTTCGCGAGCCTCGTTCCTTGGCAGGCAGCGATACCAAGCACTTAGGCATGGCGATCGGGCAGGCTTGTCTGCGCGTATCTGCAGGCAGCGAATAGCTGTTAAAGATAACGCTAACTGCATTTATTATGTTTCAATATGCTTCTATACAAATACTTCAACGAAGTTTGCGTAATTGTGAATGTTGTAGACGAACCACGGCACCTGATGAAATTTCTCGGGAACAGGTCTTCGTACCGCGGAGCGCATGTTGCAGAGCCCCATTGCTAGTGGACGGCAAACGATTTGTTATCGGTTAAATGTAACCATAACTATTTATATTAGTACCAATTCCGAAAGCTTTCAGCAGACCACAAAAAGACGTAAGTTATGTTTAACGGGTGTGGCATTCGTGCAGCGTAAGCGTGTCCTGTGAAATATACTCGGATAACTATAGAAGGACCTCGGGAAAAAATTAATATGAAAATAAATGCGATAAGTTGGCTCTATTTGTGGTCGCGTGCACCTTATGTGTCTGCCACTCTAACCTTTGAGAATGTTTTCCAACCGAAGCTTAAGGTTATTGATAACGTTTATTTTGGTGATTCCATAACACCCAACCTTTCAGAGTCGACATAACACTTTCAAAGGCACTGCACAAGAAAGCTGCTACAGGAATGTGCCGCTAACTGAAAGAAACATGCGAGAACGATAATGTGAAACTAGATAATGAAAAGAATAAAAAGTAAGACATTTGAGGCTACGAAGAAGGAAAACGGGCAAAAATTAAAAGAATATGCAGACGGAGACTGTTTTACCTGTTGTTATGCAATACTAGGATTCCTCTTTAAACGCTGAAAATTGCAGTTGCGTATACAAGTACGTCATTCGACGGAAGGGGAAGAAGCTGTTAAACAGAGGGCGTGACAAGGCTTAAATGATTAATGAAGCATGACAAGAAATTAGAAAGGAAAGAGACAACTCTTGAGTATGCAAATGAAGCGAAGAGAAATCATAACGGCCAGAAAACCTCGGCGGGCCAATTAGAGAACTTAATACGCTTCCTACATCGCAAATTCGTATTCAAGAGATTTCCCTTCCTTCGCCATCCGGCTTCGATTCGGTGTCATAAAATAGAAGGAAAGAAGAGTAGGCGAATCACGATAGAGAAAATAGAGGTGGCAGAAGTCCTGCTGTTTTTGGTGAATTCTTAAGTATGGCCAGAATGTGCCTTAAAATGACAGAACAACTCAATTCTACAGCCCTTGTGAAGCTAGCCATGGCGCATGAAAATTAGAGGTCGCGAATAAAAGAGAGGTGCCAAAAAGTTATGGAAATAATTGAGGGTACCGAAAGTTTCCTAATTCTACGTAGCAAAATAGGCAAGAACAGCTGGCTTAACCAATGAACTTGACGTTCCGGTGCCTCTTTTTTTCTGAACATCACCATGCAGGATTACTCAAACTTTTTTCGCATCTATTTTATGCAACTGCGCAGTGAAAGTTGTCTTTTGTTCACTTTGTTCCTCCCAATTAGACCTGTCCTCACTTGATCAGTGCACCCCCCCCCCTGACACAACTCGACGCAGTCACTGCACAAGTGATTGCGGTGACATACGGTCGACCCTATTCAAGCGAATACTTCTGTAAGACATAAGAAGGCTCGCATTATTCAGAAGCCCACACTTCTCATATTCGACAGCGACCATTCACGTCCCTTCCTCCCATCAGGTGCAGAAACACCAAAGGTGCTCGGTAATACTTACCCTGAACGGGTGTTCTTTACGGGCATTTTTAAACGTACTTATGTAGTCTTAGATGGTTCATTTCTTGGTTGATTTGCGCGCTTGTGTGCATGTGAGAGAGAAAGAGAAACTGAGCAAGAGGAATGAGAGAGAGGCCACAGCACAGGGTAACGCGGCCCCCGTCCACGCCGGCGTTTTCGTTCCTGTATACGCTTATTAAGGAAACGCCGGGAAAGATCCCCAGCCAAGTGCATCCACCTTTCCCGGAGGACGGCAGCAACACGCGGCAGTACTTTGTTATAGAAGCGAACGTCTGACAGGTTGCTTCGATCCTCCGTTGCTTTCTCTCGACAAACAAAAATAGCAAATAAAAATTCTGCCACCGAAGAGGCATAACGTGCGTTAGGGTACGTGAGGTGATGCTCGAAAGGAGGTAGGGCCGCCTGTTACATATTATGAAAGAATTTAAAGGTTAGGCTAACATAAAAAATTGATGAAAACAGAATGAGATGAAAAACTCATCTCTGGGTATATGCGATGAGAACGAGAGAAAGGGGTAGTAACAGGAGGGAAGAAAGCGACTGCTACGCTCAGGCACGTAATTTTTGTCGAGTTCGACAGCCGCGTGTCTTCTGCAAGAAACTACCGCAGCACAGGGATCTCGGAGGCTTACAAGAGTGAGCTCACCGCACGGACTCATTTCCGGGACGCGTAATTACTCGGTGAAAGAAAAAAAATATAAGAAGAAACACGGACGAGTCACCGCAGTGCAGAGACGTGTTCGCCATCCTTCGAAGCCTTCTCGCTTCCTCTTCCGACGGCCAATTTAGCGGACGCCGCGGAACCGAGCGACGGGCGCCGCTATTGTGTACCGAGTCAGGAAACGTGTTCCGCCGTGCCGCACCAGGATTTCTTGGCGTCCTTCCGCACGCATACAAAGAGTTCTCGCTGTGTAATTATTGATACTGTGCAGTAGTTAGCAGCTCACGTGACACCTTGAATTCCTTTTATAGTGTTTATATTCCTGGACAGTTCAGGTTTTCTCTTTCGGAATCTGACAACTCGCGACACCAGAGCAACATTTTATTAAAGGAAAACGAAGAACGGTGCTTGTCTTGTTTCTCAATCTTCTGCAAATACATGAAAGACAAAATGAAACGAATTGGTTTTGTCAAAGCCCGCCGCTCATGATAACGTAATCAAGGATTCTATTTAGTTGACCAAGATCCACGAGTTTCGTTTATCCCAAAAATTCAAAACAGGCAGCTTGTTCGGGCCTCTTTCAGGCCCAGAAGATCGTTAAATATGGTTGTCCGTCATGTACCGCCGGTCGACAATCTCGTGGGTGTTTTTCCGGGATAATTCCCGAACGCTAGGTGGCGCTAAGTCTCCTCCTGTGACTTCGCTGTTTACCCCCAAAGCATGGCGCGTGTCACGCTACTACAGCTGCCCGTGCGCAGGCAATAAGAAGGCACAATTCTAGACAACTCAACGCAGGTTACTGCTAGGCAAACAGAAATGAAACCATGAGTACGTCTTTCCCCTCAGATACACGGTACAAAAAATGCGGGACACGTATATACTGTTGCACGAATCGCAAGTTTTTCCGCGGCAACGTTTCCAACAAGAGTTCACCAGGTGATTTATCCAAACGCAGCTAAGCACATCAACGAAAGAGGGGAAATTGTGTGGTGAAAATTGCTCGCAGCAGTGTTTCCAAGCGCTCAAAGCTAAAAAAAAATAGCACCGGCAAGTGTTTCAACTCAGAGTTGCGCACTACAGTAGCATTGCAGGTCTAATTCACATGGTCCAGCCGTGCCTTTTCTTCAGCAATTCGAGCAGAAATGTGGAATCTTGAGAGCCCTTATAACTCAAGCACGACGTCTTGCACGTGCGGCAGCATTCGTCCTATCGCACGTTGCGTTGCAGATTCCACTGTCCATCGCTAGAAAATAAGAGCCGTGCCTCTCTTCTCTCTATCTCTTCTAGCATCCTGTCTAAGTAATCACAGTCCATAATGCACCCGATGCATAACACGTGAGGGGGAGATAGAAAATTGGGAGGGCATATGAGGTTAAGAAGTTATCAGGTATAGCACGGCAGCAGAAAGCAAGGACCGTGTTGATCGGCGGAACACGGGAAAGGAATTTGCCCTGCAGTGGGCGTAGCCAAATTGCTGTTGCTGCTGCTGCTGCTGCTGCTGCGGATGATGATGATGCACCCGAAACGGTTAGTTCATCCTTTCATGAGTGTGCAAAGCAAATATAGAATAAAATATTGGCTGGTATTGTAAGTCCCAGAACCACGATACCATTTGAAGGTCTAGCGAAAGGCTCCAGGAATATCGGCCACCTAGGGCTCTTTGACGTGTACCTAAATCCTGGTAAACGGTGCTCTATCACTTCGCCTCCATCGAAATGCGGCCACTGTAGCTAGAATTCGATCCCGTCAATAAGCGATCGAGCGCCATACTCGCAAGACCATCGTGGCGAGTGCAAGGCAAAGAGAAGTGCACGCTGTTGCTAAGAGTTACCTCTCAAAGAATCAAGGCGTTAGTGTGCCATCTCCGCCATGCACCACGTCATGTAAAACTTCTAGCGTATAAGCCACTCGTACTCCCGAAGCGAGAATACGCTTCTCCCATATGGTCACCTCATCAAACATACCTTATTAAAGCCCTAGAAACCATTCAGAACCACGCAGTAAGGTTCATTCAATCATCTTAATCTTATTATACCAGCGTATCACAACTAAAAATCAGTCTGGCTTGAACACGCTATCGTCCCGGCGCCGCATCGATTCAAGAATCCTTTTTCACGAGTTTTTTTTTACAGCTCACTTCATCATGCCCCATATATTCTGGCCCCGCTACCGCGCACATCTCTGCGCACAGGGCACCATTTACAAGTTACTCGTCCCCGCAGCCACACTACGACTTTTTTCTGAATCTTTCTTTTGTCGATCATCAGCTGACTAGAACGGTCTGCCCCACTATATCGTCGAAACTACCTGCTTATCGTCATTTTCCGAAAAAATAAAACTTGGTATGTCTCAATAAGTGTATTGTAGCCACTATACTGTACGTGCATTGTAGTCACTATCTTGTAAATGTATGTAACCACTGTTTTGTATGTAGCCACTATTATGTTAACCCCACCCCTTATGTAATACCTCCCTGCGAGGTCTTTAGGGAAAATAAAGTGAAGTGAAGTGAAGCAAGACGAAATAAAGACAGAACTTCACCGAGAGGATAAAAACACGAACAGAAATGGACACTCGATCTCTAAATGGGACACGGCAAGCGAGGCCAGACGATGAGGGGCCCTCCTACGGAGAAAAGCAAACTCGGAGATTTCAGTAACCGGCGGTGCACCGGTGGATGGCGCCATATGCGATAAAATGGAGCAAGGGATCGAAAATGAGCTATAAACGAGCTACAGTTGGAACACAACGGCCGACGACCTCAAACAGTTACTCCTAGTTGTAGTCTTCTTTCTGTTGCGTGCTTTCCTTCCATTTGTCGCTACTTCCTTAGCTCCGGATGTATCTCGCATACAGCCTTGTTGAGCTTTGCTTTCAAGCAGCATCCATTCCACGACCACTCCGAAACGAAGCCATTTTCTTGAAGGTACTACATACACAAGTTGGACGAGGCGTTGTGTCTAGCGAAACCGACTTCTCTCTGAGAACCACGCTCAGTTCTTACCCTGCTACTTCTCCTCCCGCTCCTTCTTCCAAGGTTCCCACCATTGTAGAGGACTCCAACGGGCACGGCGCAATCGAAGGAGGAAGCACTAGAGAAAGCGAGGCTGTCACGGAACTTAAAATAAGCTGTTATCACATGTGGAGAAGGGAGCGTGTCTGTGAGCTGTCGCCAAAAGAAACCCCGTTCTTTTGAACGATTCTTAACGTTGTCCTGAACTGCGAAGCTGCTGTACTGTTGCGCTTCTGAAGCAGGCTTTGATAACCGGCACCAGTACTGCGGTGGGAATTGCTACATCTCACAACGAAATGTCACCGTATTAAAACACTCGGATCTGCGGATCAATGACACACACAAAAAAAGGAGGTCCAAGTTTGTGTCAAGCTGAACCTCCTTTTTTGGGGCATTCTCAGTATGTTTCGGCCTGGGAATGGCTCACGTACGACCTCTCGCGGACGGAGCTTAGTGCTCTGTCTTCTTGAAGAAGCAGTGCGGGCGAGGATCACAGCATCTTTACCGAGCAGTCTGCCCTATCGATAAGCAACGAGTATACGAGTGGTGCGCTGATTTCACTCGCGGCGGTGTGGAGTTGAGGCTTGAATTCGACGTGTTCCTTAAGCACCTTAAATCAGCAAAAATTATTTTCAATGTAGTCACGTGGAGCACTCTCACCAAACCTCGGTGGTGACAACCAAATAAGAAATTGCTCTCGTCGATGACTCATTATCATTTTTAATTCATGCACACATAAAAGTCTTCTTCTTTGTAGAATACTCACATTAGCATGATTTCCTACGTCGCCCTGTCATCACAAAATTTCACACTGTGATTTTTTTGCGCCGAACCAATAGCATGATTATGAAGCATGTTGTACAGCGGGGAGTTAGTTTTAACATCCAGATTTTTTTCCTAGTTCTACATCTGCGTACGTCGCCGTTGTTGTACATTTACGCCACCTAATGCCAGTCTCAGCGAACGGGAACAGAACCAGCACAAGTGGTTATCTAAGAAGCACTACAAGTGCTACGCAATCATGACTGATAAAGTGCCACGTTCTTCTTTGGTCATTCTTTTCTATTCTTTCACTGGTTACAATGGACTACTGTAACCTCACAATATCGAAAGGCACTTACCCCAGAGACTGCTTGAATCGCAGATACGTTTACGATTTTTCTAGTATAACGAAAGTACTGCAAGAACTACAGTTTATACATTGTCGTACCCCTAATTGCATTTTAAAGCGAGTTTAACATGAATGCCAACCTTTCTGCCAAATCAAAGTAGCACCGAACGAACTTGAAGCCCGCTTACCGCGTAGCATCTCCTGCACGAAGATCTTCACTTCCGTCTTTGGACGAGGAAGACGCAGCCCTTCGGTGATCGGGTTGCTCGCTTCGGCCACGAGGTGGTAGGTTCCTGGCCAATCAAACAGGTGCTCGAACCTCATGCCTGAAACGAACAAAGACCGTCGAAAATTTAGTGCTTAGGAACAACTATATACGGCGGCGATCATGGTAAGGCTATGCTATACATACAAAAGAAAAGAACGATAAGTGACTGATCTGCTACAACCATAAATATGGGCATAAATGAATAGGCTCTGAATATAACTCAAATAAAGTGTTTACATATTCTGTATTTTGCATTCCACGGTGTCAATAAAAATGCAAAACGATGCAAAGCACCCATATTAACATTATCTGGGGTCCTACTTCTCGAGACTCAAATATACTTATGACAGACGCCGTAGCAGAGGGCTGCGGAAATTTCAACCATCTGGTGTTTTTTAACCTCCACCGACATCGCACAGCACACGAGCTTCACCCATTTCCCCTACATCGAAATGCGACCGCCCCGGCCGGGATCGAACACACAACCTTTGGGTCAGCAGCCAAGCGCCGAGCACTGCAACCACTCATCGACCAAGGCGGACACAAAACAAATTTCGTGCAGCAAGAAGATAGAGATAACAATTACACTATGGGTAAGATACAAGGCGAGAAACAAGATTTAAGGCGGTTTGATTTCGAATTAAGCTGTACTACTGCGCTAGCTGATTCTGGTGAAATCCGCAGGAACAGCTCAAGCAGCAACAAAAAAATCACAGCATATCCACGGAGTGAATAATGATGAGTGGGGCGAAGCGTGCGTCTGTCAGTCCGCCTGTCTGTCCGTCCATCTGTCCGTCCTTCCACCTGTGCGTCCGTCCGTCCGTTCGTATGTATTATATATATATATATATATATATATATATATATATATATATATATATATATATATATATATATATATATTAGCAGTTGTGTCATTAGAAAAAAGTTTGCCATGATTGGTGGAGTTTTTAAAGCACTACATCAATTTAATTTTGTTTTTGCGAGAAAGACATGATAGTCCGCGCCTTTCCCGTGCTCTGTGTCGAGTTTACTACGCGCCCCGTTCAACTGCTATTTCGCAGCACATTGAGTTAACTTGCCCCGACGAAGGCAAATAGCGTAATTGCAATATTGGCTACGGTATTGAGGCACTGATGTTTCTACGCCGTTAGCCGATGCATGGGCTAACGAGCTCATCAGAACAGTAGTCGACAACACATCACACGAGTACGACGCTGCATGCACTTGTTAGCATGAGACAGAACATCGCAAAGCCGCGGCCGAGCGACGAGGACAACACTGCGATGAATACGGACGCGCACGCCGAGCGAGCTTAATTAACTTAAACAAAAAAGCACCCTCGCTAGGACAGTGAGGCCGCAACAGATGCGAAGCTCGTTCAATCGCTCGGCGAGCCTTTTAATTAGCCGGTGCCGAATCTCAGGGAGAGAGAGGATGGAAGGGAAATGGCACTTCACTCTCGTATATAGTTGCACTGGCGGAGTCACGGCGAGAGGTTGACAGAGTGGACTTCCCAAAGCAAATGCCGAACGGCACACGCACAATGCGAGCGTACTGTTTGGCTTTGAACTCCACTGGAAGCGGCACCGAGCGCCAAATAAGCGATCTTGAGACTGAGTACATGCTGTTCAATTACTATAAGGAGACCTTTGCTTCTATCAAGCGGAGCCATGAATTATTGGCTTGAACGATGAAGTGTGCTGCTGCGGGCCTTATCGGCAGTAAGTGAGACAGGCGACATGAACGTGAAGAAACAAATAGAGTACGAAGAAGAGGATGTTTGTAGAGAACTATGACAAAAAAAAGCGGAGTAAAAAATCTACGTTGTGATGAACCAGTACACTATACAGGTGGAGTAACGAAATATCGCGCAAGCTGTGTCACTAGGATTCGACGGTCGGCTTAGACGGAAGGAGAAAGAGCTAAACAATAAGAGTAAATCAATGACGCTAGCCAATTTTATAACATCCAGTTTGCTATCCTATACTAAGGCAAAGGTAAAAGGGAAGATAATGAAAAATATTTAAAAAAACAAATAACAAAGAAACATGTGTATATTTAAGGGCTCGTTTTTCCGTGTTTGACACAATATTATAGTGCTGCGACAGTCATTGTTGCCTAGTATAGGGGAAGTTAATAAATTGAATTGTAAAGTAAATGTGAAAAAAGAAAAGTGAATGAAAAGATAACTTGCCATGGGCAGGAACCGAACCTGATCGCGTTAATCGAAGGTCGCAGGCTCGGTTCCTGCCCACGGCAAGTTATTTCTTCAGCCACTTTTCTGTTTTCACATTTATATTACGCTTACTTTCCTATACTTTCCGTAACAACATTTTCTCTCTCTCTCTCTCTCTCTCTATATATATATATATATATATATATATATATATATCGCAAATCTGTAAAAATCTGTAAAAAATCTCAGCATATCCGCGGAGCGAATAATGATGAGTGAGGCGAAGCTTCTAAAAGTTTTGTCAGTAAACCATCAATCATTCGCTGGCAGCGTCCGGCTGTCCATCCATTTGTCTATCTGTCTGTCTGTTTATCGACTTGAAACATATCAAACGTAGTGTGCACTTCCCCGGCATCCAGTGATCTATTCTAGTGGATAGATGGATGGACATGGCTGTACCCTTTAGATCGGGCGGCGGCTAACGCCACCTAGCCGTAATACTTAGTGAACTAACCACTAGATTTATCTTTTTTTTTCTTTAAATAGTAAAGTTGGACGGGTACTTTGCAGTGAAGGGCTTCATTTTCACTCGTGCCTTGACTTTAGCCACCAATCAGATAACCTCCTTCTGGTCAAGTCTACCCGCTTAAAGTCTATTTTGCCCTCCCTGTCGCTAAACCCCAGTGCTTTGAAAAACTCTGCGCCATCATCCTGAACTATAGGGTGAAGCCCTTTACAGAGCATTATCAAGTGTTCGGCAGTTTCTCCTTCCTCTCCACACGCACTGCATACTGTGTCTACCCCTTCGTATTTGGCCCGACATGTCTTGGTTCGCAATACTCCCGTCCTGGCCTCAAACAGTAGAGAACTACCCCGAGTATTATCATAGATCCTTTCTTTGGCAATTTCCTGCTTAAAAGTTCGATAGATCTCTAGTGCGGACTTCTTAATCATGCCAATTCTCCATATGTCAGTCTCCGTTTCCTTCATTTTCTTCTTAACCGATAGGTCTTTTCGGTTTGGCCACCTGCTGTTTTTTAAGTATTTACCAGTCAATTTTCTGGTTCGCTTCCTCCATTTTGTATCGACATTCTTCATGTACAAGTAGCTAAATACCTTCCTAGCCCAACGCTTTTCCTCCATTTCTCTCAATCGCTTCTCAAATTTTGTCTTGCTGCTAGCTTCCCTGCCCTCAAATGATGTCTATCCTATAACACCTTGTACTCCCTGATTTGGTGTTTTTCCGTGAGCTCCTAAGGCAAGCCTACCTATTGCACGTTGCTTAATTTCTAATCTTGTTTGACCTTCTGATATCATGCACAAGACCACATTGCCGAACGTAGGACCAGGAACCAAGACCCCTTTCCATATTCCTCTGACAACATTATACCTATTGTAATTACACAGTGCCCTGTTTTTCATTACCACTGCATTTCTGTTACCTTTAGTCGTCACGTATATTTCGTGTTCCCTTAGGTACTCGGCCCCATCGCTTATCCATACACCAAGATATTTGTATTCATCTGTTATCTCTAATGTGACCTCCTGTATTCTAAGCTCACTACCTTCATTGTCATTAAAAATCATGACTGCTGATTTTTCTTACTGAATCTGGAATCTAACCTATCTCCCTCATTACCGTATCTAGTACTAGCGATGCGAGCGCCATCTAGTGAACACTTCACGCACTAGGGGCGGCCACGACAAGCAACTACGGCGGACAAGCATACACATTAAGGAGCTTCGCCACTAATATCCGAGAGCACCCGGCTCTGCATTGTCGACAGAAGCAGCACGTTGCTCCAACAAAAAGAAGTAACAACTGTGACAGTTGTTACTTCAAGTGTGTCCTGTGCGTACCTGTGTGGTTTTTTTTTTTGGAGCATCGTCCTTTGTGCTTCAACGGAAAGCTGCGAGTATCGAGCTGCTTGTCGTTCTTCGTGTGACAGTCCAATTTCTCGCATTCATTGCTTCGCCCTTGCGGCGAATCTGTGACTTTTTTATTGTGTGTAAGATAAATTGGCCTCACGTGTGACACCCGATATTCGTTAAGACTTTGATCTTGGTGAATCGGTTCAGGAAGACACAGCACGATGGAGAACAAAGACGAAGAACTCGCACTGCTCACTAGCTCTGACTTGCAATTAAATTTAGTTTTGCGTCAAGATAACATTTGCGCATTTACTTGGCGTCATAGATCATTCGTCAAAAAAAAAAAATGGTCGTGCGTGGTCTAGTGAGCACTGAGTACCGAAAAACAGCACGACTTTCTTAAATGCAAAGAGAAAGAGAGAAGGAGAGAGAGTGAGAATTTATTAGAAGGCAGAGAGGTCGGCCTGAGCTAGTGCGCTCTAGCCTGCTACTCCACACAGGGTATAAGAAAAGGGGGAAGGAAACAGGGATGAAGGGTGATGATGGAGGCAAGAAGAGGTGGTACGTATGCACAGTAGCCACTTAGCATAGTACCCTACAGTCTAATATCCAGTCCAGTGCTCTTGATAAAGTCTAAAACAGCTTTTGTAGCAGTATTTGACACTGTTTGGTCGTTCATTGCTGACAATATGTGGCTTTCACTCAATGGCGCTCGTCCGATGCTTGCCAACGTTGCAGTTAGCACTTTCTTTGCGCCACGTATAATGCACAGTCACAAAATCTGTGAGCTAAAGTTTCGCGCACTTGGCAGCGCTCATAATTCGGGCTGTCCGCACGGCTAATTAGGTCGGTGTAGTGGCGAGTGAAGGCGATGCCCAGGCGAATTCGGTGCAGTATATTAGCATGTCTTCGGCGAATTTTATCTGAAGACGAAAAGTCATACCGGAGTCTGTTTCCTGCAGACGCTTGTTCCGATGATCTGGTAGCGACCAGTAAGTAGCAGCGCATTCGCGCATGAGCGATCTCAACAATGTGTTGACGTCAGCATTTCTTCGCAAACTTCGGCGACATTGAGCGTATCAATGTATCAATCAATCAATCAATCTAGTCGCTTACGTTTGGGTGCTCTCATGGTCACCCCCTCAACTCGACGGGAACCTAGATTAGTTTGGGAGGGTAAGATGGATTGCCGAATATGACGCGCTAGTCAAGACATGAATAATGTCACAATACCGTCACGTACGTCGTGAAACACCTTCCGCCAGGCAGTGGCACAGACCCACGGGTGGGTATGTGCCACTGGTATGCGGGTATGCACCACAAGTGATTGACACTTTTAGTATCCACCCAGGAATGACGAGAACACACATAGGCAATTTGAACGCGGGAGCCTGAAGAAATACCCAATATCGGTCGCTTCAACCCGACGAATGCAAAGCATAAATGTAAGGGTCCCTGCTGGAATCGAACCCAAGCATTCTGCGTGGCAATAAAGTATTTTACCACAGAGCTACGCAAGATCTGAGAACTACTTTTCAAATAGACTCTAATCTTCGTGAAACATAAATAGTGGTTGCAGTGCTGCCTACCCAATCTTATAAACATAACATATGTACTCCTTAGGTACAGTCATTCTCTGAAGTTGATTTATGTAGCAGTGTCCAGCGCCAGCATCCTCGCGAGCATCAGCGCTTCATATCAGCTTCTGGTGTTGCTAATACGAATGTTGCAGTTGGCATCGTCGCGCAAGTGCAAACAACTGGTTATATAAACATCTGCAACTCTTCAACATATGTCCGTGCGTGCATTGTTTGTACATATATTTAGCGTCATTTCATGAAGTGCCACTCAATAAAAAATTGCAACTCGGTCACCTTTCTTCTGCATGCATCGCATAACGTCGATTCCCAAGTACGTAGAATCTGCCGATTTTTTCCCCTTTTTTGAGACCAATTTGAGCAAGGCAACAAAATAACAGAACGCAGAAATTCACACAAACCAGTAACTGATTTCTTAACTTTCTCAAGTCCGTGCGCATTATAAGGCTACCTTGGTGCAAAAGAAATCCGCTTGTTAGTCGGCGCCCATGTGTTTGTTTTACTGTTCGTCGTCTTTTGGCTCAGTCGCGTTGTGGGTTCAATAATCCTTCCTTATGTCTTCATAGTAAAAAGATTTTTGGTCATTGGTAAGTTACCCAGAATGGTGTAGGCTAAAATTAAAATTCATCATAGTTGACGTTTCCTCATAATTGCATCTCTAACGTCTATGAGCATTTACATAATAATATTAATAATAATAATAATAATAATAATAATAATAATAATAATAATAATAATAATAATAATAATAATAATAATAATAATAAATCCAGTCTGCCTGATCCGCCCGATTCTTGGCCGATTCCCGAGTGGGTAGGTGCTAATCTTCGAAAGATAATTATCATCATCATGATCATCATATTGCCCGATGTTTGTGCTTTTAGGCTAACAGTTCCAATCTAGGCAAAAAAAAAAATCACGGATAGATATGAGGGCATTTCCAAGTCTCGCTTATGCGATCCTTGAAATTATGGTGCGAAAGATGTACCCAGCCGTAGTTTAAACGCTTGCACAACTTAAAACTCGCCATGGTAGCGTAGTACGTATGGTGTTGCGATGCTAAACTACACGGGGCACAGCATCGATTTGCGGCCACGGCGACCGAATCTCAATGATGGCGAAACGCAAGTACCCGTGTACTTGCAAGTTAAAAAAAAAAAAAAACACCAGGCTGCTGAAGTCGACTCGCTATTCCTTAACACGGCGTGCCTCATAACCACATTGGGTTATGCACCAAACCCAAGCAGTTGATACGTATTATTATTATTATTATTATTATTATTATTATTATTATTATTATTATTATTCCTTACATAAGTTTTTTCAGACATTGTAGAAAAATGAGTGAGACATTTTAAACCTCTCGCATTCTCCAAGAAAAAGGAGGTTCTGAAAAATAAATGCAATCAGGCTTGTGTATGGTATCGTTTGTCATTATTGCTTCAAGACCACGTGGCATAGAAATCCGTGACTTGCCACGTACACAGACGTGCTTCCGCGACTCTCCATCGTGCACGGCCGGCAACCCCATCGTACAGGCCGAACGTTTCAATTTTCTGTCCGTTAATAATGCAAACACCAGGGAGCTTGGGCGCGGGTTCGCTGTACAGGCGACAGCCTCACGCACTTACTTTTATTTTTATTATTTTCAGACAAGCGGCTGCCTTTGCTCCGTTGCAAAATGCAACTTGCGGTGGCCCAGCCGATCGACTTCTAACCCACTGCTCTAGCCGTGCACGAGGCAAGTGTGTCGCTCCTTTCAACCTCGCATTTTGGGGCTCAAGCCCGCTGGCGGGCACGTCCCTGCGAGTGAGTATACGGCGGCGGCGCGGAATTGGACCGTTAGCCCGCGCGAAAAGATTGCGTGCCCGGGAATCCAATACGGCATCGGGCCAAACCGAAGAAGAGTCCGGAGAGAGAAAGTACCATCGATGTTCTATAAATACGTACGCGAAGAAGCTCCCTTCTCCGGCCCGCTTTGAAGCCGAGCTCGTGCTGGCGTGCCTGCCTGCGACTAAAGCGGAGACGCCGAGATACGGCGATGGGGGAAGATCTGCGCTCAATGCACTGCCTTTGGCCTTTGTATGCCGTGGCAACGCGAGCGCTTGCGAGATTGTTTCGACTGTCGCGTCATCCGATTTGGTACAGCGTATTGCCAGTAGAATAGTTGCGGTAACGCTGTATAATAATTGTAGCACGGCATTTTTCGGTCTTCTTGGTATATTGTTAATTTATCTTTTTTCATCGTTTCGTGCAATGCATTCGACGTTAAATGAATTCAGCGGCGAGGAAAGCCACCTGTACCAGACCCACCAAGCGTTATTGCATATCAGCACGCTGCTTATGTACGCAAGTAATGTTCGCGTTAGGGAATTACTGCTGACAGAAGTTAACATTTCTTACAAATATTAGGCAGACGAAGTACCGTTCTTTCTTTCTCAGTAGTGGTCGTAACAATGTAGTTACAAAAACTTTGCTATACCAATTGCCTCCAGCATAGCAGTTAATCATATCTTTTCATAGCAGTTAATTATAGAAATGGTGGCTCGGGGTACACCTACAAGCTACTCAGACTAACGGTGCCACGATGTCACACCGCCTCTAGCCGCTAAGGCCTGACCACGTGTACGCGTTGAAGCGCGTCAGGGTGTAGCTTCTAGACTCAGCGCCGTACTCTGCCCTTTGAAGGGAGAAGGCAAGCGACTACACGATGCGGCGCAACCTGTCTCTCCGTACGGAGAAGGCGCGGCACCGAGTCTAAAAGCTACGGCTGACGCGGTGCAAAGCGTACGTGTGGTCAGGCCTCAAGTCGTCTGGTTTATCTTATGACAACTTGGAGAGCGTTAATGAGAGAATAAAGCACGCTTCCCTGGATCGAGCATCGTATTCGAGAAGTACCACCAATAACTCATACTCGCAAGCAACAAACCGACGAAGACGACTCACCCTTGTTTCTTGAACGTAGCTGCCCTGCAGGTGCGGTTGGCGAGCGCAGCTCCCAGGCAACAATGACGTCCTCGCCTCGACGCAGCGCGGCCCTGAACGAGCCGACGCGTCCGGCCACGACCACGGCGTAGTCGCTCGCTGGCTCGAGCGTCAGGCCTTCGGCGGGGCTGCCCACGTACACGGTCCGATCGATGAGCCTGGTCACGCTGCCCAGAGGGTTGCTGGCCGTCACCGACACCAAGAAACGTCCTCCTGCGAAACGCGACATCATCTTCCCTGCGACGACGCTAACTCGCTTTGCATCGACCTCGGTAGAGCCACCACCACAAAGGGAGCCACGAGAAATATAGAGCGCTTTTTTTTTCGGCTTACATTGCAGTGCGTGCAGTTCTTGCAAGCCGCAATGGCAGCCACTGCACGAGTCGAGCAAAATACAGTGCGCGCATCGGGTGCTAGCGCCCCTACGACGGTAAGAATCGAGTTTAAACTCGCTATTTTAATAATCTAGCTGTTTAATACCGAACATTTCAGCGGCCGAATGAGTGGTTTTGTGCTGTCAAGAGTGCCGATAGCCTTCACCGCAAATTCCATTTGCCGTGTATTTGCTGAATGAACTGACTAATAATGCATTCGCGCCCTACCATCGGCAGCGTCATCTATGCATACAACCGCCCACACAAAAGTATACGCACTGTCGAAACGTCGACTAATCGCTCTTCATTTTCAGGAAGGAGAACTACGTAGTGGTAGAAGTTTAACCGATATAGCCGAAACGCAACAATGATGGGAACCTCTATGAAGCGGAACGACGGTAGGATGCGAAACGTAAAAAAATATTAATAAATATGGCAGGGGGGGGGGTGCAATGACGACAACGGGTACAAACAAGCTGCCAGGGGAAAGTGCTTGTCGGTAGTTTCTTAAAAGCTTCCACATTTCATGCACTGGCTTGCACTCTTAAAAACGACAAAGTTTCAAATCCATTTCAAACCTGTGTTAGTCATAATCTTTCAACGCATAATGCTGCGAAATTCCGTCAATATATCCGGGTGTGTACAACACGTTATGTCCTTAAACTCTGACGTTGGGAAGCTTTAGAATACCGTTTGCAAGCGCTGCGGACGTTGCGGGCGCAATATGAGTTTTAGAATAGCGTTTGCCTGCTGCGAACCCCAACGCACGATTCGCAGCGACACCGTAGCCTTGAAACCATGGAGCGCTTGCGGGCCACATGTGGGCCGCCATCACCGCACGCAATTTCGGATTTTTCGCGTGCGGTCCGCGAACGCGAACGCCGCCGACTCTCATTACGACGCATGCGCAGTGGCAGCGACCGCACCGCAAGGGCTCGCGGTGCGCTATTCTAAAGCTCCCTATTGTCTCAAAGCAGCAAGAAATCACAATATATGCTCGAACTCTGAGAACGCGCCACTTGCCCATAAGAGCGCAATAAATGCCTTTTTATTTTCTCGACAGCCTGACTCTTCCTCTCCCATCATGGTAAGTAGCACTATCAGAACGGTTAACACGAACGGTCTGACGCGTGGCCTCTCCTCGCTTTGACAGAAGTCAGCGCCACCAAGCGCTGGACGCGGTATGTTTGTTGCAACTCCCGATAGATGGATCGCACGTCGATTTCGCTAGCAAATTTCTCTTTCACTTTTGCCTGACCGAACGGCCAAATGCACTCACCTAGTCGATACGCTCTCGCGCGTGCCTATTAAATTCATTGTCGTATGCATATATCAGGAATTAACTATCACGCTCGTAAAAAAAGGTCTTTTTTTTTAGAGTTGAAGCTGCGATTTCAAACTCGGTTGGTGGGGGAAATGCCCTACGTCATAGTTAATCACCGACAGAAACATACGACAAGGAATTCACAGGGCGCACGCGAGAGCGCAGCAGCGAGAGAAAAGTGGAGAAAACGAACCAGTCAAGTGAGTGTATTCGACCTGCTGGTCAGGCAGATGTGAAACGAAAATTGACTAGTGAAGTCGAAGCGCGTTGAATCTATGGTTAGTTGTAACAAATATACCGCATCCAACGCTACGCGGCGCTGACGTAAGTCGAAGCGAGGAAAGGCCACGCGTTGAGCCGTTCGTGCTAACCATGCTGATGGCTGTACTTGGATATCCATCAATGTTTGCGTTTCGTGCCTTCCCTAATTTGATGTGCGCGTAACTTAAGTTTCTAGTCCCTAATTATAGAGAAAACAAATGTGCGTCGACCCTGTGCGCTAATACCTCTATCCTCTCCTTGTCTTTTCATTTTTTTTATATAATCCCAGCGCCCCGCCGCGGTGGTCTAGTGGCTAAGGTACTCGGCTGCTGACCCACAGGGCGCGGGTTCGAATCCCGGCTGCGGCGGCTGCATTTCCGATGGAGGCGGAAATGTTGTAGGCCCGTGTACTCAGATTTGGGTGCACGTTAAAGAACCCCACGTGGTCTAAATTTCCGGAGCCCTCCACTACGGCGTCTCTCATAATCATAGAGTGGTTTTGGGACGTTAAACCCCACATATCAATCAATTATATAATCCCAGCGTCACTCCTTCGCCTATTCCCACATCTCGTTGCCATGTTCTGTTAGCAAGCCTCGAGCAGTTTGTTGAAAGGCGAATATGCAGCATCTAAACTACGTATACATATGTCGCCACAATATTATCGAACCGCGTAAAAAATGCAAGCTTGTAGTTTCACGAGAATGCAGCGCACCCACAACCACACCGATAGTTCCTGATGCTCAGACATGTTTTAAATAATTGAACAATTATTCGAAGTACCTGCCCCGGTCTCACGTGGTTTGGCTTCTAATAAGTTCTCTTATTCCAACCATTCATGTAGACCACGGTCGGGATATTTTATTGACTTTTTTTCCCCCATTTCTGTCGCTGTTCAGCGTACGGAACTTCCCACCGACGCTAACGTGAGGCCACGATAAAACTAATGACGCCAGGCCGACAAAGCGGGCCAAGCGAGCGGTCGAGTAAGGCGGCGGGGCGTGTCGCAAGTACGCGCTTTCGCCCAGCCTTCGACACTGTGACAGGATGGCGGAGAAATAAACCGCACAGCCCGAATCATTCGGCCGAAAGAGCGAATTATCGGCCCTACAAGTCGACATCGTCACCGCGAGGTGTCAATCAGCGCTGAAGCGTCGGCAGCTTCGCGACGACGCCATAAAGGCAACGTCAGCGAACGCGTCGCTGTCTCGCCAAATTGCGTTACGAGATGCGCCCGGGCCGAGCGGGACGCGTAAAATGGCGCGGCATCGCGGTCGAAACAACCGAGGTTCCGCAAAACGCGACCAGTCTCGTGAAATACGTAGGCCATTCTCGTGTAAGACAAAAGAGGTAACGGAAAAAAGAGCAGGAAAAGCTGAACGTTAAAGAGAATAGAAGACTGAGTTACGATTACGCAGCCACAAAGGGAACCACGGAACTGATGACGAAGGCGAAATATGTGCTCACTATGCGGCTAGCGGGTGGGAGGAGTCGGCTTGGCACGGACAATATAAATCACTTCGCCGATAGAGAAGCGCGCGAAGCTGCCCATTACTTTTCGCGACTCGGCACCACCCACACATTCGAGAGAACAAAGCGTCTCACCAAATGACTCGCGGCGACTGAAAGGAAAGCCTCGCGGAACGAGGAAAAGGAGGACAGCGAAATGTAAACGCCGCGTGAGACCACGACACAGAGCCGCTCCACCTCGAACAAACAGCGGAAAGCACTTGATCATTCATCTCGCCGGCAAACGATCACAAAGAGTCACGGGCGAGTTGCAGGATCTCATACCGTTCCAACCGTCCATGGTTCCTTCGTGACTCCAGCACGTACGAATGTACTCCTTCTTGGCAAATGAGGGCGAAGGAAAAAAAAAAAGCAGAATAGAGCGGGCTAAATTGGGTGTGACAAACAGCGCCAGATACGTGATGCGAGTGTCAGCGTCGCCTCGCCACCACCACTACCCCGTTTTCTTCATGGGCGCTCTTCAATCTTCCCAGGTCCTCATCACCGCCGTCACGGCAGATAACCTTTCAGAAGGAAGGCGGCTATACGCGGCAGCGTTTCGCACCCCCTCCCCCTCCCCTCACGCACGTTTACGGGCCAACAAAACCGGCAACAGACGTTACAGACGGCAGAGTGGGGGAGGGTCATCAGCAGGCCAAAGAGTCCCGAGAGATCGTCCTTAGCTGGCCGCGACTCGAGGGGCTAGCTTTCGTTTATTTGTCTTTATGGCTCAAAGCAGCGACCTCGCAGTGGGCTGCGGCCGGAGAACGAGAACTGCCCAGCGCATTAACGCCAAATGGGCACGCGAGGACCATCCGTTTCTGGAGGGCCAGTACGAATGGGGAGGGTCACCTCGGCGGCGGCGCCGACTCTGGCAATAAGAGCCCCGTGGTATAACGACGTCGGGCACGGCTTCGGCCATCGTCCAGTCTACTACCCATACACACGCCGGCAGGCTGCTCGGTGGACATCGTCCGAGGAGCGATGGCCGCTTCTCAGAGAACAGCGAGCGGTCACCACATTCTCGAGAAGGGTCCTTCCATGCTAAATCATCCAGCGTTTTTTCGACCATCACGAGTATGGCTGAAAAAATCTCCGCATGCTTCTAGAAATTTGAAACTCCTCTCATAGTAGTTTATTTCCATTGCCAAAAATTTGGCACCGGCTTTGCAAGAGGGCGTGAAGCAATAATTTTTTGAAAAAAAAATTTTTTTTTGGTTGCGCTCAATGAAATATTGTGTGCGGCAAGGCAATGAAGTTATCTAACTGTAAAAATAATGACTTGCTTGTGTGTATGAATTCTTCGAGGGCTTTTCGCACGAGCAACATTGAATAAAATTGCCGGATTCGGAATTTTTGTAATGGAATAAGGCAAGCTCAAAACACAAAAATGAATTATGTGCTAAAGACCTGTAAGACATGCTACCAATTTAAATTATTATAGGCACTAAGGTTATAGCCTGAAAAATATGGCAAATCTCACTTTTTGGGGCAAAAAAAACTCTACATTCAGTGTGAGAAACCTTGGCGTCGTAGTCAAACTAAAAATATGCACAATATCTCATTTGAATTCTGGGTAAACTGGTGTGCGCAAATGCAAACAAACCACAACAGAAGAGACAGAGACAAGCGCAAACTTTCAATTGAATTTACTTCGTTTTCATCCTTCATATATGTTTACCCAGAATTATGAACCAACTCGCCCTGCTACAAGTTTTACTGAATCTCATTTGAAAGCCCATTGTATTAGCTAATATAGGTGAAGTATTAAAGCGGGGATTATTTTTTTAGGTTGATAAATATATTTTTTTGAAATCACGTACCACCACCAGTTTTCGCCTACGTAACCCAAGCAACATGACGCACTCGTAAGGGCAATTTTCAGCAGAAGCCCACTGACCTGATATCAGGACAGTGGGCTTGTCAGCAACGTTCCTCAGGAGCTTAATTTGGATTGACATATTTGACAAAGCCGTTTATCGCAGGTGGTGCAGCAGCAGCGAGTCAGCGTGCCCCAACTTTTTTCGCTTTTGCACAGTCGGGAGAATCTGCCGTTGCCGGTGTGTCCACTTGTGTTGTTTCTGCTGATGTATTTCCCGAACAACGGTTTGAAAAGGTGAAAGCTGTTTATTTTGAGTGACTTGCGTGTACAAATTGAAATTGGTACCGAATTTAATGCTCGCGAAATGGGCAAAGTTAAATTAATTTTTGGATTGGCAAATGCGGCGGCGGCGGAAGCATGCATGAGGGGCAGTACAAATACCAACGTGTTCGACGCGCGTGAACGTGGGTTTTGCGGTAGCTCTGGCGTTCTCGCCATCACTTAGCTTGCCAAGTGTGAATTCGCCATTAGGGAATAAATCCCGAGGTTTATTGAAGTAAATAATTCAGGAAGGGTGCTCCGTTCTAACAAAACATGTGCACAGGTAACTGTGTTTTTCCGTTGCGCCGTGAATTCGAAATATGATTGATGAGTCTAACCACTAGAAACAAGCCATGTGCGGTGCATTTGAATAAAACTAATAATGTAAAAGCATTTCTGTCATTGGAATATCACAGCAGCCAACCTTTCAACAGGAGTACAACTAGCTACAGCTCGGAGTAAGCTCCTTCGGAATAATATATTCGAACCTGGAAGATTCAATCAAGCAATGCATCTCTCGGTGGAGAGATGCATTGCTTATCGAACATATCGAACGCGCGGTCCGATCGTAATGTCAATAGGAGGCCGGGCGGAAGGTGAATTTCACTTTTCGTGGCCTTGTGTCACGCGCAATGCGCGTAGAACACACAAGTGTCTCGAAGCGCGAAATAGATACGAGTCCTCGTTCTCTCCATCTAAATTCATAGTTTTTCTATACTAACAGAGGCGTATTATCCACACAACTCCTAGAAGACACCCGCTCTTTCAGAGAAGCCTCCCGCCCCTTACCTTTTACGCGCGCAGAAGAGGAAAAATGGCTAACGTGAGCAGAATCATTAGGCACTTCCGCTAAGCCACAGTCCTCAAAGCGGTGGCACAAAAGAGCACGGTACAAGATAAACAGTGCTCTCGGTCTCCTTACAACACTCTGGTTCGTCTCTCTCGCCATTTGTGTAAGACAGCTGCGCGAGAGATGAGACACTCACCACGTTCGTAGCGATGATTCACGACGGCCGAGGCAGTGGGCTGTGTCATCGATCCGACACCTCGAGACGCGCTGCTGGTCGACGCCTGGACGCGTCGACTCCTGCCGTCGCCGAAGTGGAAGTCAAAGACCACGTCCGAGCCCCTTGCGACGTGGGCATGGAATTGGACGCCGCCTGGACGACATTCGCGAGGCTGCTGTTGCAATTCAGACATCGATTCTAACGGCTGTTTTTGTGTCGGGCTAGGTGGCACTCGGCCAACCGGGCTCTGTGTCAGCAACGTTTCTCGAGTCGTTGTCGACTGCCGGTCGGCATCGCCGCTCTGTCTCGTAGTTCTTCGGTTCGCACGGCGAGGCTTGCGCACCCGCAGCAGTAAGCGCGGCATACTCGTTGCCGTGGTATCAAGGCCACGTTGGACTTCTGATCTCAAAAGCAGGGCTTCTGGGTTCTGCGAAGCACCTTTTTTCCCGGAGATCGCAGATGTCGATGTCACCGACTGGTGTTGGTACGTCGCGAGTCGTTCTGTGCGGGAGTCATCGGCATGTCTTGAGAGCATTATTTCCGGAGAACGTATTTCGACCGGCTTGCATTTCCCATTACAGGAGTCGACAGTTCTACGACGACGTCCAGTGCTGCGATTCGAGGACGGCGTCGTAGAAGCGCTGGCGGCTTCTTCGCTCTCGGAGGCGCTACTGTTGCCACAAGGCTGCCGTAAAATCACGTACGGGCTTCCGATGACGTCAGTGACCAGGCCGTCAATGGCTTCCACCACTCTCAGCGGCTGTTCAAGGTGGCCCACCAGATTCGCACCACTTCGCGAAAAGAGGGCGTTGGAGACGGACACGCTGACGTTGTACGTGCCCGGAGCGCTGAACTGGTGACGCACAATGCTAGTTCTTCCTCGGCTGCAATAAAAGTAAAGATGAAAATCGTCATACACATTAGCGCCACAGCACTCACGCGCGTTTAGTACATTAGGTGCCCAAAACCATCACGCCAATTTTGAACTATTCAACAAACTTTTAGAGTCTGTAGAACGTCATAAAGGGTGCTTACCAGCGCAAACGACAGGGCAGGAGGGGACAGGAGAAGAGGCGAAGAGACATTGCCCCCCCCCCCTGCCCTGTCGTTTGCGCTGGTAAGCACCCTTTATGATGTTATACCAACACGCCCAATCCCACTGTCTCTTGAGCTTCAGAACGTGGAATAAGTTGACTACGTCAACGCTCCATCTTAGAAATTGCTTCCATGCACTTCTTGCTTCGGCATTTCACAAAAAGTGCGACACTAGTGAGTTTTAGAGAACTAAACAAACAGGTGCGCATCATAGTCATCCTTATCTCTGCAAAAAAAAGTAAAGAATAAGGATAGTTCTGCGTCTGAGTAGAGAAAAGGGACCTTCCCCCTTACCCGACCGACAAACCACAAAGTATACATCGTGGGCACGCGGTTTCTATAAGCCAGTCATGAGGGATTTGAACTTACGTTTCCTCGGTCGTTAGCTCGTAGGTTGAATTTGAGTCAGCCACTTTCCAAAGAAAAGTAAGTCCCGTGCCAGATATTAGTTCGGCTTCGAGTTCAACTGTGTCCCCGAGTGGCAGCAGAGGAAAGGAAGCAGGCTTGCGCACCATCATTCTCAGACCGAAAGCGGGTTCTTCCACGACGGCAATGGCGAAGCGCGTTGCGCTGCCGGCTCGGTTTGTGCAGCTGCAAGAAGGTAAACAGAGAGCGACGAATACATATAACTTGCGTTGTTCAAATCAGGACGCAATAGACTAACTCAGTTGAAAGATATTGCAACGAACACTCCTATCCCGAAATATTGCGTATAGCGAACTAAATAGAATTTTGGTTGGTCACGCTTGACCTCACTCCGACTAAGTTTTGATAACGAAACCGCAAATGCGAGAGCCATCGTCATATTGGCTGTAACGAAGAGATATCTGCTTTGCGGAAGGCACAAAACTCAGGGCGCTGAGCCGTGCTTCTAACTACGGCTGCAGAAACAGTCTTTTCCTCACTTCAAACTACCCTCCTCCAACTCAAAGCTCTAAATGTAGCCTTAAAGTAAAATAAACATTAAAAGACAATTCACGACTACTCCTCCTTTTTATGACTTTAGAACGTTGCATAAATTTTCGCCATTCAACGCAAAAAAAAGAAAAGTGCGTTTGACTGGCTGCGTTGCCACATGAACTGAAACTTGAAATGACACAAGGTAACAAGTAATGATTACCTCGTTTATAGAGGGTCTAACGCTAAGAATACTGCCTTCTTGCATCTTAGAGGCCTTGCGTGAGATGAAGTGGCGATTGGTCATAGCTATTTTATATCGCTGCTGACCGCGTTAATGCTTGGCGCAAACCACTCTTTGTTTTAGTGAAATCTTCTCGAACCCACTGTGCTACAGTGCCTTGTGACGTGACATCTGCACACATGCTCACCGATAAATGGTAGAGTTACCATGTGTGCATATTGTGAATATTGCGTTCACAATATATTTACAGCATTGTACAGATGAGAACTTACGCCTCGCCGCAGTGGTGTAGTAGCTAAAGTACTCTTATGCTGATCCGCAGGTCAACGGATCGAATCCCGGCTGCGGCTGCGGCATTTTCGATGGAGGCGGAGATCCTGTAGGCCCGTGGGTTCAGATTTGGGTACACGTTAAAGTGCCCCAGGTGGTTGTGGAGTGGAGGGCTCCTGAAATATCAGGATACCTCCACTACGGCGTCTTCATAATCATGTGGTGGTTTTGGTACGTTAAACCCCTCATATCAATCAATTAAATTAGATGATAAAATACGTTAAAAAACAGGGGCCAAAAGACATTGACAACAGTACTGGCTTCACCCTATTTTTTTCCCCAAACCATGAGCGAGCTGTGTCAACAAAAGCTTCTGAACATGTTAATACCCGGCGTAACCCACACATATATATGCATCGGAATCTTCTCGAATGTTTTTAAAGGCATTATAGTTGCATGGAACCAATAGCGAAGCAGAGAGAAAGGGCGAGAGACAGAATTTTATTTAACAGCGGAGCAAAATTTCCAAAGTTGGCTCGATCCTGCGATTATGTTGGAATCAACCAACAGCTGAAGCGTTTAACCAATGCGGATAAGATTTTGGATGAACAACGAACGGGTTTGACTCTCGGCGCACATTCAAGAACTCCAGGTTGACAAAAATAATACCGCGCCACCCACTTCGGCGTGCCACATAATAATATTTTGGTTTTGGAATGTGACACTGCCGATTATTATTCACCAGAAAATATTCCGCCTATGAAAACCTCAGTGTCGACTTTCGAACATATGAATAAACTTTTTCCTGCCTCTCATACCAACAAACTCCATAAAAAATAGGACAGAGACGTTGAAACTTCTGCTCAATGTGCAACCACAAAAAGAAAATGGCTTAAAAACAACTGTATCAGAACAGCGTAACCTAAATGAAAAAATGAATAGGAGACAAAAAAGTTTGCTCTACCTGAGAGTCACGTGAAACGAGCCGGTGCGTGCGTAGAGGCGGCTGAAGCGGATGGTCCCCGTGTTGCGTCTCGTGGTCCATCGTTTCTGGGCCCCGTCGTGGAAGACCGCACGTACGGACAGTGGAGCGGTGCCGGACACTGACGCGCTGAACACGGTGCTGTCACCGAAGGCCGCGGGTGAAGCCTCGAAGCGGAGAACCTGCGAAACACGAGTCGTGGGAGTATAGTAACGTAGTAGGATTTCTCACAGTCTGGTGGAAGGGTGACACGAGCCCCACACACGTGTCACAGGTGAGAAACGCAACGAACGTGTCGACATGTTACTGGAGCGTTCACCAAGATTACGTGCTGTGCTGCACTGCGCAGGTGTACGCCACAAAACGCGTAGCGTATCCATTGTGCGACATCGGTGAATCAGCGTGCCTTGCCACGGCACATAACTAGGGCTCATGATATATGATATAATTTTTGATACAGAAGGAGGATATAGAATGGTATAGATGGTCCCACTGCTTGTCTCTTGACAGGGATACTAGTGTGCCTACTATCAACAAATGATAATGTGAAACTGGAACGAAAAAAAAAGTATTACCAATATACGGTGACCACATTAGGGCAAATATGACAGCTTGAGGTCAAAATATCGTCGCAGAACATGGCTAATTAATAGGTGCAGAACAACTCCACAACGTCCTAATAAAAAGGTTTTAAGTGAGCGACAAGCTATGAGATTACTGTCCTGTGAAAAGAGAGAAAGAGAGCGAGAGAGAAAGAAAGGATAAGTGAATGGCAGGAAGGTTTAACCTAAATATTTTTGTTTGCTACCTGCTCTGGGGAAGACGCAAGGGGAATGGAAAGGTAAGGAAGAAAAGAAAGTGGAAAAACAACTATTGATAGAAAGGGAGGAAACAGACACGCAAACTCAACCACAGGAATGGCAGATAAGTTATCCGGTGGAATACTTCGCTGACGCTTGCGGACAACTACCTCTTATTTTGCCATAGAATCGATGACGACTGATCGTCGAAACATTTGCTCTATGGTTACAGGCATCACCTAAGCCTTTCACTGGCGAATGATTCCCAGACACCATGTACTTCCGACGAAGTTTACATACTTGGATACACGCAGGAGTCTCATAGCAGGCCATCATAAGAAACAAACATTGTACGAATGAGGATACCGAAGGCCAACTTCCGCGGTTGTATGCTTTATGTTCGTTATTTAATACACAATGTGTTCTTCCTGAACATGATGTTGGGGGAAATTAGTTGCGCTTGCCCTTCTTTTTGTGGACGCGTATCTTCTCCAAGCAACATTTTACTTTCAAGCAAGAGATACGAAAACTTCATTACCTTGTAAGTTTTCTTTTGTATAGGTAGCAACGGTGCATTCCGCGCTGGTCGGTTTTGCTAGCTTTACAAGCACTTGAGGCTTAAGGAGTGAAACTATGTTGATGGACTGGCCGGTTAATTTCAGTGGGGTTAAAAAGCGCGAAAATTTTTCACCGAAGAAGAAGAAAAAAAAAGATAACTCAGAACAATGCGAGTTAGCAATTATGCATACGATGTGCTTGCCTTCTTGTTCGCTGAGAACATTGCGTTCTTTCTTTACCTTACTGGCGCATATTGCACTTCACCCATCATTGCATTCCTATAGCTTAACGATTAAAAAAAGGAAGCACGAATCAATCACCTAATAACGAACGATCTTTATCGACAAAAATAACGGCGCAAACAAACACTGACTGAGCAGAACGGTCGACTGTGCATAATGTCACAATAAATGCGCTTTATCACTTTTCTGCGGTGTACGCTGATTCACGTATATCACTAAGCTCATCCGAACTGCAATTGTTCCGAGTTTAGAGATGCCATTTTATACATGACGCTGCACGGTTTCGAAAGACATCATATATCGTGCTGGGCAACGGAGCAAGCATGTATGGAGGCCAACCTGTGCACATCGCAGCACAGTGACGTTGACCGATGCGCGAAGCTGAGAACGCCTCCATCCAGGCCCGGAGACAGGGTAGCCTGGCCACGCCGACACCGTCAGAGGTACCGAGCCGGTAGCGTTTCTCAGGAATAGATGAGGCGGGGAGAGCTGGAAAAAATGTAAAAAGCAGAGAACAAGAAAGCGTGAGAGACGAGCATTTGCACCAGCAGAGAACTGTCATACGCTCGCAGAGAAAGCTGTCTGAGATTCTGACGCTAAACACATTCAACAAGCCCATCGGCATTTAGAGAACTGCGAAGCTGCACAACGCCGCACGCACACACGTGTGAGTCGGTGTAAGCAAAGGTGATCGCGGGGCAAACGAGCCAACTTTGATGAGGCCCGGAGAAAACGCGGCCGTGGCGCGGACTGAGCGACAAACTGGCGACGTGACCCCACTGACAAGGCGCCACGCAGCACGACGACGCGACCACAGCGCAAAACCACGCGAAGAGAGCGCGCGCGCGCTTATTCAAAATGGCCGTCCCGGAGGAAACGGCGTCGAAAGAAATGACGCCGCCTGCGCCGCACATAACCAAAGCGACGTGACGGGGATGTGTACTCGTCGCGAGCCTGCAGCCATTGCCAGTCTTCTCATATATATTAAAAGAAAAATGAAAGGAACGCGTGGATGTCGCTCTAGTGTGTGTCGCGTACGCTCTTCTCCTCAACTTCCACGACTCCGCGCGCTTGCCTTTGGCACCGAGCAAGCTCCCAACACAGCCTCCCCTCTCTCTATATCTCCCACCACGCACGACTCGGGCTCCAAGCTCTGGCTGCGCTCTTGCAGTTCGGCATGCTAGCGGCATCCGCGTGGCGGGCATCGCACGCAGGGCACGACCGCCCCACCGGCACAGTCGACGCCGAGGACAGAGACGGTGGTGCTTCTGGGCACGCTTGTCGTAGGATGGCGGTAGAAAGCAGAGAACGGGGCGGGTGTAGTGGAGACGTCGTCCTGGAAGTCGCCTAGTCGACGTCTCGCGCCGGTTCCGATTAAATGCGAGCGCCCCCTCCATCCATGCCGCGCCACGCGCCATCACCGCGCAGCTCACTCGCGTTCTATCTTCTTGCGAGAGTTTTTGCTGAAGCCGCATGCAGCGCGCATCTCGATGCCGCGGGCCCACAGATTCCGCACTATAGCAACCACGCCTTCGAACTAAAGTAAAGAAAAAAAAAGTCCCGAAGCGTGGGATGGGATGCCGGAACGTGCCGGGAGCTTTTTTCCTATAGGTCATATTGAAAACAAGAAGAAAATATTGTTTGGAGCTTCACGCCAATTCAGCGAATCACTGCAGAATGCTGCTTTTTTTATTTGCATATGTTCATATTTATGTACGTCGGCACGTCACACAACGTCGAATTAAAACGTCCGAAAAGCATTTCTACGCCTGCCTTAAACAGGCGCTTACGAGAGCGACTTCCGAAATCGATCCCCTTGAGCCTGCCCCCCTCTTCGCCAGGATGGTATGTACTAATCAGTCCTGCCAATGTTGCATCGTGAACAATTACGGGATCTGAACCGATCACAAAACTTTTATTTCTTTTGACCTTGTTCAGTTACTCCCTTAATATTCCATAAACATTACTGAATGCGCTTGCACACACAGCCTTACTGAGACAAAAAAATTACAGCTTGTTTGTTGTTGTTGTTGTTGTTGTTGTTGTTGTTTTTGTTGATATAACACGTAGCTTATGACCACATCATTGCTGGAAACCACGTTTGCGTGAGTACGCGACAGTTACTTGTTCAGATACGTCTTTATGGAAGTTTCGGTTTGAAAGCGCTGAGCTCGGCAGGAGCCGTTTCGGCGGCAAGGCAAACCCAGTTAGCCATGTGACCACGCAAAATTGACGTGACACTGCACGCAAGCCGGCGCCGCACTGACAGCCAGCACACGCAAAGGCGAAGTCACGGAGGAAGAAATCGCTGGTAGCGCTAGCGCAAGCAACCAGCCGTCACAAATTCGTGACGTAGGTTTGTTTACATTGCCTCCGCGTCGATGTCGATATCGCGATGGGCTCCACATCTCGCTCAATCTCGCGGCATGCACTTTGAAATTGATTATAAATATGTTATCGCCAACATTTGCCCTCAATATTTCATAGACGTTGTGCATGTCTCCACATAAATCAATCTCATTCATCATCTCGCGTTCCAAATTTTCGGTCAGTGCTCCTTTGTGCAAACCAAGCACAGTAACAGTGTGTAAGTTGTCGTTGTAGAAGAATAATTTACTAAAACAACGATTATGCCCTGGTTACACATTCCCGAACCGAGGAGCAATAAAAGGTTCGCCAGCGTATGTTTGCGGCGACACTTTTATCATTCGCCCGACGAATATTGCGATAGAAGCATCTGACAGGCCAATTTTTAAGGTACGCCTATCGGCCATTGTACTTCAAAAACTTATGGCGTACGTCTGTTCTATTCTAAATGTGTTGCTGTGGAGATATTCAGGCCTATATAAACTAGGCTACTACAACTCCATAAGTCCTGCAGAGAAAACGCTAAATGGTTACCCAATAGAGCAGAGGTGAACAAGTAAATAAATCAAGTATGGCAAACTGAAATCGACAAGAAGGTAACATGGCATTGGAAAATTAACTTCCAGGAGTTCAGTTTTCGACAGAACGTTCCAACGCATACATTTCTGACTACGTCGTACCCGCAGTATACAGACTACATAACGCGTCAGTTTGTATACGCCACTACACCTATAGCTGCTCCTCACAAACGCATACACGGTCCATTGTCTACTAAGAGGTCTTTCAGGAAGACGTTCGGCTTCTGTTGTGGATGCTTTTCAGGCAACCAGTTTTTGTCATTAGAGAGTGTATTCGCTCAGTATTCCTAGCTTTTTATCTGAAACATTTTTTTCTCTTGTGCACATTACGCCTTCCAGAACAATACGAACAACGCGCTCATCTTCGTGATCGCCACCACCCTCGGGTGACTTCAATCGCTGTATCTCGTGCTTTTGTATACACGCAACGTAAACTTTCGTCCTTTAACTAAATGCGTGTGCATGAAGCTCGGCACACGACCATCTACTACATGTTTAGCGGTAAAACTGTCACTTGGGCTTGCCATATCCAATCGACACGCGTTGCACGTACACTGAATACAAGACCATGCCTTTAGCTTGAAAGTCTCAATACTGAAAAGCACAGGGCCTTAACAAATGGCGACCAAGAGCCCCGCGTCCCACAAGACACTCCTTAAAACCTTGTGCGACAATGTACCGTTCATGTACGTCCGACGCATCCAACGTTTGAAAGGTAGTAATTTATAGGTAACATTTCTTGGCGACCAAATGTGGACAGCGTAGGACATTTAATTAGTAATGCTGCAGAGCGTTGCATGCAGGCATGTCTAGCACGCTACTTAGGTTAAAAAAAAGAAGTGAAACACATAATTCGCGATACAAAAAAACGACATTTATTTATAGTTTTTTCGTAATAACGTCCTTTGAAAGAGAGTTCATAAGGGTCTTTGTTGAGTGTTATCAGAAAATGGTAGTCCGTGGTCCGAGAACGTGTCTTAGCTCACCTGACGAGCGTCACTAACAACAGTCAAATTCTGGCGTTAAGGCTGCCGCTTCGCTTTACTTTGTTGAAGGAAATAAATACTGAATTGTAGGCGTCCATTGGAGAGCAAATTTAAAAGCATTTATACAAAGCCATCCCTGAATTCTGAGCATTTACATTGTATTGTGGCCATACAAGCGAAGATTATACTCCGAAGATTATACTCCTCCGAATATCACCACTACGTAAGCATCAAGCACGATCAAAATCAACATTTCAAAAGTTCTCGCCACCGGCATTGATTACCAAATTCGGTGAGGCACGAATCGCACTACGGGCGAAGAGTTGAAATGTGCGCTGTTTACGGAGCTGCTTCTGCTTCTTAAACAAATCACACTTAGTACGCCAGACCTACGGCGCGGAACATGCGCAATTCTCCAAACTGGTTCACTTTCATCTTTTATTTCCTTGCCAAACTTTTCGATGCTCAAACACGACGAGGGAGTGCGTATTATGCCGGCACGAGAATGGAATTTCGGGGCCCTTCTGTCAGAAGCACTGGCACCTCAGCCGCTCCGCAATACTCAGGCGCTCTGCGGCGAAACCACCCTTCATAAGTTTTTCAGTGCACGTTTTTTTCTTTTCATTTTTATTTCCTCAATATCCGACAGCTTCGCTGACGTCGACGCCTGTGTCACTGCGAGGGTTCAAGATCCCTAGCCGAAGAGCATGCCACCCGAAGACGGCTCCGCTCCTATGCAAATACGCTGAAGATTGGGCATGACTCCTCGCGTGAAGAAAATCTTCGCCGTGAGAAAAAGCGCCCGTTCACAAGCATCTCCGGTTTCGAGAGTGGGAAGGCTATCTTCACTTTCTGCGGAAACGATGTCGTCTCGCGTCGACTTTCCTTCTTTTTTTCTTTCTTTCTTTCTTTCTTTCTTTCTTTTTTTTTCTTTCTTTCTTTCTTTCTTTCTTCCTTTTTTTCCTTACTTCTTTCCTTCTTTCTTTCTTTCTTTCTTTCTTAGTGGCGGAAACAGAAAGCAGTCTTTCTGTATCAATTAAAAACACATATAGCTTCATCTGGATGTTGTTTTAACGTTTAAAAATTGAGATGTGAATTTGGGGGTTTGGTGTGCATTGCAAAACTCTCTCTCCCCCCCCCCCCACACACACATACACACACAAAGGAATGCAATGCAACATACCATACTTGATACTAATTGGGTAAAAAAATGCCCTTTCTCTCACGGCTTTATACATTATTCACATATAACCCAGGCAGACGATATACAAGTGAAATCTGATTTCTTGTTATTCATACATTTGAGAGTAACAAATTGAATATTGACAAATAAAATGCCAATTTTTTCGCTGAGAATATTGCCACCACTCATGCGTCAAAGTTGCCGTTACCAAGAAATACAATAACCTCACAATTACATGAAATTAATTACACGCTGACAAGAAGATTACTGACTCTTTCATCGCGTTCGCATTGACTTTTTTCATTAAAATAATGAAGTAAGAGAGGTTGGTGTCATTATGATGGCACCGGCTACTCCTTTTCTCTTAGTTTACAAGATAAGCCGTAAGATAAACAACATCTTGGGCACAACATGCAAGAGAGTACAACATAAGACGTGAAAGCACACAATAGCCAGACGCCACAGTTCACTTCAGATACGCCTTATAGGTTCATATGTACACAAGTTACACACACAAGGTCAGTTAACACTCAGACAAATAATTCCACATATGAAACACGCTATCTAAATATTGCACATTTCTTTTAACAAGAAGGCGACATCGCATACGGTCGGTAAATATTTCCATATAATATTTGATTCTTCAAGAAACTACTAGAAGGAGGCAAGCGCTCTTTTCTGAAGACCTGCAGTTGGCTATGGATCTAGCATTTTCGTTACTGTGAAAGGCACTCTATCTAAAAGTTGCAAACTTGCTCGTAATACTTTTCTTTGTGTCTCACATTTCAGGCATTCGAGAAACAGGTGACGTACATCTTCGTCAGGGTGGCTGCAAGGAACACCCTGTACAAGGCACTCTGTACACTCTGTGCAAGGAACACTCTGTATCTTGTATATTAAGTGTCGCGTAAATGCTGCATTAAGTCGTAGGTGGTGGACCAACGTTTCGAATCTCCTATTTTTTTCCTTAACTCTGATGGAATGCTTAGTTTCATGCGAAAATATGTAAAAATTAAATAAATAATTAAATATAAAATTAAATACAAGTCTAAACGTTTAGACTTTTCGTCGAACCATTTGTATTTGGTGACGCAACAGGTTACCTGTCTGAGGAGTAGACGCTTTCAGTGCGTGAAAGCGGCAGAATGATTTTCGCTTCATTATTGTGGGGCCTGGTGGCCGCGGCGTCCGCTGCCGTGTTTCCTGGAATGCTACAGTGGCCTGGTATAACTCTGACTACGTGGTTTATTTTTCTTGCTTTTGCATGTTTTTTAAGGTGTTCTATAACAGGAAAACGTTTAGAAAGACTTTTCTATCACCTTGCAGCAATGCTATCGAGAGGCCTGCGAATCGGTAAAAATGACTCAATTTTATGCCTTTTTTCCGGATGTTATAAAGCGTAGCACAGATAGAATTGCAAACACATCCGCAAAAGTAGAGAAGACGTCACTCGACAAAATTTTAATGTGCGCTCTACTGCCAAGTATGGAATGAAAAAAAAAGCTTAAAAGGGGGAATTGGCATGGCAAGAACGGTCCGTATACAGCTTGATCTACTGCGGATATATATATATATATATATATATATTGTAGCAATGCTGACGCCGACAGGTTAAAAAAACAAGCGTCTTTATTAGGGCGAACTTGTGCCCACGATTCTAAAAACTATGGTCGTCAAGTTCGAGTAGCCGAGTGGCACAGATCCGACTATCTTCCTCTTCCTCGTTGTTGAACGTCCGAACGCGTGGCGCATGCCAGCCGAGCCGGGTCTTGCTGGTGCTGGTGACGATGATTGTGGCGGGCTACTTGAATGTGGCGAACCTGTCGCAGCATTGCCCCCCTCCTCAGACGCATCGTCCCGATGCTTAAGACAGTGAAAAGATACACGCGCACTCTCACTCGTTTTTCGACGATCTGTCATGATAGGGCTTCATGCGGACTACGTGGACCACTTCCGTGGGATTGCGGCGTATTGAACTCACGTGTCCAGCGGATCTAACTTCATAAGTGACGTTGCTGATACGGTTGAGTACTTCATAAGGGCCGAAGTATCGGCAAAGAAGCTTTTCAGAGAGTCCGCGGCGGCGCACTAGTATCCATATCCACACTTTGTCACCGGGATGATAAAGTGTGTCACTGCGTCGCTTGTTGTAGCGACTACAATCGACGTGCTGTTGGTGGCGTATTCTGTATCTTGCCATTTGCCGTGCTTCTTCGGCTCTTTGCAAGAAGTCATCTAAGTCAGGTGGATAGCAGCTTTCGTCCTGTAGTGGTAACATGGCATCCAGCGGGGTGGTCACTCTTCGGCCGAATACTAGTTCGAAAGGGGCAACGTGGGTTGTTTCTTGAACGGCTGTATTATATGCGAATGTTACGTAGGGTAATATTTCGTCCCACTGTTTATGTTCAACATCAACATACATTGATAGCATGTCGGTCAGAGTTCTATTGAGGCGTTCGGTTAAGCCATTTGACTGAGGGTGATACGCCGTTGTTCTTCTGTGATCGGTATTTGTCATGCGCATCAGGCATTGCATTAGGTCTGCAGTAAATGCGGTGCCCCGATCCGTAATAACGACGATGGGCGCACCATGCCTGAGCACTACGTTGTTCACAAAGAACTTGGCGACTTCGGCAGCTGTCGCACTGTATAGAGAGTCAGTTTCAGCATAACGGGTGAGATAGTCTGTGGCTACGACTATCCATTTCTTGCCTGCACGCGATGTCGGCAAAGGTCCTAGGAAGTCCATGCCGACTTGTTGGAATGGGGCATCTGGAGGGTCTATTGGCTGGAGAAGGCCGGCTGGTTTTACGGGTGGAGTTTTGCGGCGTTGACATTGACGACAAGTTTTCACGTAGCGCTGCACTGATGCGAGCAACTTAGGCCATTAGTATTTCAGGCGAATCCTGGCGAATGTTCGGCTCACACCCATGTGTCCAGATGTTGGCTCGTCGTGGCATGCGTGCAGAATTTCCTCTCGCATGGCTGTGGGCACGACTAGTAAAAACGTTTCACCATTAGGTTCGAAGTTCCTCCTGTAAAGGACACTTCCTCGAAGGCAGAACGCGGAGAGCCCTCTGGAGAATATGCAAGGGACTTGAACGTCGAGACCCTGCAGGTGTTGTATAAGTGCCAGCAAATCCGGGTCATCTCGTTGTAGTTGAGCGATTTTGGATGTGTCGACAACGCCTAGAAACGGGAAGTCTTCCTCTTCAGGTACACTTGGATCGACGGGAGAGCGTGACAGGCAGTCGGCATCGCTGTGTTTCCTTCCCGATTTGTACACGACCGTAATATCATACTCCTGCAGCCTAAGGCTCCATCTTGCTAGTCGACCTGACGGGTCCTTGAGATTTGCCAGCCAGCACAGAGCATGGTGGTCACTGACAGCTCTGAACGGTCTACCATAAAGGTAGGGTCGAAACTTGTTTATGGCCCAGATGACTGCGAGGCACTCTTTTTCAGTTGCAGAGTAGTTTGCCTCAGCTTTTGATAGTTTGCGGCTGGCATAGGCTAACACTTTCTCTTGACCATTTTGCCACTGGACAAGGATGGCGCCGAGGCCGACATTGCTGGCATCGGTATGGACTTCTGTGTCGGCTGTCTCATCAAAATGGGCAAGTATTGGTGAACCCTGTAGTCGTTTCCTTAATTCGTCAAAAGCTTTCTGTTGTTCGCTTTCCCACGTGAAGGGCACGTCGTTTTTGTCAGTTTTGTAAGAGGTTCCGCAATCTTTGAGAAGTTTTCCACAAATCGTCTATAATAGGCACATAAACCCAAAAATCGACGCACTGACTTTTTGTCTCTGGGTGTAGGGAACCTCTGAACAGCGGCTGTCTTTTCGGGATCGGGACGAACACCCTCGAAACTAATGACATGTCCAAGGAATCGCAGCTCTTCGAAGCCGAAGTGGCATTTTTCGGGTTTGTCAATTTCGCTGACCGGATGGCTTCCAATACTGTGCGTAGTCGCTCTAGATGTTTGTCGAACGTTGCAGAGAATACCACCACGTCATCCAAATACACTAGGCATGACTGCCATTTCAATCCGGCGAGGACAGTGTCCATCATTCGCTGGAACGTCGCTGGTGCGGAACAGAGGCAGAATGGAAGCGCTTTGAATTCGTAGAGGCCATCTGGTGTTACGAATGCAGTTTTTTCACGGTCCCGCTCGTCGACCTCTATTTGCCAATATCCGCTTTTCAGATCTAAGGAGGAGAAAAACTTTGCGGATCGCAACCGATCTAGTGTATCGTCGATACGTGGCAAGGGGTAGACATCTCGTTTAGTTACACTGTTCAGTTTTCTGTAGTCGACGCAGAATCTAAGTGTGTTGTCTTTCTTCTTAACGAGCACTACGGGAGACGCCCATGGACTATTCGAAGGCTGGATGACATCATCAGAAAGCATCTCCTCCACTTGCTTCTTGATAATTTCCCGTTCTTTCTGTGACACCCGATATGGATCCTGGCATATAGGCCTCGTGTCATCTTGCGTTATAAATCTGTGTTTCGTGATTGACGTGCGCTGGACCTTCGAGGCAATTGAAAAGCAATCAGAGAATTCTTTTACCAAGGCGTAAATCTGTTTCTTCTGACTCTCCGGAAGGCTCTGATTGACGGTCACGGATGTGTCGATGTTGCAGGCCACTGGTAGAGTGGTTGATGTCGTTAAGCTGCATAGTTCAGTCGCCATACAGAAGTCGTGTAAATAGGCGATAGCCGTGCCTTGAGCGATGTGTTGAAGCTCATTGGAGAAATTTGTGAGTAGGACATCTGCACGGCCATTCGTCAAGTGAACAAGACCCCTAGCTACGCAGACACCTTTGTTCAAAAACAGTCCTACATTTGTATCCGCTATGCCTTCGCGGTTGTACAATGCATCATTTTCTACGAGCACCATTATACTGCAGCGTGGCGGCACAGTTACGTCATCATGAACAACGCGTAGAGCAGTTAGGCGTCGTTCCTCAGATTCCTCCACAGGTATAGCTCGTTCAGTCGAAAACGACACGCTGGACCTACGCAGGTTAATTACGGCGCCATTAGCTCGCAAAAAATCCATTCCTATAATGAGTTCTCTTGAACATTCTGGCAGCACAATGAAATCGGCCACGTAAATAAAGCCCCGTATTTCAAGTCTTGCAGTGCATCTGCCAAGGGGCGTAATAATGTGACCGCCTGCCGTGCGTATCTGCGATCCACTCCACTGTGTCACAACTTTGTTTAGCTTTTTCACCATCTTGTGACTTATCACTGAATAATCAGCACCGGTGTCGGCTAAGGCATTCAGCTCCCATCCTTCCATTCTCAACCGCAAATCTGAAGTAACGTTTTCGTTGCTGCACCCATCTACCGGAAATACGCCGTCATCACCCTCAAACCAAATTGGAGGATCTTCGTAACTGACGTTATCAGCGGCCTCACCTCCACAGGTCGCTTGCTTCAGTTTTCCGGGTGTGGACTTGGAGAGCGATGACCAGGCTGCCTTGAAGGTGTACGTGGGCTGGATGACCGGTAGCGCATAGGCGATGGTGACCGTGACCGGTGTTGGCGTAGAGTTGGCGAGTTCTGGCGCGTCGACAAGTACTCCTCAATCTCCGCTGGTCGTTCGCCGTTTCGGGGGCACGGTGCATATGACGGGAAGCCTCTTAATCCAGCCTGTCGGTAAGGACAAATCTGTACAGATGACCCGCTTCCCCACAATGAAAACACAGAGGCCTGTGATCGTGATCACGCCAGACGTCACTTTTCCTGGGCCTACGCTCCACATAGTGATGTGTGCTACGTGCTCCTGGGGGCAGATAGGTAGCTGTCGGTTCCCGTGGACGAGGTGCGCTGCGTGCCGCAGGTGGGAGAGGAGTCGTTGCCATCGCAACTGCTGCGTTGCTGTGTACCGTGGGTTGTCTGACAACCTCAGAGTATGTTCGGATAGGTCGAACCGGCTGCAGCTCACGCTTTGGCTCTCGTATCACCTGCCTCAGTTCGTCACGAACAACGTCCGTAACAGATAGTGCAGTTGAAGTCTGGGGCATGTGCAGTCTGCTCAGTTCTTCTCTGATAACTGATCTAATTAGCTCTCGCAGGGCTTCAACGTCGTTTCGCACGCCTCCGGGATACACCTGTGCAGATGCGCAGTTAAGATTCCGGTTGTACTGCCGAGCCCGCTGTTCCAGTGTTTTTTCGATGGCCGTCGCTTCCGAGTAAAACTCAGCAACCGTGCTCGGAGAGTTGCGGACGAGAACGGCGAACAGCTCTTGCTTCACTCCGCGCATTAGATGGCGCACCTTCTTATCCTCAGCGATGTTGTAATCCGCACGCTTGAACAGGCGGACCATGTCCTCAATGTACATAGCAGCACTCTCGTTCGTTAGCTGGTTCCTCGATTGAAGAGCTGCCTCCGCCTTTTCTTTCCGGTCTATGTTCGCGAATGTAGCCACCGCTTGTCATCGAAATACCTCCCAGGTAGACAACGAGGTTTCATGGTTCTCAAACCATGTCTTCGCGAAGTCTTCCAGGGCGAAGTATACGCGACGGAGCTTCTCTCTTTCGTCCCATCCATTCAAGCTCGCTACTCTCTCGAACAGGTCCAACCAATCTTCAACATCCTCGTACGAGTCGCCGTGGAAAACTGGCGGCTGGTGCGGTTGGCTAATGAACACTTGTGCCGGTGTTACCTGGCTAGTCATAGTGGTGGCATCCATCGTTTGAATTCCCCTTGGTGTGAAGTGAAGAGGACCGAACTCAGGTGAGTCACCTCGAAGGCGGCGACTTGCCCTCTGGTGCACAGGAGTCACTTCCACGGGGTTGATACGCTGGTCGTCGGGGCTACGCTGTCTTGAGCTCGTGGGGCTTCGATTCATAACCCAGCACATCCACCAGAAATGTAGCAATGCTAACGCCGACAGGTTAAAAAAACAAGCGTCTTTATTAGGGCGAACTTGTGCCCACGATTCTAAAAACTATGGTCGTCAAGTTCGAGTAGCCGAGTGGCACAGATCCGACTATCTTCCTCTTCCTCGTTGTTGAACGTCCGAACGCGTGGCGCATGCCAGCCGAGCCGGGTCTTGCTGGTGCTGGTGACGATGATTGTGGCGGGCTACTTGAATGTGGCGAACCTGTCGCAGCAATATATATATATATATATATATATATATATATATATATATATATATATATATATATATATATATATATATATATATATATATATATATATAGGGAATAAATCTCCACGACTGTCACGAACATAAGTCCCTTTCAGGTATTATCGCGACCGACAACTTGGCCTTAGCAGCTTACAAAAAGAATAATAATATCTACTTTATTGATCTCATATTTCGGTAATAATGCTTGATGTTCCTGGACAATATTGCGTAGCTTACATTCATTTCTTCCTGTAAGTGCGAGGTTCAGTGGATGCCTCTCGCGCTGAGTTGAAATACGGAAAACATGGCGACAAGTTTCAACCGCTCGTATATTACGCAGAATGGCGGATGACAAGCTTCGGCGATTACGAGAGAACTCAATGTTGCCCGTGAGACTTCCACGCAAACGCTTAACACCCTCACCAGTAATCTTTGAACACGCTTCTCTGTAGTTTGCGATGACCCTTATAATCGGTGTAGAATAAGCAATTGTTTGCTTTATTAGTGCGTTATGCACTTGCAGTAGTGCTGATACTCCACATATTGCGCCAGCGATTCAACGTATACTACGTTAATAACTATGCATGTTGACCTGCATTTGTGGTGCACGAATGTGTGACGCCCACGACAGGTGGGTATCAAGAGTAATGCCAAAAAAATTTGTTTTTTTCAGCAACTTCAACGTCTGTCCATCCAGTGTAAGGTGGAAATCGTTCATCTGTCGTCTAGTGGAAAGTAATACCGCTGTTTTCGCGTACGAAAGACTCATGCCTCAAATTCACTACAATGATTATGCAACATCTCCAATCAAATTGGGAATATTGCTTAAAGCCTAGTAGAGTGTGAAAGTTAGGCGCGTTGCCAATGTAAGCGACGTTACAGTAATTGGGGATTTCAAGCAGGTTGGGTCTTGAAGGCCAAAAAGCTTTTTGAGTTGGTGAGCGGTGCAAAAGAGTAGGTTTTATTGTTGACGCTGACGTGAGAAGTTTCCTACTATTGCGCCTGTTAGACAAATAAATCCAGATCTCCTTCAATAGGTCCTGTCTCACAGTGAACGCGATTGGTTTTAAACACGATAACGTTTTAGTTTGTTGGTAACAGATACAAAAATGTGAACCTAAATCTATCACAAAACTTAATATGCGTCCGCCGCGGTGGATCAGAGGCTGAAGTTCTCGGCCGCTGAGTTGAAGAACGCGGGTTTGATTACGTTCCCGGCGGTCGCATATCAATGAAGGCAAAATTGTAGAGGCCCGTGTTTGTGCGATATCAGTGCGCGTTAAAAAATACCAGATGGTCCAATGTTCCGGAACCCTCCACTATATGGCATCTCTCATAATCATATCTAGCTTTGCGCCGTAAAACCATTATTATTATTATTATTATTATTATTATTATTATTATTATTATTATTATTATTATTATTATTATTATTAAACTTAATCTGTACGGCCCGAAATCAAACCAGTATTATTTCTTAAACTGAACAAAAAAGTGCAGGCGCAATCTCATTAGAAACCTTACAACAATTCATAGCTTGCATAACTGCCTCCTCCTGCTTCACGTAACCATTTATAAGAATTCAGGGACCCCTGTTAAAAACTCTGCATCGCCAACTCTTATCAGTTAGCCTTAGCGAGACCTCAACTTCAACTGGTAACAGTTGGCCGAACGAACAACTGGCATAACAGTCGCACTGATGCCGTCATTGTATGCTAAGACGACTGTAATATCGAGAGCGGGTGCAAACAAGCGAGCAACCACAGCAACAAAAATGGCCTCATCAAAGATGTCTCAGCCAAGTACTACTGAACACAAAAAACACTGCCGCGTCGCTCGAGGAAAATTGACAAAAAGCGCTCGACTTTTTCCAACAATGCCGCCATAATGTTCGACTTAACGTCGACTCTCTCCCTTAGTGACAGAGAGAGGGGAAGAGGAAAGGAGGGAAAGAAGGACCAAGAGATGAACGGGTGTCTTCCGTGTTCCACGCCTTCCGCCGGCAGTCGTCATCAATTCAAATATAGCGTTGATAGTAGAGAGGCCGCTCATGAGCGTCACGAGAAGCTTATACAGCGCCGCACATGTTGACTTTCCGCGTCACTCCGTAGAGGCCCGGGCTCATTCTAGAGTGTGCTTGCACGCAACAGCAAACTCAGAGAGCAGGAGAAAAATAACACTCATTGTTTTATCGCTCAAGATTTTGGATGGTAGGAGGCATGAAAATGAAAAGTACACGGGGCGGGCAACTGTAAACCGATCCTTTTGTACCATCCGTCATCGTCAGGCGCTACAGAATGATCCGGCGGACGGGAGGGTGCCGGGTCAAGGCGATACCGAAGACGGCTATGTTTATGATGGCAACATCAAATCTGTCTGAGCTACACAACGCGGGTGCGCTTGGCTTCGCGTTTCTGTGTAGACGCTCATAATATCTTTTCACCTGGACGCCCTCATCTTTCATCTGCATGCCGTGCTAAAATACCCCACTTCATTTTACCCCATGTAACGCACCTGTGAAACTTCAAATTACGGAGAAGAATCTGGTAACAAACCACAAATGCCCTGAAAAATGCACTAGAAGATGCGCGTTCACTGTCAGCTAAATATATTTGCATAAGACAGCCACGACAAATATGTGCGTCTGCGCAGCAGCATTAGAAGGGGACCTTATAATCGTTTTTCATATTGTGAATAAAATGATGTCTAAGCGTAGAGCAATTTGCCGCTCGAAGAACTTGATTCTCAGCGATTGCACAAGCTTAATGAATATGACTTGTTCTTTGACGCTCTTAAACTCACCGTATTAGCAACATTCTCTCGCGTATCACTCCGTTGGCGCTGTGAAAGAAAACAAAAAAGTAAGAAAGAAACAAGGTCTCCGTCCTCGCATTTCACGGAAAGAGAGCCTCACAGGTGCACTATGTGATTATTGAGCTGGAAATGTTAAGTGACGCGTCAAATTTCCCGACATTTCACACCAACGTTAAAGCGTGAATTCTTTTTTTTTCTAGTTGCTACGCCTGGACGCACATTATACCCTCCACAAAGCCGAAGTGGCCATTGGAAGTGCTCCGAGGTTATGCGGGGACCACATAGAGCTGGAACCTGTTATTCTGAAAAACAACACATCAAATAGCACATGCTATGACAAACATACCCCAATATGTTTTTATATGCGTTGTTTTTGTTCTTTTTTCTATCACATTTCAACTCATACCCGAGGGAACGAGCGACGAGAGAGAAACTTGGCGACGCGAAACTAGCAGGCGATAAAAAAAGCTCACTTAGACGAAACTGCCACCACGTGGTAGGATGCGCGCTAGACGGAATTAGCATAAAGAGCGCCCACGCACCTACGTAAAACTGCGGCAGCGTCTGCATTTTAGCGGGTGGGCCAAACCAGAAAAAGAATATATAAGTAAAAGTAAACCGAGACAACATATTACGGAAGTTTCTTTACTCGATTACCGTCATCAGTTCCTTAGGGAATTCCGCACCCTTTCTCTGACAGCCTTATTCTTATTCCATACGTTCTGTTACCGCGTTCCGTTTGTTGCGCGGAATTCACTGAAAGTCATTCGTTCTTGGAAGAAGAAAAACAGCTGCAAAAATAAAAAAAAACGGGTAGGACGAGGCATATATTCACGCACGCTATTTCCAGAACGATGATTTCGAAAAGAACCCACGAGCGCGCACCCATACTGCACAGTGTGCGGCAGTGTAAGCATAGCGTACGCACTTAAACACCAGACGGCGCTGCTGCTACGTTCGAGACAAACGTAATACGCGAAATCGACGCGAGAAACTGGCTATATTGAAAAGAACCGCACACTGATTTCCAGTGAGCGAACCGCAACGGTCGCAATTAAAAAAAGAGAAAAAAAAATAGAATTGGAAAATGGGTTCGAAAGGAAAGAAAAGAAAGAAAGAAAGAAAGAAAGAAAGAAAGAAAGAAAGAAAGAAAGAAAGAAAGAAAGAAAGAAAGAAAGAAAGAAAGAAAGAAAGAAAGAAAGAAAGAGCTCAGACCGCAATAGAGCCGGAAGGACCCCGGTTAATAGATTCAATTGCCACGCAGCCACAGCGTGACGAGCGCAAACAGAGCAACGCAAATTCCGCTTTGCGAGGGGAAAAACCCAAAGGAACGAAGAACGGTGCGCGGCAGATGAGATGCAGATTTCACTGGAGCGCCGGAGCATTATATGGCGACATCTAAGAGATTTAGGAAGAGTGAACAAAAAGAAATTACTAAATCAAAACGGGCCCGAGTGAAGCGGCTATGCGCACTCTATACATGCAAGAAAGGGGTGTGGGGTAGAACTCTCCCTGAAAAAAATTGGAGCATTCGCGCGAAACCGCTGTTTCACGCCTGAGCGCGGGCCTAAAACAAGAGACCAGGCATCTGCAGCTCACAAACGTCCCCCATTCGCGTGTATGCAAATGAAGAGACGGCGAAGCAGCCCCAGAGGCGCGTCCATTGCGCGAATTATTTATTCCGTTCCGCGCTAGGGGCACGCGCCTGAGGGTGGAAAAAGCGAGGTAGCCCGCGACCGAAACACGAACCGTCTTCAGCTTCTCCCCTATTCTCCCTCCTATGTTTGGCTTTCTCGCTTGCCCGGTTTCCCCTTTGTTATCTTACCGTTCGGTGCAATACTGCCACTTCGACGTGGAATGCCAAGTTACCTATCATGTGCGCATGAGGTCACGTTGGTACTGTCATAATTGACCCGAACACGCCTTGCACCGTGTTACTTTTCCCCTGTCATGATATTTTTACTTTTGAGGAGAAATATGCCACGACCATGCTTGATTATTCTGTCTTCCGCCCATATAATCCGGTGTTTACACATTACAGACATATTCCTGTTACAGCACAAACTTGGAGACGACTACGCCCCAGTCACTGAGTGAACGGCATATACAAAAGTCCGCACTCCTTAGTACCAATCAGAACATGTCCATACTATAGAGTACGTACTCAAAACACTTATAAAGGCGAATTCATACACGAGCGTGTCTTCGTCACTCGTGATGTTCAGAGGAAGATGAGGGGGGGGGGGGGGGCGGTGTTCGTTGAAACGACAAGCACAAACAACGTTGACGCTGGCAAGTTCTGTCAATCAAAGCCGATTGGGAAACATTGCAAAGGCCCAAAGGAAATTACATCATGCTGCACGCTGAGCACAAGGTCGTCGAATAGATTACCTATACAGTTGTGTGGGAAGGCGCACTTCGACACAAACATAACGCAAAGCAATGCACAATTCAATCTAACACCCGCTTGTGGAGAGAGAGATAAATAGAGAGGAAAGGCAGGGAGGTTAACCAAGCTTGGTTCGGTTGGCTACCCTACACTTGGGGTGGGGGAAAAGGGGAATAATAGAACGGAAAGAGACAGAAAAGAAGAGGAGTAAGAAAGAGAAGCATAAGTTTTTGTTTAACGGCAGACACGTTTCAATTGAACGCCAACAAAGTCAAGACCAAACTCTCCAGACTCTACGGCCGTTGAAAAAAAAAAAAGATGCGCCGTAAGCGTATCTGGCCCACGAATACCGACAAAGCGGCGGTCTGTCGGAGTACCGAAAATCACCATCCCAACCACCGTCCAGTCACTGGCCCAAAACGAATAGGACATAGGACAGCGATGCGCTGCTTCAGATAAACGAAACCGCAGTTGCCAGCAAATGCCGATTTCCGAAATGACTTATAGCAGTCTTTGCATGTTTATGTGATTATTTATTATTTGACTAGTTATAATAGGCGTGTATGGACAAAAGGATGAAGAGCCATGCTATGCACGTCGAGTTTTTTCCAGTAAAATAAGGAGACGGCCTTTCACCACATCCACTATTTTGTCTTCAGTGACGTGGCTATAGGTGGTGTGCGTGCGCTTCTTCCGTGATCTCTGTATACAACTTTACTAATAGCGAGTAGTCGGCGCAGCCAGCCAGACTATCAGCTGCAGGCTAACGTATCCAGCTTTTATTAAAGACAACGCCGGCATCTGCGCTGACCCCGGGGTGAAGACACGGGACGGCGAAGAGCTGAGCATTGGTTACGAAGTGCGCAGACAAAGAAGGCGGCAATCAGAATGGGAACAATGTAGTGGCGAAATGAGAGGGTCGTTATTACTGTGAGAACCAGCGTGTGCGAGCGAGCAGTCAGAGTAGTTGCGAAGGCACGCAGCACAATGGAAAAGATCAATCAAGCACGCCATTAAGAAGCATTATGCAACCCGAAACCACAAACGAAGAAGAACAACGTCTGCCGCCGATCGCGATGCGCCGACGAACGAGAGCGGTTGATAACAGACGAATGGCAATTACGGTATCGACATACAAGTACCGCGCGAGCTTCCCTTCTGAGAGGCTTACGCAAGTGTACCAGACAGCGGCCATCTATAGCGAAGAGGCAAGTTTCGCAGCACATCACGCAATACGGAAAATAGGATTATTGACAATGAAATGCAATTACACGTCAGAACAAGTAAAAAAAGTGTCATTGTAAGGATGGACTGACAAACGGATCGATGGATTCATTGATTGATTTGCCAATGATAGACAGATAGATAGATAGATAGATAGATAGATAGATAGATAGATAGATAGATAGATAGTGATCACGTGAACAGGTTAGAAGCATGCGTTATCTGCTAGACGACCGCATGAGAAATAACGTAAGCAAGAGGTCAACCACGACACGACGAACACACGTGATATACCAATTCACAACAACGAAATACATTGATGAGAACAACCCGCATGGAGAACAACACCGCGACGGCGACGCCGAATGCAGGGCAAAAAGATCAGGTGCAGATGTTCGTGCCCGGTCGCTGTTAGCGCTAATGGTGGCGAAAGCTAGCAAGTGTCAAAAGCGAATAAAAACAACACGAGTCGCGAGAGCCTCCCCCTCCTCCTTTTTATGGGTGCACGTAAGCGCTCGGCGCGGAGGATAGGATATTAGACGAGCAACACGCATCGAAGATGACGAAGAAGAGCGCGGTATACGGAGGTGGTGTCAGCGCGCTCCTCCGGATGACGTCCTCCCTTTCTGCACCACATATATTCCGCCCCAGCCTGATTCGTTTTTCATAATTCCTCCCGCGCAACGGTGCGCGTTCTTTCGATGCCCGTGCGTTCATTCGGGCGCGGCTATGCATTATTTCCCTCGCCTGCGGGAGCACCCTTTTCTTCCCCACTCCCTATCTACCTTGGCTTCCTCAACGACCCTCTCTCCCGAATGGGCCAAGCCTCTCACCCTCCGCCTTCCCGCTGGATGGCTCTCTCTCCCCCTTCGGAGAACCAATGTGCACGCGAAGCAGCAGGCGCAGACAAGGCGTGCCAGAAAAGCAGCGCACCGGAATGCATCTTCATTCTTCTCCCCTCGACGCATTACTGTAATAACCCTCAAGGGACCAACCGCATTGACCTCTCGGCCTTTTATGACGGCTGGCCTCCTCTTTTTATTATTATTCCTCTCCTCTCTTCCCGACTGCACGGCAGCGAAGCAAACGCACCACCCGCGCTTCCTTCCATTATTCGCCTTTCCTTTTTCGTCTGCCTCTTTTTATTGTCTTTATTATTCTTGCTCCACCACATCGTTGCTCCTGGCGCCCGTTGCTGCACCCATGGCGGCGAGCAAGGGCAGGTCGGGCGCGCCGGCGCTAACGAACGCGATAAATATTTACCTTAACGACCTGACGCGCGCCGGCGCCAGATAAGGCACCGCTAGGCGTGGCAGTTCGTCATGCACGCGGTCTGCCTCGCCGGCCGAGATGTTTCCAGCGCTGTCCGAGAGAGAGACCGAAATGACGAAGCCGCTCCAACGTATACGCGCGAGGCCTAGCCAGAATGCGCAGGCTATAGCGAATTGCAGGCGTTGCAGGCGTGCGTTGAGAGCTTCAGCCTTGACGCCTCGGAAATTCAGGGCAAACGGAAACGCAACACTTAACTCCGTTGCCCCCCGAACATTCCACTACACACACTGTACTCTGTTTCACTTCAGCGTCGTATCTTTTGCTGAATTCCAATGGCGGAGTCAGAGCAAGTTTTTCTGCTCCTTTCGGAGCAAGTGTGTTCCAATGACAGAGTGAGAGCGAGAGTCAAAAGTTCCAATGAGAGAGCCGGAGGGGATTCAGAGCGGAAGTCCCTCCGTGGAGCAGGAAAAACCGCTCCGCCGAAATCGGTGGAGTGGACCGGAACTCGGCGTGACGCATTTCCTTTAACACGTTTGCCTGCTTGGGGGCGCGGCGCGAGTTGTGTTGATAATGGCGGATGGCATGGACGGCTCGGCTACATCGGCAAAGCGTGCGGCAATGCTTCTGCTACTCGATAGCGACAGCAGACATCGTGGACAATAGCTGTTGCACGCTTGGCGTGATATCCATTCCACACAGGTGAATAGCGCTGAACAAGCAAACGAACGATGCGGCGATGCTGGTAAACCACGTGGGAAACAGACAGCGGAAAAGACCACGCGCAAGGTATCCTGGGTAACGCGGCAGCTTCCGCCTTGCTCCAGCAGGGCGGGTTGTGTTCCAATGGCGGATTAGGAGGACTTGCTCTACGCCAGAGTCGAGTGCTCGCTCGCGAAGTCGGTCGGCTGCACTAACTCCGCCATTGGAATTCAACATTTGTTAGGAGCCCCCCCCCCCCCCCCCCCCCAAAAAAAGGCAATTAACGCTAAATGTTTCCAGCAATACTTGCATCACCAGCGCACAAGTGTGGCGTTACAGCTTTATTAATTCGAAATTATTCGATGTGGGAAAATTCACAAAGTTGATTAACTCTGCGGCGTCTTTTGCTTTCCCCTGTAGAATCTTTTCTTTTCGTTAATCGACAATAAACAGTGGACTCGTTAGCAAACCAAGAATAGAATATAGATCACACGTGCTTCGTAAATAGACAAAGTAACGGGCAAATTACTTAGAGAAGAATGGACATTTAAAGCTGTGATCCCGTTGAAGACTACGGCTGTAATTATGCAATGAATTTGGTTGCGTGAACGTGCAGAAACTGAAATATAAAAAGTACATACGCTCCAACGACTGACCATCGCCGTAAGTCTCGTAACAGTTTGGCAGTGAAGATGCACACCGAGTTTTCATATTTTGTAGTACCAATAGAGACAAAATAAAACAAAAAAAAGATGTGAGCAAGTCCGCTCCGAGGACACGACCATGCACTCTTACTGCGAATACTCATATGGAATGACGTCCGTTATGGAACAGCATTTATACACCTCTAACTACGGTTCACAGCAATATGCTGGCGACCAGCGCTCTCAAGTGACAGTCTTGCTTTTTTGCGACCTTTCATATAGAACGTAATGCCACAATTAATGATTAATCTCCACTCCTACCATGTGCAATAACTCCTATCGATTTACCACCATATGATTGTAAGGCAGGCCGCTGTGGAAGACTGAAAGTTTCGACCACCTGCGGTTTTTAACGTCCACTGACATTGCACAATTTGGCTCTCCATCACTTCGCCTCCACCTAAACGCAAAGGCTGAGGCAGGGACCAATCCCCAGTCCTCCGGGTCCACACCGTTACCAGTGTAGCACAGCGGTAGCTACGCCCCTGCCACGCATACGGCCAGAATGTGGCCACAGGTTCAATCGTTGCATATTTTACTTTACAGCGAAAGCTGTTGTGAAATCCGAACACAGGTCACGCGCGGCGCCATAGTTGCTTGCCGCTGCCGGTGTCCGTAACCAGTATCGAAGGAGAAAAACCCAGCAAATAAAAAACAACAATTACGCAATGGGATTAAAAACCGAGTTCGCTGTACGCCAGCCCAGTATTCTACCACTGAGCTACACATGTGCTTGGAACTTGTTTGCAAATTTGCCTTAAGCAGGCTTGGTGCCATTAAAGGAATTGCGTTAATATGAGTATTAGTGTGTTTCGAAAACCAAAGGAACAGCCAGGTATCACACAATGCGAATCACATAACGAGTGGGTCGTCCGATGCTCAAATCCATTGAAAACTTGTTCTTATTCACCTGTTAAGTGTGGTGCATCCCCTCTTAAGGCATAATTCTTTACCGTCGTGAGCCACTGTGTGTAGCAGATAGCACGCTTCTCCGAAGAATCACGAAGGACAGCATTGTGAATCACGGCCTACTACACAATAATATGATTATTTGTGACATAGTGGGTACCCAGCAGTGCGCTTGTAGCAGTTACCCAAGGAGTGTTTATAAGACGCTTTGAAAGGCCATTCTTCTGGCTCTCGCTGTGACTGTGCTGCGTGTTCAGCGCAGGCTTAACGCTTTTTTTTTTCAACAGAGAGACCAGTTTGTTGACATCGCTATTTGCTTATTTGTGCGTGTATTACTCACGACGCAAACTAAAAGATGTGACGTCATTTTTGCTTGCCGGAAGATAAACGCCTTCGAGAAGACGGACGCCCACAACTTTTTCTTTTTCAATGAACATCCCCGAAAAAACAAATGCGAACCGCAGGCTCACAATAAAGCAGTTGTAATGCACACGCACTATGACCGGTTTATGGTGAATACCGACCGTTCCTATTAACATCCGTGAGAGCGGGAAAAAATGGCATCCATCGCTGAATCAGTTCCAGCTGTACATTGATGAAAAACGTTTTGTCACAATGTCCATACTACAGAAGGTGAATGAGAGGAATAACGATAATAAAAGAAGTGGTTATTTCGTTTTCAGTGGTTCCGCAGTAATCACTTTCATATAGTAATCATTTACCGTATTGTGAAGTTTTTTTTCATTGCTGGGAAAATAATACAGAGATATAAGTAAAAGAGAGTTGAGTACGTATTGATCGGTTCACTCCGGCGTATATTGGTTGCTTCCGCCTAGCAGAGATCCTCATTTCGTCGGCGAGCATCCGACCGAGCTAGACGCAGAGGAGATGGCGCGCGACGACACCGGCGACAACAATGCGTGCACGCCGCGAGAGTTCTCTCTATGCCTCAAAGCCATCCCCATTCAACGAATCGCCTCCGGGGAGTGCACGCGAGCGCATAAACACACACAAGCACACTGTTCGGCAGTATATACTCAGCGGGAAACACGAACCACACGCGTCGACCGCAGCGCTTGCAGCGAGCCGACTCATCAAGACGCAAACAAGAGGAAAATGCCGACAAGTGAAACGATAGAAAAAGACGAAGAAAATGGAAGCGAGCGTTTTTCTAAACTTTTTTTTTTTAATTTGCCGGCGCTACAGAGTGTTCTGGCGCGAATAAAGGATCCGGGAGTTAGTGGCGAACTCAACCACGCGTACAAAACGCGCGCTCTTCAAAGATTGGGAAAGGAGCGAGTGAAAATGAGAGGGAGGCGCGCGTCCTCGTGTTGTTAGTTGCGTAATCACCTCAAACAATGGCTGCAATCAGAGGCGGCCTCGAGGGAGCGGAAAATGAGCGCCACTATAGCGGAGGCAGCCATTGAGTGAATCGAGGACGAAAACAAAAGCGAGGCTCGGGAGGATGCGAAGACAGGATAAAAGGGAATCGGGGCACCTCGACCGACGGGGACTGAAACGCGTCGCAACGCGACACAACGAACTCGCAGCTCTCGAGTAAACCGTCACGTCGAATGGGTCGAACGTCGCGGAAGGCAGGCGAAAAGAAACAAAAAAAGAAAATAACAAGAAACGCGAATTTCCGAGCGAGAGAGAAGGGATAGCATAGTTCTGAAAGGTAGTCGCAGAAGAGACAAAGAGAACGGATACACGCGTTACAGAGTAGGTGGTGCAACAAATACGCCAAGCACCAACGTAATAAAACGAGAGAAGCGGCGGCACCGGGCCGACTGAAGCCTGGTCGCGCGCAGATAAAACGAAGCTGCCACCGGTGCCATGCTATAGAGTTCTTTGGTAAGAAAGAGCTCGGAAACGAAACCAAGCCAGCCCCATTTGGTCGTGTGCAACACACATACCATCATCGCCGCTCAGAACCTCCGAGGACTCGAAATCCGGGGCGCGGTTTTCGGCGCGCCCTGCTTTCAGTCACCGCTCGCTGATGGGAAGGGGGGGGGCAAAAGAACAAGAGGCAGGTTAATTAAACTCGGCTTCAAAGCGCCGCGGCCCGAGTCACACACACCGCGAGTACAGTTCGCCTCGAAGGATCGCTTGCCGCTGCCGGTGAGGGCACGCATAATAAAGGCGGCGACGACGGGAGAAAAGCCGCTCCCCGACTGCTGCTGTTTCCAGGTGCGTTGACTGGAAACACCGCGAGAGCGTTATATGAGCGTCGTGTATGGTTGTTTCACCGCGTGTATGGTGCGCGATTACAGCTCGTCTTAGTGGCGATGTGTACACGTCTCACAGGATGCATTACGAAAGAAACCGACCAAGGCCTTCCTCCATTCCGCATGTTGTTCGCATAAGTCGAGGGGCAGGAGGATAATACGCAAAATTGCAAGGAGCTTAAGCAGCACTGAGCTCGGTTTGTTACTCTACGCTGAAAAAAGTGAAGGGGAAGAAAACGTAGAGAGGATGAGGGGAAGGCGACTTTTGCGGCCCCGACGCAGTATAGTGCACCTATATATATATATATATATATATATATATATATATATATATATATATATATATATATATATATATATATATATATATTATATGGGAGTAATAATTTAATGGGCCAGTTAGTCTTCGTGAAGGTATGGGATATGGCACAACGGGAGCGTTGTGAACAAGGATAAATATATTTATTTCCCAACAGTTTCGGGAGGGGTCCTCCCTTCATCAGGAGATGAGTCATATATATATATATATATATATATATATATATATATATATATATATATATATATATATATATATATATATATATATATATATATATATATATATATATATATGACATGGCGGCAATGAAAAAAGCAGCCGACAGTGCATATGTAACCGCTATCGATAAGAAAGTGTTCCATGGCCACTTTGATGAATCCCATGCATCCATCCGACCGCTAAGTACAAGAGTTTCGCTACACACGATATACGGCACGGGGACACAATAATAAGGATCATATAACAATATGGACTAGCGTAAGCAGCTTAATTACACGAACCGCGCCATTGCTTGCTTTGTCTCTTTTCCTTTGCAGCTTTCCCCGTTTAATCGTGCAGGGCGTGGGCCTCACACGCAGGCAGATTAATAGCCGCTGGGGGTGCCTCTGTGGCAATCCAGCCACAGATGGGAACTTCCTCCTTCGTCCCATCGCTTTCCAAAGATGCCACACATCGAGATGGTGGTAAGACAATCCCTGCACACCAGCAGCGGCGACGCTTCCTTCCTGCATGGGTCTAGTTTATTTTTTTTTTCCCTTTTCTCCCGCTGGAAAGAACCCGTGGCTGCAGACGAGCAGTAACGGAACGGCGACACCAAATGAGCATGAGCGCCCTAACGGTTTGGCCAGCAGTGAGAGAGAGAAAGAGAGAGAGTGAGGTTGCCAGCGAGCGAGACAAAATCGGAGAGCGAAGATACACGACCTAGAAGGAAGGAACGAAACGATTTATACCGGAACCGCAATCACAGTCCCCGGTTATACAGCCCTGTTGTCGATGGGGTCTTGTATTACAGGCTCCGCAATTCGTTGCCAAAATAAATGGCTGCCGAGTCTCTTTCGTTCACATCCGAAGCAACGCGACCAATGCATCACGCCAACTCGCTAGGAGTAGACGCGAGGGCTAGTACGCGGACAATCTTCGCTCTGACGAGATCGCTTTCCTGCGTTCGTCCAACTCGTACTCCTGCGCGCTTTGCCGCCCAACCAGGCAGGTTTTCATTGCGGTCGGCTAATTTCGACTGCTGTCCGTGGTACAGGCCACTCGACAATATATATATATATATATATATATATATATATATATATATATATATATATATATATATAATAACAGTGTGCACGGTTTTTTTTTTTCTGCAAAGTCTTAGTGTTACTATTTTTCATTCCTCCGTGCTCGTATCCTCCCACGTGCTTCGGTTTACCTTTATCCACGAGCGCCTCTCTTAATTGCCTTCAACGCCGTTAGTGTCGCAACGAATCCGCTTTAATTAATGGCCCTCAGGCCTGTTCTTTATTGCCGTTCGGGTTAGCGTTCCCAGTAAAAATAATTTCTCCCCCGCACTTTAACGACCGCGCACGATACAGGTTCTGCGAAATCGAATTTTGGAGAATACACAAATAAATAAACATTGCAACGAAATTTATGCTCTTACGCTCCTTGTGGCCACACATTAGAAACCGTCTTTAGATGATGAGTTTTAATTTCAGCCATGCTGCGCGACTCTACTGTTTTAAGCGAACGTCGGCAGTAAATCGGGGTTTGAACCGGTTCAAAAGAAGCCACTGCCAAGTACATCTCTGTTTCTCTCAATAAAAAAAAACACGAATATAGCTACCTTTAATGTACTTTGGAACCCATCACGATTTTTTCCTCTTACACAATCGTCAGAAGGAAACATATTATGCTTGATAACGACCTGCTCTGAAACAGCAACGCATAAGATCCATAAAACTAAAAAAAGGCCATTTCAATGTGAAAATGCTTCTGCTTTTTGCTTAAAGCTTGACACCATGCTTCGTGATATGATGGGTGCGAAACTAGCGTCATATCAGAAGGTTCACTGTCCGCCCATCCAAAATACGTCATGCCGTAACTCAGAGAGGCAATACTGTTTTGCAATAACGTCTGCCGAAAGCAAGTTAGCCGGTGTCGTGTGCTATAAACTGAAGAGACAACACAACGCTACCGTTGAGACGGCTGCGATCCGCAATGGGTGAACTACTAAAATTGCGGGACGCTCGAGCATCGCCTTCAAGAGTAGACAGCGATAGCGTAATCAGGCCTCGTGCGCTTTTACTTCTTATGTGATTCTTAAATAAATAAGAGAAAAGTGAGCGTCGTAGCTTTCTGCATCAGAGCGCGACACCTCAACAGTAGCTCATGAGGGATGAGGGTAAGGAGGAATTAAAAGGATAAGATTAAAAGTACATGGATAGAAGGTGGGGGGATAAGAAAGCGTGGCGTAGGGACAGCGACACCCAGAATTAAAGAGAAGATAGGAAAGATGGACACGGTCGCAGGAGTCTGACGACGGGGCATCACTCAGCGGGAGCTCTTGTCGGCGGCAAGATATGGCAGAGGGCGAGCCACTCGGCGAGAGCTGCGCTGTCGTCAAAGATCGCGGGGGCGCAACCGGTCGGCACGAAAGCCAGAGCGCCTTCTCAATCGCTATGGCCTCGCTTCGTGTATCGGTGCGTGGCTCAGCAGTGCTGCGAGAAAACGAACGACTACACGTAACGTTGGCCGTTTCAAAACATCATCGAGCGCCTACTGCAAGCACAGTCGACAAGCGCCTTCTACGCCATAATTACTCTTTCTGCGAATCAGCGAAGGACACACGCGAACCTACGCAGCTGTTCACGTGGTTGATGGTTCTGCTGGTGATTAAATATGTCTGAGCACTTGGTGATTGGTGGGTCCTTAAAACACCCGCTCGATTCTCAGCTGTCACTCTTGGTAAGGACTATTTAAAAGCAAAAGAATGGCTACTTGAGCTGTTTGGTATTGCAGTTTCGAAAGAAATATACTTTCTTAGTGCGCAGGAACGTTTCGGTAAGAAGATTGGGCAGAGTGCACACAATCCATTTATTGTACAGATGGCGTTAAGATATATATATATATATATATATATATATATATATATATATATATATATATATATATATATATATATATATATATATATATATATATATATATATATATACAACAAAGAGGGCGAGGAGTTGATGTGATTGATTTGGGCTGTTTTGGGGCAACACAGACTGCATTTTAAAGCAGAAAAAGTTGTATACCGGAAGATAGAAAATCTGCCTTAGTAATTCCTGTTTTCGAGTCAGGTGACTCCCGGACTCTTCCAGTTACAGACCGATTTCTCTAACACCCATCTGCTGCAAATTGGTCGAGTATATTTTGTATACGTACATTATAACCTATCTCAGTCAAAACAACTTGCTTCTTGATAATCAACATGGTGACGTGCATAGTTAGTACTCTGTATTCTCATTCAGTTCACAGTGTAATATATTATGTCATTCTTAGCCATAAATGTCATTGTGCGACACCTGGCGCGAATTTATGCTTCTACCACGCAATATACTATGCGTTTTAAGAAGACTCCTCCCACAACATGACATTCATATAATGTATTTCAACATGCGAAGCGTCTTAAGGCCGAGCTCAATCGGGTGTACAGTGTGACCACCTTTGCTGCACATGCGCGTCCTCTCCTCCTCTCACTTTTCTCTCCTACGCTCCCATCTCTCTTACCTCACAACGCCAACAGCGTCTGCTAGTCTACGCTCGCTCCTCTTCTCTGTCCTCTAGACATCCCTCCCCGAGGCTGATTGATTGATTTGTGAGGTTTAACGTCCCAAAACTACCATATGATTACGAAATACGCCGTAGGGGAGGGCTCCGGAACATTCGACCACCTGGGGTTCTTCAACGTGCACCCAAATCTCAGTACACGGGCCTACAACATTTCCGCCTCCATCTGAAATGCAGCCGCCGCAGCCGGGACTTGATCCCACGACCTGCGGGTCAGCAGCCGAGCACCTTAGCCACTAGACTACCGCGGCGGGGCATCCCTTCCCGAGGCGTTCATACCTCAGTGGCACATGCACGCCCCTTACCCCTCCTCTCCTACACATCCCCCTTTCTCTCCATGCTGCACTGACGCAGGCAGGCTCTGTTAGCGAGTTTCTTGGTTGAAAAAACCGGCAGCTCGCGCTGAACAACCGTTCATTGCCAACGCCTTTTATATAGGCTCTGGATCTTAACCCCCAAAATAGTGCCGGTGGGAGATTACTCTTGTACGTTGTTGCGAAATAAAAATTCGCAACGCGCGTGTTAACTAGAAGCCGATTGTTGGTACCTGTGTCCAATCGAAGTGTTACGTCTCCCATTGCCCATTAGCAGCGAGTGGCATGTTCTAGTAGGAAACACCAGTCCATCACCACGTGCTTTGTGGCTCCCGGTGTTTCTTTCCTGCGCCACGACACGAAAGCGTCAACGCCGCCGTCAGTGTAAGCGTTAGCGCCCACTGCTTTGCAACTACACATGGTTCGCTCTAGCGGGAAATGGTGTAATTTTTTCAGAGCAGTTTAAACAAATATTGTGGCTCTGTGGTAGAACACTTGCTTGGCAGGCAAACGGGCTGAATTACTTCCCCAATGGCCTTAAAACTTTTAATATTATTTACTTTATTTGCATGTGTATTGTTTTTCGGTCATAGAAAAATGATTTTTTACGCACAACCAACGACGCCCACATCGACGCTGACGCCAGAATTTCTGGAAAACGAGCTTTTTGATGCTGTCGGATTAATAGAACAATAATGTCCGGGGTCTCGCATACCAAAAGCGCGATATGATTACGAGGAGTACAGAAGGTGAGGGCTACGAAAATTTATACAATATGATGTTCTTCAACGAGTAGGGATGATTCATACTACACATGGGTCTCTGGCCTTTCGGCTCCATTGAAATGCCGGACTACCGCTACCGGAATCGAACCCGCAACCTTAGGGTCAGCAGCCGAGCACCATAATTAAGCGCTACTAACACGGCGGCCCGACGGAAGAACCGCTGTAGCTTACACCTCCTTTGAATTTCCGCTTACCTATAGACCACGGTGATTTCGTGGCTTCGGCAATGCGCTGCCAAGCTCGAGGGCGCTGGTTCGATCCTTCCTCGCTGTAGCCGCCTATAGATGGCGAGATGTGAGCGAACGTATTCTAAACTTTGGGTGGGGGTTAACGGAATCCAAATGGCTAAAATTATTCCGGAGTCGAACAGTGCGCTGTTATCGTATACGAGATTATGATGGCCCTGCACTCTGAAATCATGTATGCAGAAAATGCAATACAGTAATGGACGCCCACCAACTAACTCCGCTAATGGCTTTCTCATACCCACAGTCGAAATTAAAGAACCCCAGGTGGTCGAAATTTCCGAAGCCCTCCAATACGGCATCTCTCATAATCATATTATGGTGGTTTTGGGACGCTAAACACCAGATATCAATCTATGAAACCCACAATCGAAATATGATTTCGGCATGTAAAATTACACAAATGAATTGACAGATTCCATCTACTCTAAGTCCCATGTCATCAGTCTCAAATGCGCATCTGCATGTTTGCGTGGACTTTCACGCGGCACATCCATACGGCTCACTAGCCTATAGTGGCTCTAACAGAACCATTTCCTAACTGCAAACTGAAAAAAAAATTAATGGAGTAAAGTACGTTACCTTAAGAGGTCTGCAGTTCCCTCGTTGACTGATAACCACGGGAAGACGCTAACCAGAAGGCGAGCTATTATTTCACTATAGATCGATTAACGACCCCGAGTTGTTTTTCGTTAAGTGCATGAAACCATATAAGTAAAGGGGAGAAAAATCCATGCCCCATAAAAGAACTCGGTTCTTGGGAGGTTCAATGGAGGCACTCACTTGAATCGAGCTGGTACGTAGCCACCGATATTGAAGGCTTCAGTGCTCGTGGCCAAAGCGCAGCTGCTATTTCCAATAAAGGCGCACCCTTTTGTTGAGCGTCCGATATTTCGCACCTGTTTGCGGACGTCAGGCGAGAATAGAAGCTTATCTCGAAGCTTAAGGAGGACAGCTTTATGCGCGCGAAGAGAGAAGCATGCGGTAAATTACGCCGCGCTACTGAGACCCGAGTAAACGCGAAGACGGCGAACGCTCCTTGTAAAAGTATCGAGGCAAGCCACCTAAACCTCATTGCAGCGGCGGTGCTCTTAGTTCAACGGAGAATGACAGGGTGGTTTCCGTGGCAAAGACGAGAGAAGAAAAAAAAAAACCACACGCTGTATGTAGACGCGCTTTTTCTTTTTTTTTGCTTTAATAAGCCATGTTTATAGGGATATATATGTCCTTAGGTGGCGTTGGCAGGTGCTATTCTGCAACATAACATAACCTGCAAGGAGTTAACGTAAGGTAAAAAAAAAACGGCTCCGACAAGATCGATGAGTCTTTTAAGTAAAGTTTTATAGGGCAGCCGCATCCAAAAACAACAGGGGCCAAATAACCAGAACTTCGTTTGTCTTTGGTCAATGCGTTTTCTCGTTGATCAGCCGACTTCGCTTAAGACGTCTTGCGTGGCTGAAGTATTAGAGCGTTTTAGTTAATCCGGTACACCCAATCACTACATGCATGATTTGCGCATAGCGGAATACCGGGTGTGGCCCCGCCGCGGTGGTCTAGTGGCTAAGGTACTCGGCTGCTGACCCGCAGGGCGCGGGTTCAAATCCCGGCTGCGGCGGCTGCATTTCCGATGGAGGCGGAAATGTTGTAGGCCCGTGTGCTCAGATTTGGGTGCACGTTAAAGAACCCCAGGTGGTCTAAATTTCCGGAGCCCTCCACTACGGCGTCTCTCATAATCATATAGTGGTTTTGGGACGTTAAACCCCACATATCAATCGAATACCGGGTGTGAGCTGCGCATGCACCCGCCCGAGAAATATGGCCGCACCGCCAAAAGCGGGTCTGTTCCTTACGAATCTGTCAAGTAGCCTTCGTGCACTCTGCAGCTCGTCAGCTCCGAACTGATGAGTTCATTTGCTTTATACTCATGTTCTCAAGTTTTGACGGCAAAGTGTTAGAGTCGATACGCCACCATTGTTGAGAACCATACACAAATAGCCAATGCTGTACGCTTAGTGGGTGCCGATTCGCGCTTTCAAATCTTGGAGGGCATAGTTTACGCGTTTTTCAGTGGCTTTTTATTCTCTAGCTGGCGCTACTTGACGGGCCGCGAGCTATATATACGGCACACGCTATCCGGAACTGCGGTACAACTTCGCATTAGCGTAGTACCCCACTGACTAAAAAACGCTATTAATTTACACAAAAGTTCATCGTAGGACAATTTTGTAAATAAGATTAGCGTATAAGAATTCTCGTGTATACGCTTCAACGTCCGTTTTTCCAAAAACTATTTCATTACTAATACATTTAAAAATATTACTTTAGGCAATCGCCGTGCGGGTTCTATTGTTAGTGGTGCCACCTGACCAAAAGAAAAACGGAAACGGGGACGGGAACCTGGCCAAAAGGAAAACACACTTACGTAAAGAAGTCTCGTGAATTCCGCCCCGGTACGTTCCTTGGTGGTTAAAAGGACCACGTTTGTTGGAAGCCGCGCGGGCGTTTAGTCAAAAACTGCCCATGGGTGAAAAGAAAACGGATCTAGACAGGCGCGAAAAGTTATTGCAACAAAACCGCTATTAACATCCATTCTTACCGACTGGAATTACGGTATTTCGCTCTTCGTGTGTATCGCATGAGCAACCAATCTCGTTCCACCCAAATTCAAAAAAAAAAAGAAGACAGAAACTAGAGAGAAGGGTGTTCATTGCTGATTTCACCCTTGGGCCACTAATTTCACCGTCGAACAGTTCGAAGGGTTAATATCTCGGAGGTCCCCGAGGCTATTACTGCACAATGGGACGTGAACCGTCTACGAGAGAGCACATATAGGGTGGAGCTACACGGCGCCTCCACAAGTGCGGAAACTAGAGACCCTGACGGCTTACACGGTCTTCGAGGAAGTGGTAAAGAGGCATACTAGAGAGGGCACCACGAGCACTACCTTCATTCGCGAAGTCTCCCGTCCCATGCAGCGTAGGTTTAGCGTATATATATATATATATATATATATATATATATATATATATATATATATATATATATATATATATATATATATACATATATACATATATATATATATATATATATATATATATATATATATAAGGGAAAGAAGTGTATACCTAAGGGCTCGTTTTCCGTGTTTTAACAAAATATTAATGAGATATAACAGACAGTAATGCCAAGGAATGTACAGGGGAAGTTATTAAAACCAATGGAATGTAAATAAGAAGAAAGAAAAGTGGATGAAAAAATTGCCAACTGTGAGCAGGAATCGAACCTACGACCTTTGAATTACGCGTTAGATGCTCTAACCACTGAGCTATCACAGCGGCCCTCCCTCCATCCACTTTTTTGGGTTTATCTGTGAATTTAGAAGTAGGAGCGACAGTCAGCGCCATCTATAAGCCAAACAACGAGTGTGAAAACACTCTTATGCGCATGTTTGGCGTCACGTAGCACGTGAACTTATTATGAGCGGGCAGCTGATTAATTGTCCCTCTTATACAACCTAAACACACCAAGTCTGCCAGTACGAGACCCTCGTTCAATGAAATAAGGGAAAGAAGTGTATACCTAAGGACTCGTTTTTCCGTGTTTTAACACAATATTAATGAGATATAACAGACAGTAATGCCAAGGAATGTACAGGGGAAGTTATTAAAACCAATGGAATGTAAATAAGAAGAAAGAAAAGTGGATGAAAAAAAATTGCCAACTGTGAGCAGGAATCGAACCTACGACCTTCGAATTACGCGTTCGATGCTCTAACCACTGAGCTATCACAGCGGCCCTCCCTCCATCCACTTTTTTGGGTTTATCTGTGAATTTAGAAGTAGGAGCGACAGTCAGCGCCATCTATAAGCCAAACAACGAGTGTGAAAACACTCTTATGCGCATGTTTGGCGTCACGTAGCACGTGAACTTATTATGAGCGGGCAGCTGATTAATTGTCCCTCTTATACAACCTAAACACACCAAGTCTGCCAGTACGAGACCCTCGTTCAATGAAATAAGGGAAAGAAGTGTATACCTAAGGGCTCGTTTTTCCGTGTTTTAACACAATATTAATGAGATATAACAGACAGTAATGCCAAGGAATGTACAGGGGAAGTTATTAAGACCAATGGAATGTAAACAGGAAGAAAGAAAAGTGGATGAAAAAATTGCCAACTGTGAGCAGGAATCGAACCTACGACCCTCGAATTACGCGTTCGATGCTCTAACCACTGAGCTGTCACAGCGGCCCTCCCTCCATCCACTTTTTTGGGTTTATCTGTGAATTTAGAAGTAGGAGCGACAGTCAGCGCCATCTATAAGCCAAACAACGAGTGTATATATATATATATATATATATATATATATATATATATATATATATATATATATATATATATATATATACATACATATATATACACGGAGCTGTAACGCAGCCCTGATTTTCATTTTTTTTTCGGCAGCTCCAGCAAAGCAAAATCAGCAGGGCAAGTGTGTACATAAGAGCGCGTCAGAGCAAAAGCCCTGGCTCGCAGGATCGGCGCGATTCGAAAATAGCTCGAGGTGCCGCGCTGTTCGGAAGAGGAGGATAAAAGGGCCCACTTCTCCTGTTCGGCAAAGGAGGCCACTGGCGCGATAGAGCACGCAAAAACAACGCCCTCCTCGCCTTGTTCGGCGGATCCTGACGGTATATATACGGATTATACGCGGCCAACGGACAGCACCTCGAGCGGAGCGGATTTATTTTCATTCGCCGTGGTCATGTTTTTTCTGCCGACCTGTCCTGCGGTCTTTTCTGTTTTTTTCTTTACATCCGGTCAAAGGAGGCCGGCCGCTGCCGTCGCCGATACCGTTGCTCCGGGAACGTCTACGCTTACTTCGAACTTCGTTTTCTCGCTTTGCCTTTGAGTCTTTACCCCAACTCCCTCCCCTGATTTTTTTCATCTCTGAAGGGCCTTCGCAACGTTGTCTCATCCCATTCTATGCTTTCTCTGAACCAAATTCATCCACACACGCATACACTATTCAATATTTCTTCAACATTCTTTCTCGTCCCAGCTGCGACCGCTGCATCCAAATAGGTTTCCACGCGCACTAGACCGCGCCTCCCTTATTTGTCCCTACATTACAACTACCCTTGTATAGAAGCATCAACCGATGCGCGGGCACTTTCCGCATCAATCGCATTCATCGCTTGCCACGGTGCGAAGTTGTTCGAATATTATGTTTCTTTATTTATTACGTCGTTCTTACACACTCGCTCTGCTTCCAGCGAATTCGAAATCTCACTCCCACTAATCTTCAGCTACCTTCACAGTCTACAGCACACAAAGTCTCGAGTACAAGAAATTAGCAACATCATTTTACTCCTGAATAATTCTAACACACTTTCATAATGATGCGCCTCCCTAGTTTGGAGGCCTCGAGTCAAGCACCGAAGCCTCTGCTCGGGGGCGCTATATTTATAAAAGTGTTTAGAAAGGAGCTGACTGTCGCATAGGTAAACTAGGGCATTATGAAAGCTTCGTAGATTTTCCTGTTTGAAGGCCTCTAGAGTTTTACTGTTGAATGCGAAGCTCAAGCGTCTTTGAAATTTTTGCAGTTGACACATGGAATGGAATGGAGTTGTGAAAACTGACAGATGTGCGCTGGACGTAAATTACGATAATCATGACGCCGAAGGAAAGTATAGATGAAGTTTTTATAGCACGTGCCATCCTTAGGCGCAATAAATACCAACTTCTAGTCAAAAAAAAGAGTAGCAAATTTTCGACGAAGCGCATGGTCGAACTTGGGCTGTTTGATCATAGAACGTAGAACAGTTTGAACTAAAAAAATGGCAACAGATGCAGATATGGCAGTTCTCACAGTGGCCCGTCGTATTCGTGTGATGATTCATGTAGAGATCGCAGTATTTGCTTGCTCTACGAGTATCTCGCTCCTTGCAATAGGGTGTAAATTTCGAAACTTAACACAGCATATTTCCTAATGCTCCACTCAATTAGCAAGCAATTAACGATAAAATGAAAAGAAGACGATCAAAATACGCTGATGACAAGAACGAGCACATGTGACAACAGTAGACAGTCGGACAATTTCTATCAAGTATATTCCCTCGGAACTTGTGCGATGACAGCCTTTCTTTAGGTATTTCTTCATTTTCTTATCTCGAGTCGATAAAAGCGATCGATATCAAACCAAAATTATTTGAGCCATGCGTACAAATGCATGCTTTCACGCGTATTCCAAAGGTCGGCGAACGGAGTGAGCTCTATCCCGGCTAAATTGGTCCTCGCGATTTCTCGTGTGACTCTCGCGATGACGCGTAGAACACTCGAGACCTTTTTTTTACAGCGCGCGTTACGACGACCGGAAAATGCGAGAGAATAGAATAGAAAAAAAAAACGACAACGCAACGGCATCGGGTCCCGAAGGCTGCGGCCACGTTTCACTACAAGCCTGATGCATGAGACTAATGCGTCACCTCCGAGAATCGATCCTCCTTATACAACGCTCGACCGAGCGGACAGCATCGCAGTCGATAGCTACTTATAGGCACGGGATATGCGCGCGCCTCTACGGGGTCTGGGAGCGTGCAACATAGGTAGCACAACGAGTGAACACGCGCGTACGACCGGTTGGGCTGCCGACGGCGAAGCGCGTTTAATGCCTCTCGTTCACGGCTCGTTGGCTGCGACGAGCGAATCCACTCGCTTATCGACTTTCGAATGCAGATAATGCGTGCGCGCCAGCTTCTTTTTTGGTTTTCATTTTTTCCTTCATACCACGTATAACCTTTGCGCCTCTCTCTGTGGCGGTCATCCGACAAAGCTGCGGCGGCAGCAGTCTCCGTCATTTATCACGCTTACAGACGACACTCTTTTCCGGCCGTCTGCGTCTGCGCATGCATCTTCTGCAGTTCTTACGTAAACCTTGTTTCGGTGGCTTTCGCTTTACTCGCACGAACGTGACTACGACAAAGATCCAGGCTAGCTGCTTGTTTTTTTTTTCTTTTGCTACTTTGCAATAAAGTGCCGCACTTTGTAGAGATTGCATTACCCCCACTTATTGCAGCACTCGTTCAAAAAATAACGAGCCAGTCCACTCACTGGGCAGCATTTGGAAACAAGGCGTTTGACCTTATTTTAGGCTATTTTCTCTCGGCAAAGTCTATAGATATGCCTATGTGTAAGCTAGCTTCCAAAATGTGCCCACACACTTACCTTACAAATACAGGAACTCATTCGTTGCGAGTTTTATATAAGGAACAATTGAATATCCAAAGTTAGAGCGCACGTAATGCAACTTGCGGAGAGCCAGATGAATTACGCGTTACGTGCTGAAACGTTATCTGCCACCACTGCCAATACGAAATGATCCCGATGTAGAGACACACAGGGCATTATTGCACTGGCCCATGGGTACAGAACAGTGTATAAAACAACCGCAAAAATATGGGCCAAAACTGCAATGAATATGCTGCGGTGTGTGCTTCGATTCGCAGCAGTCGTATATCGCCCCAAAGGCACCTTTTCGTCGCGTGTTGACCACTGAAATTAAATTACCATTAAAGTGTTGTATGCCGGGATCCACCATGCTTCCGCTGACATATTTCCGTCCCGGACATGACGTTGTAAAATGTACACTAAGAGATAGCAAAATCAAAACGACAAGGCAAGCGTAGGTCACGCGGAATGGAACCGGCAACAGCCTGTCGATTCGCAGTTCGCGGTGCTTACCACTACGCAAAAAAGCGTACGCTGTCGAGAGCGCTGATGGCAAGCCACTCATATACACCATACACTGTTTGGCGGTCCTCAGAGCTTCAAAAATATAGCGCGTATTCGTTATCAGTAGCGAGATGGCTTGACGAGCTCGCGTTCGGTAGCGTTTGGCGCGTTCTAAACGTCGTCGCATCCACGAAGCGCCGTCTCCACGGAGCGTGACCTCTCCTGCGCACGCGCATATCACACTCGTTATTCGGGAGAGGACGAAGGTCACTTCGCTCATCACCGCGACCGCGTTCACTAAAGGAGTGCGCTACTGACACACGACGTGCACACGACGCCGGAAGAATTGTGACAGTTGTTCACGGCTGTCCTTTTTTTTGTTTTTTTGTGTTTTGGACAGCGCGCTTTAAGTATCAAACTGTGACAGCTGCTAGTCCGCGATCATCCTGTGTATGCTAGTTCCGTGCGTACTTTTACATGCGGAGCGTGTTATGCAAGGCACTAGTCATGCGCCGTCGCCGTCCGCAGCCTCCCCTACTCCTCCGCCAGCCATCTGTGCATCTCTTCCTCCTCTCAACACAGCGCGCGCTGCGCTCGCTTCTCCCCTACACGCACCGCGCGACCTTTAGTTTTACGTGCGCCAGCAGTATGCTAACGCGCGCATGCGCAGGTCGGGGCCGGCGCTCGCTATAAGTAACCGAGTGTCGGGGCGCGCCGCCCTTCGTCGGTTGGTTTGTGCGGTCGCTCCACGTCCGATGTCGCTGGTGAAAATGTATGCTAACGAATCCGCAAACACACTTACTGACGTCCCTTCCAATAGCGTCAGCCATGCTCCGCATGTAATACCTGAAACAACGACCGCAACGACGACCCTTCGTGATAGTTGGCGACTTCAACGTCGACGCCATCAAGGACGATTGGGTGGTCGCGGCACTCGCTGAAACGAGCAACGCACGACGGCAAACATCATACGACCACGGTTCGCGAGACGTGCATAGACCATGTCGTTGCAAATTTCGACTTTCGACTGCTGCAACCACACCCACTCACCCTTCACTTTACGGACCATAAAGGCATCTTGCTCAAATTACCCAAAGCGTCTCAATAATAAACATCGTGTTTCGCAGACGTTCGCGCGTGTTCACTCGTGTACACTCATAACACACACGCATGTCGCAAATTACAAACCACATTTATCGCAGTTCAACATATATGCTCCGCATGCTAACCAGTGTTCCCACTCGGGAAACTGCGGTCATTTTTTTTTGCTTGAGGTGTTGCTGCAGCTTTCGAGCTGCTTACCGTTCTTAACGTGACTTTGAAATGTGTTGCTGTTGCTAAAACAATGCGCAAAAAAACGCCCAACTACCTCTGTGAAGACACGTTTCACTTTAGTGCTGTACCAATTTCTATACAGAGTGTTCCAGCTAAAAAGCACCAAGCAATAAAGAATTAAAAATGAGTCCTACGCGTCTCCAGCTAGCACAGTATTGTTCCTAGCTGTATGTAGCACATCAGAATATTTTTGATCCACCGAGCACGATAATTAACAAATATTGCCTAATAAGCTTTTTAAATACTGACTCTACAGAAGAAAAAAATTCAATACATGACTTGTAGCTCTTATCCAGAAATAACAAAATTTTCAAGTTACGGCAAGATAACACGCCGGTTCATTTTTTTTCGGGGTTTGTTTAAAGTGCGCAAATTTTTAAAAAAGACCACGTGATTGCCGTCTAACACGCGGCGCTTTGAGTGTCCTCAATTGTAAGTAGAACGAACTAGCGAAGACTTTTGACACACGAAGGTCGCTTGAACAGGCTATCGGTGACTACGATAGACATTGAGCTATGATTGCATGGTACCATTAAAAAGAGGGGGGGGGCGAAAGACAATAAACTCTGACGAAAAAGCGGATGCCACGTGCATTGCGATACGAGACCGGAGGCATCATTCGGCGCAACGCAGACGTTTTTTTAGATAGATAGATAGATAGATAGATAGATAGATAGATAGATAGATAGATAGATAGATAGATAGATAGATAGATAGATAGATAGATAGATAGACGCTGAATGTTCTACAAGTAGGTCAAAAAACGCCTCGTATTTAAAAAGAGGGAAGCTCGTGTGGACACAAGCACGCCACCGCCTCGGGCGCCGCTCCGCAGACCTATCACGACGTAGAGGTAGAGCCCGCGCAGCGTCGGAACGTACACGTATACGACGTAAGGCCACGGAGCGATGGTAGGACACACACACACACACACACACACACACACACACACACACACGCACGCACACGCACACACACACACACACACACACAGAGAGAGAGAGAGAGACAGAGAGACAGGCAGAGTCGGGAGGAAAGAAGAGTCAGAGGAGGCTTTGGGTGATCGATGCACCAGCCAGTAGAGCCTCCTCAGTGCCAAGAGAAATGACGCCACGTAATTGATTGCCAAATAACGGGCCCCGGCACGTTTGCGCAACCACCGCCGCCGCTACGGCTATACCCTTCGAAGGCAACTTCCTGCAAGGCAACCACGCCCTCCGCCGTAGTAGCGCCGTACTTCGCTTCCGCCGGCGCTGAGCATGAGCGCGCTCTTTTTTTTTCATTCATTTCCCTCACGTCAATGCTGTTTTTTAATATGGCCTTCAAAATAATAACTTCTTCAAAGGTGCTGTTGCTCATTTTTAGCACAATTACCCGACTTTTCGAGTCGTGCGCGCGCAGCATTTTTATTGCTCCTGAAAGGAGACATTGAGAGGGTGAAACGCCGCGACTTCCCGACAAAGAGAATTAGAAGCATTTATCTGTGCATTAGTAAGTAAATAAGCAAACACTTGTCAAAGTTAAAGCAATATTATAGTGTAAAAAACCCACATATAACACCGAGGCATAGTTGCCGGCATTGGAAAAGACGTTTGAAAAGCCACGCGGGAAAAACAAAACAATCTCGAAATTAACAAAGTAGTTATGCATTTTTGGAATATAAACAAACGCGCTACTTGCGTTTTTTAAAATAAAATTGCGTAGTGTAAGCCAGACGAAGACAAAAAAGAGTGAGCACAGCACAAGGCGTTGTTCTTGTTTTCTTGCGTGTCCTCCGGTAGTAAAATCGTACGAGTTCACGGCAAATATTGAACGCAACAGATAAATTTCACGCAATGATTCACATTGCAGGTACTGAACGTCCCATACAAGCGCTGAGAGACAAGTGAGCAGAACACAGAAATGGACTTAGAGCGACTGAAAAGACGCAAAATGTAAGTCGCTTTCATTTGCAGCAAAATAACAGCATACATTAAGCGACGGTTTCTAAGTCGCGCTACGGTCATTGCGCGGCTGCGCCGATGCATAACGATGAACACATGATGCCAGGACTTCCACCGAATTAAACGAACATCCTTTAAAACCACGACTTCGTGCAGCTGTACGACAGTGTGCGTAGACAATAAAATGGAAGGAAATAGAGGCACAATTACTGCCCTATGTACATCTAGAGCTACCTTTTTGTACATGCAAACTGACCGAGTAATCAAAAGTGCTACGAGACAAGGCCGCTGAACATTTCCCTATCAAGATAACTTGCCTTGTGGAACAGTAACCTATATATGTCATGACCAAATCAGGCTATTAAGTACGAATGTACAAGCACCGGTCACATTGTACGGAGTGGTGGCCTCCAAAGGGATTGGAACGAAAGCTTGTAAACGCACGCGCGCGAGCCCAAGATGTATTCCTCTGTTCCGTATTAATGTCCCGGTCGAACAACGCGGTGTACCCTGGAAGCTCGGCGCGCTGTACAGACTCATCAGCGTTTGCGCCTTCTTCCGATGTTGCAAGTGCATGCATTTTACAGCAGCCGCGCTAGCGGAGCACGTATTCTCATCACGCCACCCTCGGCATGCTGCCGCGTAATCTTAATAATGAATCAAATCACGCTACGTGCTACGCCTAACCATAGGCTCCGCAACTTTTGCAAGTTTCATCTCGCTAATGGCACACTCGCGACGAGCCCCGGCTGATCTCCACGCTTCGGCGACACTCTTCTTAGAGGAGCAAGCTCACGCCACGACGTCGCACCAACGCCTCCTTTCGAGCCGACACAAAACGGCCAGTTGGGCCGGCAGCGAGGAAGGAAAAAAAGACGTGCCTCGCAGGCAGCTCGGCGCATCGAGCCGAGCCGCTGTTGACGCAAGTGGCGGGCAACACTTTGCGCGGAGAAGGGCACGAAGCGGCGGCCTACTGTTGACTCAGCAAAGTCCAATAAGGAGCGCGCACTGATCGGTGGACGTCCGCACGCCAGGATCGGGCCGGAAACGGGTTTGGCGAGCCCGCCGTAAGGTATCGCTCGATCCGTCTTATATACACGGTATTTTCCCGGTTCTGCTCCACCGCAGTTGCCTCGGTAGAAGAATCGCCACCCTCTGGAGGATACGCGGTGCCGAATCAGTCTGTCAAGGGATCACCAGGATTGGGAAGGTGGCCGATGGAGAAAGGGAAGGCACGGCCCGAGGGCCGTTTGAGACTAAATCAAACGCTCGTTGCCTCGTGGGTTGTGTGTGCTTCGGTGGCGGGGATCGAAATCGGCCCGGGGCAAGCAGTTTGCCGGGAAAATTGGGTCGATAGGCATGGGAAATGCGCGGGGAGAGCTCATTGGCGCTACAGGTAGGCCCGCGCGGTGGTGCGGGGGATTCTGGATGAATGGCGGTGAAGTGTGCCACGAGGATGTCCGCTCGGTGAAGAGGGCTGCGCTTTCGTCGTATTGATACTCCACACACGTCTTAAGTTGTGGCACAACTTAAGTTGTAGTTGCGCGATATATGTCAGAGGTGAGAGACAATCATTCAGAGAACGCACGTCTTTAATCTGCTTTACTTTGCTGATGCGTCCGCTGTACTGCTGTACAGAGGCGCTAAAAATACTTACGAGAGTAATCTTACCGTCCTAAAACACTTTATCTGTATGCGATGCGTCGGACTGCTCGTCCACAGATGCGCACGATGTCGTAACCTTCCCTGACCCCGTTTCATTACAATTGAGATCTTTCACTGAGTTAAGAAAACACGTGACAGCTTTTCCCGCTTTGTATAGCAGGCATAAAGACAAATAAGAACAAAAAATAAAGGAAAGCGCAAGGGGCAAGCAATGCGGTCCACACAATGTCGCATCACGCAAGGTTCCTGTAAAGCTCGCTTCCAACTGAACAACCACGTCTAGAGGCCGAACATCTCACGCTCCAACAGCTCCAACACAACGGGCCTTCTTTGTGCGTCGAAGCGGACAAGAGGCAATAGAGACAGTAGCTACGCAACCCCCCATTTACCCCCTCGCGAGACTCGTAAAATTGTCTACATAAGAATCAAACAGAGGAATTAAGAAAAAAACCCTGCAATCGCATTATGAAACACGATAACCAATCTACACAAGTGTACTGGACGATGTTTTGAATATTTAGTTTGCACGCATGCATGCATGCAAACTATTTATGTATGCTTTGTGCCTTTGCGACAATAAAAAAATGTCACATGTAGCTTAAGAGCACTTCTGTTCCCTTCTTTCGGTCCATCCTCCCAATGCCGCTGTTTCTTCCTTTGTTTTTGTTTTTCGCACTGGCTTAGTAACTAGATCAGCCCCACACATTCTCTCTATTCGAAGAGCAATACCTGAATACTGTGGCATTACGCCTCCGTCCAAATAAGAAATAAGGATACTGAAAAATGAGCAAAAAACGCCAAACGAGTGCGTCTTTTGCGATAGAGATGATACTGAAAGCGTTAAAACTGAACCGTGTAGTGAGGGTGAATCCCAGAGCACTCCCATGATTCGCAGTTGGCGTTTTGCGCCACAACATGAAGAGTTATTGGTTGATCGATCTTGTGAAAGAAGAAGAGTCAGAGAAAGTACAATCAACTGCTAAAATAGGGAGCGAAAGAATGCTTATAATCGCACGACGGGCAATGGTGTCTGATTGTCATACCACAATCTACACCAGGTGCTGTAGACAGGCAGGGTTTAGTAAATGAGCGTAAGCGCTGGGAAAGCATCGCGCGCTAGTCGTTAACAGAAAGGGAGCGTTTCCCTCTACCACCAGAGTATTAGCCCACAGCGGTGGCCATCCTACGAGGGGTCATCCATCACAGGCCGGGACCCAGTCGACAACGTCTTGTTCAGCGCATCGATCAGGAAAACCGGCGAGCATATATAGACGCCGGTCAGAACCCGCCGGACGACGCTGCCATGCGAGAGACACGGTTACGAAAGCGCGTCACGTTACTGGGCACCGCTCTCCCCTGCAGCGACAGGCCGCTTTGCACGCAGAAATTCTCAGCGATATGCAGGCAAATAACAAGTTCCCGAAAAGGCCAATTCTTCCAGCGAGAAAAAAAGGGAAACGGTGAGACTCAGAAAAGCGACGCAGAAACCCAATGGGTAGATGAGCATATGCTGCCTCAACGTGCTGCTAAGGGGTGGAGGATACATATATGAGAATACATTTGAGGGAACATATATGCTGTAAAGACTAATTCAGTCGGATGTCATGGGACCACAAAAAAAAGTGAGAATTAATGAATATGCAAACACAGTGCTTCTTCCGCACAAGAGCAGCTTATAAAAACAGCAATTTTAGTCATCCTGCAACTTTATTTTTTTCACAATTGCTACCGCGATCCGTGGCGCAATGGCAGGGACCACAGCTGCTGTGCAAACATACTTTATTGCATACGACTACTGCCACCACCACCATGCGCACTCGACAGTAAACGAAATGAATGTACACTCGAATGAAACGAAACGCGATTGGGCATGGCGACCACGCATTTTTGAACGACCGCGGCCAACGATGCGACACACACGCTGGCAAACGCAAAGAGGCATGAATTGCTGTGACTTTCTTTTGGTTACCGTGCGGTTCGCGATGATGACAATGACAATGCGGCCTGCGCTGCCTAATTTCTGCCAGACGCGAATGTGGTTTTGGCACTTTAGCAGCACACACTTGCGACTCTTCGCTCACAGTGCGCTCTACCAGGATCAGAGGAATCAACCAGATCGAGGCCAAAAATGACCGAATGAAGGAAAATTTGACGCTAATAAATGACGTATATGATGGCCGAAACCGGATAAGAGGTGCCAATTATCCGATATAGTGAAGTAACGAGGGTCGAATTAACCACGTTTAGTATATACATATGCAGGATACAAGATAAAGGAAAATTTACACCGGACAGCAGTGAAGGTGTCTCGCATCAACCGCTCACACTTTAACCATGGTCACTATAGTAGAAGCGGGAGCAGAAAAGAAAGAGAGGGAAAGAGGTCAACCATGAGTTCGCAAACTTCGTCTGGTTTCTCGATTTGCAAACAATGACTAGGATCCACGACAGCGATGAAGTTTCGTATAACTAACAGTTTGAGAGTAAAGCCTCCTCAAAACCAAGCACGAGTGGTTGCGGTGTCTGTAGTCCAGTAGCGGTGAACAAAGCCTGAAGGGCACATTTTACGCACGTATCACGTGCTTGAAATGCACGTAATGCTCTTCAAGCCTTAAATAAAACTATCAACTAAGCCAGACTGGTGCACACCGAGCCTTAGTTCACATAAAGTTCAAGTTAGGTTAAGCCACGGAAATTTCATCGGGACAGGCACCTTCATTATAGGATTCTCCTTTCACTTGCTCATATTTGATTGTACACTGCGCACGCCAATCACACGATGGTAGCCCAGATTGTGGAGGGACTTTTTTGTCTTGTAAACATCGCTAGCACCCACGGCACTTGCAGGATCGAGATGGCCGGGACCTCGAAAGAGGGGAGCGCCCTCGTTTGCCACTCGCCATCCACTCGTGGAACGTGCACAGACGTGGCGTGCCGTAACGGTGCCTGCAGCTGCCGGACGAGCCGATGAGGAAAGCAGTGTGCGCCGTAACTCGCTAAACGAGCTTACCGCCATCGTTCGCACGTTCTCCGGGGCGCCGTTCTGCCGGCGACTGGCGGGGCCCTTCATCGCCCCATCCCCATCACCTCCTTGGCTCTCTTTGCGCGCTCGATTGGGCTGGGCCTCGTGGTCGGTAGCCCGAATGAAGGTTTCAAAAGAGCGTATCGAGAACTGCTGGCCTAATTTAACTTCCAGCTCAACCGTGACGTGTGCTTCTGCCGTAGAAAGTGCGTCAGCAAGTTAAAAGAGGAGGAGGGAATAAGGGAGACCGTAGTTGTTTATTAAAGCGAATGCCTTGGGAGCGTCATGAAATGGTAAAATTTTCCGCTGATGTGGACAATAATGATGCAGAAGATTGCCACCGCGTCACGACCTGCACATAGGGTGGGTAATTCGTGACGTCGTTACGACGCATGATGAGGTAACCGCATCGTGTCGCCATTTCATCAAAGGTGGGCCTGTGCCAGCTACGGAGGCCGCGTGAAACTAAGTGAGCAGTACTATGCTTTTGGATGAAGTATGGGGAAGTGGGGGGACGAAGACGTAAGGTTCAATAAATCATCTGAGAAAAAAGAGGAGATCCATTTCGTCTTCGAATCGTCTTAGGCCGAATGCGTAAGCGACCCTGCGAGCTTTATTATTTTACTGGCGTGTGTAACAGCTGTGTTAGCCTTTCGTGCTCATGGTTAGTTAGGTTCGCGGTATTTAAGCTCCCCTGGCTGATTTTCGCTAATCCGAGATTCCGTGCTGCCTGTACGTACATTTTATTCAACCTGCAGTGATCTTGGCAGCTTTTCTTTTCTAACCTTATGCGCCACTTAGAATCCGTTGTTCCACGCGTGCCGGAACGGTCATCAAGTGTTATCCTACAGATAATGCAAGTTGCGAGGGTACTGTGCCGACAGTGTGCAGATGCGTTCATCATTCTTAAAATGTTTTTTTTTAATTTGTACTGTTGCTGCAGTGCATATCCTCGAAGTTGAAAAAACCTTGGTCGCTAATCACCGGTGTTTTCATGCAGGTAATCAAAATGCAGAAGCTCAACATGCACCTGCCCAGTTTACGCGCGTTTATCTGCAATTTCTAGATATCCGCCCCACCCGATCATATACTAATTACAAGATGAAGAGTTTTATGCCTTAAAACCACGATGTGATTATTAAAGACGCCGTGGTGGAGGGCTCCAGAAATTTCACCATCTGGTGTTGAACATGACCTGACATCGCACTGGACACAAGCCTCTGCCGTTTTGTCTCCATGGACATGCGACTGCGGAGAATATAAGAAAGGCACATGTAATTGGTATATAGAGCGAACTAAAATGATACGCACACCAACGAAGCCACGCAAAGATTTCGATCGTTTGAAAACAAAAACTTTCAAAAAATTAACAGAACATTTATTTGTTCATGCAGAGAGCAAGAAAAGAGATATGCAAAGCAATGCGCTCTGATTGGTTTTTTTTTTCGCATCTACCTTACAGGTAGAGCGAAAAAGAACCACACAAAAATGACGCAAACATTCTCCTTGGTATCATCTCTGGAATCGGAGTCTCTGTCGTAGCGACGCAGGTAATGGCAACATATGAGAGCATTCGTTTTCAACCGGTCACGCGAAGCGACATGAGGAGACGGCGCGGGTGGAGAAGCGGTATGGCACGTTTTGAGTCATATGAACGGGCACTGCCGCTAAGGAGCTGGAACAAAAGGCCTGGAGTATTTCGATGCGGAGAGATGGAGCAGGAAAGTTGCGGCTGCAGCAAAGCTGTCCTCCGAACTCAGGCGAAAGAAAGAAAGAAAGAAAGAAAGAAAGAAAGAAAGAAAGAAAGAAAGAAAGAAAGAAAAGTAAAGTATCAGAAGTTTAGCAGCTAGCGTAATAAATTGCAGTAAAAAAAGAGGGCCCTCCGTACGCAGGTAAGAAGAATTCAGATCTGAAAGCATGCAAAGAGAATGCGCCCTTATTTCGCTCCTAGCGGTACCGGTTACGCTACTCTGTTTTGTTTCCTTATGTGAGCGTTTTATTCAACCGGGTAGACTGAAGAACAGCACAGATTGCGAATAGCGGAGGAGGAAAAAAAAAACGCCAATGAAAGAAAGAAGGAAGTTTGAAAACAAAAAAAAGAAATAAAGAGAGAAAAAAACGGCAGCAGGCGTGCTATACACATAGGGGAAAACCAATCTGGCAGGGGTTTGGTGGGAGTCACGTCCGTGATATCGAGGCCTCGTTTCGTGGAAGTGAGGTGCGGCGCAACCGCATCGTGTGCGCACTGGGCAGAAGGGTCTCAACGAAGACGCCGCAACCTATACGGGAAGAACCATCGCGGTAAAAGCGATGCACGAGTGATGGGATGAAAAGTATAGGGAAACATTGCGCATAATGGAGGGAAAGGGGGTTCCCAATCCATTCGGCTTTCGCGATGAAGAGCGCGAGAGGTGAGCGAGACGTTGCAGCATAAAATGACGATTGACACGAATGGGGAAGTCTTGAGGGGCGCATGCGGGGCAACGGGAAGTCAGTCCGGAACGCTTTTGTCTTAACAAAGACGCGCCCAAAAATAAAAGCGCCGGTGGCTATAGTGAGGTGTCATTGGAGAATGCGCGACGAGTCATTTGCGGCTAATTACGCGTCGTCGGTACAATTGTTACTTAAGCCTCTCGAGAATGACGCGATGCGATGCACTCATTCATGCGATGCACTTTTCATTCTTAGCCCATTGTCACAACGACTTTCGGCTGTCTAAATGTAGTTGGAATATGGAGAACGACATCTTTTCAAAATAAGAGAGCGAAAATGACGAAAAACACCACATTGCTTAAAACGGAGGACATGGTGCATTCTCAGAAACAAAAGATACGTCTTCTAATAATGCGTCTCGGAACTCGCGAGATCTAACGAGACCACTCTCACCATCATGATTTTATATGCATGCCTTTTATCTCAGACACTTCCATTCTCCGTAAATGCCACGATCACAGTTTTGCGCGTAGTCGCAGATGTTTACAACGTTATCAAGAATAAGCATTCGAGTGACTGTCAAGTTGCAATTGCGCTATCGCAATAGAGATTCCTTTAATAGATAATTTACTAATGCATGACACTTCGCTATAGAAGCATTAGGCCCGCCGGTCCTTGCAATGAGGCACGTTCCCTTCAAACAATACTCTCAGCGTGCTTTAATTTCGTCGACATTACTTAGTGTGCTGCGAGTTGACTGCTAGGTTTGAAGTTGCCTGCTTTAACAATTATGAGCCCCGTCGGCTGTATTATCCACGCACTGGAACTTATCCACTTAAGTAGATACGTTTAGCTTGCGACGGCTGCAGTGTTTTCTGTTAGGTGGTGAAATGAATATTACTAACTCAAGATCAACGCGGCGGAAATGAAATAACGCGCTCGGGGTACAAGCTTAAACTGAAAGGTCGTATAGTTCCAACCCAGCCGCGCCGGATGCATTTTCGATGGAGGCGAAAGGCTAGAGGCGTGAGTACTGTGCCACGTGAGTCCACGTTAAGGAACACCGGATGGTCGAAATTTCCCTCCACTATACGATATAACGCGTAATCATATTGCGGTTTGGGGACGTCAAAGGCCGCACAATGCCATTACCAACCTTGAGTGAGAAATAATTGAAATAATGCTTCAGACGTGCCGAACTGAAACAGATTGGTACGACTACGAACCGTCTCTTTACAAAACTACCTCAGCCACACACTCCTTTAGGCCGCCACTAGTGGCACAATTGAACTCTAGCGCATTTAAATAGACTCCGAGGGCACTCAATTGTGGTTAAAAACAAAAAAAACGCATCTAGAGACACACTGTACAGAGACAAACATGTAGATGCGCTTGCGCATTCTCAAATACAGTCGCGGTCAATGGAGCTGCCGACCACACTAGCCCGCACGCAGGCGTTGAAGCAGTTGGTGAGGTATAGTGTACGTTAGCCCACTACGTCGATTCAATATCTATACATATGGGCTAGCCGTGAACACATGCTGCAGTGTTCTGTACAGTGCTTTCTTTTGTTGGCCGACTTTTCAGTTTGCGAATATATGCCGGCTTGATGCGATAGACTCGGCCACATTTTGTCACTATAACTATCATTATGAAGCCTTTCAGAGTCGTGGTTTACATTTTCGTGACATTTTTTCAGGATGCACCATCATTCGGAATTGTAGGAGGGCTTCCATTAGCTATTCTCTTCGTCATACTAAAAGTTAAACGGAGAGGCACTGACCATTTGGCAGAGTCATTGGCCGTATGGATGGAAAAGTTGGAGATTACTTCTACGGAACATGCACACATTGAATTATTTCACGTAAGAACGAGCTAGACGTAACTAAAGCTCCATCCCTGAAAATAAGTAAAAGCCAGGATTGCGCCCATACATCACGATCTATTACTTTTGCAGAATGAGAACGCTGCAAAAACGCTTTACTTGCTTATTTGAGATGGACGTCAGTGATCCCCGTTTATCGTCCTCGACGTACTTTTTCGATAATCCATAAATAAAATAAAGGAGAGCAGGGATAAGGCGGGCAACGTTTCCAGGGGATAACAGCATAAACACTATAATCTGGATCGCCGCACGCTTCCCGGGTGCTGCCGCCTGTAATTACCGTTCTCTCGGCGCGGCTGTGTGTATGTTAATCACGACATGTATCAGCGAACACGAGCCGGGGGTCACGGGCCGTCTTTATTTGCGCTCCTTGCACCACTGTGTAATCGCGAAAGCCAGAATAAAGCCCCCCGCTCTATACAGAGCAGGGCCATGCATTCTTTCAACTAATCCTGCCCGTGTCATTACACACAATTCTTGGCTGCTTCGACCCGCTTCTTTCGTTTTTTCCCCCCTCTTCTGTATTGCTCCGGTCTTCTGCTAGAAGAAAGAATTGAGCGACGCGCCAGGCTTGCCTATCTGAAATCTCTGCCAAGGCCTGGACATACTATGCACACACTTTGTCGATCTAGAAAAAGAAAAGTAAACAAGCGCGTGGTACTGTCGCAGTCGTAATTGCTGCTTCCTGGTGAACGATGCAAAAATGAATTCGCAAAAATGGTGACCTTCCCAGCAACACGAATATAAAAACGAGGACAAAGAGTAGGTACAGGTTCCAAATCAATGGTGCGTGACACTTACGTAGACGTTTTCTTGCTCGTGCTTATATTGACTCTTGGTGCTCGATATGGACGCGCCAGTCAAGTTACGGAGCTGTGTTTGTTGGGTCGAGTACTAGGAACCTTTAGCACACAAAGATCAAATATTGAATTCACAAAGCTGTTTATTCGTAAAGACGCTTTGCCATCGAATTCGCTAATAATAAGTGAACATTCAGCTTTGCCTCGAAAGAACTATTTTTTATTTTCTTGCGTAGCGAACCGGTAAAAACTCTCTGCAAACACGGAGCTGCGCTAGAAAATTTGTATAGCAGCGCAATCGTCTGGCATCTTAGGGTATTCCCCCTGCTGCATAGTGGGACCAGTTTGCTACATACGTGACCCACGGCTCAGTGAAGAGCGTAAAGCAGTCATATTTTTCAGTACACAATACTCTTTTTGAGGCGAGTTCACGTACAATATATCGCGTTTTGCCGGCAAAACCCTGGTATGGTTATGAAGCCCGCGGCAGTAAAGGACTCTAGAAATTTCGACCGTGTTACGTTTCTTACCTTGCACTGACATCTCGCAGTAGAGAGGCCTTCAGCATTTCTTCGCCATCGAAATGCGACCGCCGCGGCTGGGAGTCGATCCCGCGACCTTCGGTTCAGCAGTCGAGCAACAAAACACAAGACCACCGCTGCGGGTGTTTGCGTCTGTGCGTCGTTTAAATAGGTTCTTTACACGGTTCGCGCTATACACGCGTATGACAGAACAAGCGAGAACAAAAAAAAAAACATGGCTGATCCCTCAGTCTACAGTATAATGCGAAGTGAAACGTGTATGCAAAGAGGAAGTTGAGCGTTTAATGTGCATTGTTTCACCACAAGGGCGAAGGAATGAATGCTACAGCAGCTGTGATGTCCCGCAAACGGCAAGCACATCGAAACTTTCAGCACGCACTTCAAGCAGAAAGCACACCCGAAATAAGCATACACGGGATGACCGCGGACTCGCAACAGCCACCGCTTGACACTTAAAGTGCACTGCTCAAACAAACAATCAAAAAAAATTGCCCGCAGCTTCCCTCGGGGGAACACTGAGGAGGATGCGGAGCATATAATTGGTTAACGGGGTGTTAAAGTGCGACTTACTTGGGTCGATGGCTAAATTGGTTAACGTGGTTGTGAAATGGGGTGTTAAATTGCGACTTACTTGGGTCGATGGCTAAATTGGTTAACGTGGTTGTAGGATGGGGTGTTAAATGAGTGAACACGTACACACGTATGCGAAAGGACGGCGCTGGTCGAAGGGATGTCAATCATTGTGTTTGTGGATTCGTTGGAATTCATTTCACCGCGACCTTGGACGTCGACGCGCCGTACAAACCAACCGACGAGCGGCAACTGAGCGAGCGAGCGCCGACCTTGAGTATATATACAGCGCGACGGCGCATGCACTGTCAGCTGTTGAATGTTCTCGAAGGAGAAGCGCGCGCGCGGCACAGATGGCGACGGCGCGACGGCGCATGCGCTGTCAGCTGTCGAATGTTCTCGAAGGAGAAGCGCGCGCGGCACAGATGGTGGGCGACGGCGCGACGGCGCATGCGCGCGCGTCAGCTGTCGAATGTTCGAGAAGCGGTGCGGACGGCGCGGACGGCGCACTACAAGGTGCGAGTATAAGATGCTTCCGCATCTAAAAGACGCACGAAACGAACGTACAAGTGTACCCAGAACGAGCGCCAATAACTGCCACAATTCCTACTTCTTCGCGTGTCAGCAGCGCGCTCCTTTCGCAAACGTGGAAACGGCAGCGAGCGAAGTGCGCTTCGTGCTCTCTTTAGCCGCTATATACTTCAAAGCAAAGCTGTGGTGGAAGCACAAGAGGTACGAAGCGGCCGAAATAAGCGCGCGCGACGGCCGACGCACATGGGCGGCACGTGCTTATCGTGTACGCGCGGGGCGACGATCTTTAGAGCGTGCCCAACGCACGCCTTTCGCGACATCTCGCTACTCGCGACGAAAACGCTCCGAAGTTGCCGAGTTTTGCGAACCGCCAACGGTATATGGTGTTCGACAACGTACGCCTCGTGGCCTACAGCGGTTTCGCGCCACTCGCTGTGGAGAGAGAGGTCGAAGGTTCGACAACCAGCATTTTTTAGCATTTTCCCCTCTCGTTTTTTTTTCTTTACGATTTGTTACTACAAATTTTATGACATCATATCCGTGACGTAAATACGTCAGCGGAAACGTGGTGGACCCCTGCATAAAACCCTTGATTATTAAAAAAGTGGCGCACATCGATTATGATATCACTGACATTAAATATTCATGTACCTTCGAGTATCAAACTACATGAAGCAAAAACAGGAAACTAAACTCGAAGTTCTGACGCGACAAAAAACCAAAGAAATTAAGAATAAAAGAAGGAATAAAGGAAAATCAAACTTTAAGGAAGTGAGGGGGCTTCGGAATAACTTCACGTGCCCGCCCGGGGTTCTAAAACCTGCTGCGAAGTCCAGTAAGCGATCAGTTTTGCATTTAACCTACACCAACATCGTAAGAACACAAAAGTCAAGACGCACGAAGTCGTTAGACCTACCCCCCCCCCCCCTCCCAATTGCGAAATGCGCGCATTAGGCATCCCGAAGTGTACACAAACCCAAATCATCTATCGCTCTTTCTCTCCCTCTCGTATCGCAGTGAGGCCGGTCGACCGCATCGATTACAGCAGCGTCAAGGGCAGGCCAACCGGAGAGCAATGAAGCAGCTGCAGTTCGCAGCGCACGCGGCGAGGCAGGGGGATCATTGCGGACGGGGGCGCAATTTAGATAGAGCACATCGATTGGCCGGGATGTGAACTCTGCACGCCACGATACACACGACGGCCATATACGCAACTCCACTGACCACCCGCACAAAACAAACACGCAGCACGCCGGCTTCGCTTCGTGAGACGTTCCCTTACGACCAAATTGTGCCATCCATCGGGTTGCCGCAAAACGGCAGACAAGGCAACTTCAGGCATTTACATACTCCAAACTCGAAATGTACGGCAATAGTTGAACTTCTTATACCATCATACGTAGTTGACTGCTAACTTGTACCATGAGTACCTTTTTTTTTGTTTCTCGCCAAACCACCCAGTTTTTTACTTTGTAACCTCTGACAATACACGTTTGTTCTATACTACATAATGTGTTCAACAAGTATGTCCTAATAAATAGACAATAATAATCGAACGCAGAGGCATTGCTCTGACAGGCTAAAAACTTCGGCGGCAGCGCAGTCTGAAACGCCAATCACCTGTGTTCCGCAAGTATTACCTACACTGAAACCATCTTGCAGGTATCAGGCGACAAATTAAACCTCGCCACAGAAAAAAAATTGCTTACACTTACTAGTGATTAATATACGAAATTTACTTTGTATCATAAAATGAAGCCGCCAAACTGTTACAGCAAACGTGTAAGCGACGGTGTCCAATCAGCGAGAAGAAATACCTTCACAGCGGGCTTTGTTCGATGGTGTACACCTTTTGCCCACAAAAAATGACATTACGATCACAATGTATGGTAACAGAAAATATTATCTTAACAATAAACAAAACTAAATAAATGGAGAAGAAGCAGAACTTACTTTGCGCGAATTTTCACTAAAAAAAACAAGTAATCCGTGAAAACAAATTAACAGGACAGCAACAGGCGAGCTTATACGAGCTCTCACGACCTCTGATGCAAGAAGACACGCGATCACGTGACCTGCATCGAACGACTGGCGATAAAGCTTTACTTGAATATCGAGGTTAGGATAAAGTTTTCGCGCCAGTCTTTATATTCAAATGGGAAGACTTTATAAGTCTTAGAAGTCAAGAAATATGCTGTGTGCAGGCGTCGTCCGGCAGCGACATTCACTCGCTTGATAGTACGGAGACGTCAAGTACACAGACACCCCAAATAAAGCTTAGAGCACAACGTAAGATGATATCATCAATGACATGATTGCCTGTTGAAAGCTGGGCCTACCCAGGAACTAATGAAAAGCAGGGTTAAGAGCAGAAATCTTCGGGGCAGCGCAAGAGCAATACACTCGACTCAGGAACATCAAAGTAAGTTAATCACCGCCTCGTGAGAACATTGTAATTTCCCTGTGTTGCCCTTAGCGTTAAGTAATGACAATGTCAATTGTTTCTTGCCCGCCACAGTGATGTAGCGGTTACGGTACTCGGCTGCTGATACAAAGGTTGCGGGTTCGATCCCAGTCGCCGCGGTCGCATGGCGATGAAGACGAAATTCTGGAGGCCCATAGGAGCGGTAGGTGGTTGAGATTATCGAAGCCCTTTGCTACGGCATGCCCCCCAAATCAAATCTTGGCTCTGGGTCAAGATTTGATTTACCGTAAATACTTACCGTAAATACTAATTGTTTTGTCTCGTTATAGGCTTCAGGTCAAAGTGAAATAAAAACATTGATAACCGCCAAAAACTTAGTTTATTAGCCCTAGTTCGGGCTATTGCAGTTGCATGTTCCAGCCCCTACTCCAGTGCATAAATAAAAAAAAACGTTTAGTTATCAGAATGCAAGGTTTTCTGCATTGCACGTGTGTTCCGCTGATGCACATGAAGGTTTTAGGCAACGAATGACGGATAGGTCTGCAAACAAACAAGAGATGAAAACTCACTTTGCTGCCGTCCCCTGAGGCTGGTGCGAAGGTGGTGTCCCCTAACGTCCATTGGAATAAGAAGCCCCACGGTTCCGACGATTCCGACGGCAGTGGCTTGTCGAACACAGCTTCCCACGAGCTCTGTTGATGCCGCGACCTGCGTAGAGAACGCAACACTCTAAGTATTGTCAAATACACCAGTGGGACAGAGTCATATCGATATGTCAGATGTACCGCAGAAAAAGGTAGTATCACTGGCAGATGCTGCGTAGCGATATCCACATCAGCTCTGTTCAGAAAATAAACAGGCGAATATACGAGGGCTGTATTTTTTTCTCCTAGCCTAGTTCATGCCAAACATTTTACTCACAGAGAGGCTACATTCTGTGCGATAGAGAGGAATTATGTAGAAAAAAAATAACTGAAGAATTTAAAAATGAGAATAACACTTATTGTCCCTTTAACTGTCAGATTGGAAAAAAGGGGGTAAGACAACGAGAAAAAAAGTAAATTTGTTGTTGCTACCAGCGTTCTTATGCGCTGTGAGAATCTCAACTTCTATTTTAACGTATGGTTTTCCGGTACTTGTGGCGCTTGTGAGAAACAACGTGAGACAGCAATTTTTTCTTGTCTGGCCTCAACAAGCCACTCCTCAAAGGTTCGACAACATTAGAACTTCTTGAGCACAACGAAATTTCAAAAAATACGTAATTGCACTCAGAAGTGCACAAAAACGGGCAAGAAAATCATGAGGGGTAAAATATTGTTTCTAAAATTTAAAACGTGTGCAGCACGAACTCTCGCTTTTGCTACATATAGTAGCTGTGTGGGTAATCTCACTAACATTGCTTGATTTTCAATTTAGCAAAGTTGTTTTTGACGTTCTTTACGGGCACTGCTCTAACGATAACGATGAAGCCACACCTAGGAAACCAACAATCAGACAGCCTCGGCCATCAAAAGGAGCTTCTCCCTTTTCTTACGTCATTATCTTTTCCACAGGTCATGCAGTCAATGCTCGCAATTACAAAACTAAGAGCAAAAGAGGCACCACAACGGTGAGAAAAAAAAAAACGAATAGCGAATGGAATGGCATTGTCATTTCTAACGGCACAACACCGTCGCTACACGTTACAGTTTGAGTTCACCAAAAGTCCCCGTTGGCTCTGCGATCTTCTGAGAAGCCTGTAGGCGCCTTGGTTGCGCAAACCTAACATTGCCACTATTCCACATGAACAACAGACTGAAAAGCACTGAGGAAATGGCACGTGCATAAACAAGTGTGTTTAGGCGAGCGCAGAGAAAAGAGGATGTGAGGCTAGAAGATCTAAATTGGTGGAAATCTAGCGGTGCAGGAAGAGAACAAGGAAGGAAAGAAGAATAGGCGGACAGTGAGCGCCAGCCGACTGCGAAATGGAGAAAGCGGCAGCGACATTCCTCGAGTCGAGTAGCACATCGCGGCGAGACGGCGCAGCCCTGAGTTTCTATGAGATGAAGAGGGAGGGAAGAAAAATTCGTGGACAAGACATGCGCCAACGACTGACTGCTCGTCAGCAGTCGAGGAAGTTTCAGAGCGCCAGCTCAGAAAACACAAAAAGAGGAAAACTGAGGGGGGTTCAGACCATGGAGCACGCGCGCACGCCAGCCGTCGATAGCCATTTCGGCAGCGCTGGCGCCGAGCTTTTGTTGCCTTGCTTTCCATTATCCTTGATTAAAGCCGGCGCAGTAGGGGAGCACGCCACTGGTAGGGAAAACCCTTCTTTCCCCTCTACACAGTCTGGAAGCGCGGGAGGGTTGGGATGCGACGAAGAGGGAAGAACGCTTAGAGACGGGCCCTCGGCACGCCTCATTGACGCTGCTTTACCACTACCAACGGTCAGTCTCGTACTGCCTTCTCGTTCATTCATTCTTTTTTTTCTTTTTTTCACATTCTTTCCCTAAACCCCGCCGGCCCTCCCTAATCCAGCCAAGTCTTTTGATAGAGTCTCTCGGAGCAGCACCCTTTTCTCCAGCGCAGAGGCTCCGGCCAATCCGCCTATTGTCGAGGAAGTCCCACTGCCTGGACGGCGGTCAAACGACCACTGAACGCTGGTTGCTCGGCGGTCGCTTCCGCATCCCCGACTTCCTGTATCATATTGCCGCACGGAGTTCCACCCCACTGTCAAGGCAACTACCGGCCGTCATCGCATCTAATTTACGCGTGTGTGTGTGTGTGTGTGTGTGTGTGTGCGTGTGCATGCGTGCGTGTGTGTGTGTGTGTGCATGTGCGTGTGCGTGTGTGTGCGCGCGCGTGTACGTGCGTGCGTGCGTGTGTGTGTACGTGTGTGTGCGTGTGTGTGTGTGCGTGTGTGTGTGTGCGTGTGCGCGTGTGTGTGTGCGTGCGTGTGTGCGTGCGTGTGTGTGTGCGTGCGTGCGTGTGCGTGTGTGTGTGTGTGTGTTAATCGAGCGTAAACGACAACACACACTTTCAAGGAAACCTGTCGCCGCGTGTGCATGCACGATTCACTGTTTCTTGACGTTATTTCCCTTTCAAATGAGGCAGGAGCGAATTCGAAGAGCATGCTTCGTCGCTGAAGCGTTTCAACTCACAGCACTTTATAACTTTGATTTATGTAGGTATCTGAAAGAGAAGACATCTTCAATACACCACGAATAAACTCACCTAGCCGAAAAATTTATTGGAGAACACGTCTAACCACTCGTGAAATAAAGCAATAAGTCAACTGACCGCCGCAATCATAATCTCAGAATACGCAGCTTTCAGCTGGAAGTCGGGATCGGTTAGCTTATTCATACACTGACCGACAAAAGATTTCACATCTCGTTTCAGTGGTTTCCAAATCACTGCGACATTATGGGAAACGAGCACGCATTATGGAAAAGACAGCCCGCAAGAAAATGCCAGACGCAGATTCAGCTACATTACTTCAAGAAGCAGCAAAAAAAATTACGCTTTCTCTGCGGTACTAATGAAGGTTTCGAAAGAACAAACTGCAACAGACTGCGCCACTTCAACGCCATGCAACTTATTAGGACTTCGTCCACGCAAAGTTACCCTAATTTTTCGAATATGGCTCGGAGTAGCCTTTGTAAGATAATTCGCCTTTCACATTGAAATATTAATATCTGTGTTTTTACATCCGAACATTACAATACGAGTATGAAGGACTCAGTACTGGAGGGTTTCGGAAATTTCGATCCTCTGGTGTTCTTCAACGCGCACCATGACATCGCACAGTACACGGGCTTCTACCATTTTGCCTCCAGGGAAATGCGACTTCCACCACCAGAAAGGAACACACAACCCTCTGGTCAGCAGCCGAGCACTGTAGCCACTGTTCCACCAAGGCGGCACGCTTTTCGCACTGAGAACTTTGTCAGAGACGACTGCAGTCATCGGGAGGAGGCGATCACGTCTTCTGTGACTACCACCAACACCCTGCATGACTACCACCAACACCCTGCATGATGAAGTAAGAATGTTAACGGACGAATTTATTTATTATGAGTATCTCAGACACCACCACAGCAGAGTGCTACGAGCGCAATGTTCTCACACACCATCAAAACGCGCGCACCTCCTGCACGTGATTATTTGTACGACTTCTTTTGTTTTACTTTGTTCTGTCCTTCTACGCCTCCCCTCTTGTCTTCCAGTGCAGGGAAGCAAACCGGAATTTGTTTCTAGTGAAACCCCATAATTCCAACATTTTTCTTTTTCCTTCTTTTTTCAAAGGCCCCCGCCCCCTTTTTAATCTTGCAAAGCTAACTTTGTCTTTTATTTTCTTGTCTTTTCTTTCCAACGCGGCGAAGCCAGATAGATTTTTGAGCAGGTCTTTTCAGAGATGATCTCATGCAAGTATAGCATCATACTCAACTATCTTAGTTAAAACAGTTAACCTAAATATTAAAAAAACAGTACATAATAGTTGCCACGGCAAAAATACTTTTTTATAATCGAAGTTTTCGTATGTAGGATTGTACATTATGGAAATAAAATTTGATTTCGTTTGACTTGAAGTAAAAACTGTATCGTGTAAAATATTGATAACGTTCAAAACATTGAAATCTGTTCGTAACACGCCAGTTTAACAGTAGGCAGCCAAACCCTTTCTTGGCGTCTTCATTGTGTACACCTCACTGGCTAAAAGAAGTAAATAAAATGTTTAGTAAAAACAGTAACCGGCAAACCGGTTAAGCCCGACAAACGTCCACGAAGTAGTTCAGTCACCCCCCCCCCCCCCCCTTGTTGCACTAAACAGTGAATATATCCAGACGGATTCATTGGAAGAAAGCGTTTCTCAGTTAAGATAGAAAACATAGTTCGAAATTTTAACCCAAGACAAACGCCTTTCAGGGGTCGTCGCTCAACCGTATGTCCTGGAAATGCTGATAGAAAGCGCCGGGAAAGTGAAATAATGGACAACACCAAAGACAGAGGACAGTGAATACGGCATAACAGTGCTGCGGAAGCCTGCGAGCTGTTGAGGGAGTTTCAAGGAACGACAAAAATTAGATTTTACTTTCTAGCTCAATTCTACAAGCGAGTTGGCATCAATACTTTTTCTTTCCAGTAGGATAATAACCAAAATGAAAGCGAACAATATTTATTTTATTTATTTATTTACTTATTTATTGATTCATTTCAGTACATTTCTTTGAATAGCGTAACCTTGTCTATAAACAGTCATAGAAGCAGCCTACAGAACGGATATAGTCCACGGCACAATTAAAAAGACAATGACAGTAATGTAATGGAAAAAGTTTGTGCCACCTCACATTTATTTGTCACCACAACTGTTCGTTTTTTGTTGTGTATGGCTGTTTTACTTCCGTTCATACTGTCCATGCAGCTCGCATCTTGAAAGTTCATAGTATGAAATAACTGTGCTAAAACGAAAGAATGCTTTGCCTCATCGGGAAGGCCTTTCCTAACAAGTAAAAATTGCTCGTAATTAAGCAGCTTTAAATAACTCTCTTGATGCGTCAATGATGCATTAACACTGTTAACAAATCGTTAAGAGTATGTTTGTTGCCAACAAACAACATAAAAAATTAATAATATGAAATAGCAACACAATAATTTTGAACAGGATCTCATGACAGACATTGAACGAAGTGAGACCTAAAATGTTCAATTATCACGGACTCTAAGTAAGCGCAGCAATTATTAAATGCACAAGACGAAAGGTAATCTGATGCGTACAGAATGGACAGTGATACAGAAAGTAGGACGAATTAAACGTAAAAATATAAAACAAGTTTCAAAGTTATAAAGAAAGCCAGAGAAGTTCCGAACAGACGGCGTCATTGATCGTGAATGGATGAAAAGAGAAAACAGCGCTAGCGCCATGAAAAATATAAACATTCAATAAAATTCAGCCGAATGAACTTCAAAGTGGGCACTGGGCTAACACTTAAGGACTGCAGTTAACAAAAAAAAAGAAAAGTTATCGAGCGTAAGAAAGATAATGAAGACTGGGGAACAAACAAAAGAAGGTAAAGGGCAATCGACGCACGGCAATATCTCATGCGTCTCACCTTTGTTATTTCTTCGACGTATATCCGTGGCTTCCAATTACGTTTCGGCAACCGGCTTATCTCTTCGGGGACTCCCGCATGTTTTTCGTTTCCTTCTTTTGTAATTTATTACTACCATCAGGGCGTCTGCGCTATAAGCAAAGTGCAAAGCACTCACAGGGGGCACTAAAACGGAGACAAAGTTCGGCAACGCCAACAACAAGATGAAGAAATAGCCCAAAATGTGAAGCGTGCGTGCGCCTTGGAAGAACGAGCGAGATGGCCACTATCACCTCCGAGGCCAAATTAAACTGTCCGACAGGGGGGGATTTGTCACAGCCGAGAGAAAGGTGCTGCAGATCGGTGCTGGTCATGATACCACCATAACACCCGCCAGTCAAGCCATCGATTCATTGCTATCCAACTTCGAAAAAGCCCCGGCAGGAACATAAAAAAAAACAACGAAAGAGCTACTTTTCACGCTATTCGCTCAATGCGAAAAAACACTGCGTCGCAGTGAGAGACCATAGAGTGCTCCCTATGCGTGAAAGTATTGCTGTTAACAAAGCACCCGGTAATAAGAGAATTATGACGCAGCAACGCTTTTTTTCATGTTACGGAAGTCAACGCAACCAAGGATCCTAACCATTGATACGCTAAGACCCGCGCGACTTTTTTTCCTTGGTGATCAAGAGGAACGCTGTGAACATCAGACACTTGTCAGCGACAATCTCTGTGAAACACCTTTTCATCGCTTCAAGCCACGGAGTAGTTAGGGGTACTCCGAACTGCCTTCTATTTCCGACGGACAGTAAGTACATGTGGCACAAAACTCACCCTATCTCCGAGCCAGTCATGGGTACATTACTAGTAAAGTGTAGCAGTGTCACACTAACTTCAGCCAAAAAAGTAACTCTGGTGCATTTAAAGTTACAGAGTGTCCAAAAGTCCCCTGTTTACAGTTACAATTAGTGTGAAAAAGTAACACTGTTCTCTTACAGCATAAAATAATAATACATACCAATTCAAATGATATAATTTATTTATTAGAGTAACACGGCGGCCTCGCACTACAAGGAAGAGCTGAGCTCGGTGGTTTTCTTCTATCTCTCCCTTTGTTTCTTTTTGTTTCTTACAGAGTAAAGTAAGTAATTACAGTCAAAGACCGCTTAAGGCAACGCCAACTAGAGCATATACAAAAGCTCTCATTATACCGCCAATCTCCAGCGACTATCTGCACGGCAACTTATGTCTTTGTACCTCCAATGTCGGCGCATCTTTGACCAGGCGGCAATGCCACGCGATGACATCGTTAATGGCGTTTAAATTGGGTCACGATTTCCCGAGATTCGGCATGTAGTGATGATGTCACAGCATAGAATCATTGGCGACACCGTGTGACATTTTGTTCTCTGTCAATCTTTTGGGGCATTTGTGTTGACGCTGAACTTGCCGAAGAGTCCGACGGACGAGACATACCAGGTTTTACCCTTAAAATGCGACGGGCTGTGAGTCTCAGCGCCCAGCCTCCTAAATCGCTGACACAGCCATGCGCGAAATTATAGGGAAAAAAACAAAGACAAAACGACACAAAGTTACGTGACTATAGAGCTAACTAACAAACCGCGTACCACATAGAACAAAATAATGCATTCACCTTTTCTTTCTTTCTTTTTCTCTTTCTTTCTTTCTTTCCTTCTTTCTTTCTTTCTTTGTTTTTTATTATTTTTATTAGGCGACGACTTAGCGAGGCGCTATTTATGAGCAGCACACACCGCTTGCACAATGTAAACAGTGCCAACTTCATGCACATGTTCTCGAATGAAAAAAAAAATATGTTCGTCGACCACGTAGTTGCGTCTATCAAGAATGGCCCGTTGACTCGTGGTAGTCAACAAGAGCACCCACCAATTTCAAAGCTTTGAAAAACGATATAGAAACTTAATATCTTCATTTTTCACTTCTCTTTCTGATGCAGGGATAGATGAATAGGAAACGTAGAAATGAGCCAACGAGCACGAGTTTCACGTTTGAAAGACGTTTTACGCTTCACGCAAGAGCGCGTAATTAGCCTGCAACAATGCGCGCAAGCTATGTCGGACGCACGGCAGTCCACTCGCAGCTTCTCGAGTCTCCGGCCTCATTTGCGAATCCGTCGCAAGTGGCGTCATGCGGCGATTCCCAAATCTGCGCTACGGCGGCTTATCCTAGGGATTAACTCGGCTGCGTCCTTTGGAATGCGTCACTTTTTCCTCCACTGATGATGTCCGGCCAGGAAGTTGGGGAGAACACTCAGAGATAGAACCGTCGACTACATTCACAATTCTTCGTAGACAGTTGGACGGGTCCACGCGAAATGCGATCTCTATGACGAATAAAGCGGCAGTGCTTAATTCTTCACTCCTCTCTGGCGTCATCGCCTGACCAGCGGCCCTCATCAACGCTAAGCTCGTCAAGCGTCCCAGCGAAAAAAAAAAAGCTCGGCTTGTGAGAGAGAGAAAGCGTGGCGAAGGAACGACTCTGAGGGTGTATACAGACGGGCGCGCGTGGGTGACTTGAGCTGAGCCGTAATTAAACTTCGCAAATCATCGGCTTCGCACGCGGCGATGGCGTAAAGAGAGCGCTGGCGCGCGCACCTGAATTATCCTCCGGGGTCAGCACGCCCACCGAGCGACGGACCTGCGTTTCTCGCTCCCTCCGTTATGTATGCTCGCCGAAGCGCGCAACGTTAGGCGCTCGCTGAATTTCGTGCTAAAGCCTGTCGGCGCGGAACCGGTGGTAACAGGCGCGAAAAAGGGTCGGCCTTTTGTCTGGCCCGTAAGTGGGCGCGCGCATCCATCATTCTTAACAACTCAATTTGCGCAACAATGGCCGGCGAGGACCAGAAAGAGAGGGTCCGCGCGGTGGGCCGACGGCGCAGTTTTAAATTATTAAACGGTGCACCTCCTCCCTGCCCCCACAAGGCTGCGCAGCCTATAGGAAGGGAGCGCGTGCCGCTAGTGGAGCGCCGCTTTCGAAGGCTGAGCGATATGCGACCCGGCACGCGCCGATGTAGCGATCGAGCAAACCGCCGAATACGGGAGTCAGCTCTATTGAGCGAGATAGAAGCCCCGCTGTCCGAGCGTGAATGTTCGATTCCCGAACGAAACGCCCAAATTCATCATCGTGGCTCGCTTGTTTGCTGGCCGAAAGCGCCTCGAGTGCGCATAAGCCGAACTCCTTGTGGCAGGGAGTCGAAGGGGCGGATTCGGGGCGCGCTTACCATCCATGATTAGGAATTTGCTGATTACTTTGGGCAAGGCGGCAAAAGTTTAGCGCTCGAACTGGAGACAGAGAAGAGGGCATTGCAAGCGGCAATGACCAAAAAACTAAGATTCTTAGAACGACAATATTTTGAGACGTTCAACGTGCGAAAACATATGTAGGTTCAGTAATTACGCCGATACGGCCAGGTTAGAATAGTGTAGAAGGGCGTTTATGTATGTGCTCGTAAATTTTCGTTCTTTTCTCATGGCGCAAAATAATCGCGCGTGACACGGGCGAGCGTTTTCATGATCACCGCGTGCATATGCAGTCTCTATCTTTTTCGTGCACCCGACCACACACGCTATCGCTTGACAAAATAGGAAAGTGACAAATAAATAATAATTCAAAGACCGTGTTCCGGAAATTGGTGGCCCGACAAGAATTCAGCAAGAAGTCAAGATAGGTGACCAAAAAGAAAAAAATAGACAGTCTTCGGTGAGGGCCAGCATAACTGCAATCATGATACCTTGAAAACTGTGTTTTAAAAGAGTGAACCTTTCAAACCACACGAATAATGCGCAACTGCACAAAGTCAACACTGCGGAAGACCACAAAGGGCACATATCTATGAAGGACTGTGAATGACCAGGACAATAAAGCTAGAAACGGTAACCGAAGAAGGCACACTCATACTGTTCATACTAAACGAAAAGAATGAATGAACGTCCTTCAAGGCTCGTGCTTTTTTCTTTCTTCTAGTCACCAAAAAAAACTAAAAAAACGTGACAATCAAAAATTGAACTTACACTGTCAGCGAACTTTAGTACTCGTAAAGACCCTTCACGGAAGAATAACGATCGCCCCTAGGAAGGTTTCGAACGGGGGACACGGGGCCGATGCAATTAGTACAGTATAAGGCTCGGCGAATGCATTCCGACGGAGGACACAATACGGCAGAGACGAAGTGAGGAAAAGATACAAACTCGCACGCGAAGTACCGTTCACCTGCGTTCGAGTTGTGGAGATCGATCGGATTACAGAACGTTTCTTTACCTTCTTCTCTCGTCTTCATCCGCATACGTCTTTCGCAATGCAACCATCGATTCTCCCGCAGGGAATGACCTCCTTAGGCTGTAGCGCCGATAGTTAACCAGAAGAAAACGAAGTATCAAGTGATACACTTATAAGACTACTCAAGTGTGAAATCCACCTCCTTCTTTTTCTGCTCTTTTGGTGTATAAGGAAGCAGGGAACACAAACCGTGGAGTTCCGTGCCACGGCCGAGCGCCGTCTTCTTTATTATTATTATTATTTGACATCACACCGTCTGCGGCTTTGTTCGCAGCCCAAAGGAAAGCGCTACGACGGCGTTGAGTGTCACATGACGACACGGCAAAGATTGTGACGTCACTATGACGTCGTCCCGTGATAATGCTATTTTTGCATCACTGGTGCCCTACTCCACGAGACGGTCAAATTTCCCCTTCGATGAGGCATCTAAGTTTCTTGGCCCTAACGCCTTATGCCGCGAGAGCGTGCACAGTAAACGCGCACAAAAGCACGCAATTTTTTCTAGTCTTTTTCATCGAGGCTGCTCATATAAGCGGGCTGTTCCTCGTAGATTCACGAGCACGCACGCACGTGAGAGAACCCGCTTACGAGGACAGAACGTGATTGGATAAAATGATATTGACAAATCGCATGTGGGGAACATATCCGAGTCAACAAAAAACTCGCTCTAAGATGCACCGAAGCTTCAGAAAAAAAAGTCAAAGCGTATAAAAAGCGAATGAGACGATTGCATCTCCCTACCATAAATAGTTTACAGCGCCTCTCTTAGTCGGTACGGAGGTACATTCTCGACGAAGAAAGCGCTTACGCGCGCTTGCCGATTTCGGTTCCTTTTTTTACCCCTCTCCCATTTATTTCGCGTGTTCGATTCCTTTTGACTGCTGCCTTCCTCGTTTCTTCCTTTCGAAATGCTGGCATTCATACGCTGCATTCGACGCCGTTGATTCTATCGACGTGCCTGCGCTCTTTTTTTTAGTGCCAGGAGCAAAAGACAAAATAAAGAAATAATAGATATACAGAAAGGACTCACTATTCTGCCCACTCTTAGCTCAGTTATACTATCTCGATTCTTTTCTTCTTACTTTTCACCTGGGAAGAAAGAAAAAGAAGTAATAGAGAGAGAAAGCATGCCGATATGTACCTGCGCCATCCCAATGCGATTTGCCGTGCGGCTTTCGATTTTCCTCGTTCGCGTTCGAACGTACGAGCACACACACGGCAACATATGTATCGTACAATACGGCGCCGTGTTTTTCTGCTTGCACTTTCCGTGCCTCCCCTACGTGCGCGCTTTCCTTTATCTCGTTCCCGAACGCTACGAGCGGGCCCCGCCCCCTCCCACGGCGCGCGAGCAACTTGTGTTTCTGTTACTTGTCCTCCTTTCCTCCGTTCTGCTCGTCAATCCCACCACCCAGCGCTGCAGCTCAAACCCAAGTGCATTCGTGCCGCTCATAACGATCACAGCGAGACATGACTTCGATCCTCGCCAACCCACCCTTCCCGCGAATCGAGCATCGAACGACGACTCCTCGCGGAGGGAAGGCCCTTTCTTTCTCCGTGCTAAAGGTGAATGCTTGGGCGCAAACGAAACGCAGATGCTGGGACCCGAGAGACGAAGCGGAATAAAATACACGACAATAGCGACAACCAAGAAAGTGACGTAGACGCACGTATATACACACTCATTCCCCCCCCCCTTTTTTTTTCTGTTAGGAGTGCGCACCATCGAAAATCGATGACGAAGAAAATATGGCACTACATTTTTCTATCCCTTTTCGCCGCACCCTTTTCGGCAGTAGCCAAAAACATTTTTTTTTGCCACCAAATTGTTGGTACCTCCCGCCTGCGTAGGCGGTCCCGCCGAGTCTTTCTTTCGTCGCGTGTTCTCCACGACATAACGGATGATTACTGGCGCTGCAGATTCGTTTTCCTCCTTTTTATTCGTTTCCTACGTTCCCAACGCAACAGAGAATCGAGGACTCTGGTACACCGAAGGACCCCCCGAACGTGAGCATCCGATTGCTTCTGTTCACACTGTTTCACAAAAAGTGCAGTTGTTTGTGCTAAGTAGATTTACTTCTCGAAGCAGGGCAGTTTTTCGCTCAATTCAGGCATGCTGCTGGTTTCGTGTCACTTTCGAATTCGAGTTTGGCGAAGCGTGTCGCCATATAGAGGCGCACGTAGCCTGCCACAGCATTCGACCACTGAAAAGGCGATAGCAGCAGTGTTCATGAAGAATCTAGCAACATGACAAAACATTACATAAGGAGTTTCTCGACAAAATAACGTACAGTTAAATAACGAAACCTTATAGCAACAAGCTCGTGTAAATGAAAAAAAAAAACAGTTTCTTATACTATCGCGTTGTGGCTTAGGTATTTCTCCTTTCAAGAAATACCACTCATCCCGTAGTCTTCGTTTCTACGTTTTGAATGCACGACGCAAAAACATATGCGAGCAGTCTAGCATGATAGCACAAATTAGCAAGCCCCGCCACGGTGGTCTAGTGGCTAAGGCACTCGGCTGCTGACCCGCAGGTCGCGGGTTCGAATCCCGGCTGCGGCGGCTGTATCTCCGATGGAGGCGGAAATGTTGTAGGCCCGTGTGCTCAGATTTGGGCGCACGTTAAAGAACCCCAGGTGGTCGAAAATTTCCGGAGCCCTCCACTACGGCGTCTCTCATAATCATATTGTGGTTTTGGGACATTAAACCCCACATATCAATTAGCACAAATTAGCAATAGGAGATAGCTGAATTTTCATTTCTCGACCTATTCAGTAGTGACATCTAAAATTCATTAGGTTTGATAAGTGTTTTTCGTACAGAGATACAATTTCATAACCGAGACTGATTCACTTGTTTTACTCGAAGGGTCTTAACACGAAAGTGTTTTATGCCAGGGTCCACCAAGATTTCAGAGACGTATTTCCGTCACGGAAATGACGTCGAAATGATCCGCATGACCAGAAGACAACGAAAAAAGTTCCGTCAATGGAATTCGAACGCATGAAGCCTGGGTCTGCGACAACAGATGCCGGGCATGATATCCACTGCGCCCCGACCACATACGTGGTATGCTTTAAAAATACGCCTTTTATATCTATCACTGTGCTCTCACAGCGTTCTAGTGCAGTAATTCATCATGATCATGGCATGTGCGATTAGTTCCTTCAACGCGTAGTTTGTGAGCGTCCGTTCCATTCGGTGCGTTTCCATGAAACCAGTGCAAGTTTGTGAACGCCTTAGCAACCCCCCCGGCGCCAACCTCACCCCAAGTGTCGGCGTCGCTCATAGCATTCATCCATACCGAATAGCTCTGCGGCACCCGCCGAGATCACCTGGCTCTAACTCCACGTTCCCCGCAAGCGCTGGCCCCACGAGTAAGACAAAACGGGGTGGGCCCCAGGGATGACAGAAAGCACAGCAGGCGGGAGCTTCTACGGGCTGCTCCATCTAAAACACAGTGCCGAAAGTGTACCAGGAGCGGCCGTCCACATATAGAAGTGCTCTACACGTAAACAGCCACCGGCGGCGACACATGACGTACAGCCCTTAGTAACAGCATGCGCTGCCCACGGAAGGCACTTCTCACCAACGCCGTCAGTACGCACGAGCCTTGTTGTGGTCATCTATTGTGGCTGCGCCGAAGAGAACTAGGTTACTTAGCAAGCGCATGTTTACTACAATTATTATTGCTCCTATAAACCATCCAAATAGGTTGCTATCGCAATGATTGCTTCGCCCTTTACGTGAAACTGTGACTTTTTTTGCCTAGTTGGCCGAAAGGCGTCTCCACGGCAAGAGATGAATATAGAGATTTAGAAAGAAAAAAAAAAACAGAAGAAGGAGAAAAATATGCTGGCAACCTTATCTTTCACAATGCAACCTTCAAAATGATAAGAAGAAGACAAAAAATTGGCCCTGTATATGCATGTTTCACTGCAAATGTCGTCGAAAGACAATATTCTTGCGCCTGGAGAGAGTAAACAAAACGTTTATTTGTTGTTCTGCGCAAGAAAATCGGTGAATTGTGTTCTGGAGGTGCTGCGTTAGAGTACCTCGATTGCTGCAGCGGAGGCGATATGGTGCAGAACGGAAGGTGACGAGTAAGTGCCACCACCGTGTCGTGTTAGGAAAGCGTTGGAAACACTTGCCTTTTTGAGCATCGCGTTGAATTGTCAGCGCAGCGTGATAAACGCTACGGTCCTTGGAATTACTTTTGTATGCCTTCTATAGTATAAAGAAATACAGAAACAATACTGACGCGTTGTTATTTTGCCTCAAATATGCGCAACAAGTGCTTTTTAATCGACAATTGCACAAGTACGAACCCTGAAACTTGAGCATAATTGGTGGGCGCTGTGAATCGGGTTGAATTTTGGCATATTTGGTTATTGTATCGGCGGACAAACAGACCAGTCAACCGACAGGCAGGCAGAAAGACAGACAGACCAAAATTTTTGCATCGAGGGTCCCCAAGAAAGACTACCGTTTTTAAAAACGAAAGAGCTCAGAGCAGGAGTAAAGGCAACGACAAGCAAACGACGAAGACAAATAGCTATGGTGATTCGCGGTGATACCATTCAAAGCCAGAAAGTGGCAAGCCGCTTCACGTCATGCGACTGCTTTTTCTGCTTATGAAGTTTTTTCTGCTTATGAAGCATCTTGCTCGAGGAAAGCCGAGCTACCAATTTTCACCATGGCACGGCATCAGCCAGAGTGTTAGTATGTGCCTGTCTTTGCGGTTTTCCTTATGGTGTCTTTTAACGCGAGACAGAACTTCAATGAGCGTTAGACGATCACTAGCTACCACGTGGACCTTACAGAAAAAAAAAATTTGAGCACTATGGTGACGCGTCCACTGCGCAGCAAGATTTCAAACACGAGGCACGTATACTAAATAGCCAGATGGCTACGCGGTGTGCCTGTCTTCGCAATTTTTATCGTAACCTTCAAACCTTCCGTCTCATTTAGAAATAAAGAAAGAGAAAAGAAACAAGTGCAGCAAGAATGGAGCAGTGGAAAATGCGCTGGTGAAATAAAATAGGAAAAAGCATTTGCAGAACATTGTAGGACGAACAAAAAGTCTAACCAGATCGAAAGAGAAGTGACAAGAGGGAAAAAAGACAGTCAGAAAGTTACGACATTGACGGCGCAAGAGTAGACAGTGAGGGTATTAGAAAAGGCGCGCAAACGTAATTCTCTCAATTTGGTTCCGCGCTCGCAGCAGCAGAGCGCGCGAGAACGAATCTGTCGCTCGCCAGCTGCGCGGGAATCTACGCGGCAACAGCAAGACGCGGCGAGGAACCGCGCAGCGTCAAAAACGCACTCACGAAACTGCGAGCGCGAGGCAAAAAAAAAAAAAAAGCGCGCGAGCGCACCCATAGTGCCGAAAGGGCGCGCAACTTGGCCGAGTGCATGTACAGTATATACTAGACCGAATGAGGAGCGACCGACAAGGGGGGTCTACCGGACCGACCGACCGTGGCTCAGAGGAGGCGCGGTAAACGCAAATGAGCTCCCGCCGCGAAGTTGGCGTTTCAGCGAGCTTGTTTTGCTTTCGTTGTATTGCTCGCGCAGCAAATTTAGGGCTAGAAATGGAAATGCGGTGCTAACCGTATTACGCACTCGCCGGTGGCTTCGTGGCATGCACGAACGAGAAAGCAGCGCTAAGCGAGTACCGCCGTGTCGTGGGAAACTTTCCCTAGAGAGGAGCGAACGGACAAAAAGAAAAGCGAAAACGAGATGTATAAGAGAGAACGCGGCATCTGAAAGCCGAGCGTGCTGTATGTAAACGACAGTCCGCAAAACGTTCGCTTTCTGTCGACGGCGGCATATTACCTGGCGCGACCTCGTATAAGGCCAGGCGCCGCTAGGAGGCTTCTTCTCCTCTCCTTCTATTTTTCACCGCTTCCCAGTTCGGTGAATGTGTTATTCTTTTATTATTTATTTCGTTATTTCTTTAATGAAGAAAAGTTTCGCGCTCTGCAATGCCCGTCTAATGGCAGCATCCAAAATAACATTACAGCTGGAAGACAATTGAATTGGCACGCTATTCGGGCTCTCAAGTCGAATCCAGCAGCACATTTACGAAAATCTTCAGCCTGAAGTTTCATGATGATTCTGCAATACCAATTCCATAATCAAGAGCTGGTTTAGGTACTAAGCCCACCTAAATACATATGCGATAATTCAATTTATCAAAATCTGGATAGTAAGGAGCTTTTGTGACGAGTCTGTTGCACTAAGTAAGCAGATAACTTAAAGAAAGCGCTGAAATACCCCACGGCAGCCTTTCTCTTGCAGCCACACATGTATACAAGATAGAGAGATATAGAAATTACATACAAAATCTGGAGAAGCTAGATTGGAGAATCTTTTATCGTTCGCTACACACTAGAAAAAGTGTCAAAGAGGAGACAAATAAGCTACACCAAAAGAAAGCGATAACTAAAAATATCGAATTCCATCATTATCAGGCGTCGACAGTGTCCATACAATCGCTATAGCAACTGGCCAACTTAGGCAGAATTATCGACACTACCCGACAGTAGTACAACGATCTCATCAATGGCGGACATTGTACGCGACAAAATTGGGTAGATATACAATAGGTGCGCCACAGTCGACGGGGGCTGTGGATGGCGCGAGCCGAATCGAACGTTGTACCGGTATTTGTACGAGTTACAGAAAACTACAACTACAGGATTTCGCCTGTTTGCTCCGCGAGACGCTTCCATAAAAATCCGCACAACAGCGGGATTGAAAGGTCACGATATGGGCCTTGTTTCCAGCAACCGTGTTCCACCTCTGGCTCTTCCATACGACGCATTGTCGAAAAAAAATCTGTCAGAAAAAAAATTCTCGCCTGTTATCTCGATGTCCATAGCGATGATCGTTTCAAACGATGCTAACGACGCTAGAAACCAGTAGTGGCGAAAACGCTAAAACAACACCGCTGTAACTTATATATGTGACGTATGATGCGATGGTTGGTAGAAGTAGATGAGGAAGAAGTGAGAATGGAATAAACATGGGGTATGAGCCAGGCCACGTCGCCCATTCATCGTAGCGTCACACAAGTCGACAGGATGAAGACCTGGCCACCACTCATAAACCTCACATCATTCACGAAGCCACCTGCAGTACGCCTCAACTGAATATCGACCACAGAAGAGGTGATCTCAGGTGCATTAAGTTACCGGCACCATGACAGAACCATCGACTGAGCTCGACATCCCCAAGTACACCGGATCAGCGGACGACGGACCCGTACAGGGCTGGTTCCACCTATTCGAGGTCCACGCCGCCGCTGCATCCTGGTCGGAACGGGAGATGATCATCAACTTCACTGACTACATCTCCGGTGAGGCATTCAAGTTTTACCTGACACACATATTCGAAAACGACGAATCATGGCAAAAGAACAGGGAAGAGATGATTATCCGTTTCAAAGAATACGATGAAAACCTGTTCATACCTCATCAGCGGAAGGCTTTTCAACTGACCCATCACAGTTACGCGAAGTCTTCCAGCAGTAAGCCTATTTTCCAAACGAGATCTCAGAGAAAATATACCACCATTGTACCATCATATGACTCTTCCGAAAAAACGTCACGCATTCGAACACCGACTCGTAACGTGCACGTCGCAACAGACAAGGTAAAGCGTCCATATACCGAAAGAAATCTAGAAAATTTCTCCAAAAAACTGAACCTAAACCCGCCTTTCCCCAGTGCAATGAAATCGGCATTTTCAACGTGTTCACTGCAGCACAACACTTCAGATTTTACAGAACCACCCAAATGCCTTGATGCATCGTGTCACACACAAGGCCCAAACGCTTTCGAGCGTGTGATGGAATTTACGTGTGACGAGCTGGTGAATCCTCGCAATACCAGCCCCCACCCTGACGTTCCCGACCAGGGTCGTTCGACAGACACTGTCAGCCTAACTACGCTGCAAAAAGAAAAACATGCGCCATCAGAACCACCTAAAGCCATGTCTGTTGTGCTCTCATCGTCAAGTGACAACACACATGTGAGTCAAAGCACTGCAGGAATTTCGAATCCACCAACGCCGGCGCATTGTCAACTGACAGAAGCATTTACAATCAAGGATGACTCACAACCATCCTGGGAGCGTTCTCATCAGCCTGTCACGCTGCTTTCATCGCAGGACAAGCCCAGCAGTACAGTGTCGACTACCGACAATCTACTGATCACATCACCATCTAAAGAAAAGCAGACTCATGTTCCTGAAAGAGGCCCATCTGACGAACTTTCACAAGAAGACGAGCAATTTCAACAAAGGCAACTCCACGAACTCCAAAAACTGCAACGGCTACTCGAACAAGAACAACAATCACATGAAACCTCCTCACGAGTACACTTGTGGCTGAAAGATCATCAGAGACAACATCAATTAAAGAAGCAAAGACGAAGTCGATGCCTAAGCCATCTTCGCAGAAAGCAACGTCGACAAAGTTTCCTGCACCAGTTCTCAACGCCTTGTTTACGATTCAACAAACTGAGAGAAGACTACAGAAAGCTACGAAAGAGACGTGCAGCTACCACGTGTACAATGAAGGAACAAAGGCATCATACCATCAGCTTCGGTTCTCGCACATGCAGGCTGCAAGCACTCGTTATGTCTCAGCCACGACACAGAAAGCAGCGTCTACGACGGAGAACTTCGTGCCTACGACATCAGACTCTCAAATGCTACAAATACTTCGACCCTTGTTCATTCATGACAAGAATCGCTGTGTCATCAGAAATTTCTACGTTCAAGGCGTGCTTCTGTTGGCCATGCAGAACGCAATAGTCAACCTCGCCCACCAGAGTTGTCATAAATTTCATCGGACTGCTCAATCGGCCTTGAAGATTTCGTGAGATTGTGGAACTCCGTCTGGACAAGAAACTGTGAATTTGGACATTGTTTTGTTCATTCACTTCTTTAGTTTGTTATAGTTTGTAACCAGTGCCATCTTTCGGGGGGAGGGGGAATCGTGTGACGTATGATGCGATGGTTGGTAGAAGTAGATGAGGAAGAAGTGAGAATGGAATAAACATGGGGTATGAGCCAGGCCACGTCGCCCATTCATCGTAGTGTCACATATATACAAAGAAAGAAAGAAAGGAAAAAGAAAGAAAGAAGAAAAAGAAAGAAAGAAAGAAAGAAAGAAAGAAAGAAAGACCCCAGGTAGATCGACAGTTCGTTTGGTGTGTAGAGCGCCTGTTGCGACAACGTAGAATAGAGCGCCGGAGCGACAGGTGTTGCAGCAGAAGTGGTACCGCGAACCGGGTGCAAACCCATCAAGGGTAGAAGCGTCGAAGCGAGAGAACGGAAAAGCAAGAAGCAATAGACAGCCATAATGACAAATCGGGCGCGTTTCGCGGGCCGCGCGCACAGTGCGACAAGTGCAGCAGCACAGGGCGTTGTCAACTGTACTTTTTCCCCAAATAAAGACAAGGCAAAGAACAGGCAGCCGAGGAAGTGTACAAAACATCCCGGGAAACGTATCTATCATCGCTACGCGGCGCCATTCTCAAAAACAAGGCCGTAAAAAGAAATAAGGAGAGAAAGAAATTGGAGACTTGATACAAGCGTGCGAAGTTCGGCTCACCAAGAAAGAGGCGCACCACATTGCGTTCGGCGATACCGCTGTCCTTATGCGAAACCCAAAAGGGGTACGTGCGCAGAATGATATATATACGCGGTTGCAGTAGTGAGTCAATTATTACCTAATATTTAATGGTACATTAGTGCCATAGCTACTTAAGCAGTGTACTATACCACCTCACGGCTCCGCCTAGTTCTATGCGATCTAAGAATTACGTGAGAAGGCATACTGTCTGCGAAAAAAAAATCATTATTTAATTACGATAGTTCACATTCACTGCAGTTATCCAATGTACCAATAAATCATGATGTGAGTGTGCTTCCTTTTTCTTTTTTTTCTTTCACCAAAATTACGAAGAACGTGGCCGCTGGAGTCAAGAATCTAAATAAGGACATGAAGATTTGTACAACATCTGTAGTGCCTTAGTCTCCACGTTGGTTAAATGGAGATACAAACGGCGTCAGTAGAAAGTGAGCCCGTTGATATTTTTTTACTGCCCACAGGTCCCAGTACTGAGCATAGAGAAGTCGGTAGAGGATCGAATGTCGCTTCCGCCTCATTCTTTCTGTTGAAGCCGCCAACAAGACCATGCGCCGGGCGCTGAAATAATGAGAGACGCAGCCTCGGGTGGTTACGAGCACCAAGTGAGTCGCAAGCCAATTACCGGCAGAAGCAGGAATACGGGCTGGCAGCGAACAGAGGGGCCTCATTAGCTATCCACGTACCGCTAGCCTTTCACAAGGGTATGTCTCAAGCACACGTGGCAGCACCTCCATCAAAAGCAGCTATAAAACACGAAACACACACACACAAACAAAACGAAAGGCAAGGCCCTGAAGGGCGGGGTGTTCTAGAGAGATAAATCACAATGAAAACAGGCGGGTCGGCCGGAACAGCGGTTCACCTCTTCAGCACCGAGTCGATATGCGGCTGCGCTGAGCAGAATCCACAACACCACTCGCAACACAGAGAAAGGCAGCAGAGATTTAAAGAGAGAGAGAGAGAGAGAGAGCGGTTTCAACCAATCCTGCCCACTTGGCTGGGACACACGCACGAAGCATTGAATATATCGAAAGAGAAGAAAAGGGTTGGTGAATCAAAGAGAGGTCGAGTTTATAACAGGGCTGCGGTGGGCGTACAATCGACTCTCGGCGCGCTCTCGTAGAAGGAAAACAAGTTAGCGAATGAGGGACGAAGGCACCCTGGAGCGTCCTTCGCTGTAATCACTACGCCCTCTCCGCCCTTATCTTTGGACTCCCTTTTCTTTGTTTTCATCACTTCGAGAGAAAAACAGAAGCGAAGCCCCAACTGCCCCCTTCCCCGGGGGCATTTCAGATGTGAAGCACAAAAACGGGTGTCATCAGGAGCAAAGATGAATCGAGGATGAGGAAACGAAGCAGAACAAGAGAAAACCCTCCACTCTTCTTTTCTTCCCTTCGAGACACTGCCGGATGCTCGCTTTTCGGGAATCGCCGGCTGAGAGTGAAAAGGAAGAGGGAAGAGAAGGGGTAGAAAATATTTAACGCGAACGGAGAGAGAAGGATCACGCAAAATGGGATAAAGGTTGGAGAACGAACGAGGCCGGATGATGACAGAGGCCACGCGCGCGCGATGGTGGCCCAGTCAGGTTTAATTAAGCGAAACTGTCTCCCACACAACACGCTAGAGAAGGCCCCTCAGTAAAAATTACCGCACCGGCGACAGGGGGAGCGCCAGGTGAATGCGGGAGGACGCCCGTGGAAAGAATGGATGTAACGAACGAAAAACAACGTCGAGAAGGTAGCATGAACCGATGAATAAGCGTGCGCCGTATGCCTCCGCGCGTGTGGTTGGGGAGGGCGTGCGATCGCGAATGTCATTTCAACGCCCAAGTATCCGCGATGCTCAAGCACCCAAGAAATAAAACTCGTTTACCTTATTAGTGTGGTTGTTTTTGTGTCCTTTTCTGTGTGAGAGTATGGCGTACTCGTTGCAAAACGAGACCTTTAGCATTGTTCACACTTACTTCTTTTTTAGTATTTTTAGGGAGCGATGCTGTCCTCCCGACAGCGTTCACCGTTTCCTAGCCGCCTTGTTAAGAGTTTTTGCCCCCAGGTAAGAAAAGATCCATCGAGCGGAAACGAGAGCATCGTGGATGGCAAGGCGGCGCGGAGAAAGAAGCAAAGCAGTATTCGGTGAAACACCGAAAAACGAGAACAGCCGTAACCTTCGAGACCTGAACGTCGAGGAGCTTCGAACCGTCTAAGAGCCCATACATAGTGCTCGGTGCTCGAAGCTAGGGCCGCGGGGGTAGGAGAAAAACGGCGCGCGCGTAGCAAGCAGCTGACGCCACAGCGGACCTGCTCCACGAAAGACCCTCGGCTCGATGCGACCGAGTCTGTTGCCAAACGAGAGGAGCGGAGAAGCGATCCCCGACCGATAAAACAAGCGGGAAGGTTAATTTGCAACGAAGAATTGCGGCCGAGCACGCACACAGGACGCAGTCGATCGTGCGACGACGATCGCAAGCAGCAGCAGCGAGCGAGAGCCGTTTCTACGGTTCCTTTATAACGCCATCTTTTTTTTTTCCAAGCCGTTATCTCCGGCATATGTCTGCGCATTACTGCTTCCCCCTCAGTCAGATACACTTTGCGATGCGACCATTCATGGAGCGAGACGCCGGCGGTTGGTCTGGAAAGGAGCGAGACGCCGACGACCGACTCCCGTCGAAACCGATCCGGACGTTTAACGAGGTCAATTTCCTCGCCCGCGGCTATGTTTCGTTCTTTGTGAATATACGTTTAGCGCACCGACCGACCAGCAAACTGACTCGTCTTCTTCCTCTGCGAAGCTACGCTAATCATTTGCTCGTCAGAAGATGCAATTTGATAAGTTCGTGAGGAAAAGAAGAAGAAAAAATAGCGGAAAAGTACACGTTGAAAAGCGAACGACGCGAGCACAGCCTAAGGAAAGGGCTCAGAGAGAAAGCGTGAGCACCGTCAGCCTTAAATCTCTTCGCTACTTTTATGTCTCCCTTTACCCCTCCCCCAGTGCGTGGTAGGAAACTGTATTTTCCTTTTACTTGTTTTGCCATTTGCATTACATATCCCGATATATCACAGCACATAATAAATGCCTTGGAATGTTTGGCGTTTCGCTGGTTGCAGCGACGCGATGTGAGCTACGGCGCAAACTGCCCAAAGTGAAGCATCGGCATTGTTTCGCGCATACATTGTGAAGAAGCAGTTTAGTTTAAGTGAATACGTTCGCGAATCTGTGATGTGTCTTCTTTGATTTAGTTGCTGACACTCCCCATTACGTCGTTCCAGCCATGGCATAACCGAAAATACTTCGTGCTCAATGTAGTACGGTGTGCGTAAAGCGATAGCGACACAGCGTCCCCTAATAGTATTTTTTGAACGATCGTTAATGGGATTGGTCCCATTTCCTCAATCCCACAGTGACACGCAATGGGCACGAAATTTTCACATTAACGTCAAAGTTCCCCCTCTACTGCCAACCTAAAGGTTGTTTTGCCGCAATGTGACCTATTGTGAGGAGAAGCCAACCGTCTTCTTTTACTTGTTTTTTGTTAAAAAGAAATTGTGTATTGATGTGTGTCGCATCATTCGAGCTTGCGCATGCGTGCTTTGAAATTCCTGTTCATAAGCGAAACAGCTAACAGAAATGCAATGCACGTTTAGATCTTGCTTAGTTAATGACTCATGTGCCAATGCACTCGACAACGCCATCGCGTTGCTGTATTGCGCCGGGAAATAAATGAGCACAGTTTTCCTCTTATTCACTATTTACATTCACTTTGTATCCGTGCTTTTCCTGAAATGAACTGAATGAATGCGAAAGAAACATACTCTAATCAGCGCACGGAGTTATAAGTCCGAAAACCAGCACATGATGATGAGGGGCGTCGTCATGAAGGACTTTGGAAATTTTGACAATCTGGTATTCATCAGTGGTGATGTCGCACAGTACAAGGCCCCCTACCATCTCGCCTGCATCTAAATGCGACCGCGGCGATTGGGATCGAACCCGCTACCTTGGGGTGAGCCACCAAGCACGTCACCACCACACCACCGCGGTGAGCCGAAGAAACATTGCCTCTCAACTCAGCGACATTCGTGCACGTCGAACATGTCCGGAAGTGTAGGTAGTAATTACCGTGACTACCTTTGACCATGTCACAATTATGGCTTAGCACGTCAAGAACTCCCAGCGAAACAGCACGGAGAGGCAAGCAAGTTGGCACTGATTTAATCTTAAATAACTGAAAGTGCGGATGCTGGGGTCTGGTTTACGCATATATTGTCTGTTCAAGCAACAAAGTTCTTATGTGTAGGTAAGCGCATGAGTCGTGTTGCCTTTCTTGTCTGTTGTTGCCGCACTTCACTTATTTAAGAATACCCTAGCAGAAATGGAAGCTTAAAACTTAACCGAGAAAATCACGCCGAGGGTTTGAGAAAACATTCGTTCAACCGCCCAAGACCGATGAAATGAAAGTTAAACCTTTAGCAACGGCTATATGAAAAAGCTATTCAACTGAGTTCGTTCATAGCTAGCACCGGTAGAACCAGCAACGTACAATGACGTCGCTCTACTAAGAGTTAGCCTTATATATCTCCTTTCCACACCATAAAGTTTCCTGTAAGTACACTAGGGGCAACTCTGGCACTAGTGTCTAGAGGAGCTAAACGCAGGGTGCTTCAGCGAGCATCGGAATGAGAGGTAGTAGACAAAGTTGTCTTATCTTCGTTCTTTCGGCTCCGTTCGACTTCGTGTGGCCAGAAGCCACTCTGTCACGAGACGACAGTTAGCAAATGTTGAGCACTTGAACTTGATCACCTTATTCTTTTAGGCTCACCAATTCGAATCGGGTCACGAAGTTTACCGTGGCCCTCTCTTTTAGTCGAAACAAAACAAAAAGACTGCGATGAACAAAACCGCCATTGCGTTCAATGCCTGCAAGCACGAAGACTTGGCAAAATTGTGTTCTACCACCTTCCCATCGTGGCTTAACGATCGCAGCGCCGCTCTAGTTAGTTTCAGGAAATTCTATGTTCCACATTACTTTTCTAGCTCTTGACGTCTGTCAACCTTTGCGAACAATTTGGACCAACCTTTCGTGTATTCTGCTAGAAGTACGGCAGCAAAAAAAGTACAGAACTACAGAAAATGCGAGAAGGAGCAAGCAGCCAGAATAATAGGCACACTGCGGCAGGCGTGGCTCGAGCGCTAAAAAGTCGCCGTCAGTGCGTACCTCCTGAGAATGACGGAGAGCGGTTTTCAAGAATCACTCGCTCCCAGCGCTGGCAGGGTTAGCACAACAGCTGCATCTAATGTCGCTTATCTGCGCTGCGCCCGACCCACCCGGGGCCGTTATTGCGGCGAGCGAATGAGGGGCCGCGCAGCGAATTCAAATTTACCCCGTGCGCCACTCTCGCTCGTTCGCTGCCTCCATTTTAACAGCGGTGTACGGCGTGCAAGTCACCCCGCTGCGATCCATTGCCGTCGCCATTAAGTGTCGTCCTTAGAACGGCCTCCACCACTCGCATTACCACGCCTCCGGGCATACACCACTGTAAATGGGAAAGATGCTCAAGAGAAAAGAGCTCGAAGAATGCGCCTATATTTGCGTTAGGCGCGTTGCTGTAATACAGATCATGGCTTCTTTGCGCCAGAAAGCAAGCAACAAGGTTAGGATAAAGAGTACTCACGTCAAAGATAAAGAAGGTGGTTAAGTAGAAAAACATTGGCTCTGCCACTACGCACCCCGCAAAGAATATAAGAAAATATTTCTAAAAAACCAAAAGTATAAAAGAGAACACAAGCTCGTGGCGAATACCAAGGAAAACGCGCGTCGCCCACAGAGCCGGTATTTCTCTAAAGTCTCTGTTTTTGGGTTTGTCAGCATTGTACTCCTACAACGGTAACTTCGCACAATACTGTAATGCTCACAGGTGCGTATTCAAGGAAACGAAATGCACTTATTTGTATAATGCTGACGTCTGCTGTGACAGTTAGTGTGCGCGCTTGGCTATATTGGCTTGGTAAATGAAAGATATAGACACCAAAAACATTCCGTATGCCATTCTAATATTTCCGGATGTTTCCGTAAGATTCTTAAGGAAAACATAAGGATTGCCTAAGCTAACATATAGAATTTTAGTCCACTTATTTCTCTTTACAAATGACATGGCGTTTGTAGAGAGAAATACGTGGACGAAAAGGTGCGTAAATATGACGGCGCGCATGCGTAAACGCTAAAGAACGCCATACGTGATATGTACACACTCAAGGCGTAGGCGAGACGCAGCTCTGTACACACTGAAAGCGTAGGCGAGACGCAGCTCTGAGAAACATTTTCGTGACCAGAGGTACACAAACGACAACGTACAGAGCGTAGGCTGAAGCTGACTATCAACGCTGTGGTTAGGGTTGCGTGCAGATGGGCTCTGCATGTAGCCATTGCGAAAAACGAAAATGGAAAATGCACACGTGTACCAGATCACAGACCTCTGGTTCATTACACAAAATATGTACGCTCTAGTAAAAAAAATAATATAAATTTTGTGAGCGTTTTCAACGTTTTACAGTTTTAAATTGATTTATGAAGATATAGTGTCAGTAATTATAACAAAGAGAAGGCTATAGTTGCAAGGCAGAGTTACAGCAGCACCAAAATTGTGCTCACGCTGCATCACGCATACGAGCAAGCACGTGGCTGAGTTTGAGCGCCGGTCAGCGCACAGATTAGACAGCTGTAGTTTAGCGTTAGCGTGATAGCGCGGGTAAATGTAATGGAATTAACGTACCATAGACATTCAGTGCCGTAAGCTCGTTTTAGTTTAACGGGACATTTAAGTTGCCAAGCTGTAACTGCAGCGTCTTCTATAGTACAAGGTGAATGCGTTTAGAACAAAAAAAGATAACACTTTCATAATAGTTTTCAGAAAAAAGAACAATTAACAAGAGTGAGAAAAACAACAACGTATATGTTGTAGTTGTACAAGACACCACACGATGTCGCTATAAGCTCAGTAATGGCATGGACGGTTGCAATAACACGCTATCCAACAATGGCTAGAAGTCGATGGACAAACTAAATTATTCAATATTCTATTTTATGCATAAAAATAAATTAGTATATACGAAACATCAAAATTTGTTAATTGCAGCTGCTGAATTATTTGCAGCGTCTCTCTTGTTAGGCCCGCTAACATTTAAAGTAAGAAATGACCTCGAAAACGTCACTCATTGATGCAGAATACTCTCTTGTCGAAGCTGCCCCAAGGTATCGTAAAGCCCTTTCGCATAATCATTTGTTAGAATGAAGTTAATCCTTCAACATTAACGCCAAATTTATCTCGAAGTGGGCGACCAAAACCGCGGAAAAGTTTTGCGCACACTACGCAAACCACGCAACCACGGCAACGTTAAATCTACAGAAATTGTATGCATACGGTAAACCCTACAGGGGTCGTTTAGAGCAGAGCGCATGAACTATTCGACCCTGCTATTCCGCTAAAGCCACAAAATAAAACTTTCTAATAATAAAGCAGCGCAATTCTACTTTTTGTCGAGAAAAAAAAAGAACCCAAACATAATATTCTAAAAATAAAATAAGAAAGGCGTCCAAGCTCCATACATTTAAACTAATCCTTGAAATTATGCAGCAATTTAAGTCTGACAAACATTCTTTCCAGAGTAAATACAGTGTGAAAACGGCTGGCTAAAATTTCAGAAATATTTTTGCGTCTGTACTCCATAGCAGAACAATTTACGGGGAACAAAAACTTCCTGTTCAAATTTCCAACCTCTTCAATGACTATACCATAACCATAGATATCCTCAAATCCGGAATTAGGAAGCAAGCATATAAAAAGAAATAATTATTATTTCAGAGTGTAAAGCAAACAAAAGAATAGCATGGTTCTGTATCAATGTTATGTATTGTTTTGACTTCCTTTTTATCTCTTCCCACATGTGGCACTCTACAGATCGTTCCTAGTTTTTTTTTTTGTGGAATAATATACTGCAATTTTTTTTTGCTCGAGAGTTGTGCGCGCATATTTTTGTTATATTTGTGCTTATGTTTTCTTTTTCTTTCTTTTTCAGTGATATATGACCGTATAACATCGATCTGAGATGCAGCTTTTGATTTTCATACGCTTTTTTTTGTAAATGTCTTTTTCTACTGCTGTATGGGTGACACGGCCCCATCAGGCAATGTTTGCCTTTGGCGGTGCCTCCTTGGACAATTTTGTAATTGTTCTTAATAAGCTAATAAAAAATAAATAAATAAATAAATAAGTAAAGATGGCAGTAAATAAAAGTGCGGCAGCCAGCGCTGCTACGAAGCACAAAGCTGAGAAAGCACACCAGAGCCTGAATAGAATTAACAGGAGTATAGAGTTGAATGTGCACATGCAGATATGCAATCGTCCGGTCACCTTATAACACAGCTGCCTAGAACGCCGTGAAGCGAAGACAAAACATAAAGCTACACAGGGCACTGACAACGCGACAGAGTATGGAAAAAACGGCCACAGTCGCGATCTTCGTAAAGTGCATGCACACTTCGGCAAAGTCTCTTCAAACCAGATTCTTTTCCCGTTTTAATATGCGCGCGAGCACCAGGAACAATGGTGAAATTACGCCGACAAAATCTCCATCGCGCGCCAGGCATAAGTAACCGAACCCGAGAAAGCCTGCGCGTTCATTTTTCTCTCCTGATCACCGCCGTTTCGCACACGATGGTCTTAATATTTCGCGCCAACGTCGTTCGCAGCGTTTTCTGCGTCGATTTTTATACTTCCCGTCCCAACGTAGACACGCTCGCGAAGAAAAGAGGTCGTGCATACTAAAACACATGTCAGCTTTCGCTAAGCGTCAATTTCACAGGCAGCGTTGTTTTTGTAACTTTTGTTCAGTTCTCACATGCCTATAACCTGCAGGGTCTCTTTTTTATTTTTTTCTTTATTTTTTTCTCTTCTCTCGGTCGCGCATATTAAAGAGCACCTGTCAGAACCTCTCGGCAGCTGCTCGGGTTGCGACCCCGAACGCGGAAAGAATTTCCTGCCCCTTTTCGATCCATGTTTTTTTTTTTCCTAGAGACTATGCAGTAGAGGAGCTGCTCGAGAAACGGTGAGAAAGCAAGAGAGCACGTAGAGCGACGTAAATACGGAGAATAAGACGGCACTTCGACTCGATCAATCTCTATATGATGCGCGCCGAGTCTCCTACGCTATCAATAACGACCGTTCCGCAGAGGTCTTCCCACCGCTCCCCCTCTTTTCTCGATTGCGCACGAGGGCTTGATACGCTATGACACGGCCTACGCGCGCCTGTAGCAGCTTGGTCTCCTGAAGCCAACTTGCTAGAGTAACTGTAGCGCATTTCTTTCCGACGCTGCTAGGAACCATGCACTGCGGAGAAGCTGGTGCACAGGCTGCACCGCCGATTGCGGTCGCCGTCCACCCAGAATCTATCAAGTTACCGTCGTGTGCTCTGTAGCTCGTTAGCTACAAACTGGTACGTGCTTTTATTTGCTTTTCGATTCATGTCCTTAAGCTTTGAGAGCACAGTATTTGCGTGAATTTGGCGTCATTTCCGCAAAACATACTGAGGCGATCAATGCTTAGGATTAGTGACGCTCTCTATGAATCTCGGAGGACCCATAGTTTGTGTTTTTTTAGTTGTTGCTTATCTTCTATAGCTGGCGCCACTTGACCATGCAGCAGCGGTGGTGCATGTTACATGGCAGAAAGGTACGCCTTCACGCTTTGAGTAACCGAACACACTAAAACATGCTTTTGAACTTACCGTCCCACACTCCAGAAAGCAGATGTTCTTTTCTTTCTCCGCCCGTCATCGACACGTCAGGCACGTCGACCCGCCATCGGCGACACACTTCGCCGATCGGCGACAGGCTTAAGTGAGTCGCCTCCAACTATGGTTACTAACCAGAAAAGATGACGAACCTATGCGCTACTCTGGTCCCGTATAGGGAACTTAAACAATTCCTGAGTTTAGAAAAAAATGGTTAACGATTTAGATTACTTTGTACTCTACTATGGGAGAGCTGAAAGCCGTCCCTAACAGATCGCGGGCTCTGTACGAAATGTTCGAACATCTACAACTTGCATTATTTGCGCACCATCCTTCGACAAAACTCGATGTTTCTGCTAACGTTGTCTTCATTGCATCGTTACAGCCGTCTAGCCCACAAACTAAGGTGTGTTAAGACGCAGTTCTTTCTTTTGATGTTCACTTCTGGTTGCGTACAAACTTAATGCGAGTTCGACGTTCATCTACTACAAACCATATTTTGACGGGTCACGCAGTTAATGATACGTGTTTACTGTTCGGCTCGTAGTCTGACAGGAATTCTTTCCCTTAACCATGCAGACAGGCCTGAGTGCTTGCCCCCCTCCCCTTCCTATGTATTCTCTCCTTCACCCTGGAGATGCACATTGCGAAAAAAAACCGTGAACACTCATGAGAAACTTGTTTTTTGCTGTTTTTTTTCTGGCGCAGTTGGAAAAATTGGCCAAAAATTTCCTACGGGGTAACACGTACAGAAATAAAGAATAGGCAATACCGAGCGTTGAAAGTGAAACGAAAACTTAGCACATGATAGCGAAACACCAAACGACGGCTGGACACTCGCCATCAACATCACATAAAGTCCGCTACAACGTCAGCTTAGCTTGCGTCTATAGCGTAGCTTCGTTGTTCGGGTGGAGTCACGTCGGGGGTGGTCTCTTGGGACACGTTATGGTTCCGTTTTGTGTTTTCCTCGTACGCTTCTGCAGCCTGTGGCGGAAGTCCGCTTATAAAGCTGTGTGCAAGCAGATTATGCAAGGTTTTGGCCAGTTCCCGATGTGTGGATGCGCTTCACGGTAGGGGAGGCCGTTGGCGGGAAACGGGGACACGCTGCCTGAAAGCACTGCAGCAGCAGCTGAGCTTTTTCCAAATTCGCTCTGTTAATATGATGAAGAAAGCTACAGATGAAGCCAGTGGTATACTGACTCTGAGTAATACTTTGAACTTCATCTTTACCTCCTTGATCAATGTTTCCATAGTAGAAGCCACAATGAAATAGACATTTCTGGTTTTTTTTATAATTCTAACTGCTGTAATAATGCTAGAAAGCCACACCCATTCATGCAGATATAAAAGAGTTTGTGGATATGCTTCTGACCTGCCTTCGATCTGTTAAGTGTCGTATTCGTTTGTGAAAAGTAAGCGAGCATTTCTTTTCTGATATTTACATAATGAAAGTTATTGCTTTTGACACTTGGCAATAAACTATGACCATATGGCAAAAATGTGACCAAAACAATATGTTTCCGATTGCTCGAAATTTCCGGAAATTTCGCATCTCCCTCTACACACATCGAGCGTACGCCCACTAATGTCATGTTTTATTTTCAAAAGCGGCTATGTTAAAAAGCGACATTTTTGTGCTGTTGGGAAAAAGAACTGTTGAATCCCGTTCTCGGCGAAAACACAGAATTGGCAAGCGCTATCAGTGTTGCGAAACAGCGTCTGACAACAGATTCTCTGTGAGACTTTCCACGTGTAAAGTTCAGCAGCGAGCGCGATGCTCCGTTCTGTTCGTACAAAAAAAAAGTATTTACACTCGGTATCCCACAATTCACTGCCTCGCCTGACCCGTTTCTATAGCGCACATATCCACCCGGTAGTGAGCGATGCGAATCGGAACCGCTCTGTTTCGATCACTTCTCGGTGCTCTTCAATTTTCGGCGCTTCGGTCGGCCATCCATTTCCGCGCTTTCATTAGAGACAGCGAAATACGATCAAAAATAGGAAGAATAATGGTACGAGAATAAGAAACGGGTACGGCCTGGGACTGCTATTGCGCACGATTCTGTGTCTACAGAGAGATAGATAAGGAAAATAAAGGAAAATTACGACATATACTGAGAGCAGGATCTGGCAAGAAAAGAAAGAAAGGAAGTAAGGGGGAAGTCAGAGAGTAGGAAAGGGAAAATGGAGACAGGGAGATAGAACACTCTCGCCAGCACCGTTTCTTAATGCACTGTGGAGACCAGCATGGCCTTATGGCGCACGTAAACGATGGTCAGTCGTATTTGACAGACAGACGGAAGGCGTCCGGCCGCAGTGGAGAGAGAGGCAGGAAGAGGGGAGAGGCGTCGATGATCGCCGACGCCATCATTCTTATGAGCGCATTCGCCGCCACTTTGGTGAAACAATTTAATCTGTAAAATGCCAGAGAGCCACTCGGAGATGTGGGGGGTCGTTTTTTAACGAGCGTCCGGCGATTTTCCGTTAAGGCGAACATGTAGCAGAGTGGATCGCCGTTCAAGCTAAGGCCTTTACGGTTTAGCTGTAATCGTGAATTACAAGCAAAAATAAAGGGGAACGAAGGAAATGACAGCCAATACACAAGTAAACCAAAACGGGAGTTGTTTTGTGTATCTTTTATTGATTTTTGTTTATCTAAATCAATAATTACCACTGTTAAACTAAAGTACTATGCTCAACTGAAATACACAACGACATTTACATATGTTGCGTAAACTTTCTGGTTTACCTAAAGCGGATCGTCAAATGAAATTAATGAACACCGTCGATGACCAAACATGGGCGACCCAGCACTCCCGTGAGTTGGCGTCAAGCCCTTGACGTCCCCTTCTGGGAGGCCTAGGCCCGGCCTCTTAATGTTGCTGTTTTTTCGTTAATTATAAAGTTCGTTCTTCCTACTTCTGAGACGAACACTTCATTGGTTTGTAGCTCCAAGATTCACTGCGGTTAATCCAAGTCTGTCTAGCAGTACCTCTGCTTTGCATAGATATTGATATCTCTTCATGATGCAGGACTCCGAAATTTCGCTTGAGTCACACCTATAAATGCGGTCAGGTCTTGACAGTAGACCTATAAATGGGGTCACGTCTCGACAGTATTGAGCTTCACGCTCACCGAATGCTTCCGCGGGCGAGCAATGTCGTCATTCTTTTACGTAAGCGCTTCATCACCTCGTGCTTTGTATTTCAAGTTTTATGTGCCAAACACATGGTGAGGCTACAAGACACGCCGTATAATGAAATACACCGGATTACTTTCAACTACCTGGAGTTCTTCAACCTTCACTTGAACCTAAGTACGCGGGTTTCTTATATTCCACCCCATCTAAGTGCCGGTAGTGAAAACGAGTCTGAACCACGTCCATAACTGCAACCACTACATGAAACATATCCTAGGAAAACTAATAGCGCCAGAAACTCGAGGGAGGATCGGCATTAGCACCAATCATCGCTTGTATCTAGGGCCCAATACGAGCAGAGTACTTTATGTTCAGCGTTATCTCCTGCTGGGATAGCGGACGCGAGCCATGTTCGCTTGGACATGCGGGCTCCCAGAACATGAACAGTCTTAGCACGAGTTGTCCCGCCGCATGACGCCAAAGCATGATTTTTCGCACAGCTCGCGACGGCTCAGGTCGATGGGAGAAGGACAGTTTGCTCAAACACATGCCAAGATACACATGAGACAACTGTAGATATTATCTTATAATAAATTTCACTGTTGTTATAGGCTCGGAGGCCTGAAAGCAACCCCAGCATGATATAACTCCCCATTACGCCTCGCGCGAGTTCGTTCAAAGCGAACAAAAATCAATCCACGAATCACGAATGGCAATCGGTACGTACGAATCGCGATAATGCCAATACCAGTACTAGTAAAACCAGTGAAACGCGATAAGGAAGGCGCATGTAACCTAGGTTTCCCGTCACAACTGATTCATACACCGAAATCAGGGCTTGGCACTAACAAACGGCGATGGGCCGCGGCAATCGCAATCACGGCCCGGGGTGTTCTCCTAACTGCGCCCCAGAGCCTCGTAAACCTGCCCCAATAAACTAAAGGAAAGTCCGAGAGACAGAAAGGCAGCAAACACAGCGACAGTCGTAAAGACCCCAGCGGCGCCTCGCCGAACCCAAGACGCGTGCACCGCTGCACCCTACAAAGACCAAAGCTCGTCTCGCACGGCGGCGATCAGCGGTCGTCGCTTTGGCCGGCAGCGAGGCGCGAACGGGGTGGGAATTAGTTAATTCGTCAGGATCGCAAATACAAAAAGCAGCTAGAAGAAGGACAGTAACGGCTTCTCGAAGCCCACTGTTTAGCTCGTTTACTCAGCTCGGCTGGATCGTCGATACTCGCCTGTTTTGTCTCGCACCAGCTCGCCACTTTGTGTTTCCTTCATCTTCGCTCGGCCCGGGAACCTCTTCGCGCGAGCCTCTTTTTTTTCTTTTTTTTTTTGGACGCGCCCTTTATCGGACTGGTACGCAGTTGCTGCAACCACTGCCCGTCTTAAAACGGTGCAGCGATGAAGCCACCAGAGCCGGTGTCAGAGCAATCTCGGGTCGATGGTGGGTGGGTTTTCACACACGTGACTGTAATCTGTAGCCGAACAAGTGGAAGATCATGTCCATATTTATTTGCTGGTTTTTTGAAAAAAAAATTCTTTTTTCTATTTAGCGGCTGCTGTCCGCTACGTTACCGCTCGCTTAACGCCTGTATGGCCTGCTGTGTCTGTGCAGTTTCACTGCTAAGGTCCAATATATATATATATATATATATATATATATATATATATATATATATACATATATGTATACATACATATACATATATATATATATATATATATATATATATATATATATATATATATATATATATATATATATATATATATACTCCCTTCGCACGTACTAATGTTTTGGCAGCGTTTTATCCATCTGTATTATCGTCCTGCGTTTAGAGCTTTTTTTCGTTGTCTTGAATATGCCCCAATTAAGCACTCTAATGAAGAAACTAAAGAGAACGTGAGTATACTGACATCGTATACTGACACCACGAAATGTTCGCACTCCACGTCCACATCTCCGTCTTACTAGCGCTACGCTGGTATCCCACGGTAACGTAACAGCAAGCCGGCACAGTGACGCTATAGTTGGGCTCGTATTGCTAATGGACTAACTGCTACTACGGTGAAAAAAAAAGCGTTATATGCAATGCAATGCATGCTGTCTCTCACTTCACGCTCGATTGCTCGCTTTCGAGTGTTCACGCGGAACGCCTCACAAATCAGCTGGTGTACTCTCAGAGCACAATCCTAGTAGTTTTCTTTTTTTTTTGATAGCACCTGGAGGTGATCTCGCCATCTGAACCAGAGAGCCTATACGCCTTCTCAGCCACCTGACAACTCAGACTAATGATAATGCTATTTTTTTGCTGATGGCACTCACCCACAAGGAGGGATGGACCAAGAACTGGGCGAAAGGATATTTGCGTTAAAGAATACCTATGAAGCTAAAAAACTGAGACTGTAAGTTTAGTCTAAAAAAATTCGAGCTAATAAATGAAAATTATTTAGAGCTATATTGGATGTAAGACTATATTGGATGTTTGAGGAATTCGACAACGGTTTCTAACTAATAATCTCTCAGAGTGGCTGCACGTTTGGCTGGAAAAATTTTCTTTTTTTTGTTTGGTTCAATAACAAAGATAATGCGCATAGTCACTAGCCTAATGAAAAAAAAAACCATCGGAACCGGCAGAGTGTGCCAACGGACTTTCGTAGGTGGGCCGCATAAGTACTGCAGTATGAAAATTAGTAGTTCGATAAATTCATCTGCTTCGACGACATAATATCTCAGAGCTACGTCACGTCTAGCGACTACAATAAAGGCGCAATATAAAGCTGCTTCCACTGCCTTCTTTTCTGTTGCTTGTTTTGTAACACGGGATTTATGTTATTCTGTATATTAGCTGAGTATTCTGAGTAGAAAACATTACGCGGCTATACATAGCAATTGAATCTTAGATTTCAGTTAACCCGAAAGGAACATCGAAATCCGTGTGTCAGGGCTAGCGTGAATAAATTAATAAAAATAGATCACATACTTCCTATGGATTCTTACAGCAGATCATGCAAAGAAGGAAATCACAATGACGTTTTTAAATCTCGACAAGTGCGATCGCTAGAGCAAGAAGAAATTCACTTAAGAATTATAACGGTGTCGTTCTATTTCTCGTTACCATGATTGGTTACACCCTATAGCGTTCGACCTATCGGAGAATTTCACTTTCAGCTACAGAGTGCTTTGTCGAACAGTGCACGCATTTAGCGAGACCGCGGAGTACAGATACCACCGAAACAAATGAACGCCGGCGAAAAGAGCACAATGGAAAGCGGCCTAGTGTGTGTGTGTGTGGGTGGTTATGAGCAGGCGAGGTATCCAATTAAGGAGATGCGCCGATTGGAGACTGCTCCCTCTCGTTCTTCTTGGCACCCGGCTGTTTATAGGCGCCCTCGGTCTTACTCCGTTCGCCATTTCATATCGAGCAGGGGCGCGAACGTGCGAACCAACTCTCGCTGTTCTTACGACTGTCGTAAACGGGAACTCACTCGCGCAGCGCGATCGAAAGGGCCACCGTTCTTCGCGTGTGGCAGGGCCACGATATATTAATTACGTGATGGTCGTACGGAGTTATTTGGGCCAGAACTCGTACGGGTGCGTCCTTTCCTTTTATTGTCTCCCGATCTAGTCACAAAGAGAACTTAAAAAAAAGACGGAAATGAATCCACCGGCTATAAACGGTAGGTACATCATTCGAAACAACGTCGCCATTCCGGAGATTCTCTGGGTAACTTTGTGCCTGTTGGGAGTTTTACGATGGTATGTATCCTGCATAAGAAGACTAGCCAGTGCCGTACTTATGAACTAAGCTAGCTTTAAATTTAACTATTTTATTTCGAGAAACTTTAACACGGCATGTGCCCGCTTCTGGGGCACATGGCGAGCTCTATAGAAAACAGCAAATCGAGAAGCAGAGAGTCAATCGAAGAAGACGTGAAAAAAATGATCCGTTCATTTCTTCTGGTACAGATGAGAACTAGTGTATCGTGTGCTACGTCCTGCCAAACCAACGAGACGTCACTAAGTTGTTAAGTGTTTATTGCAATCATATAACAAAAAAATGCACACAGCTATTTATAGCTGAAGGCATACTATCAATACTCTAGACGGTACCAGATTAGGATGCTGATACAAGAGCGCGACAGTTCGACGCGGACAAAGGACATAGTAAAACCAGCTCAGCCAATGATTCAAATTGGGCTTTCTGGTTGTTCATAATAATGAACTTGCACGTAAGCCTTGTTGCGGGGTTTTTCTCGCAAGGTTTTATCACTACTTTTTCAAGCTCTCTGCTTACATCGTAGGGCGAAAGTTTCTACCTTAAAAAACACCTGAATCTTCATTCCACCTAGCTTCCGTACTAAATAAACAAACTAAAATACAAGAAACAAACGCTGCCCCCTGCCCCTTTGCTGTGGAACCTATTTTTGTGTTTCATGTACACCAGCCTCCAATAATCCGTCACTTCGCGAAGAAACACTGCGTAGCCTTTTATAAAATATAAAATGAACAAGAAGCCCCACACCGGGACCACCAAACCCACATTGTCGAGTGCGCCTTCGATTCTGAATGGAGCGATTTAGAGAATGTCACGCATACCGACCAAGTTCACCATTGCTCCTAACCGCATGCTTCTCCCATAGCTCGTGAGTTTAACAGAAAAGTGCTACTTTAGGTTACTCTCGTTTGGAAGGATTCTCTCCGAGAAAGGTGACTTGCAGAAGTATCAAAAGACGCTAAATAAAATAATTTATTTACGGTTTTTAAGTAACTGCAAGCAAAGGTAACTAGATAGGAAAAAAAATTTTAAAGACGAGGAAGCAGTTTAGTCTGAATAATCTGTGAACAATGGGATGGTGAGGCTATAGACAATCAACTAAGTAAACCGATAAATAAATACATAAATAAATAAAATTATTAAATAATAAATAAATAAACATGTCTGAACTTCATGAACGAGATGCCCGGCATCATACATGCGTTTTCGCATGTGCCTATATTAATCAAACATAAATGCCACAACGTCATTATTGTCGGTTCAAACGAGAGATCTAGAAAACTCAGTTTGTGAAGACTTCACACACACTGATTATACTGCTGGGTGTGAAGGTATGCGCATTTGTCTACTGAACAGAGACAGTTCGCATAGCCACAGGGTCACGACAGGCTGTTAATACACTTAGGTTTTATAAAAACATTTCATACTGACTTTCTTTGCAAACATTTCATCTTTACAGGAAGTTTATTTTGAATATTAGCAAATAAAATTCATTACCATGAATTCATTCTTTCAACTAAACTTTTCTCGCTTTCATTTAGCATGGTCAAAATTTGTACGTTTTGTAAAAAACTTTACCTTCACACACACGCACTTTGAGCGCACTGCCCTAGTATAAAGCAAATGAAATAGCATATGCGATCTCATGAAAGAAAGAATCAGAGGTTGAGCTAACGTAAGCGAAGCGCGAGAACAGGCCATCGAAAACTCACCCTTCTGGCCCGTCTTCGTCTTCCTTTTCTCGCGTACTTCTGACGACGTGAAATGATGGTGTACGCGGCGCCACAATGGAACGGCTTCCCAACAGACGTTCGATCAGTCCAGGGCACACACACAACGGAGGACGCCCGCAGCTCAGTTCTATATGTGTTTCCTGCTTGGCCCATATCAAAGTTCGTACGGAAACAAACCACACGGCCTAAAGTCCGGGCAACATCCAATTCAGCTGAAGGACGCAAGTTCTTTCCGCCATCCTCTTCTTCCTTCTGCTTCGACCACCGACGCTGGCTAGGCGCAAAGAGCCCGCCCCGTTCTCTGCGCGCTCTGCACGTTCGGCAACTGCCGCTACCGACGCAAGCGTCGGCAGGAAACCGGTAATTTCCTTCCCGCGAGACAACCGCCGCTTTCGCTACACGGAAAGGCGCTCGTCAATCCATAGCGCTCACACCGGCGGCTCGCAACACATCAGGCGAGAAGCACATAACCTTTCATCAACACGGCGCAGCATCCAGCCAAGCGGACGAAGAAAACGCCGAGCAGACGACGGCCGCGAGATGCACCGACGCTCGTGCCGTTCGAGAAGGAGCGAGAAAGGGAGGGGTTGCATCGCAGATGCCGTCTGCTTGAGCAAGCAAGCAGACGACGAGAAAAGCGTGCGCGCGGTGGCGCCGAATATGTGGAGACGAGCGCCGGTGCCAAGCACTGGCGCAGGGCAAACACAATAAGCCTCTCCTTCTTTTTTGAGGCGGCGCGCCGGAGAAAAGCTGACAGGTCCTTTCAACGCCGCGAACGCATTCTTTTCTGCTCGAACGTTATATGGGAGCGCATCGAACGCGATCGACGGACGGCTCGCTGAAGCTGTGCGCGCGTGCACCTCACGTAGCATAGGCGGCACCGGAGGTGAAGAATTAGACGATGCGGAGAAGAAAAAAAAGGAGTTCACATTTGCCTATACAGAGGGATTACAGGCGTGAGATATTCCCGGCGTCGTGGCAGGTGCACCTGAAGATGCATCACGTTTTTGAGACGCGTACTGCTCTGAAGTCTTAACGCCGGTGAAGGTGCCGATGTTTTCCAGCCCCGCAACCTTCGAATATTTTACCGCGAACACCAATACCTTCCGGCTATAGCCCCCCAGCAGCTGCTGGGAATGACTTTCAAGGTGTGCGATGAAGTCTTGAGAAGCAACAGTTATTAACCGAAAAACGCGGAACACAGGCACGGCATCGAAACTGTTGTGTGGAGGTGGGGAGAGATTGGAAGTAGGGAGAGATTGGTGAGGTATACCTGTTCGCAACTGGCACCACGAGCCCGATCAAAATGACGGATCAACTTAAACTACGAATTATCGGACGAACGTATAGAGGGAGTGAAAATAACACGCACCTGGCGCCACTTTTTAAGTTAATTTTCAAGTAGTACACTAACATGGCGTCAATGTTATTCAAGTCGATTGTCACCAGTCTAAGTGAAGTGCGTTTGGAATGGCGCGATACAAAAGCACTTTTGTCGAACCACCAGTCGATTTTACTAGATAGACTGGCATCGAATCTACAGTAACTGCTCTGGTGACTGAGCCAGTAGTCCTTAAGATGAAAGACGCACCGCACGTTGGAACAAAAAAAAAGCAGGGCTGACGTTCGTATACCTCCACCATACATTCCAATTGTCACTTACCCGTTGGTCACACTGATGAATTAAATAATAAAGCTTAAAACTGCCGCTGGTATTTATTCGTTTAAGCATGAGCAGGAGCCACACAGTTAAAGATTACTACATGCCGCTAAACTGGCTATCAGGTGACATGCTTGCAGACAATACAGCGCTCACCAGCAGTAAGCGTGCTCCATATTTCTGAACAGAATAATTTTGGTAAACCGTAAGATAGATATGAAAACGACAAAAATTGAGAAGTTAGCCAAAAATAGAAGCTTCTGGTTCGCTACAACTCTGCACTACGAGGAAGGTAAACGTTCTGAATAGCATTGGCATAAATAATACGAAATAAGGGGTGCGAAAATGGAAACTGTGGTGTTCGCTGAATAGGCGACTGCAACATAAAAAAAGCAAAAAACTTTAATTATGCCTCAGCCGAGTTTAGGTGCGATGGCAAATCAGGTTTCACTTCTTAACTATAAGAAGAAATGAAGGAAGGAAGGAAGGAAGAAGAAGAAAATGCAGGTGGACCAACCAGACGTGCATACAGTTTGCTATCCTACGCTTGAGAAAGGGAATTAAGGGATGAAAAGAGAGAGATAGAAAGAAGAAAAAAAAGGTACGCTTGAGTTTAAGAAAGAAGTGGAAATCTAAGGGCTCAATTTTCCTTGTAAGACGCAAAATTATAGAGAACTAACAAACACTGATGCCAGGGGATGTATAGGAGATGTGTTTGGAAGTGATTGTAAGCAATATGTGAAGAGAGAAAAATGAACGAAAAGACAACTTGCCGCCTGCAGGGACAAAGCCTGCGACCTTCGAGCAACGCGCCCAATGCTCGACCAACTGAGCTATAGTTAAGATTTCCTTGACTTGATTATCTGTAGGTTGTCATTATGATTCATTCATTGTCGGTCTGAAAGGTACTCAATGTCGATAAAATGTAGCCTGTCTGAATAACGAAAGGGCACTTATGATTGGAAGGCACGGTGTATGGGACGGCACATGAATAAGTGATAGGATTGAACTAAACGTCTTGCAACACAAAGTGAAACAGGCTCGCATAATCGGAGATCACTGGTATATAGACCTTAGGCCTAGGTGAACGTAGATATGACTATGATCATCATTATCGCAATTTTACTGACTCAGCATAGCTCAGTACATGATAGCCCTTGCACAGACGCAGTAGACATCATATACAGTCGGTGTCAATGGTTTAGAGGACACTAGATCTTTTAAAAACATTACACCATCTCCCGCTAAAGGGAACCATGCGTAGATGCGAACTAGCAGCCGCTAATGCTTATACACTGTCCGCGGCGTTGACGCTGGCACTCATCGCGGCTTTGCGTAGAAGAGAAACCTGGGGGGGGGGGGGGGGCGCAAGGCACGCAATGATGAACCGGAGTTTCCTACTGGAACATGCTAATCGCTGCTAATGGGCAGTGAGAGAGAGAGAAGACTCCAATTGGACGCAGAGAACCACAGTCCTCTTTTAGTTAACGCATATGCTGCGAGTGTTTATTGTTCAACCACGCACAGAAGATCTACCTTGAAGGTCCAGATCCAGTGCCTATATATAAGGGTTTGCCAGAGAACGGTTGTGCAGCGCGATCAGTCAGTTTCTTTTTTTATTTCTTTTCTTTTGTTTTGCAATCAAGGAAAACTCGCTAGCCTACGCTGCCTGCGTCGGCATTGCGAGGCGAGAGAAGAGGGAGACGCAGAGGAAAGAGGGAGATGAGACACGCATACGAAAAGAAGGTCTCAACGCCGCGAGGAGGGATGCCTAAGGAAGGAGAGGGTGATGATATGCGCATGCGCAGTAAGTGTGATCACGCCTTGCCCCGGATTGAGCTCGACCATAAGCCACTTCGCATTTAGGAGCTTATGCTTGTCCAGAAATTTGCGACTGTGTTCGGCCAAACTTCACAGCCCATGTTGCTCTCGCGTTTTATAACCTGTCATAAATCTAAATCCAAGGCTGATTATTGAAAATACATGAATACTAAGCTCTTTCTTGTTTCTAGCAGTCTCTAATCTTCTGGCGCTGACTGGCGCAGTTGTGAAATGCGCGAAAAAAGTGTGTCTCTAGCTCTGCTTCAACCGAAAGCCGTACATCTGAGCAGGCCAGCGGCTGCTAGAGCGCAGCTGCGGACGCGGGGGACTCGTCGTAACTTCACGCACCACCACCGGTAGCTGAAACAAAACCTTATTATGCATCACGAGCGCGAAAGGCAGGTACCATAAATAATAACCCTTCGTGTGCATGTGAATGCGATGCCGGAAAATCTGCTGCCTGTCCAGCGCGCTCGTCCTTGCCACTAAATTAAGTTGCAAAGAAGCCCAAACTAAGTTACGCATACGCGCGCATATAACTTCGAGGGCTTCTTGGTCTTAGCTGCGGATGTGGAAAGAGATTGACGCTAAAAACAAACAGGAATAGGGCAACTTGTGCTCAGCGTTATTTATTAGAGTTATTTGTCATATCTACTTAAAAAAAGTTTTCTTAGTGTAGTGCTGATCTTCCTTAACAATAGGATCCACAGTGTTTCAACCTAATAGAAGTATTTATCATAACCTACTGTATCACCGCGTCTCACAGCAATCTAAGCAGCAATAATAAAAAAAAACTCAATGTTTAAATTGAGAAAAACTGACACTAAACGTGCGAGTTTTTGTAATCTAAAATACTTACGATTGATATTCGGTAAAGTGGGCACCTCAGATGAGCCGTCTCAATAACCAAAGAGCGTGACAATATGAACAGTTGCCGACAGACAAGGTTGTTTCATACCCTCGATCTTACGCCGCTCTGCTCAGTGCTACAGCTCGACAATGGAAAGTCGATGGCAGTGTCGGCCCTCGGCAGAAAGTAGCACTCGATATGAGCGGTAATCAGCAGTACTTGTTGAAGGGCTGAGACACTTCAGCCAATCAGCCACACTGGGTTCAATACGGTTTTTTAAAGCAGCAACTTCGAGTCAACGCTTTTTTGACGTTAAACCTAGGCTCTCTCAGCTTGAAAGATCCCCCTCTCCCTCCCTCTCTCTCCCGTTGAGAATACCGTGGTTAGACATTCCTTGCGTCGAGACACGAAATTATGTAGGCAAGGCTACGAAGAGCAACCGCCAGCCAAGTATGCACCACCCCTACCCATTCGGCTTCTGAAACAATTTTGACATCACAACGTCGCTCGCTCACTAATATGACCTTCGTTTGTCCTTTGATATATTTGTGCAAACCAAAGTACACGAAGTTGCGTTCACGGCCGAAATAATTGCTGTCTTTTTTTCTTTCACGTTACGGTAGAGCACACGTTCGCGATACCGGCATTTATAAAGCGAGTCGCACGCAACGCTGGTTACGCTTTAACCTTGACTAGTCGTAAACGTGATGCACGCTCACGGCCGGACTCTGGTTTGGCGTGGTTCCGTGAGCGTGTCTACAGGGGTGAATCGAGTCGGCGGTGGGACGTCACACACGCTTTAATGCCGTAAAGGGAGAGCAAGATATGCCAAAAAGAAGCGAAAATAAGCACGGCCGTGTCGAAAGGAGAGTCGTGAGACCACCAACACAACACCGCTGCGGCCAGGAAAAAAGAGCGGGAGAGAGAGATACACGCGCGGTCGTGCACCTGCACGTCCGCCATGGTCTGCGCATGATAGCATGAATGTGATCCAGCGTTCGTGGCTGCACGATCGCGTAGTGCAGACAAACACGAGAGAGGGGAAAAAGATCGCCTCTCCCTTCCCACCGCCGGCTGCACCACGAGTGAAGAGACGCACTACCGTCATGCATCTCTGCTTGCTGTCCATAAGACAATACTGTATTTGTATGTCTGTACGCACATACAAAATCATGCACGAACGTACGTAAACTATGCCTGACCCCTCGCTCTCACTCTCCGCTTCCCGGAAGTTGGAATGATGAAAAAAAAGTTTTTGCGTCCTTCCAACTTTCGGATATCAAATACATTAGCGTCCGATTTCCCCGTGTGTGTTTTTTGGCAGCAAGTATATACGTGTTGTAGTGGCCAGGAAAGAGTGGTTTATGCGTGAAAAGGTCGCGGCCGTTTGCGAAAGGGCTCAGCACAGCCATGCACTGCCGCACAGCCTTTGGCCCTGTAATGTGCCGCACAGCGATACGCGGCATGCGCTACCCTTGCGTGTCAATTGGGGTCGGCACCGAAGGTCGAGCACCTGCCGCCGCGGCGTGATACGCGGGTCGTGCTAGCAAAGCGCGTGGCCCCTGGTGGTCCAACGCGATTCCCGAGCGAGTCTTCCGTAGCCGTCCCGTGAAACATGCATTCCTGAGATGCGGAGGTGCTAGATTCTCGAGAGATGTGAAAGAAAAATATACGCTGAACACGAAAGGGATATATTGACCTATTGCATCTTTGTGAACAGCGGTAGGCACCGTCGACACAATGGGGTGCCTCTGGCGGTGTCGCGGAGCGCAGGCGAAGCCCAGCCCAGAGCTCACCCCCCCCCCCTCTACGATCACGTCAAACTGGCACAGCAGACAAGGTATATATGTAAACTGGTAGCGTAACTTAGAAGCCCACGTAGTGGTCGGCGGCTCGTTCTCGCCATAGCCATCAACGTATGTAGGCGACAACCACCACAAAACAAAAACTAAACAAATAAAATATTACAACACAACCGGAAGCGGTAGCGACGTCCTGTAATTACACCACATGGCACAGAATTCATTTCTTTCTCAATTGCTAACCTCTTGCGTGTATTTTGATAAATACGCGCACTTATCTCACCTTTATAGCGGGCCACTTGCATACGCGAGAGTAAAACAAGACCAACAAGAAATATTGAGGAAGCAAAGTTGTTTATGAGCCAAATAGTGCGCTTGCAATAGACACAAAAGATTTTGAAGGTGCAGAAATTGTGGTACTTTTCGCGAGCACAATAACACAAAAGCGACAATAGTTCGAAAGCTCATGTTGCCCAATCGTGGTAGCACTGCAGCAAGACAGCAGCCTTGAGAATACCACTTTAGCGAACGTCGCTTGGCGTGTCGCATTCACCATCACGAAAGGTCGTGCACAAGCGAAGGCTGTCGGCCGTGACAGGAGCGGCTGTCTACACATTCTACGAGCTAGTTCAGTTTTGAAATGTCCCACCAGCGCACAGCACATGAGCAAACGAATAAGCTATTGAAGGTACGCTCGAAACCACCTCGCAAAAAGTGAGCGATGCCCAATCAACCCTACGCCTATTAGAGACACACACGTACCCAAACCTTGCCATGGTTCACGTTTATTATCCTGATGCATACCCCAGCGACACATGCCCATCATGTGGACACACAGCGACACTCGCACACATGCTCTGGGAGTGTAGAACAACTCCTCCCTGTTCTACCTCAAACAAGTGGGAGAGGTCCCTCGGGAGCTCACTTCTCGCCGACCACCAATAGGCCGTCCAGCAGGCCCACGAAGCGGCCGCCAGGGACTCCCTGTTGATCCCTACGTGGGAGACGCACGCTATGCGGTAAGCGCGTCCTGCAGGACTGAAATAAAGTTTTTTTTTTTTCATTCCATTCTATTCCTAGTTGACCCGGCAATGCGCTGAACTAAAGCACGGTGACTAAACACCTGATAGCAGATTGCCTTGATTGGGCCCCAATTTAAGGCACTCGACCGAAAATGAGGCAATTGACCATTTAACAAATTGTGAAATAAACCATAAAGTAAATCTACACTTAACCTTGACATATGTAACGTTATATTGAACTTTAGTTTTGCTTATTTTTGCCCTTCTCACCTTGTCAAGTTTCAGTCTTCGGCGGCCGTTGATGCCCATGGCAATATGGTTTGGACACTTTTCGTTGCAAGTTTCGCAGCCCATATAGTTAGACCACGCAGGCGCCGCGAAGCTGCTTTCGAGCACAGCGCGTCGCTGGTGGCTCCCGCGTCTGCGGGAGGCTTCGCCGACGTCGCTACAAGCACCTCAGTATGTTGACGGCGCCTATTGTTGTTTACATACATGAAATAGGCCTGTAGAAAAGCCGCATAGTGTGTTATGATGAGCAATGTGGGGAAACAAATTAACCTTGACATGAGGTTTATACAACAAGCAACGAAAAAGACAAAAGAAGAAAACAAAGGCGTTAGAGCAGGAAAAACGCACACACACGAGGCACCGTGAAGTTTCGTTTGGGATGGTGTTATGTGCCTCAAGTATGGATCAACCAGCTCGAGTTACCTCTCATACTTCGCTCATCGACATTTCCTTTACATTAACCAAGCCTCAGGCGAACAGACGTTCATTTTTTTTTACTGATGTGCATCTGACCCACGCCGAATGTGGCTGCCACGACTGGGACTCGAACGCATGACCTCGCGTTCGACAACCACGCATTAATCTCCCGCGAAGGGTGGCAAGCGAAAGACAATAAAGGGGACCCATAAGCCTCGTAAAGCACACAGACGCTGTTTTTTTCATGTTTTAGATCCGAACATAGCTCGGCATACTAACTCATGAGTACTCTCACTCACACTCATTCATACTCATTTGAATGTGGTGAGTGTGAGTATGAGTGAGTACTGATGAGTATGAGTAGGAGTGAGTAGAACGTGAGTGAGTACTCTGAGCGTGAGTAGAACTGAGTATGAACGTGAGTGAGTATTGTGAGTCTGAGTAAGAGTGAGTATGAACGTGAGTGAGTACATTGAGTGTGAGTATGAGCGAGTATGAACGTGAGTGAGTACTCATGAGTGTGAGTAGATGCGAATTTGAACGTGAGTGAGTACTCATCAGTGTGAGTATCCGTGTGTATGAACGTGAATGAGTATTCATCAGTGTGAGTAGGAATGAGTGAGAGCTTGTGAGTGTGAGTAGGAGTGAGTATGAACGTGAGTGAGTACTCTGAGTGTGAGAAGGAGAGAGTACGAACGTGAGTGAGAACGTGAGTGAGTAGGAGTTTGAACAAATTAAGTACCAATGCACAATACAGCACGTTAGGAAAAAACAAAGAAGAAAACGCAATCTTGACCTCTCTTCTTTACCTGCTTCCAACCGTGGAAGTAAAGAGGCCGATTTTAACAATTTGCTTTCACCTTTCAATTTTCTTTTTCGTTTTTTCTTTCAGCGACAATTTATTAGCGGCTGGGCAACGAGAGGTAGTGGCGCACAGGAGGGATACAGTGAGGGCAAAAAGAAATGGTCCAGTCCGCGCAAAACAACTGTAGTCACCACAAGAAAAAAAAGGGGGGGTGGAGAAAGGGAGAGCGGAATGTACCGAGATAGCTTGAAATGACTCCTGTTAACATTTACGCTTTTGTAGGTACTTTTTTTTCCTCTCCCGCGATGCCCCGTGGATACATTCACGTGACCGTTTAGGCAGGAGAGGTACGTCTAAGAGTGGGCCATTAGTCGGTGTCTGTGTTTACAGTAGGTAGTGTGCAGTGCATGCAGAAGAAGAAAATAAAGCTGCACACTTGCACGCCTGCGACAACCTATTCTCGTTGCGGTGAGGAGACGAAGAGCAAGCCGAACAAGACACCCGAACGTGATAAGCCAAGAACAATATTTATGTATTTGTTGTGTTTATGTACGTGCATTTTCCTAAATGTATTCGTAAGTATGTATGTATGTATGTATGTATGTATGTATGTATGTATGTATGTATGTATGTATGTATGTATGTATGTATGTATGTAGGTATGTATGTATGTATGTATGTATGCATGTATGTATGCTATGTATGTATGTATGTATGTATGTATGTATGTATGTATGTATGTATGTATGTATGTATGTATGTATGTATGTATGTATGTATGTATGTATGTATGTATGTATGTATGTATGTATGTATGTATGTATGTATGTATGTATGTATGTATGTATGTATGTATGTATGTATGCATGTATGTATGCATGCATGTATGTATGTATGTATGTATGTATGTATGTATGTATGTATGTATGTATGTATGTATGTATGTATGTATGTATGTATGTATGTATGTATGTATGTATGTATTAGCATGCGTGTGCGCGCTTATTATTTCGACCGAGCGATATGCGACTCGCAAGAAAATAGACGCTGGTCGTGATCAATTGAAAGAAGTATAGTACCAATTACACGATCGTGTCACTGCCGGTAGGCGCCCTAATAGCGGGCGATAAATACTGGGTGCAAATGGTGAAAACGCGTGGTGAAAAGCGTGACAACGGGGAGAGAACTAACGATGCAACGAAAACAACGGCGGAGATGAACCGAGAATATAGACTTATAGGAGGTACTCTGAATCAACGTCTATACGAACGGCGTGCATCAAGAATGACAACCGGAAACCGCTGGCAGTTATTATCGTTCGATGTGAATGCAAGAAAGGAAAAGTGGAGCACCTGCTCTGCCTCGCAGTGCTTTCGCCTTCCACCTGCGCCAATAGACTCGCAGAGTGTGCGATTGTGCGCCATAAATTAACCTGCGCGCGCACAATTGGAAGTCGACGACCATGCGCAAAAGGCGAAGGAAGGACGAAGTTGATTTATTGATTTATGGGGTTTAACGTCCCAAAACCATTATATGATTATGAGAGACGCCGTAGCGGAGGGCTCCGGAAATTTGACCACCTGGGGTTCTTTAACGTGCACACAAATCTGAGCACACGGGGAAAGACGAAGTCGTGCCTTGAGCAAGCTAGACTGCAACCCATGGCGGTTTGCAACACATGCGCTGTTAGCACGATACAGATAGACTTCGGCCACGAATGGAAGCACAGTGCCATAAAAGCGGGAAGCCAATGAGGAAAACACCTCATTCGAATCTGTGTAGCGGGCTCATGAAGGCCGGTACTGCAGTCATGGCCATCTTAGTTACCTCGGTGCCTGAATCGTATCAGTGAACGTAGTGCGGTGATTCTGCTAAACAACTAACCACATCCTGTGTAAACCAGTGCATTCGCCTAAGCCGAAAATAAATAATAATAATAAAGAACTTGAAGGTTTCGACAGAGCTCGGTGAGGCGATGCTCGTTTCCTAAGCTTGGCGTGCCATTAACTCGTATTGCAATATTTAAGCCTGTCTTTTTCAAAGAGTGGACGGGGGCTGAATCCCCCAGAGAAAGATTTATTATCACTCAACAAATTGGCCACTCTCTCCTCCTCAGCGGTACGACTACGTCGCAGTCTCTTCAAACAGCAATGTTTACTTATCCCTCCGGAGTGGGACAGGCATAACTAGCCGACTGCGGCCCATAGACATGCGTAGTCCACGCGGTTGTACGAAGAAGGCCTTTGATGAAACAGACGGCCACTTGTGTGACAAGGCAAGACACGTGCAGATACCTACGACCTGTTCATATGGCTAGAACATTCAAAAGCTACCATATCTATACGAACGAGAAAAATCGAAGCGAACTCGAAAGTCAGGACCTATGTCCTGTCCTTTGGTTTATAAGAACACGAGCTCGTCAGCAAGAACATAAATGTTCCTATACATACATTTCTATAATATCCAGCTTGTACACAACTTAGCGATATCAACAATTACGCAAGAAACGTGAGCAGCCAGCGCCGCACACTGGCACCAAACTCTTCTTTATCATCATTATCACCATCAGCCTCACTACGCCCACTGCAGGACAAAGGCCTCTCCCATGTTCCGCCCATCAACTTGGTCCTGTGCTTGCAGCTTCCACTTCATACCCACAAACTTCCGAATCTAATCTGGCCACCTAACTTTCTGTCTCCCCCTCATCCGCTTGCCTTCTCTGGTTATCCAGTGAGTTATTAATTTCCAGCGGAAGGAATTCAGAGAGGCAAAGCTGCTGGTGAGGATCAGGTAACATCAGATATGCAGAAAGACACAGGACAGATTGTGTTAGAAAAACTAGCCGCCCTGTTTACAAAGTGTTTCCTGACGGGAAGGGTGCCAGAATATTGAAAGAATGTTGACGTGATCTTAATCCATAAGAAAGGGGACGACAAGGACTTGAAGAATTGCAGGCCGATCAGATTGCTCTTTGTCGTATACAAGCTATTTACAAAGGTAATTGCTAACGGAATTAAGACAACATTAGAACTCAATCAACCAAAGGAGCAAGCAGGATTTCGAACAGGCTGCTGAACAATCGACCACATTCATATTATCAATCAGGTGATGCAGAAATGCTCAGAAAGCTCTCCTTATCACACACTTAACTAAAAAAAAGTGAGTGACCATTGAGTCTTGACACATGCATGCTATGAGTGAAGGTAACCAATGAACGAAGATTAATATGAAGGAAAATATTCGTGAATTCAGCCTCAGAAGCGCCAAGACATACAAGCCGTAGTTGTAGGCCATGTGAAGCATAGCACCATGACGTTTTCTTGAATGGACGGACGGTCGTGAAAGAGACGTACAGTAATTGAGGAGGCTGACCGCAAATAGCCGCGTCATTATCGTGGTCAAGCGTATACAATACACGCATGCACGCACAGTCGTGGTATACAGCAGGTGCGCGGAAGAGGGCGCACCCCATGCGGCATCGTGTCTCTACCATCGGTAACATTTCATTGCATGACAGCAAAATAGCCAGGCCCATCAGGAAACGGTCACGAAGGACGCACGCAGCCGACGCATGCGCCCTCTTCATACAACCACAGGCTGCCTGAGCGCAATGCGTGAAACCACAGAAACAACGTCACAGAAAAAAAAAGATCTCGGCTTAAATTTACGGCAGCGGTGAGTTGTAATACGTATGCCCCGAAAGCGCAGCCTTAACACTAATTGGAAGGAGAATAAATTACCGGCAACTCTGTTCGGGCAACGCAATCGTGTGGAGGCCTATTAGCACGTTGTATTCAGAGGTAACAGTTACAAAGCGCCATATTTATCAACGTGTACGACAAGCTGCGTTTATCCTTGTGGTAGCGTGCTAAGTGCTGGGCGACTTTGAAATTTTGTGCATATATTCCCTAACGCCGCTTTGTGGCCGCCTAACAGTTATGTCTCAAGCACCCGTTTTATTTAATTGCAAGATACTTATACTGGTCGGTGCCTTTAGCACATGTGAAAACGTTTATATGTTAATACTAAGTGTTCTGATCCCACAAACAGGTAATTATGTGGCTGCCGCCCGCATGAGTGCACGGTGCACGCATGGCACTGATCGGAAGGATTTCCGCCGAAAATGATGACATAAGACGCTCCCCCATGATTGGCTAAAACCAAGGTTACAGATAACCTATTCAGTGCCTCAAAGTCACGCTTGCAATCTGTTTTAGTTTTGTTTGATCTACTTTCTTTCTGTTAGCATGAACAAACAGATAAAACTCATATACTCAAAGCCTGCACTAAGCAACGCAAAGCTCGGTACACAGTGAAGCTGATCATGCCTATCTATTTGTGTATCTAAGCTGAACTTGGCTGTAGCGAAGGTGAACTTTGCTTGAGCTTGGGTTGAAGTTGGCCTTGAATTTGGCTGCAGCAAGGTTGTAGCAAGTTCGGTCTCCAGCCCTGCTTTATATTCCTCCGTTCTCCACCCGGGGTGCTCGTCTTTGACAAAGACTGAAATGCTCGGATGATGAATTCGCAGTCGTTTGTCGGTCCAACTGTTGCCTTCCTCGTATTCAGTGAGTAGCGCGGTCGATCGTCGCACAAACATGTATGTGATAATATCTAGGCGATGCGCTATACAAGGAGCGGCTCGCTATATAGCCTCGCAGGTAAAAATGGGCTCCAATATATTCGAAACTGAGAACGTGGCGCGCAGCGAAGCTACGGTGGCGCCTCATTCAGTAGACCAACCTGACGAATAGACAAGAACGAATGAACAAAGAACAATACGAGAAATGATTCTCAGCTAGAAGAAATTCTGAACCTACGCCATTGCTAGTGCATTCGCATAATACAACTCCAAGGCGAAAGCCACCTTCTCTTCATCTTTTTTATTAGATTGTATTATTAGTAAAACCTGGAATAGTAAAACCTGGAATAAAACATGGAATGCTGTGGCTGATTCTCATGGAAGCGATTCCGGAGAAGCCAAAGTTGACACTTTTGTCAAAAATACCGAGCTTGTATTTCATAGGTTATCAAGCATTTAATCAAACTAAGACAGCTTCGCACCAGGGGCGTCTAACCTGATTGTGTGCGAAAATGGACATCGTTCTTTGCTTCACTTCAGTTTTATTTATTTATTCCCTTCTTTTTTTCTTTGTTTTCACCTTTTTGTGTTTCTGTATTTTTCCTCCTTATATTGTCTCTCTTGATATCTTTCTTTTTTCTTCGTGTCTTTTTTTTCCTTTTCTCTACTTTACACCTGTTTTTTTCTTTATTTTCATATGTGGTTTTGCCTGCGTTACGTGAAGGGCACTACTCGTTCGTTTTTTGTTGAACTTTCTTATTGACGATAGGGGATCATCATCAAGACGCTCTATATGAGAAAACAGCAAGACTTCTCTACAGCGTGAGCGGACGCCCAATACGCTACGCATGGGCGTGTATAGCGCCAAGCGACGACGGCACGACACGGAAGCATACGACAGTTTGGTCCCCTAAGGAGCCCCGCACTTAAAACTGAGCCACAACATTTGATCTTGCATTCGTAACTTTCATTAAGTACATGCACTTTCTGATTGAACTACTGTAATGCTTTTTGCTCAGCGCACAGCAAAAGTGGGTAAAATGCAGCTTCGCTATAAAAGAAGCTATGCGGCCAAACACTTGGCGAGCCACGGCAAGTAAGTTAGACGCGAGCTGCATTAGCATTGTCAACAGATTTTGGTCCTTTGATCCAACGGCGTTAGTGCTTGTATACAGTCCGCCGCGGTGGAGCAGTCGTTACGGTACTCGACTGCTGTCCCGAAAACCAGGGTTGGATCCCGACAGCGGCATGCAGTCACACTTCAATGGAGGCCCCATGCACTGTGCCCATGTACTGTGCGATGTCCCTGCATGCTAAAGAACACCATGGGTTGCCGAAATTTCCAGAGCCCTCCATTACGGCATCCCACGTAATCATATCGCGGTTTTGGGAACGCCAGATAATATTATTAGCGCTAGTGACAACTGCACGTAATATTTCACTAGAATAATGCAATCTCTTTCATGAAAGGGCTGACAGCGACATTGCAGCACAGAGAATGCACATCAAGGGCACGGAAAGACCGGTAAATAACGATGAAAAGAACGGCAACAACAAAAAAAAGGAGGGCCGTGGAGGCAATCAGGTGCGTTACTTCAGGCAGCATCCGCTCCGTGTCTAAATACTGTATGCGTCTGGAATCTTGTCTGAGCAATCGCCGAACCTATTCACCGCGTCATGATGAGCACGCAAACACCACGCGCGCGCAAGCGCAAACAATACGGCGGCTCAAAGAGCACTCGTAGTCAATCGAATGTTGCCAGATGAAGTCCGTCCAGTGGCGGCAGCACCATCACTCTCTATCGGCGGCTCTTTTGCATTCGTAATGAACGAGAAGTCCACCTTTGTTTCCTTCCCGACTCGAAGGATACTCAGCACAATGCGAGACGACGAAGAAGAGGGCGACCGGGGCTTCGGACAGGGCCAATCAATATTGCAGTGCACGGCAACCCGCAGCCCGGGCTATAAGGGGCCACCAAGAAGACTGCGCGCATTTTTCACTCTGCTGCGTGCTGGTCGCCATCTGCCAGGCCTCTCAGTTACTGCTTTATGCTTTGCGCAACTCCACCTTGCGGACCTCCGCGTATGTGCGTTCGTATGTGCGTGTGCGCACGTGCATTATGGAGGGTGGGGGGGGGTCGACATAAACGTCCACATAGCGCACGCAACTGGCTCTGGCAACAACATATGAACACCCAGGTAAAGTGCGTGCGCTTCGAGAGGACTCGTGCGAGCACTTATGAGTTTATGAGGCCTGCACCACTCGTCAATTCGGTGTGTGCTCACGTGCGTGACCATACTTCGAGAGTGAGATCCAAAGCAAAGCAAGAGAAGACGCATCCTCCTTTCATAAAGGACATGACTCTGCGTAACAAATTTAAGACCATCGCGGATATCGCACGACCATTGTGGGCTCTAGAGAGTCAATACAGAAAAGCCAACACATTAAAAGTGACCTGGATAACCCAATGCACCTAATGCAGTACTGAAAATGTTTTCATGGGCAGCCAATATCGAAAACCCTCGAATATAACCGCGGAAAACCATCAGTGCAAACCTTGGGCGTGGCCATTGTAACAGTTCTTGCACCCTCTCCCGTGCAACATGAATCTTAATAAAAGAAGAAAAAAAAAGCTGAAGATGGCTTCGCGCAAGGAGCCGCGTGAGTTTTTGCTCCAGTGGGGCGATCTCGAGATCTCACGTGTTTTCACCTATACGATGCGCAACGACGTCACTAGATGGCAGCGGAATGCTGTATGTTTCAATTGAAAAGGCAGACAACCACCTGAAGAAGAACATACAGGTCAAAACAATATATTCCAGCTACTATCCCGTTATGCTGGGTTCTAACTTTTATGCTAAGTAGTATACTGTATATGATGCGGACTTGTTATGTTCGAAAACTTTAGACCCAATGTGCCCAATCTTCTAAAAGATCAGGTGTAGCCGGCGCCAACATCCCCTTATAACATCATGTCATTAAAGAAAAAGAACAAAGTCTTCGTTAAGATTTTACGATCACAATTACTTAGCTGAAATTTATCTTTTCAAATTACGAAAATAGAAGCAAATAAATAATTAACGGCAGAAATAAAAGAAGCTGCTCTAATTCCAGCACAATGTGCTAATGCATTAGTAATAAAAAAGCAGGAGTATTCCTCTATTACCTTTTTTCATTCATCATCATTCAAGTAGTCCCGCCACGGTGGTCTAGTGGCTAAGATACTCGGCTACTGACCCGCAGGTCGCGGGACCAAATCCCGGCTGCGGCGGCTGCATTTCCGATGGTGGCGGAAATGTTGTAGGCCCAAGAGCTCAGATTTGGGTGCACGTTAAAGAACTCCAGGTAGTCTAAATTTCTGGAGCCCTCCACCACGGCGTCCCTCATAATCATATGGTGGTTTGGGGACGTTAAAACCTACATATCAATCCATCATTCAAGTAGTACTACTCAACATGGCGTAGCTGCGCCGCTAAAGTGACGCACTGAGACAAGATAGATAGAACGAATGGGTTTAGAGCTACGGCCACCAAATTCAGATTGCGGCGAGAAGCAATCACGCATTTTTCTCTTTAATTTAGACTGATAGACGCCGAATTACCCAAGGCAGTTAAAATCAACCCCTTGAGCCCCACTAAACGGTGTGCCTCGTAATGAAAGCGAATTTTAGGCACGCAATACCGCACAATCAATTTCAATGAAATCGAGACTCCTATAGTAAGCAATGTTGTGTTCGATTCCGTACTGAAAGGCAAAGTTATGCTACTGATAAAAAAGACGTTGCGGATTCGCCAGTGGATCAAAATTTACTTGAAACTCAATGACGTGCTCCGAATCACCTGTTTCAAGGCATGTAGGGTGGGTAGTTTCTTACCTGCGAAAAAAGAAGAAAGAAGGAAAGAAGAGGATCAATATAAGCACATAAATTTTTGGTCAAATGTTTTCACAGAACTAAGCCATAAAAGTTAGTGATTCCTGTAACACGCACACCAAACAGGAGTTGCCGATTTGACCGCGAGAGTTCTAGTCATGCTGTAATTACACACTCGTTTCACTAGTAGAGGCAAGGCTATCCAGCGGCCGTAGTAGAGACATACAGTTGGTGTCAAAAGTATAAGGGGCACAGATACCCCGAGAAAGAATAATGTTTGTCAAGCTTCGGAAATGCATGCATCTAGAACGAATGGAGCATTTTGCAGGTAACACGCACGTCGACACCATAATGTAACGTTTCAAGGTCGACCTCGAAGCGTCTCATCTGAGATTTTCAAAACCTACTTCTAGGAACTGCTACAGAGACAGTATTGCAGCTCAATAGCTACAGCGAACGAATTTTTTTTCTAACACAGTTTCCCAGAAAGAACGCGTTCTCTAACTACAATAAATACAGTGCCAAAAAGTGCGACCTTATTGTTAGCTAAGATACTCATCAACGCGTTGTAGAAATATACAGCGCCTGCTTAGTCTAGTAGTCCAGCTCATATGATACACAAGTTGCCCCATATACACGACGAGAATATTTCACTGCAAGATTCTTATGCGGGCTCGTTCATTCACGAACAATACGGCAGAGCAAAACAAACTACGGGACAGTAAAACGTACAGCACACAGCATTGTGTCCAAAGTGTGTTTCAATGCCCCGTTGTTTGTGCTGTTCTGCCGTGATAGAAAGTCACGCTTGCAAATAAAAAGATTACACAACAGTTTCGAAATACAGCGTGTTAAAAAGCGACCTTACTCGAAAAGAGGAAGCGACAGAGAAATGCAATAAGAATTTGAATTTTCGTTCTACCCATTAGCGTAGTATGACAGCAGCGTGTTTCCCTTTATTACTTGAAAAAAGATAAACCGTGCCGCCCTCACTCTGTATCGTTTCAAGAGTAATCACGACACGGAAGAGCTGTCCGCATTCCTCGCTCGGCGTCGACGTGGCAGCGACGCGCGACAGGGATTCCATTTCCTTTTCGTCAGGTGCGCAGCAGTCAATTCAACGCCGCAGTCGCCAAAAAAAAAAAAGTGCAGCGGGTAGTTCGCGCGGGCTCAACTGTCAATCCCTGCTTGCGCTCCCGCTCACCTGCCCCGTAGACGCGCACACGCTTGTGCCCCCGCACGAGAACCGCTCTCCTCGTTACATTATCCAGGCACACATCATCGGTGCTTGGCTCGGGATTCTCTCTGATCCTTCTTGCTTTCCCTGTTCTCTTTTTCAATCTAGCGTTCTCGCATGATTCCCGGTTTGGGTCGGCGAAAAACCCTTTCGACATCGCCGCGAGGTGCGGCGCCCCTACTTCCGTTCGCGGGACAAGCGGAAATGTTACGCGAGATTGAAGCGCCGATCCTAGGTGTCGCGAAATCCTCGGCGTGGCCCGTCCGCGACTCGCATGTCATTTCCGCACGGGCGACGTTTCTCGAAATTACGTGGCTTTAATTGAAGTGGCGCCGCACTGGACTCTCTGCGGCGTAATGAGAGATGACTCGCGCCTGCGTCGAAAAGTGCGCTTACACTGTACGTAAGAAGAGTTCGCGTGGAATAGCGTGGCTGACAACAGGACATGCGAAGTTTGCGGCTCGAAAAGCAGTGAAGTAGGCCACTCAGTCAGATGACACCATGCAGCATTTCTAGAGTCGACATCCTGGCAAGTTGTGTTTAACCAGATCACAAATAACAAAAATTAAAGCAATGAATACGCGAATGACATGTGTGAATCAAGAGTACACGAGAAGTCTGATATTTAGGCAATTGATTTTACGTCAGTTCTCTCTGTAGCTGATTCAACGCAGTTTCGTCACTGCTTGTTCTCACCACTTGACTAGCCTGTGCGATGTTGCGCTGATTTCGCGACATAAAGGCTTCACACAAGGTATCCGGGGAGATGTTCATAAAGTATGCTGGAATATCCCAGCGATAAAGGGAATGAAGGCTCACCAACAACTTGTTCGTTGACAAGAGTATGAAATTGGACGTATTGCTAATGCATAACAGATGTCATATCGTTTGCACTACGTGATCAGTAATGCGTTCATTGTTAACCAGTCTGCCATTCTTCCAAGTTCAATTGCTCTTCCAAACGAGTGGGTACCAATATAATTTTTTGAAGTTGCAAGTGTGAAGTGTATTATACAAAGGAAGCAAAAACATTTTCACACTAAGCTTTCATTTTAGTTCCTATCTCCCAAGCACCCAAAGCTACGAGCGCAATCACTTTGTATACGAAGACTTCGTCCCTTCAGTAAGACGAATGCGTGTTAAGTAAGCCCTGTGTCAAAGGGGGGCGCGTCGAGATGACCGTGAAGGCTCGTCGAAAAAATATCCCGCTACGTGGAACCATAGCTGGGGGGAAGTCGTCCTTCAAGCAAAGCCGTTCGTCGCAATTCCTTCCTCTTCCTGTCAGGAGGACAACGGGAAGAGCGGACGGACAGGAAGATCGACTGCGTTTTTCCTACGTCTTGGGTTCGAAGGGGAGAGACAGTCCACTTGCCTCAGCTTTGTACTTGAACGTCACAGCGAGGGCCTGTCCATCAGGAACTCGCCAATGCGAAGAACGGGATCACCCCTTCGCTTAGCAGCAGCAGCCAAGCAGAGATAGAAAAAAAAAGAAGCTATGGAAAGTCCGCGCCCTGTAGGCATCTAGGGGAAAGGGTGAGCATGCGCGGGGGAACGCCAACGCGACAACATCGTTCCCGGACTTCCTTCCGGAAAGGAAGTTTGCGCGCCACTTGGCCCCGGAAGCCAAACATTCCGGGCGCACCGGGGACGCAACGAGAACCGCCGCGAGCCTCCAATCGTGCCGTGTTTTATTATGTTCCGTCGTGTTTCTCACGTATACTGCAGGCGAGGAGCGCGGCCATGAATTGCACGGACAGCGCAGGGAAGCTTCGCATATATGATGCCGGCACGTATCCTAAACTTTTTTTCGCGTCCGACTAGCAATGGAGGCTGCTTGTTTGAGCGCTATCTTTCAGCGCTGCATTCGCGTATCACGTCGATAAGCAAGCGGACCTGGTTCTCAGGAGGCGGCCGTGTCATGGTCTGGCTTCCTTCCTATGCCTCGCTTAAGGAATGCGCGCGCGCACATTCAGACTTCTCTAATCTCTCAACCCGACATTTTTTTTTTCGCTCAAAACTTGCAATAGTCGCCAAAGCTCATCTCCGTAAGCAGCGCGCTCTTGGGAAATGTGCGCCAATCAGCGGAAATGTCGAAGTGCCAAAACGAAACTTAGCATGCTTTATACTTCTCGGCAGAAAGAACTTTGAAGAATAGTAATCGACCAAAGTGATAAAGGCCTTTAAGGATAAAGGTTTAAAAAAGAAAAATATAAAAAATGCATAATCGTGAAGGATTTATCTTATTGTGGGTGTTTTACTACAAGGAAATAACCCATGCCGGCCTCAAAGTGTTTTCTTACCAAGATAGAGCGTTGGTTACCATCAAAGAAGCTTTTTTTTTTATTTAAATAGCGTACTCTCTTGCGCCAATAATCATAAGCGTAAGAAAATGCATTCTAGGAAAACAATTATTCGAAAAGATCTCAATTTCCCGTGTGTTGCTGCTTACGAAAAGAGCACCGTACCCTCTAATTACACCCCCATTACCCTGTATTACTCTTTGCCGCCGTGGACCGCAGTTGCACTAATCCCTTTGCGCGCATTACCTAATAGAGCACTCATCATCTTACGCTTCACGTATACTACACGAGCCCTACAATTTAATGACAACGAGAGTGGAGCCTACGGCCACTTGATCATTAATGCATCGTACCTTCTTTCTGTACTCTAATGTGGTACCTGAATTCCCTTTTCCGTTGCTCATTAGATTGAGCATCGCAAGGTAATGAAAATGTAGCTCATCATCTCCAGCTCATTCCTGCTTTTCAAATAAATATCATTTCTCTAATAAAATGTTCACAGGCTCGGTGTTATGAAACTAGTCAGACGAAGGTAGCTACTTAAAACAAGCGCAATCACAAAGTAGCAAATGAGCAGTTTTTTTTTGTTTTTTTTTTCATTTCTTCGCGCCATAGCTTCCTTGCAATAGCCCTCACATTGCACGGCCCCGCTTTCATAGATTACGAGAAGGCGTTAGACTCAATCGAGCCATCAGCAGTTATGCAGCCACTACGGGATCAGGGCATTGATGAACCTACATAAACATACTGAAACAAATCTACAACGTATCCACGGCCACAACAGTTGTCCATAAAGAGAAAGACAGAATCCCAATAGGAAAGGGTGTAAGGCAGGCATACGCGATCTCTCCAGTGCTAATCAACGCGTGTTTACAGGAGGTTTTCGGGGCCCTAGATTGGGAAAAGTTGGGAATAGGAGTTAATGGAGAGTACCTTAGTACTTCGATTCGCTGATGACATTGCCTTCACGAGTAACTGAAGGGACGAATTACAGCTGATGATTACTGACCTGGGCACGGACAGCAGAAGAGCAGGTCTGAAAATTAATATGCACAAAACTAACTATAAAGTAATGTGCAACAGTCTCGGCAGAAAACAGCAATTATGCAATAGGTAGAGAGACACCGGATGTTGTAAAGGAATATGTCTTCTTACGACAGGTCGTAATCGCGCAGCCTAATCATGATAGTGTAATAACTAGAACAAAAAGAATGGGTAGATCACATTCGGCAACCATTGTCAAATCATGAATAGTAATCTGCCACCAACCCTCGAGAGGATGGTATATAACAGTTGCATCTTACCGACACTTTCCTACACAGTAGAAACCTGGAGGCTTACAAAGAGGGTTTAGCTTAAATCGAGAAGGACGCAGCGAGTGATGGAAAGGAAAATGATAGGTGTAACGTTAAGAGACAACGAGAAAACACACTGCGTCAGGGAACAAACCAGGGTTATTGATATCATAGTTGAAACCAAGAAGAAGAAGAATAGGAAATGGGCCGGGCACGTGGCACGAAGGCAGAATAGCCGCTGGTCATTAGGGGGGAATGACTGGATTTTTAGAGAAGGCACGCACGATGGAGAGACAGTGGGCCGATGAGATTAAAAAGTTCGCAGGTGTAGCTGAAAGCACAAGACCAGGTTGATTGGCGGATCATGTGGGAGGCATTTTCCCTGCAGTGGGCGTAGTTAGACTGATAATGATGATGATGATGCGCCGTCCACAAGGCAGTGAAGACACCCTGCTGCGTTTCGAGGAAGAAAGTGTTGTGCGACGTTGTCTCAGGTCACTGGCAACAGGCGTTGCTTGTGAATTCTGGTGCAGTCTCGCACACTGTTGTTTTTACATCGAACATTGCATATGGCTAGGCGAAACGAAAATATGTTCGCCACGAGAAGCGATAGCGGTCCCCACATGCTCTGCCCGTTCTCTACGTCGCACTCAAGGGCGCACGTGGCAGCGCCGTAATTCGCCGCTTCGCTGCCGTGCCACCGAGCCCGCGCGAAGCAGTTTTCAACTTTTAACTTCCATATGTAGAGCGCATGGACCATGGAGAAAGAAAAATGGAGGAGAAAGCAGGACGTCCCTACGCCAGCCTTTGCAAGCCAGCCCGTCTTGATGACAGCGGTGTCGGCCCATCCTGTGACTTTTTTCCGGCAGGATATCACGCTAGCATCAAGACTTGCCGAGACTTCGTGGTTGTCGTCCGGTAGCTTACAACCAAAGAGTGCTAGTTCGGCGCAGACTGGACGGCTCAGGCATGTGGTTTAAAAAAATGGCAGCATATCCACGGAGTGAATGATGGAGAGTAGGGCGAAGCATTCGTCCGTCGATGCGTCCGTCTGTGTGACCGTCCATGCGTCTGTTTGTGCGCCCGTCCCTGCGTTCTTTCATGCATCCGCCCCTGCGTCCGTTCATGCGTCCATCCATGCATCTGTTTGTGTGTCCGTTCGTTCATCTATTCAACACTCCAAGTCCCACCATCTCGCATCTTTTTATCATATATTCCCCATATAGAAGCACCGCCATCCAGCGGACATTCCAAGGACTGAACGAGAGGTGGCACACGCACACTTTCTTACGGCCTGCGCTTTGGGTCCACTTCCCACTTTTAACCACCTCGAGTTCATGGTATATTCTAGTTCACTGTATTCATGGCACTGCGACCAAACGCTCGCTAAACCTTTCGAAAACCCAGGAGGTTACGCCCAGCGAGTATAACGTAGCAACCTTTCCCTGTCAGATAGGGCTCAATTTACATGCCAATGGCTGCTAATGAGAAATGAGAGACAGGAGCATTCGGCTTTTACTTTCTTACGGCTTGCGCTTCGTATCTACTTCTCATTTTTAACCACCTTGAGTTCATTCATGGTATATACAAGTTCATTGTATTCATGGCACTGCGGCTCAACGCTTGCTAAACCTTTCTAAAGCTAAGGAGGTTACACCCAGCGAGTATAATGTAGCATCCCTTTCTTGTCCGATAGTGCTCAATGTACATGCCAATGGCTGCTAATGGGAATCGCAGCGTGCGCGTTGACTAAAAGCCGAATGCTCATGTCTCTCATTCCCCATTAGCAGCCATTGGCATGTACATTGAGCACTATTTTTTATTGTTAAACAACGCACAGAAGAAATCTCTCACTGGCACCACCTTGGAGGTCAAGTGTTATACCTATTTCGGGTATGTGCCACTGATGGTTACATACGAGGGACGCCCAAGCCACGCCATAAGGAGCTTCGCCCCTAAAATGGAACACCACCGAGACTATTAAAGTTTACCTCTTGTTTTGACGTTGTGGTCACGAGTTGGAAGGCGGGCTTCGTCCCGCGTGACGTATTGCTCCCTCCTTTTCTTTTTTTCCCTCTATGGCATGGACAACATGGGGAAGGCACAGATGGTACGAACGCCTGAACAGCCGAAAACTTTCCTTGAACACCGGCGAAAGCTGATTCGCGAGAGAAGTAATGTTCACCGGGACGATGCAGCAGTCCGTGTAGCCCGGGCACAAGAACAGGCTCAAGTGGCGGAGCACCGGTAGCAATTGCGCACCGAGGATCCGGCAGCGTTGTGAGTTGAATGCCAGAGACAACGGCGAGCCAAAGAAGCGGCGTTGCAGGAAGATCGCCGCGGCCGACACACATTTCTCTGATTAAACATCTGTAGCGAGTGCTTGAGCGGTGTTTTCCTTTTAATATTTTTGTTACCTCCTCTTTCTCTGTTTACTCTTTCTGTTTCCTTTGCCTGATACTCCAGTGTACTGGTAGCAAATCAGAAGGGTTTTTTTTAGCTTGCTGCCTCCTCTATTTTGTATACTTCTTACTTTCCATCAAGTCGCGATTCTTTCTATTTCACTCTCTGTCGCCGTATCACCCTTCAAATTTAACTTTAGAGTGTGAAGAGTTGACATTGAGTTACACTAAGCCTGATCTACTTTTACCCGCTGTGGCAATGTTCCACTCTATGGCGATCCTAAGAGTATTTGTGGCATTACCATCGCACCAGGTATCCGTATTTTCATCATAGCATATGCAGTGCAGGATGTTGGTGTCGTCACTGCAAATTAGAGGTGCAAAATATGACGCAACTGTCGACATGCTAGCGCCACTTCACGGTACGAATGCTATTGTGCGGACTTGCTTCAACGAAAACAGAAAAAAAAACTTCTTGTGCGTTCGTAAAAGCGGTATTGTTTCATCGAAAACGCAATCCAAACGGGACACACCTTTTCCTTACCCTTTGTTGGCAACGAAACTGTTATAGAAAGGAAGGAACGCCGATAATCACGTACGGGTCAATAAAATTGCTCGCATGCGACATAATCGGATGACGCTTAATATAACTACAATATTTGTTGGAGTTTAACATTCCGCGACCAAGGTTGAATATGAGAGACGCCGTACCGGAGGGCTGCGGAAATTTCGACCACCTGGGGTTTTTTAAATCGAAGTGCACGGGCCTTGAGAAATTTTCGCCTGCATCGAAAATGCAGCCACGGCAACCAGCGCGATTCGATTTCGCGACCTGCAGTAGAGCAGCATAGCCACAAGAACGCCATGGCGTGGCATCAGCTGACACAGGACAGCCGTTATAGGAAGAAGGTGGGAGATGAGATACCTTATTTCTTCAAGTAGTATAAACACGCTGGCAACGATAACTTCATAAACATTATTAAGACAAGGCTGAGTAAGACTTGTTGTTAGGCGAGCTGGCTAACGTCGATAGAGAACATACAACCCAAATTTAGAAAACACAGATCAGAGGAAAAAAAATACGATGGAGCAGGGAGATCGGGCGCTGAAAAAAGGTTACAGCCCTCCAAACAGTGCCCGACCTTTCTCATTCCTTCTACTTCTTTGTTCTTATATGTGTTTTCCAAGTTCGCGCTACTATGTACCCCATTATTGCTAAAACACTAGGGACCGTACTCAGAAAAATGCTGTACGATAAAAAAATTCCGTATAGAATATTAGCCGGTTACAATGAGGGATATATAATTAGAGAAGCCGGCTGACGAATATGAAAGCGCATTTACGAAAGACAAGGCTTCTTATTTCGACCCCATAACCTTAAAGGTTGTGAGTCTGCAGGCTTTGCACAGACGAATGCAGCTCGGCTCCCCAACAAATAAAGCACCCGGAACCGACAAAAATAACTGCGCAACGTGGATCAGAACTTTAGATTCTGTTAGCTCGCATCGTTAGTCGTAACGGCAAACTAAGAGGGAGGTCTTGTATAACGACGGCATTTTCCGTTACATGCGTGCAGCTCTGCGAACACACGAAACTCAATGCAGTCTCTCACGTGTATTAATCTCCTTAGGAAAATCATATCAGAAAAAAAGAGCGAAAAGGAGGCACCGAAAAGTTTAAAAATATAAATAGGAAAGCAAACACGGAAGTGAAAGCGATACGAGCTCAGCTAAGTGCACGCTGAGCTCAACGGCTGAACAACGCTGTCTTCAGGACAAGGAACACGCAACCGAAAAGAAAACAAAGTGCGGCAAGGTTTTCCTTTCCCGCAGCGCTGCACAAAGCGATCTCCCTTCAACGGAGCGCGTAGAATATACGCTGCCAGCTGAGAAGTGTATGAAGCGTCCCGGGAGAACGCATGCACGTCGCCGAGTGCCTAATGGAATTCCACATCCTCTTCGCGTTGTAACCGCGAGCCGCCAACGATGGCGGCTAGACAAGCACAAAGAATGGGAGAAAGAAAAAATCTTCTTATTCATCCGCGAGATATACGATTCGCCCCGAGAAACACGCGAGAAGGTAGTACGGCGACAGACAAAAGCCGCGCAGCCGCAGAAGAACGGGCAATACGGCATGGAAAGGAGGAAGAGGAAGATGGTTAGGTGATCTGGTGAGCCGCAAAAGGCGAGCGAGGCTCTACAATACCACGCGGTAAACCGAAGCAGCGCGTGCGGCTGGTGACGAGGTCGCGCACGGCTGTGACGTCAAAAAAGCGACATCTCCGGGAAGAGGGTGGAGAGACAGAGGGAAAAAAAGCGATTGAAAAGCGAACTCTCGAAAAGTGGAGAGAATTAAATGTTTAAAGAGGAAAGTAGAAATGATAAGCGCTTTCGCGCTGCGAAATAAGCCCGCTCTTATTCTTTTTCTGGTATGTTGGGAGAGGGTGAGAGATGGCGTCGTGGAGGAAGGGTAGCGAAAAGAGGGCACTCGCGCGAGTTATACTCTTTAGCGCAAGTCACACGGAACACGGGGCCCATTTTATACCATTTCAATAGCGACGATGAGGGAAGGCAAAATAAAAAAACAATAGCGAAAGCACGCGACTGTAGAGCTTCGAGAGAGCGCCGAGAGCCGAAATAAACCGCGGAAACAAGGTAGCGCTCGCGTTACGCAACACAGGCACACTGTGAAAAGCTATCGTGCGGCGCGAACTGAAAGCAAAGGTAGAGAGAGAGCAAGGAGATGAAATAAATGGTAAGTGAAAGCACCATGGAGCCTGACGGTGGAGCGTATGAACGTGCAAGAAAGAAGGGTGGAGATATGAGGCACCAAAAAATGGCGCCGAAGGTGGTGGGGAAAAAAGGTAGGAGAGGAGCAAAGCAGGTGAGGTGAAAGAAACGCGTCACCTGAATGACTCTCTTGCCGCTCGTGTTGATAAGGTGGCACTACGGAGCTGAAAAAAAAAAACGATGTCTCGAGTACGTAAAATGAAGAGAACGTACAGAAAAAAGAAAGACGGGGGGGGGGGGGACCAATAGGAGATGTAAAATAAGAGTGGTGTGTCTAAAAGACGAACGGCAAAAGCAATCCTTGTGCGCTCGCAATAAAGCTATAAAGCGAGGTAACAAAAAAGATGAAGAAAAAGAGAACGATGCGGTGGTGAGAAAGGAAGAGAGAGAAAGAGGGAATCAATTCAATGCGCGCGAGGCAAACGAAACCGCTTTTTTGAAATTCGTCGTCTAATGCGTTTCCTGGGTGCTCAGCGGGCACCGCAGTATCAAGAAAGTTCGCGCTATAAATGCAATAAACCGAGGAAGACGCAGAGGAACGGTGGCAAGCAACAGCGCAGAATGCGACGGAAGGAAGAACCGCGCGCGGAACAGCGGCGCGATGCGGAGAAAGGCGCGCACAAAGCGCACAGACCACAATCTGCCACTGCGCTTCGTACTCCGCCCACGAGGAGGAGGCATCGGTGCAGAAATGTAATCTTAGCGACAGCACTCGCTTTTTCAATCGCCCTTCTCTTAAAGCAAGAAAAAATAAACGCTCGCGCGACAACAAGGATAGGTGACAGAACGGGAAAGCTGTGAACCGAGGAAAGAGAAAATGAGATAGCGCTGAAAAGGCAGAAGAGAATACATGTAGATACACACACGTAGACTGCGCGAAAAGTGAATATGTGGGACTTTGTTTGCTTTTAACAGTGCCCATTATGTCAGATTCTGCGAGGACTCGCCGTGGCCGCACGGTATTTATTGAGACACGTTTTCTAGACATGGTGTTCTCACATGGTATCGCCAACTTACTACTCTCTTTATAGGCATATTATGACGCAGCCACTTACGAGCACTTTTCTATAGATGCGATGCCGGCGGCGAATACACGGTATCTCGATCCAGAAAAAGCACCGATGTTGATTTGATATGTGCGATTTAACGCCTCAAAGCCACCATATGATTATGAGAGACGCCGTAGTGGAGGGCTCCGGAAATTTCGACCACCTGGGCTTCTTTAACGTGCACCCAAGTCTTAGCATACGGGCCTACAGCTGTTCCGCCTCCATCAAAAATGCAGTCGCCGCAGCCGGGATTCGATCCCACGACCTGCGGGTCAGCAGCCAAGTACCTTAGCCACTAGACCACGTGCACGGCAGGACTAAAAAGCGCCGATGTTGCACTGCTGTTCGTGCCGAACGTCAATGCTACAGGTATGCACGGATCGTCCATAACCGTGCGCTTAACACGTCCAAGTTCGCAGCTAAGTACTTAACAAATCTGATAGTCTAAGTGATAAACCTTTTTCCGAAGATCCTCCGATCGTAGGTCTACGCGTGGAATGCCAACAAAGCGATTCAGGCATTGATAGGCCTTTCAAAATCGACCGGATTAAACGACCGCTTGTAGCGTGCAACAACAGGCGTACATGCAACCTGACGGCGCTCGCTTGATTCGCTATTTCTTTTCTTCAGCCCTTCTCACCTTTTCTCTGAGTGCAGAATAGCAAACCGAACGCACGTCTGGATGACCTCCCTGCCTTTCATTCCTTCCCTTCCTCCTTCTCCTCCTGTAAAGCTCGGCTGCAGACCCGAAGATGACGGATTCGACCCCGGCTATGACAACTGAACTTTGGCGGAGGCGATATTCGCGTGCACTATGGCCCGTCAGAGCAAGTCACACGCTAATAAAGAGTTGAGTTGGCTTAGTGTTTATGGCACTCGGCTGCCGATCCAAAGATCACGGCATCGCACCCCAGTGGCGACGGCCGCATTTCGATGGGGCCCCGTGAACTTTGATTTGGGTGCACGTGAAGGAGCCAGTAGTGATACAAATGTCCGCTATCCTCCACTACGGCATACCTCGTGATCATATTCTGGTTTTCGCAAGTGAAGTACAAAATATTATTGCGCCGACGTGTCGCCCTGCCAATGATACCGGGTGTGACGTCTCTGTCCAGATCACGTGAACCCGAGCTGCCGAGGTGCAAATAAGCTATTCCCAAAATGACGGGACAAAAGTTTTCAGCCACATTCAGCGGTTCAAGCGTGGCGCCAAGAGTACAGGGTCCGAGACTTTAGTCTATTTTGTGGCGCTTGCGAATTCACCAAGCGAAAATTTAGTGTGGGCAGAGAAAAAAAAATCGTCGCGCGTATAACTATTTCCGGCATCGGCATCCTTATTACACCTATTCCATAGTTCTTTCCTCAAAAAACAAAATTAAAAAAAATCAGCTAATAACTTGACCCCTACAGTCGGAACAGTAACATCTCACTTGTGTAAGTCAAATGCCTCGCGTTGGCGTCCTTGTTTAATCCCACTTTATTTTCTGGTAGTGCGAAGCCTGTGGGGAAAGCAACCCATTTGTCAATTAGGAGTAAATTATATGCATTAACGCATGTAAGCCTGGTACACCTAACAGGCAACTTCCTCACTTATTTCGATATATACCCACCTTGCCTGACGCAGCACATGGGTCGCATGGCCAATCCATCTCGAATAAAATTCATTCATTCACTTTCAACGATAGATCGCACGTACAGTGCTCATTATGAGCAATGGCATACACGCCAGTAGAAAAAAATCAGCTTGATTAGTCCCGCTTTGTTTTATGCAGATGCATAGACGTCTCCCATGGCGATGATTCACCACAACCTCGTCTGCGGCTCCATTGTTATTACAACGTCGTCCTGACGGCGTTCGTGGGCCGCCAGCGTTAACAGTATACGTCATGTTGGGCTAGTTGGTTCTGTCTCGTCTTTTTTTTTTCTCTTTGTCAACCTTGCGCCACGTATTTCAGCCGCCAGTATTTGCAGCTAATATTCTAAGCCAATGAAGGCACGGCTTCCTTATGAGTTATGCATGAGCTGCACATGCCGTCGGAAAACAAACGAAGGCGCAATGAAAACATACCGACAAATCTGCATCCGACCAACGTTCGTGCAGAGGCACTTCGACGGGTCTGTTATGAGTATACGCATACATTGGGCAATCATGCGTCTATGTAATTAACAAAGCGGATATGATGTAAAATTACGTAGAAGCTGGTTCGACGATCCCATGTCGTCTTAGCTCTACCAATTACGTTTTCCAAACAAACCTGGGGCGTGCATAAACGAAGAGCTACACGAGGCTTTAAAACATGTTCACCTTCGGTGTGCGCACGCATTTAGTTTTCATGGCACCAGTAATCATAAAACACTATTTCGATTTCTTGAATTCAGGTTAATGAAACCAATAAGTTGAGCGGCTTATATTTAGTCGACGTTGCATACACAATCGGCCATTCAGACATATCTTAGGTAATTACGGGTCACACGGTGCAAGGCGTTAAAAGTACACAGTATGGTGCGCACCGATTTGTCAAAGTGCGTAAGACGGGGAGATAAAACGTGATTCCCTTACTGTAAAGCGATGATTCTTCCTCATGTTGAAAGTCACAGAAGTGAACGCAATTTTTTTTTCGTCAGTAAAAAACTGCGAAGGCATTTAAGCAGAATGTATTAACTGCCTTCGGCTTAGTACGTCGGCAGCGTTACAAAACGACATGTGAGATCACCCATAAAGGGTGCGTTGTTAGCGTGCACACTTGAAAGCACCCGAGTGCGATGCTTTCAGAGCTTACCTTAACAGCGATTTTCGCCGACTGCTTCATGGGTCACGAAAGCGTTACATGGCGAATGTTACGTTGCCTGCACGAAATAGGCACGAATGGGGAAAGAGAACGCGCCTCATCGGAGAACAGATTCAACCGCAAACGCTCATTCTTCCGAAAGCCGTAGCAGGCGCGAGCTCTCGCGCAAGTTCTCGTGCACCGCCTCAGGTTTGCAGCGCGTAAGGCGCACTCCGTAATCACGCACCAGAAGTGGCTTTTTTAAGTTTACAAGAGTGCGCTCCACCTGATAGAGCACGCTCGAATTCTTTCATTCAACGCGCCCAATGGTAAACAAAATATGAAAAACCAAGGCTCGACCCGGATAAGAATGCAGGCACTCTGCATGACAACAGAGCCTTTTATTGGATCACAAGTTAACGCAGCTGCACAGCTGCCTCCGAGCACAGTGCATCAGGCATCTCGAAGGGCGGTGACGGGATTCGGGCTAGGCTGGGCGGGGCCTGCGCACCGCGTCGTCGCTACTGACGCCTCAGTATGTCGACGATGCCTACCGCTCTTTACAAACATGGAACAGGTCTGTACGCGTGTCATCTGGGTCCTGCAGCCACGTTAATAGGTGTTATAGAACCATACCGGGCGTCAGACTCTCTGGATTACATAACGAGCGAATGGTTCAATCATTTCTACCCGTTACTAATAACTCAGCCATGATTCATCCTTAGTCGCAGCATTAGCACAGTAGGCAGCTACACATGCAGGTGTGCACTTTACTTAACGAACGAGCAGTGGGTGCGTTACGTACTTAGGAATCTGATGAATTGTTGAATTATGGAGTCGGGGTATTTCTCAAATTGCCGTAATGCCATAACAGCACTTACAACAAGTTTTAAAGCATCTCTCCTGTTTTGCCTCTCCGGGTGCACATCAGGCACCCTGTCAGTTTTTTTCCTCTTTAGATCACTAGAGAAATTACAAGCTGGCATGCCCCACGCTTCATGACTGTTATTCAAAACACAAACTATAACTATTGAAGTTTAACTAAACGCAAGAATTGGTTCATTAAAAAACACTTCTTTCATGTTTTCTTTTGTTGTTTTGTTGGTTAGTTCGTTGCCCAGAAACGATACGAGTACATGCTGCTTCACTTAGATAATTATCCTAGAGAGGCATTCTATAATGCTAGTTAAAGCCAGAGATTAGTGGTTGCATATCGCACACCATCACCGAAGAAGGACGCAGCAATAGCGACAGGCAGAAAACGATCGTGAACGCACTAGTTTGCCCTGGCAACACTAACCAACAATAACAACCCGAGGAGTGAAAAAATAGTAAACAGACAGATGAACACTACAAAAAAACAACCAGCAAATAACGAAAAAAAAAGTTGCCGAAAGACGAGGTGGTGGTTAGAGGCACACCTAAAAAATAGCCGCTGAAGCGTAACTGGCGTAACGCCCGGTGCAAACGTCATAGCCACACGTCCTGACGGTGTATGGAAAGGTACCCGTAGTATAAAAAGAGACTAGGGGAAAGCCTGGGAGGGAGCTACGGGCAAACAAAGGGAAATTTCACGTGGGCGATCGAAGCAGTCGAGCGGCCGTGTACAGCAAGACAGCGTTGGCGAGGCATATCCTCCCTGCGACCGAGACGGCCGTTTCAACAGACGCGGCAGCAAAGAGGAGGTCCGCGCACGTTCTGCGAATACGTGACCGAGATAAGAAGGGATACACTCCGACTAATTAGTCCGCTCGACGCACAGACGGGCAGCTGCAAAGTTTTCAGAGCCGAAACAATCGAGAGACGTGAGTTCCGGGCTACGGTGGCCGATCGCCGAAGCCCGATTGCATGCAGGGCCAGGCCACTGCGTGCTCGAAGGAAAGAAAAAAAGATACGAGCAAGGAATATATGATTGGACGATAGATAACAAAGTGTGACGCCGCGTTGGAACGCAGCCTCCTTACGTTTCCTTGTTGAGGGGTAAAAGTGGACTTTAGCATCTTGGACCAGCTAAAGAAGCAGGAATAATGCTGTTTTGAAGCACCTTGAGCGCAGTAAAAGGGGACAGTTGAAGCAGGTTCGGTACACAAAAACGAGTGTTTTGGAACAGTGCAAGGTAGCTTGGAGCAGCTTTCTAAGGTAAAACATCATCCTCAATTAAAATTACTTCTCTTGCGAAAACAAAATCCAACTTTGCTCTCTAAACATTCAGCACCAATAGCTTACCAGACATACCACTCACTTTTGTATGTGTTCTCATCATTCAGCATCACAGCTGACACACAAGGGACAAGCGATCCTTATCTGTTGTTTTCATGACTTCTTGGCAATCGCAGCACACTCTGCTTGGCAGAAGTTTATTATCCCCACGCTAATTAAATACAATACTCTGCTCCTTTGTTCTAGGTCTGGAGCGGAGACGAGCAATTCACACGGCAAATCCGTGCGCACGGCAGCCACGGCGTCGGCAACATAGACGCCGCGCAGCACGCAACTAACCAGGAGACGACCGAGTGCACGTGAGCGCTCCGTAATTCAATGAAGCTGTCAGTTGTCGCTTGGTATCAGATCACGGTAGTGAAGCGCACATATGTATCGGAAAAACCACTATAGTCTCCGTTCTGTCACTATCCTAGTCGCTGCATATCCCGGACACTGTTATAGTTTCGAAATGTTTCTTGGTGTGCCAGTGCACGCTATAAAACAATCGTGCGAGAGTGCGAGATTATCATGCGCACTATCATTTGGTGCATGATGATTTCGTACAAATTATTGAGGTTTTACTGTAGTACTAAATAGTGCGCAGTTACTCATGTTGGTGCCACAAGTTTTGCGGGGAAACCACACGGCGATAACAGCAATGAGACGAGCACTAGCAAGCTGCATGAATGAACCCAATTACGTGATCACACACTGGATATGGATGCGGCCGCGTTCTTTGCGTAACAGTGTTGCTCGTTCAGCAATTATTGTCGGCTATATTCGATAATTTACACTTCCTATCCACAATTATCGTGGATATTGTCGTTTATGTACAGCCTGACGCAGCATGTCAGATTGGCGCAGAATGGTGTAATTGGCGCAGCACTTCCACCCCTCTTAAAAATTGTTTTAGGCCACGTTACGGACGGCATCATCGTCACTGCGAGCGCCTCGAAGTTGTCGTCGCATTCCGCGCAAGGCTATAGCGCATACAATTAAACACGCACGCACAGACGCATGCGCACACAAACACGAACACACAATCCCACAAACCAGGGCCCTAACAGCCGTTGTTAAACTGTGCCTCGTAATTGTTCCAGCTTTACACGGCTGTGCTACACGAGATACCCGACGAAATGATATTGCGCGCTTTCAAGACTCATTGATAAGTATAATTGTAGTATGTGTACTGACAACAGGGCTGGCAATGTAATTGTTTTAGACAAACCGTAAAGCTAGAATGGAAATAGACGTGTCGGTGCCCAGTGGCGCACGTGATAAGAGCAAAAAGCAGTGCCAACTTCAATTAAGACTTTATCAGTCATAATGCATAGGGCGATTTCCCCAGCGAGCAAACATAGTGAAAAAAAAATTAGAGAGGGTCGAAAAGAGCACTGATCTCCGACTAATGTTTATTTTACAGAATAGCACAATACGTAAGCACAGATAATGATAGCGACAAGCCTGGTGAGCGTATCGACAGTCAAACGCAAATATGTGTTCACGAATGTCGTATGTTCGCGCGCAGCGAAATTTTCCATCAGAAACCCAGATCGACTATAGCTCAAGCTTCTGTAGTTTTATCAGTCAGTTTTTCATCAGGTGAAAGAATTAGTAATAATATATATGATATGGTTTTACGTCCAAAAACCACGATATAATTATGAGAGACGTTGTAGCGAGGGCTTCAAAACATTTTCACTGTGTGCAGGGCGCAGACAGTTACCGTCAGACTATTGCAAGCCAGTGTGTATCCTAAGCCTGCGGTTCTTCATGCCATGTACCCTGAACAGTATCCAAGTGCGGATTGCCCCTCCTGTGGACTGTTAGCAACATTCAACCAAGTGTTGTGGGAATGTGAAGCCATCGGCCCCGCCCTCAGCGAGGACAGGTGGGCTGCGCTCTTACGCAGCCCCGAACTTACGGATCAAACCCTGGCCGTCCAGAGTGCCCGTGAACGGGCCGCCGAGCTCGGCTTGACGGTCCCTACGTGGGATTAGCCGGGTGCCGCCGGTCCTCCCCTGCGTCTTCTCAGGACCAAAATAAAGTTTTAATCAATCAATATATCTAGTTATCTTTATTGTGGACTGGCGTTACACAGTATACATGTATCTCTGGCATTTCGTGTACATCAACATGCGACCACCGTGACCTTTGGGTCAGCAGCCGATCATCGTAGCCACTGACCCACCATGGCGCACACGAGGAAACTAAAAAGAGAGCGGATAATGAGGCGATCCGATTAGCACGCATATTGCATAATATTTCCCTCATCCACACGTTAATTCACCCACGCGTTTACTCACTCACTCACTCACTCACTACTCACTCACTCACTCACTCACTCACTCACTCACTCACTCACTCACTCACTCACTAAGAGACAGTCTTTCTAAAGCTGACGCGTTAGATAGATGAATACCGACTCAAAATCTGACACCAGGAAACGACAAAGTGGAAGTATGTACTGCGTTTCGACAAGGAGATGGGCAAGTAGCAAATTTCAATTGTGCCAGATCATACGCCATGAATTCTAGGAACAACCTAAACTGGCACCTGTGTTTACAATTTTTTCTTCCTTTCTTCTGGTGTCCATGTCTGTGTGCGCACCTCGTTAAAACATGAACCAATACCAAATAGGCCAATTAGCTGTGTAACTACACCCGTAAGTTCGAGAGCAAAGCCACCCACCGGCAGTACAGACGAGACTTCAGGGTAATAAACGCCGCAAAAGGTAGACCTAGCAACAGCGTCGAGAACGAAGAAGCGGTCCCTTACAGAAAACACCGCAGTCCGCTGTTCTTCAGAGTGACGCTAAATCCCTAAATATGGCGCTCTAGCTTTGCGCAAACGACAGCGGTCGCATCGGGAACTTGGAATCTGCGCACGCCTCACTGACCAGTCGTTGCGAGTCTCGTGCTAGCACTCGGCGTGCGTGCGCGTTGCCGACGCAAGCGCGTGCATCAGAGCGCGGCCTGCATTGATGCCGGCAGGGCATCCCGGGGAACAGCGGTTCCTTCTCCCTTGTACTTCGGCGAGAAGCAGCCGGACTCGGAAGGGATGCCTCGTTTTCCCCAGGGCATGTAATCGCATTAACGACCCCAGGGGAATCGAGCGAACTAGGGGGCAAATGTTTGGCGAAAATGTCACCGCCGTCAGTTGCATGCCTCCTATACACTACTGGCGGGAAAAGAGGGGGCGCCGCGCCTCGCGCGGGCGGTGCACGGTGTAATAGGCACGCATGGCCTGAGCACTGCATACCTTCTTAGAATCACTCGAACGTCGAAGTCATGCGAACAGCGGCTTTTTTTCTCGAATGCTTCGAAAGCAAACATGGCGCAAAGATGGACAGGTTGGTACAGCAGTGTCGAAATAAAACTACGGAAGCGCAAAAAGAGAGAGGCGTGAGAAGTCCTGGTGGCGACGAGCACCAAATGCATTTCGAATTTGCTTACGTGGTACATCGCGGTTGCCTAACAAGACGAAGTTTACAACTGGAGGTCCTGCAGATACAACAACATAAGCTATTTATTGATTGATATTTGGGGTTTAACGTCCTAAAACCACTATATGATTATGAGAGACGCCGTAGTGGAGGGCTCCGGAAATTTAGACCACCTGGGGTTCTTTAACGTGCACCCAAATCTGAGCACACGGGCCTACAACATTTCCGCCTCCATCGGAAATGCAGCCGCCGCAGCCGGGATTCGAACCCGCGCCCTGCAGGTCAGCAGCCGAGTACCTTAGCCACTAGACCACCGCGGCGGGGCACATAAGCTATTTATGAACATAGGGTGGAACTACATAGCAGCGTGCTACAATTATAAATCAAGCCAGTGAAGCGATACAGCGCCTTACTGAATACGCACGATATTTGCAATCTGTAGAGGCCATTTTCAAATAGTACGCGTGCGTGAGTGGCCACACTTCAAGTTATTCAGGTTTATCGTTTACAAAGCGCATAGCGCATGAGCGAAGTGTAGTGTAGCTTAGTGTCTGAACTGTTCATTTGCCGAATTCGAAGAGGCGATTTTGATTTCCCACCTTGGTGACTGCGTTTCGACCAGAGCTGAGTGTAAGAACACTTATGTACTATACTTAGGCCGCGCCCCTTGAGGCATTGACTGAGGTTTCCGTGATCCTTAAGAACCCAAACGATCAAAGTTATTCTGCGCCGGAGTGTCGGATAGCGGTGTGCTTCATACCGATATCGTGGTTTTTCACATTGAAACACATATTTATTAGTGAAGTAGCAGTGAAGAGGTGAAAAATAAATATTATCGGCCGTACCGCATAGTCTATTATGCTCATAAACCTAAGTACATTTTCGTTTATGATCATCTGCTTCTAATTAAAATAAACTGACGCTGCCAAGAATAGACCCCATGAAGGAGACCTCCACTGCGGCACGAGAATAGGTGTACTTTACTCGACGAACCAGTAAACTGTGAAAACACTCAACACCGCAACACTGGTGCCAAGTACCACGCAAGCGAAACCCGTATCGTCACTTCAACATCTTGTTGTTCGTATCGACACTCTATCCGTCTATCAACAGTAACAACTTCTGTATTAAATAGTCAATTTGTCGTTGCACGCCACGAAGCTACTCGTATTGTTTTGAACGCACTAATGTAGTTTTTGTTTGCTATTTTAATCTTGATTTTATTTTTGTTTTATGCATTCTGCAACAAGAGGTCCCATTGCACTGTTCGCACTAAGGGACCTCCTTCTGTATACTATTCCTATATGTAACCCTCTACTTCTAGTAGGTTCAATAAACAAAAACTGAAAAAAATGTAATTATATTTATGTACAAAAAACTAATTGAACCTAAGATGTTCTCATTGTGTCTTAAACGGACGGCCAAAGCATGAGACAGTACACTGGAGTTTGTGACCCCATGCAACGCAAATAAAAAGAAACATTCTATTCTTTAAGGTAAACTCTCGCTTCTAGCATATGCGACATACTTTAAAGATATACGTTAACCCTTTTGAGAGGTTATTATAACCTTTTCGGGGAGCCCTGGGAGGCGTGGTGCTATAAAAGATAACTACAACACTTAATAAAACAGTTGCATATGAGGAAAGCCAGGAGTCACCGAAACAAGTAACAGCAGCTATTTCGCTAGTGTGATCTGAAGGGCAGTGCTCAAGATCGTGTGTGAAATTCAACAACTAAAACGTCAAAATTCGCCCTTGACTCTTGGCATTGGTAATCTGCGTTCTATTGTCAATCAAAAGAATACGGTCGACTGTAGGGTAAACAATTGTACAGTGCAAATGAACTTCGGGTGTCTCTACGGTGTCTGTTCAGGCAATGTCAGTTTAGGACGACGCAAAATAAAATATACGGAACGAAAGAATGTAGATAACAGGCGCACAGCCAACAGCAGACAGGGAGCGAGATATATATCCGCGGTTCAAGCTCCGCAGGCTCGGCTGAGTTCGCGTGTCGTTCAGTCAGAGTTTGCATAAAACAAGACAAAGCTCGAGACGGCCGCGGCGCCCTGCAGGAGTCGATGATAAATCGATACAGTGTACCGAAGCGAAAGCGCGTGCTGGGACTGAACTTATTGAGCCTAGAACGTGAAGAGCGCTGGGCGCTTCAGCGACGCATGCAGTGGTGCCGCAAGGGAAGGGGTTACACTTATGCGCGGTGACGGCGAGATGGATTAGCCATGCGGGAAGAACGGCGTCACGCCGAACGAACGCTCGCCATTTTCTTTCTTTTATTTCTTTTTTTACGTTTTATCTTCCAGCGCAACACTTTGTAGCTAGCGGGAGACACACAGTATTAAGCAAGCGAGATGAAATGAAGCGATAAACGCGCGTGCTGCCTTTCGAAGGTATCGAACCGATGATTGCTTGTTTCTGGGGCGATTAAAAGTTGCGATAAAAGAACTCATCAGCCACTGCAGGAAGAGAAGTTTCTTCATGGCTTCTGGGAAGAGCCATGTAGTTAGACGGAACGAAAAAGATGAAACGACCTGCACGACCGAGTTTAAGATTGCTACGCCAGTTGACTCGCCTGTTAGATTAATTACAACATGCGGAGAAATTATCAAGGCCTATAATCACTCCGTGCCACATTCTAGTTAATCAGGAAGACGTACATCACGCGAGATTCTTGCTGAGTCTGTTAGTCCAGGAACTATATGGCAATGGAGTCCGTAGACTATGTAGCCGTCGGTATACAGGTATGCTTCGTGAACATCGACATTCGGGGAAAGCCCTGCATCGTATACACCAGGTGTCACGTGCAAGGACGAAATACAGTAACATGTCAAGTGCCATATTTACGATGAATCTGAGTGAGTTAAAGCAACACCAGGCAGGAAGGGTAGGATAAACACCTGTAGCAAAATAAAATGGTGCGACAAAACATGAACGTATACGAACGCACAGACGGAGGCATATTGATGTATGTATGTAGGTATGTATGTATGTATGTATGTATGTATCTATCTATGTATGTATGTATGTATGTATGTATGTATGTATGCATGCATGCATGCATGCATGTATGTATGTATGTATGTATGTATGTATGTATGTATGTATGTATGTATGTATGTATGTATGTATGTATGTATGTATGTGTGTATGCATGTATGTGTGTATGCATGTATGTATGAAAGTATGTATATGTATGTATGTATGTATGTATGTATGTATGTATGTATGTATGTATGTATGTATGTATGTATGTATGCATGTATGTGTGTATGCATGTATGTATGAAAGTATGTATATATGTATGTATGTATGTATGTATGTATGTATGTATGTATGTATGTATGTATGTATGTATGTATGCATGTATGTGTATGCATGTATGTATGAAGTATGTATATGTATGTATGTATGAAGTATGTATATATGTATGTATGTATGTATGTATGTATGTATGTATGTATGTATGTATGTATGTATGTATGTATGTATGTATGTATGCATGTATGTGTGTATGCATGTATGTATGAAAGTATGTATATATGTACGTATGTATGTATGTATGTATGTATGTATGTATGTATGTATGTATGTATGTATGTATGTATGTATGTATGTATGTATGTATGCGTGCATGCATGCATGTATGTGTGTATGTATGTATGTATGTATGTATGTATGTATGTATGTATGTATGTATGTATGTGTGCATCGATTCACACGGAAACCAATGAAGCTAAGTGTGATTTCGAAGGAATAAAAAGTCAGCTGACCTTGAGCGAATGTGCTCCTCCGTGTGCCTCAGATAGACATTCTATTCACCTGTATTCCCTACCACATCTGGATATTGCTATCTTCCTTTTTGATTTAGCGTTGACACACATGTAAAATCGTGACGCAAGGTTGAACATAAACCTTTAGTTTCTTCGCATGGCTTGAATGTCAACTATGTTCAAGTCAACAAAATCCAACATGAACAAAAAAAGCGATGTGAGGTTCAAGGGTGTTTATAATTCGAAGCATTATATAGGATGTAAACTGAGCTTTCAGATGCAATTACTAGTGATGCAAACCAGGACAGTCTATTATATTTAAGCCATATTGTCAATAACATCATCAAATAACCTTAAAAATCAGTTTCTGGAAGTTGCACAATTTTCGCAACAAGTGAAAGGCTCTTCCGGGCACTCATAATATTGACTTTTGATCTTTACGATGACTGGATGGCTTATTAATTCTTCCTTGATCTTCGCCATTATTGACAAACTACTGGGTATACAAGGGACTTACATGCCGTCGTATGCCTAACGTTGGCTATTATGAGCTAGTGTTCGCATGCAGTGCCATCGAATGAGCAGCTCACTTGTTCGTGAGCTTGTGTGTGTGTGCGTACCATGCCCCTCGTCGCAATTGGGTGAAAACATAAGCGCTAAAGCGTCAGCCAACTACCACCGTATATACAAGGTCGAAGCGCATCAGGTGCTCAACCTGTGTACATGTGTACAACATGCATAAGGGCCTGTTTATGCAGTATTTGCAAGTATGAGTTATATGGTTTATATATCTCATCGATTTGATTGATATGTGGGGTTTAACGCCCACTAACTACCATATGATTATGAGAGACGCCGTAGAGGAGGGCTCCGCAAATTTCGACCACCTGGGGTTCTTTAACGTACACCCAAATCTGAGCACACGGGCCTACAACATGTCCGCCTCCATCGGCTGCAGCCACCACAGCCAGGATTCGATCCCACGACTTGCGGGTCAGCAGCCGAGTACCTTAGCCACTAGACATCCGCGGCTGGGCTATCTGGTTTATATAGAGAGAGACATTCCCAGAACGCAGGCACCCTTTCTCCAGAACAGAGTTCGATAAAAGACTATTGCTGTCGCAAGGTTACTCATATTTTCGTCGACTCAAGCAATTCTGTGGTGACGACAGTATTTGTTTGTGTGCCTAAACTTCAATAGCCACATCTCTGAAAAATAGTAAAAGACTGTGCGAGAGATACACGAACCGTTTTGTTTTGTGCACTAAGTATCACAGTGAACGATAAACTGGTTCGTGGATTCAATGATCAAGTATGGGCGGTCGGGGCCTGGTACAAGAAGGTAGGCTACACAGCATAATTTTAGACCTGAGAAAAACCACGGCTTGTTTACTTTCTCCCTCTTTTTGTTTTTTTTATTTTACACTTTTTTCTTTCTTTGTGCAGACACAAGCCTGACTGATTGGTCCTACAATTTCTATTATTCATTTCCGACTAACTACCCTCTATAGAAGTTCAATGTTTCCATCTGACTTCAAGAAGCTGGGAGTCGTCACCTTTATTAAGGAAAGAAGTGCCTGTCATCATGCGTTTGCTAGTGACAGCACGCGTGAAATGCCGGCGCGACGCTGAGAGGAAATGCCACAGATCAGTCAAGGCAGTAATTGGTTGGTTTCGTTCACTTGCATTCATATCTGTAGCGCAAAACGGATAGGAACGGAGACACACAGCTCGTCCTGTTTGTTCTCCGTTCCTGTGCGTTTTGCGCTACAGATATGAATGCAAGCGCCTCAGATTAGTCAACTTCTTTTGTTATTATTCATCTGATACGGCAGTCTGGTTGCTATGGATCCGGAATAAAGACGCCAAGGTTGCGAAATCAAATCCTGGAGGCGGAGGGCGCGGCCGCATTCTCCGTGGAGGCGATAATGCTACAGGCTCGTGTGCTAAAGAACCCCGGGGGGTCAAAATTCATGAAGCCCTCCACAACGGCATCCCTCATAACCATATATCGTGAATTTCGGCCGTTGAACCTCCGCAATTATTATTATTATTATTATTATTATTATTATTAGTTGTTGTTGTTGTTATTGTTGTTGCTGTTGTTGTTGTCGTCGTCATCGTTGCTGCTGATGCTATAGCTCCTTCAAAGCCCCCCCAAGACGATACTAACAATACGTTACAGGCCACGCACATGCGCGAAGCAAACAAAATAAAAACACAAAAAACTAGAAGGAAGTTATATGAATAGAGAGAGTTAGTGAGCAAGTGGTGCCCCGCCACGGTGGTCTAGTGGCTAAGGTGCTCGGCTGCTGACCCGCAGGTCGCGGGATGGAATCCCGGCTGCGGCGGATGCATTTACGATGGAGGCGGAAATGTTGTAGGCCCGTATACTCAGATTTAGGTGCACGTTAAAGAACCCCAGGTGGTCGAAATTTCCGGAGCCCTCCACTACGTCTCTCATAATCATATGGTGGTTTTGGGACGTTAAACCCCACATATCTATCTAGTGAGCAAGTGGTCGATCATGTCATTCATATTTTCTTTCGTGTAACAGTTCTAGATAAAATGCTACTGATAAACGCTCTCGTGAAATCTCGTTAAAAAATTAGCTTCCCTAAACGGTCCTGGCGACTACATAGTTTTATGTGGCCTTCGTTAAGCTAATTGCATTGACACGTTACCCCTCGTCAGAGCGTCCCTCATCGAAGCTCATCGACGAGATAAGCGAGAAGTCTTTACTCTAAATTCTATCATATTTTCCACGCGCTTCCGGCTGTCTTGTGAAGTAAAATGTACGGCCTAATGGTTAACCTTCCTGCCTCTCTCTTAATTCACGTCACTCCCTTTTCAGCCAAAAACACGACTAACACATTAATTTTCTTTCTGAAGACCGTGCGAAATTGAGCACACATATGCTAAGTGTTACTATACCCAATACGAGTTAAGAGCGGAGAAAGAAGTGAAAAAGAAGAACAAAAAAATGCACTAGCACCAAACGGCAGTTAGGCTATACCAGTCGAACCACGAGGAAATCCAAGGAAAGCCCGCTGAGGAAAAGAATAAGCAGAGAAGCGGAAGAAGAAGAGCCGATAGAAAAGCGCTTACACTAATGCATCGTGGGCCTGTAGCGAGAATTAATCTCGACGGCTTTTGAGATAATCTCCGCCCTGCTGCCGCGCCCTTATGTTCCCGGTCGGTACAGCGCTCGAATTCCTTCATTTACTACGCACTTTCTTTTTTGCTGCTATTGTTGTTCTTCTTGATCTCTGCGTTCATCTTTGCGAGAACGAGATGACATAGCTGTACTTTCGCAACAGCTTGAATGGCCATTCCTTTAGTTTATAGGAAAAGAAGTTATGACGACAGAACCCTCTTTCTCTCTCGTAAGCTTTTTTTAAACTATATATTATTCCATAAATCTCACAGCGTGTCGCGAGGTGACGGACCCTAATAGTGCCCAATAAATCGCCGATAAAAAGAAGAGAAAACAGTCGAGTGTTTCGAAGTTCTTGAGGTGGCTGCGTAATATTGTATGCGAAAAAACCACTCTCAATGAATTAAGCAAGCGCACTCTATTTATATCAACGGTAATTTGGAAAGCGGAAAGAAATGTTGAGTTACTTCTGCATGAAGAAAAAAAGAAGGAACAAAGAAAGAAAGAAAGAAAGAAAGAAAGAAAGAAAGAAAGAAAGAAAGAAAGAGAAAAAAGAAAGTAAGAAAGAAAGTAAGAAAGAAAGAAAGACAACGAACTATTCCATCGCCACAGCCTCCTGCACGTTGTCGATTTTTCCTTCATTTCTTCTTTACCCCAGCAGAGAGTTTCGCGCTCTCAACGGGACCCACCCTTTGCGCGCGTCTAGTTCTTTGCTTCTCAAGAGCCACCGTGGCGGCCGGGTCTCCGAGGCCAACCGCGGCGGCGCGCAACCTGTCGCCGAGGAACCGATCTCGCGGTCGGCGTAACCAAATTTCCGTTCAATATGCGTGAGCTCCCATTTCCGATTGCGCCGAGCCGACGCAGCAGCTCCGGGCCGCTGCTCGCCTTCTCCGAGCTTCTCCCGTCGCGGTCAGCGAAGCGAGCGGGCTGGAGAACAGCCAGTGGTCGACGGCGGGAAGGACCGGAGAGAAGGGGAGTGCCACACGCACGACGTCGACCAAGTCGTCGGCAAATTGCCTAAGAGAATCACGTTTCCCCGCCGCTTCCATCCGTGCGGGAGAGCGAGCGTAACGAAGTGAGAATAACGCCCCTAACTGCGCCGGCGGTCGGCCGCGCACACACAGGGACGCCGCCGTGCCTGATTCGATACGCGGCGGAACTCGTCTGCGCACTTCTTCGCGCTGTGGTCCTCTCAACCCAGCCCTCACGTAGCTCTCGCCGTCTCTTTCTCTTGGGCCTGCCGGTGGAAAAGGAAGACGCCGTTCAGGTAGAGTGGACGTGGTGCCCCCTTACTGACGAAGAGCGGAGTTCTTGTTTTCTACGAGGTTCCCGTCTTTGCTCGGACCAATAACGAAAGCCCGAACGAACGAGCCCCACTAATGGGCCAATCACTGACGCCACGATAGAAAAAGTACCCACTCGGAGGAACTCCGCCACCGCACTCTTCGCGGATTACGTCTCCTCGAAGTTTCTCCGCGGGCGTCGCAATGTTTGATGGAGTCATCCCCCTCTGTCAGTTTCGTAAACACTGTTCGTTCTAACCCACTGTTTCGTAATCAGTGCTCACTGAAGTAAGGCGTATGATCCACATCGGGGCCGCACGATGGGCCATAAACGTAAGGTCATTCATCCATTACTTTACAGACGAGGGAGTCTGGACTTGTACGCACTTTCGTTTTGCGAGAATGGCTGTACGTGTCGCAACTCGGCTCGGACGAGCTTGAGACACGTTGTCACTGCTGCCTATTTTTGTACAGCGCACTTCTAGGAACACCGTTGTCCTAGAATCGATTGAAGGCTGTGTTGCGGAACACGGTTCGACGAATAATCAGTAAGCTTCTTCGGCAAAACTTGCAGGGATATAGCAGCCATCATTAAGCTGGCCGGAACGAGCGAGGCTGCCGAAATAATAATAATAATAATAATAATAATAATAATAATAATAATAATAATAATAATAATAATAATAATAATAATAATAATAATAATAATAATAATCAGGCTAAAAGAAAGAAACACATCACTAAGGACGCTCTCTTCATGAAATGCTGGCAGAAATAAAAAATATCATACATTTTGCACTCATATGAACAAATAAGTTAGTTCACGAAAATTCGAAAAGCGAAAAAAAGAACAAACGCGTAACTGTTTGTTTTAATTGCAATCAATGGAAGTAGTCTCCAGTTAACAGCAGTTAAAACCAGCAATTCACAAGACAATTAATAAATTTACGAAAGGAAAAGCTGCAAAGAAATGATTAGGCATACTTTTTTCCCAAGATCTCGTTCGTGTCCTGAACAAAGAAAAGAAAAAAACATTCGGCAGTACTCACGAACTAGAACAAGCCTTGTATTACAATACTGCTCCCCTTGGTCGATTGGGTTTTTTCGCTAGCTTCCGGTAAACATCCGTGTTTTAGAATTATTCTAAAATAGCTCGCCACCTGCCTGGCCCACATTTTTCTCATTGAAAAGGCGTCCATGAACCGTAGTAGTATTATCCAACCGATTTTGCACATCTTCTATTAGCCCACTAAGCCCAAGTAAACAGTATATAGAGCACAACAAACGACTGCTGTTAGATAAAACAACTACATATAAATGACAGAGAAAGAAATTGGGGGACCTTTTAGCTTCGCCTTTAAGAGGTGAACGCGATAGCGAAATCCGGCCCCTAGTGCGCCCTTCAACCGCTGAGTGCATACTAATTCATATGTTTTGATACATACACACGCACGCACACAAACACGCTCACAGTAGTGTAGCGAAACGTCGGGGTTGTTCAAGTTAGGCGCATCGGACGACCAGGGAGACGAATAAGCGTGGGTGAAACTCCGCTGAGGCAATCGATGAGACGTCAAGACGATGATTTCGGGGAGCACTCATTGGGGGTTTATTTAGCTAACACAACTTATATTTACAAAATGCACTGGGTCACAAAGACAAAACATAGAAAATGGTGGCATACCCCTCGGCCGGCATGGCCTGGTCTCCGGTGGTGAGATCCGCCGCTTACTCCCGACTCCGCTCCGCTCATTTTTCAAGTTCAAACATCCTCTTTTTAACCCTTGGTCGAACAACGAGTCTTCACAAAAACCAATCACATGTTGGGACTCGCAGCATCACAACCAATCACAGAAACACTTTCATAAAAGGCACTACATTTGTAAAAACCTCCTTACCAAAATGAAACACGCAAAGGGAAAGGTCCTCCGCACGTGACACTCTCTCCCATACCAAGCCGTGCTGCCTCCTTCGGCCCACTACCGTCGGCAGCCGTTCCCACGCTCGGGCCCCGTAAGTTCTTTCGTTAATTGTTGCTTTCTAGAAGCTTCTTTAAGAGCGATGGGTGCATTATTGCTTACCAGGTGTACATGCGACAGCGAGGCGCCCCGACATCCTAACAAGAGCGCGGGGGAATATGGTCGTTTGCCGGCCGCCACTATGTCTCGGTCAGGCTAAGTGGTCGCGTCCCCGTGTCATTCTCAATGACACGCGTGCCTGTTCACAATGGCTTAGACTCAGACGGTGGCGCCGGACCGGCCTCTTGCTAGACGCTTTTCCGGGTAAGCTTTCCCCTTCGAATCCCGAACGGGGGCGACCTTGACTCCTCCGTTTTTAAGCCGTAAATGCAGCGTGTAGGCTCCTGTCCCAGGCTGGAAAACACGATTTACCCCACATTCCATTAAAGTCAAAAGCCGAAGCTCTGTAATGGCCAGAGTAACAAACCCAAAGGTAGAAGAGTACAAAGAAAGACTTAAAAAAAGAAGCAGAGGAGTTGGTATTGCACAAATTTCCTGAGAAGATACGGAAGCTGGAAACCTTGCTCTCGCGACACCTCCCCCCTACGAAAAAGAGTGCCCCACTCGTTTTATCTGCAAAACACGACAATAAATAGACTAATATACAATAATAAACACTATATAAATAAAGACAATAAATAGACTAATTATACAAAAGGTTTTGCATTTAACAAGTGTCTGAGATGTTTTAAAAAATTTACATAAAACAACACATGAAAAACAAAACAAAATCATTGGACACAGAAATATATGGGTTCACTCATTGGTACTGCAATACAATTCAGTGTCCGTTTCGTAAGCACTGACATTCAGTTGTGCGTTGTTATTACTTGAAAATGTCTTCCAGTCCGAGTAAAGTTCAGTGTCCGTGTCGTAGCTTTCGCACTGCTGTACTGGAACACTGGTCTGTGTCCCGCGCACACAATGTTGCAAACGGAGTTCCTGATCCACTCGCGAACCGCACTCGCGCACATCACCATTGGAGCCGCACTCGCGCACAACACTTTGATGCAATCCGTGGTCATCTCTCCTGGCACTTCCCTCGCGCACATCACCACCGAGATCGCGCACCTCATGATTATAATCAGACTCATCGTCCGCGTCGTCGGCATCGGAGCCCAATCGAACGTGGCAGGGCTTTAAACGCGCCACATTCACAACGTCACGTTTTTTCCCAGTTTGGTCTACCACCTCCCAGTTGTTCTCGGCTACCTGGCGCACAAGACGGAAAGGTCCGTGATACTTGTGAAGAAGCTTCGTCGTCTTCCCTTTCGCCCGGGAGGGAGTCCACAAGTACACCAAGTCGCCCTGATGATAAACAGCACTTCGTCGCCTAGCATCATAGCTGCGCTTGTTCTTCTCCTGCTGACGCTTCTCCCGTTCATTTACTATTTTTCGAGCCTGCCGCAGCCTGCGGGCCACTTTCATTGCATCCAGGGTGTAGTCGAATCCGCGTTGCGCGCCCGACCCTACATCCACCGGTAGTGTCGGTTCATGTCCGTGAAGAAGAAAGAAGGGAGTGAATCCAGTCGTCTCGTGGGTGGAAGAATTGTATGCAAAAAGAACGTACGGTAGGAATTCATCCCAGTCGCGGTGGTGTGAGGAAACGTACATGCTGAGCATGTCAGCCAACGTGCGGTTAAAACGCTCGCACAAGCCGTTGGCCTGTGGGTGGTATGCTGTTGTGGTGGCATGCTCGCTACCCACGAGCCGGAATATTTCTTCGGTCATGTTGGCGACAAAGTGCTGCCCACGATCGCTTATTACTTTCTCCGGGGCACCATGGCGTAGTACGATTTGTTTGACGAAAGCTCTGGCTGCTTCTTCGGCAGTGGCCGCTGGACACGCGACAGCCTCGACCCATTTCGTATGGTAGTCGGTAATCACGACGATGTAGCGGTTCCCTGCTTTGGATTTAGTGAAAGGCCCAATGAAGTCCATGCCCACCTGCTGAAAAGGTCGACCTGCAGGTGGGATTGGTTGGAGGAAACCGACCGGCCCCCCCGGTGGTTGCTTTCGTGTCTGGCAGTCGGGGCAGGAGAGAGAGGGGGCAGAAGAGAACGTACTTGCTTACGTACGAGAACATCTTCGGCCAGAAATATCGGCAACGAACTTTCTCCCATGTGCGCTTGACACCTAAGTGGCCTGCCGTGGTGGCGTCATGGCAGTACCTTAAAATATCAGATCTCAAGCACTTGGGGACAACGAGCGCCGCACGATCCTCCTGAAACCCTTTCGCCCTTCGATACAGTACACCATCGATCAACCGAAAGCTCCGTGCCGTTCTTTTAGTTTTCCTGACAACGGGCGCATCCGGGTGCTCGAGGTGCTGTATAATTTCTTTCATCCATGGGTCTGCCCTCTGCTTTTTTCCAACATCCACCTGATCCAGAACCAGCAACGGTAAGGGGTTTTCTTCGCTTACAGGCGCGGGATCATGAGGAAGGCGGGAAAGCGTGTCGGCATTTCCATTCTTGAGGCCAGGGCGGTGTCGCAACGTTATGTCAAATTCCTGAAGCAACAGAGACCATCGTATAAGTCGACCGTTCGGATTCCTTACTTTCATTAGCCAAGCCAGGCTGGCTTGGTCAGTCACGACCGTGAACTTAGCACCAAAGACGTATGGCCGAAACTGTCCGCAGGCGTACACAACGGCGAGGCATTCTTTCTCAGTGGTACTGTAGTTCATCTCAGCCTTGTTAAGGTGGCGGCTGGCATAGGCGACGACTCTCTCTTGAGTTCCAATTTTCTGTACAAGCACGGCGCCAATGCCGTAATCACAGGCATCAGTGTGCACCTCTATCGGCTTTCCCGGCTCAAATTGACGCAGAATTGGGGCTGTGATCAGCTTCTCTTTGAGGGTTTGCATGGCCACTTCGCATGCCGCATCCCAGACGAAAGGAACATCCTTTTTGGTTAAGTTGGTCAGAGGTCGAGAAATGCGAGAGAAATCTTTGATAAATCGCCGATAGTAGTTACAGATTCCGAGAAAGCTCTGTACACCTTTCTTGTTTCGTGGCTTTGGGAATTTCTCGATCGCTGCTACTTTGTCTGGGTCCGGCCGGATGCTTTCACCTGTGAGAATGTGTCCAAGATATTTGATCTCCTGGCGAGCGAAGCTGCATTTCTCGGACTTCAGTCGTAAGTTTGCCACGTCCAAAGCCGAAAACACACTTTCCAAATCTTGCAAATGAGTTGCCATAGTCTTCGAGAAAATAACGATTTCGTCCAAGTAGGCCAAAAAAACTCTCCAGAGAAGACCACTGAGGACTTTGTTAATCATTCTCTGGAATGTGGCAGGGGCGTTGCACAGGCCGAAAGGGACAACATTGAATTCGTACAGGCCGGATCCACAGGCAAATGCGGTCTTTTGCTTATCTTCCTCCTTGATGCCCACTTGCCAGTAGCGTGATGTTAGATCAAGTGTGGTGAAGTATTTTGACCCCTGTAGCACGTCGAGAATGCCATCAATTCGTGGCAGTGGGTGCACATCTTTTTTAGTGACCTCATTGACTCTGCGGAAATCGACGCAGAAACGCCAAGTCCCATTTGGCTTCTTCACGAGGACGACAGGTGATGACCAAGGACTGTGAGACTCTCTAATTATCCCATCACGCAGCATTTCTTCTACTTGTTGCTCAATCTGTTGTCTTTCAAAAGGGGAATGACGATATGGGTGCTGATGAATTGGTCGAGAATCACCTGTGTCAATCACATGTTCAGCGACATGAGTCTGCCGGATGGGGTTGTCACTGCTCGTAAATAGATGGCGGTATTTCTCAATGAGCGACAGCAGTTCATCCCGCTCAGATGGCTGTAGGTGATCCCCAGTTTCTATGTGAAACTCTTGAGGCACTCGATCGTTCTCGGGGGCCGTGATTGCCAGCTGTGCGTCATGAATAGATGAAGCCCATCCAAGCTTTGTTCCGCTGAGCAGGTTTACTGGCGACATGGTGGGATTAGCTACGCGAATGAGGCCTCTCCCATGCACGATCCTCGTTATTGTGCGCGCAACCTGAAGTCCGTTTTTGAGCATGCTGTTCGGTTCGACGAGGTGAATTCCGTCCCTTGCGACCTTTACTTCAATAGCGACTTCTGTGCGAGGTTCAATGCGAATTTGCTCGTGGCACCGCACTGCAAGTACATCATTATGTTCGGGGGCAATTGAGTCTATACGTAGCCGGAAAATTTCACCGTTTAGTTGCAGCTCTTTTTTGGAGAAGTCAATGAGAAGCCGGGCTGCTCGACAAAAAGGAAGACCACCGAGTAGCTCGTACGGGCAATCCTTGACCACTAAAAACGTCTCGTGAACTTTGATGGTGCCAATTTCAAGTTTTATTTCAGCTTCACCATTGGGGGTGAGCAAGCCTCCGCCAATTCCTCGGATGAATATGTCTTTTCTCGATTTGAATGAAGCACATATTTTGTTAGCTAATTCTTCTGAGATGACATTTACGGACGAGCCGGTGTCAATTACAAGTTTTGTTTCTTTACCGTTGGCTCGTGTGGGGACTGTGAGAAGCTGACTTTCCGACAATGTGCCGATGGGGCGGCCGGGCTGGCCCCCTAGGCCCGGCCGTTCTCGTTTCCCGAAGGATTAGGCTGCACATTCTGATTGCCTTGGAGCTCCGCCTCATCGTTCCTGTCATCTCGGAACCGCTGCCAGCACTGTTGGGCTATGTGGCCTATGCGGCGGCAAATCTGGCAACGGGGACGCCCGTCGTTGGCACGGGAAGTTCTCTGAGGCCAAGGCATTGGGGGGCGACGCACCTCGTCTTCGATGCTTTTTAGCCGGTCAGACAGCAGGGCAACCGAGTCCGCAATCGTTTTCAGGTGTCTCTCGCGGTCGGCAACCTCCCGCGGGCACCGCGATTCGGCCGCGGCGCAAGTGGCGACACACGTAGTAGGAGGGTGCCCTGTCGCTGCGGCGGGTGCGAACCCTACGGGATGCGCGATGTTTTGCATCCACGACTGCGATCCGGTGGAATACTGGATGCCAATCGGTTGTAGCCCCGACACACGGCTCATCAAAGCTGCCAGATTTATGCGTTGCAAAATTTGGAGGAATGCAGTGCAGCTCTCCGGGTTTGCGATTATCATTTTCTCCTGAACATCCGGACGTAACCCGCGTATAAGGTGCCGCAACCGATCATCTTCCGTCATAGACGGGTTCGCTCTTGCACACAGCTGTACTACGTCATAGTAGTACTGCTCGGGGGTTTCGGACGGCAATTGAGTGCGGTTTTGTAGCCGCAAATAGGCGATCTCGACTGAGTGGCGACTCGTAAAGGACGTTTTAAGTAGCGTCGCCCATTCTTCCCATGTATTAGGAGCACCGGTTAGAATTTGAGTGGTGTGCCACTTTTTCGCATCTCCGTCTAAAGCCAGATATAGAAATTTCACCTTCGTGGCTTGGTCCCAATTATTAAGCGACGCTACATGTTCGTAGCAAAGTAGCCACTCTGAAATAGATTCCTCCGGCGCGCCTCTAAAGACTGGTGGTCCGACGAATGGTTTAACTTGGGGGGTAGACATAGCAGAGAAGAAGGTAGGGGGTTCCGTCATAGTAGAGCTGTCAGAGGTAGGTTCCTTATATTTGTTGTTGACTCGGGGCATAATTTCAGAGCGGGACTATCGTTACCCAGCAACCTCCACCACTTTGTAGCGAAACGTCGGGGTTGTTCAAGTTAGGCGCATCGGACGACCAGGGAGACGAATAAGCGTGGGTGAAACTCCGCTGAGGCAATCGATGAGACGTCAAGACGATGATTTCGGGGAGCACTCATTGGGGGTTTATTTAGCTAACACAACTTATATTTACAAAATGCACTGGGTCACAAAGACAAAACATAGAAAATGGTGGCATACCCCTCGGCCGGCATGGCCTGGTCTCCGGTGGTGAGATCCGCCGCTTACTCCCGACTCCGCTCCGCTCATTTTTCAAGTTCAAACATCCTCTTTTTAACCCTTGGTCGAACAACGAGTCTTCACAAAAACCAATCACATGTTGGGACTCGCAGCATCACAACCAATCACAGAAACACTTTCATAAAAGGCACTACATTTGTAAAAACCTCCTTACCAAAATGAAACACGCAAAGGGAAAGGTCCTCCGCACGTGACACTCTCTCCCATACCAAGCCGTGCTGCCTCCTTCGGCCCACTACCGTCGGCAGCCGTTCCCACGCTCGGGCCCCGTAAGTTCTTTCGTTAATTGTTGCTTTCTAGAAGCTTCTTTAAGAGCGATGGGTGCATTATTGCTTACCAGGTGTACATGCGACAGCGAGGCGCCCCGACATCCTAACAAGAGCGCGGGGGAATATTGTCGTTTGCCGGCCGCCACTATGTCTCGGTCAGGCTAAGTGGTCGCGTCCCCATGTCATTCTCAATGACACGCGTGCCTGTTCACAATGGCTTAGACTCAGACGGTGGCGCCGGACCGGCCTCTTGCTAGACGCTTTTCCGGGTAAGCTTTCCCCTTCGAATCCCGAACGGGGGGCGACCTTGACTGCTCCGTTTTTAAGCCGTAAATGCAGCGTGTAGGCTCCTGTCCCAGGCTGGAAAACACGATTTACCCCACATTCCATTAAAGTCAAAAGCCGAAGCTCTGTAATGGCCAGAGTAACAAACCCAAAGGTAGAAGAGTACAAAGAAAGACTTAAAAAAAGAAGCAGAGGAGTTGGTATTGCACAAATTTCCTGAGAAGATACGGAAGCTGGAAACCTTGCTCTCGCGACAGTAGATTGAACCAGCACGCGCTATTAACACCGAATGGGCTCGTTTTCGTCGTGACACTTGTCGAACAAAATGCGTTAAAGGGGCCTTGAAACACTTTTTCAAGTAACCATGGAATTAATTCACTAGAAGAGCTTACGCTTCACGAATTCAACGCCGCGAAAATTTCAATAATCCGTCCAGTGTGAGTGGAGTTACAAAGGTTTGTCGCATGCTGCAATTGCATTATCTCTTCTCTCCCCCCGACGAAAGCGCTGGAAGCTAAGCAGGGAGGGCGGCAGGGCAAAAAACTACCGCGCCTCGAAACTTTGAGCACTTTTTTTTTAAATGCGCGGCTTTCTCGGTGTGATCCCGCGCGCACGCGTGGACAATTATTTAGCGGCCTCCCGGGGCTATCTCAGTAACTTGATTTGTCAGTCATAGACGCACAGAAGATTTCTCACTCACAACCAACGCGGCCGACGCCTGCGGCGGGTTTCCTGGGACACGAGCTCTATAACGCCATCTTGTTAATACACAAAGCGACATCGAGACTTCATTCCTCGATCGTTGCGGCCGCTGAGCAAAGCTGCGCAGGCAGAGGGAGAGCCCACGAGTCCCCCGATTGAATTAAATCTATAGCGTAAAAGCGTGGTGCTTCGGCGAGGTAAGTGACAGGCCGGTGCCATTTCAATCGAAAACAAAGCAACGCCCACACATGAGCATGGCATGTGAAAGCTGGAGAGTATGAAGGAGAAATATCTTCACAGAGCTTCCTGCCAACGTGGAAAAGTATAGAAACACCACAACGGTCATCCATAGAAAAAATAAACAATGGGTTACCCGGAGCAGAAGACAAAGAAAAAAAAAACAACAGACAAATTGGACGTTGGACAAAAAAAAAACAGACAAACGGGAGTTGGACAAAAAAACAACAGACAAATTGGATCATTGGACGCCAGTGGAGCTCGCAGAGTCGGGATGGTGGTGTTCCGTGTACAAGGCTCTCATGAAGCCCGACTTGGTATGCTGCGACCGAGATTTTTCGGCGTTACCGCCCAATCGGCCGAACAATACAATCCCCGGCGATTTGTCAAAGGTGAATGATCGTAGCACAAAGGCACGGAGGACGACGACGAACAAACAGATAAGGGTAAACATGAAAACGGGTGTCATCCACGTAGAAAAAAACGTTTCACTTTCTAACAACGCAGCTGTTCAAACTCGGAGAAAGGCCGGTGTCACAGACCGAAAACTCGGCAGTCATGCACCTCAAAAATTAGGCACGGGCCAAACAGCTCCTAGCACAGCATAAGCAGACGTAGTATAGTACAAGTGGGCGAGAAATAGAAGTGTGAATGACGAAGAAGAAACGGAAGAGGAGAAAATGTAAAGCGTTGCATACTCTCTGTTAAACCTATTATAAGTTTGTAATGAGCGGTAGGCGCCGTCGACATACTGAAGCGCTTTTAGCGACCTCGCGGTGCGTAGGCTCCTCCCAGCCCGAACCACGCCACCACCCTCTATGATCACATGACAACTGACACAGTATCTGCAAAGCTGCCTCTGGGCACAGCGCGTCGGGTAGGAGACTCTCGCGAGCTCTGGGCTGGGCGGTGCCTGCGCACCGTGACGTCGTACAAGCACCTCAGTAGGTCGACGGCGCCTACCACTGCTTACAAACATAGAATAGCTTTACAGTATTGCGTAGCAAGGTGATGCGAAATATATGTGAGTGTGTGAATAACTTATCTTAGGATGAAGAGGGGGAGGAAACAGAGGAAGTGAGACAGTAAACCTCGAGATAGTCAGAGGGATCGTGAGCAATGAAAAATAGGAGTGTTGGCACCAATGAGTGTTTTGAAAAGGCGCAAACCCATGTCGAATTACAGAGTGTTAATTAGCGGTCAAAATATACCATATCGTCGATCTCACCGATTTCTGGGTGTCATAGTCGACAGAGACATATCATGGAGCCCTCATGCGTCGTATTTGAAAAAGCGATTGACAGGCATATGCCATCTTTTCAAGTTTCTCGCTGGAAAGGCTTGGGGAATGCAGCCTAATGCTATGTTACAACTGTACAGGGTGCTTTTCCTTGGCTTTTTACGATACAGTCTACCTGCATTATCAAACGCCAGCAAAACAAGTCAACGCATGATACAAAGCGTTCAGGCACAGGCGCTTCGAATATGTCTAGGTCTGCCTCAGGGTGCCTCAACAATGGCGACTATAGCTATAGCTAAAGACCACCTCGTGCAGACCCATATTGAAATTGAAGCTTTGAGGACACACATAAGGCATGTGGGCCGGACTCCCCATCACCACCTAGCCTCTCTACCAGTGGATAGACCTCATACTTACTTTTGTCGAACAATAACTACACATGGTGACTCCCTACCAACTGGTTTTACGCCCGCGGCGAGACCTTCGATTTCTCCATGGTGCCTCAAACAGCCAATCATCAACCTTACAATACCAGGCATCCAGAACAAACGAGATTTCTCAATACCAGCCCTTAAGCAGCTCGCCTTACTTCTGCTGTACGAGAAGTACCAAGACTGCACCCACGTCTACACCGACGGCTCCGTCGTGCCAAACAGCTCAACTGCGGCGGTCGTTATTCCAACGCACGCCACAACCATAAAATTCAGGACAGCTCATGCAACCACAACAACGGCAGCAGAGCTTGCAGCGCTTCGCGCTGCTCGGCGTTTCATTAACGACCAAAGCACGCAACGGTGGACGATTTTCTGCGACTGCAAGACGGCACTGCAGTCACTTCTGTCAAATCTACGCCGTGGTTCACACGAGCAGTTGGTATTTGAAACAGCAGAAATGCTACACCATATGACAGAGAAAGGGCACCACGTTATATTTCAGTGGTTGCCAAGCCACTGTGGAATTATCGGTAACGAACGAGCTGATCAAGCTGCCCGTTCAGCCCATACAGAAGACAATGACCAGTCAATACCTCTCTCAAGGACGGATGCTACTAGGAGGCTCCGCATGCTTGCTCGCCAACGCTCCATGGCTCTTTGGAATGAGCCTCTCTTTGCGCATGCAAGACTACGATCCCTTGATCCAACGTTAAGCATGCAGCTTCCAACAAAAATTCGACGAGGCGACGCTACTGCTCTGTGCAGACTATGGTTGGGAGTCGCGTTTACCCGTGCGTACGCGTTCCGCTTAGGTGTGGCCGACACCGCCGACTGTGCACACTGCGGAGATGAAGAAACAATTCGACATATCCTGTGTGACTGCCCGAAATACAACCTGGAAAGACAACACCTTTCTAATAAACTAAACAGGTTAGATGACCAGCCGCTGTCAGAAGAAAGTATACTGCGCCATCGTCATGACTCGTCATCATAGAAGAAGGCCGTGCAGGCGCTACTGCGCTTCTTGCGAACTATACTAGCCTGTCGGAACGCCTCTGAGTGAACTGATTTTGTGTGTGCGTGTGTGTCGGTGTTTTTCTCGTATTTATTTTTAACTCTCCCTTTCTCTTTCAACCCCCTATTCCCCAACCCCAGTGTAAGGTAGCATACCGCATACTAGCATCTGGTTAACCTCCCTGCCATCCTTTTTTCTCGTTTCTCTCTCTCTCTCTGAAAGGCCGCTCTTCTAGCTTTCGCTGTGACTGTGCTGCGCCTTTCGCGCAGGCCTGGCTTTTTCTTTTTCTGCCGTCTAGGTCCTACCTACTATGTAATCCGGAAGGAAAGAAAGAAAGAAAGAAAGAAAGGAAGGAAGAAAGGACGAAAGAAGGAAATAAATAAATAAAGAGAGAGAAAGAAAGAAAAAAAAGAAAAAAGAAGAAGAAAGAAAGATAGATAGATAGATAGATAGATAGATAGATAGATAGATAGATAGATAGATAGATAGATAGATAGATAGATAGATAGATAGATAGATAGATAGATGAGGGGAATAGTCTGTTTTTGTTTTTTTTTGTTTCTTTTTAATGCGCGACAGTTGCTGCCTTCAATTTCAAACGTCTTCTAAGGCGAAAGGTACTAGTGCATAGCAGATTACACATCTTAAAAGGCACCAAGAAACATACGAAGTGATTCAAATTCTGGGTCAGTGTTCAATATAACACACACACACACACACACACACACACATACACACACACACACACACACACACACACAGCAGGGGAAGAAGCTTCCGACAAATTGCAAAAACCCAGTGTACAAAGTTAATAATTGTAGAAGCGCAATTATATGTTAATATTTACGTTACACCAACCCCCCTCCTTTTCTTTTTGTTTTCAAAATGCTTAGGTGTGTTGTCATTGTTACACTCTACGGTTTGAAATCTACCACCAACAAAATTTGTACATCGCGAAGAGCTATATAGCTTTGTTTCAATGCACAAAAACCTATCAGAAAAGCTAGCTTTACAAGTGATTACAGGTGAATTGTGCATTGTGCAATTTTTTATGTTTTATTTGTGTGTGTGTGTGTTTCTAAACAAAAAAAAAACCACTCACGGTACAGCGGGCGGCTAGAAGATGTTTCCAAGCACGCGAGTACGCCGACGAATATATAAGCAAAAGCGAGATTCAGCTGGTTATCTGACCGATTTAAAGGGGAAAATGTCGCATCTCTCAGGATCCAGAACAGCCCTACCCAACCCCGCCCGGAAAGCTGATGACTACACTGTTGCGATTTGCACCGACTTCTGTAGTTACATAATGTGCAAACATAGCTCATGCGCTCAGAATGGGAAGTCAATAGGAACTTCGCATCAACCTTCAAATAACTCCTAAACTTTAAATAGAATAAAAATTTTCACATTAATCTGTTAAAGATACTGGGGTCACAGTTGTCATGGGAAATATGCATATGTTACTTGGCCTTTTTCGTTGTTAAACTCTAATACTTTCTATTTAGGTCAGCGAAATATATTTTCACACAACGCGATATTTTTTATATATCTTTACTTTTTCATTACCATGTGCTATAACGAATCTACGTTGTGCATAATTAATACAAATGTATACGTCCAAAAGTGACGGTAAGTCGGACTGCGCTTCAACTAAATGATGAGAGTGTAAGAAGTGACATGCATGGACGCACCTGGCAGTATATACATTCTGCAGAGAACGCAAACTCTTACCGGAATCTGTCGGGACAAAGGTGAAGAACAGCGGCAGGGTCACTTACCTGAAAGGAAGAAAAAAATATTGGAGTTTAGCCAAGCTAAATAATTAACGGGTACACACAACACACGTGCACACAGCTACACAAGCGTATTGAAGTGGTAACATCACTGTTATAGTAAAGTATTACTAATTGTTATTCAAAAGTATATCTTTCTTTTTTGTTTTCTGTAGCAGAACTACATCTGTATGAGAAACGTTCATTGTGAAAGTTTCGAGGCCCGCATGAATGATCACACCAGCATTAATATCTATTCATGTATCCTGCCTATCCATTGAGCCACTTAAAGCAACAATAAACGAGCAAAAGGAGCTTTATTATTCCATATGTTCGTCATAACATCTTTTTTTTATGATCTGCCTTAGTCAATGAAACGGTACACTTGTGTATGAAAGCAGACGATATAAGGTAAAAAAAACTATCTGGTAATTAAACACTACCTGCGCCATGCCGGCTCCCTCATCCGTTATTATCCGTGTGCAACGAGTGAGTACTATTAACTAGCGCTGCAACAAATCAAAAAGAAAACAAAAGCACACAGGAGACTAACGATCTACTGCAGGGGAGGAGCGAACCAAGGCAGCAATCAAGCACTTACCCCTCATTATCACCGCATGCAGTAACAATACATCGTGTTAGAAAGCTAACTACAAGCATTGACTACCGCAGTCGACAAAGCAGAGGAAGACGACGAAAAGAAGGGAAATGAGTGTATCCAGGAAGCGGTGGTGCAATACCGAGACGAACAGGATGATGAGTGCGAAAGTAGGACTGAGGGAGCCAGAACAAGGGAGTAGTTTAGATAAACTAGGCTTTTCGACACTTCCCTCGGAACACGGTCGAGTGAGCCTTTGTATTGAATAAAAAACAAAAACGAAAAAAATAAGAACGTAGATATAGCTCAGAACTGAGGTGGAAACGTGCGGCTAGAAACATTAGAACGGCTGCCGAAAAGCAGATAAAAAATATGTGGTGTTGGGTGAGGGCATGGTATAGTAATCAGATCCTATATGTAGCGTCTCTGCGAGAGCAGAACAGGAGCGATCTCCCCGGTATTTCGTCAAGTCTAGAAGCATCGTTGGTTTTGCACTCTCATCAGCCCTTGTTTTTTGTGCGAGCGGCGCGGGAGGCAGTTAAGGTCTGTTTTTATCTGCCGCCAACAATTTCGCCACTGAACTCCGGGGAAATAAAACTTCGCGAGCAAAGAAAAACGAGTTGAAATTAAACGAGCGAAGCCTGATTCGACCTTTTAGGTGTCTCCGCCTCCTATCTTACTTCTAGTTGGTGTTTTTTTCTTTTTTTTTCTTTGAGTCCAGAGACCTGGATTTTCTTTTTCCGCCGGTCCTCTTTTATAGAGTTGGTTCCGGAGGCAAACACGCGTGGGGGAAGCGAGCAGTGAGTTTAACGAGACGTGATCAACGCAGGGTAATGAGCCCTCTCGCTTAGTGCGCACTCGGAACAAAAGAAAAACAGGTGACAATTAAAAGAAGAACAGGAACGATTTTTAAACAAGAACGTCGGAAACACAAAAAAACACAGGTGGTTCGCCGTCTTGGAGACAGCCCGAAACGGCCAGCTGAGGAGAAGCCGAATTAAGATAAAGGAAAACGAAGAAGAGGAATTGACTAGGCGGAGAGGACCTAACCAACGCGTAATGAAAGGGCGGCCACGCAACGCCACGGAGAAGAACGGGAGATAAAGTAAAACAGCCTCGTTCTTCTTCTGGCCTCCCTTCTTTTGCGGGGAGGCCAACAAACGCAAACAGAGCATTCCCTTGGGGACCGCTTGGTGGCCTCAGCCGCAATTATACATCTTCGCCACTCTCTTCTTTCACGTTCTGTTTTCAGTCATGATTTGATTTTTTGTTCCAGAACGTTTTTTTTTCTCAATCCTTTCATTTTTATAGCACCCGTTTTTTGTTTTTGTTTTTCCTGGAGTCATTCAGTTTAAGCGGCCCATTTATCGTATACTCAAGGTTCAACTGGCTCTGCGAACCCCTCCGACGGCCGGAAGGAAGCGCTGCAATTAGCGCCAGATGTGCACGTTCAAGAACAGAAAGAGAACAAATAAGCACACAAAACCTACAAAATCGATTGAAAGGGTCGTCCAAAAAAATATATATCTCAAGATTTTGCCTATCAAGAGTTACGGCAACGGGTATGTGGACAATGCCGAACGGAGAAGTAAAACTTCATAAGGGCGGTGTAAGAGGCAACCAATTAGGCATTGATTGCTGGGGGGCGGGTCTTCGGTCCTATGCACCAACATAAAAAAACGCACGTATTATGAAATTCTGGAAACGATAATGTGTGGATGGCGACATTCGCGATTGTGTGTTCTGCGCTGCTCCTCAAAATGCGATGCAGTGTAGATAGATTAATCAGCTTCAGAAAATCCCAGCTCCTCTATCACACTTGCGCCCCTGCTTTTGTTGATGAAGTCCCCCCCCCCCCATACCACCACGCTACTCTGTACAAACTATTCAAGTATGGCATGCGCGCGAGTATACGCGCAATTGAAAACCGGTCAAAAAAATCCCGGGGTTTTAAACACCGTAAGGTAGCACGACCACTCATCCGCCGGAGCTTCGGCAGCGCTTAAAAGCTGCAGCACCGAGCCTGTTCGTACGTCGTGAAAACCACGCGTCTCCAATGTTTTTTGTCAGCGACTGGAAAGGTCCAAGCATGCCTGTACACTGATGCCGCGAAACGAACTATACTGCACCCTTTCGTTCGGCGGGACCCCGCTGAGTCGGTCTGCTTCCCCCCCCCCCCCCAAAAAAAAAAAAAACGTCGCCACACTTCTGCAACAGGTGACTACAATGCATTTTATGTTTCGTTTATTAAAAAAAAAACCCTAGAAGCGTACACTGTGAGGTTATTACAGAAAAATGTAGGTAAAAAAAAGATACAATGTAATGGAAACACAGCAAGCATAAAAATTTTCAATCCATGTCTATTGAGGTGTTGCTTTTCGTTGATGATTCGGAGACGACGCCTGCGAGCGGCGGTGCCTATTATGTATATATTCCAAAGGTTCTTCTTCCGCGTAGCCTATTTAAACAATACAAAAGAAGGAAAACCATTCGACGGGCTCCTTTTTCTTATTGGAGAGATTAACGAAGCCAACACACAGTTAAGTTAAGGAAAGTACGGGGAACTTTGTCTGCCATTTATTTAAGTGTAGTGTAATCATTTTGACTTAGACTGAGAGGCGTTGAAGTGGATGAAAAATTAACTTTTCTGTCTGTGGGATATGAACCTACAGCTTTAGAACATTAAGGTTGAATTTTTCATATATTATACCAATGTAAATGATAATTTTGCGCATTCATTCTAACTTTTTGTCAAAGAAGTCAAAATTATTACACTATATTTAAAGAAACGGCAGATAATGTCCTCTATGCCTTCGTTGGCTTGACTGTCTATTGGCTTCAGTAGGTACGCCTACATAATAGCACACCAGGTGAGATGAGCCAACAAGTAGCTTTCGCCAACAAAGTCCAATAATTTAAGGTGGAATAGTCTGTCTCCAACCTTGCAAGTAAAAAGGCCAAACCGCCCGATTAAAGGTTGCTCTGAAGTTGCTCCTTTTACTGTAGGCGCGGGAATGACCATAGCAAGCGCCTCCTCTTCTCAAAGTAGAGGAGACGCTGCCATAGCGAGCACTTGACATTTACTGCCGCGATGGAAGTGTGTCTTGCTGTTAATCCACCCCACTACAAACCAGAGCGTTGCTTCTTTTGCATGCGCATTCTATTCACGTTTTTCATTGCATCTTCTCCAGCGAGATGGCATTTCCCGCTATCTGGACTGCGTGTATTCGTACGAGTGCGTTTATTTTGTAGACGTCGGCCACTGATAGCGTTATAACAGCGACGATCGGTTTCACACCCTCAATGGAGTCATGGTTCCCACGCAAGACACGGTGCATACGATGCGCTAAGTGAACGTAGATGCGACAAAGAACGAAAAAATGCAGGACACACGACATCGAGTGCAACTGCTGTACTAGACTGCGCTGCTTTGTGTCTGAAGCTTATTACCCTCGGACGCGCACGTGCTACTGCAGGTAACGACATCTTCAACTCGAAAAAAAAAATCTCGCCCTGCCAACGCGTCTGGTCGCCTTCATTCCTCTAGATAGTTGGTAATGACCATTTCATAGCCGCGCTTGTTTTTCTGACCCCTCGCTACCACTCCAACGGCCGGCTTATATTCCACGTCGTACGTCGTCCGCAACTTTTTTACGCTTCAAGGCACCTTCCTTGCCTTCAGGAAATGATGGTGCGGCCGCCGTAAAAGAAGCGCACCACTAAACAACAAACAACGAGTCATTGCAGCCGCATATTCTTCGCTTCACACGAGTAACAATTGCGTCCAACGCAGCTTCCACTTGGCAACGGGAGAAGAAAGAAATCCAAAGGGAACTACAGTGGATTCGTTCGAGCTAATGAATTTCGAAAATTTCTTCTCACTCTTTTTGACGCAAAATGAAAACGTCGTAACTGTTAGCCATGTAAGCAGCCAGCACGAGTAGGAAAGCGAGCCAGACAACGTGTTTACGAGAGGACGGCATACACAGCGGCGCTCTCGGTGGCATACCGAGCGTCTAGCTAGGCACGCAGAGAGACCGGCAAGAAAGATGAAAATAAGAACAAAAGAGGGAGAAAGTGAGATGAAATGATAGAAAGAAAGAAACAAAAGAAAAAAAAAGAACGAACGAAAGAAGTTTTAAAAGAACAAAAAAGATAAATAGAAGAAAACAAGAAAGAAGGAAAGGAAGAGAGATAGAATGGTGGCAAGCAGAAAAGCAATGAAGAAAGAATGCAGCACGAAATAAAGCAACAAAGAAATAACGAAACGGCGCGAAAAGGCTCTATACGAGTTGAACAGAGCGAGGCAAAGCGGAGAAATAAGAGTCACTACGAGGAGAGAATGGAGGCGGCGGGTACCCAGGGAGAGATACTGCCAGCCGAGGAAGGCAACAAAAGTGGCATAAATTTGGCCAACCTCTGGCGTAACCTCGTGTCTCCCTCCATTCACACGCGCTGGCATTTTACGGGGGGGGGGGGGGGGCACCGACTAGAGTCTGTCTCGGTTTCCGTCTCAGGAATCTTTCGCGGAACGAAAGTGAGCGGGAAAAAAAGAAGCACATAAGAAACGCAACGAGAAGCACGAGACCACGCACGGCTACGGCGACTACAATATGGCCGGACGGGCAAAAAACGTCGTCTGCTCCACTCTTCGCGCCCAGCAGACTACGCAGGAAGGGAGGCAGTAAAGACGGCAGCGGCGGCGGCCGAGTGACGTTCATCCGTGGCGCATAAATTTGACCAACATTCCTGGAAACAAGAGAGCAGTGGAGGAGAGACACGTGTACAAGGAGGAGGAGAAGAAGAAAGGATGCGAAAGAGGCGTGAAAGGGGAGCAGGCCAACGAGAGATGGGGGAGACGGGCAATTCCCCGAAACAGGTTGTTGGCGGCGATGGCCTGAATCTACCGCCGCTCCTGAGTGAGCCACCGGTCTGTGAGGCTAGGTCAAAGGTGGGGGGGGGGGGATTAGGCACTTCGGCATCCAGCGTCTCTTCCACCGACAGTGTCTTTCATTCTGCTTTAGTCTTCAAGCAGCGCACACTATCTTCTTATTCACAAGCACTTGTATTATGTTCTGCGCTTGAATAAATTATTTGCAGCCCGCGCTCCAGCGGACCGCGCTAAAATAGAATACGACGCTATTTACGGAACTGGATTTTTTTTTACCATTAAAAACACCCGCGACCAGAAGGTGATGTCGAAGCAAACAATACGATGGCCTATTTAAAACACAAGAGGCTAGATGACACAATTGAACAATAAATTTAATGCGAAAAATCCAATATAAAGCGCACCAGTGCAAGAAATTAGCAATCTTGAGTATAAAATATAATTGTTCACACCTTGACGATAGCAAACAAGTGAACATGAAGCTAACCGAATGAAATAAAGCAAGAGCAACTGTTTATAAGAAGATGTTACTCAGCGAGAATCACCACCAGAGTTTACAGTGGTCGTGGCGGTATTACGTAGTACATTATGCAGTTCTTGAACTCAGGAAAGTCGGCCAGCTATGCAGAGAGAAACACTGCGTCTTCAATGCACAAAGGTTTTTGAGCCGGGACGATAAATGAACACAGTTGAATGCCTGCATCAACAGATATTCGTGCCATGAGGGAAAAGACGGTGAGGTTATAACGCTTTGTATACTCGCGTCCACATTTGAGAGCGGAATGCATTAGAAAAGTGTGATTATTCTAGCCGATGTCTGGCCTTTGGATAGATTTATAATTTTAGCATTGTTTTATGCAGGAGTAATGGCATTGTTTCAAATGGACCTGAAGACAAGGCATTGACTAGCTTAATAAGGAATCACTGTTGTGCTCGGCGCACACATGTAGACGCTGGGATACGAAGAGATTGTGATGGGGATTATCATAAGCATCCGAGAAGCAGTTCTCACAGTCTTACAAGCGCAGGCAAAACTTAAATGACACCACGCGCATACACCTCGACATTCTTCCGTGTTTCGAAAACACTCCAGAAAGTGAGAGCAACCACTTGGACTGACCAAAACAAACAAATAAACAAACAAGACAGGCAGTCCTCAAATTAATTGGAAGAAGCGTCGCGATTGCTTTTCCCACTTAACGAACTCGCAATGTACCTCGCGAATCCGGGATAAACCGCCGCTGGCGACTCACAGGACAAGAAGCTCGAATCGGCTCTGACAATTTCCAGCGTCCGGGTTAATTTCGGGGAAGCGCCGAGCAGTCGATCCTACCTTTCCCCATTTCTACCCATGCAGCCATACGAGTGTTCTTTCTTTATATATGTGTGCATCGCGTATTTATGCGAGGCTGCTGAATGCGCTCGAGTTCCGCTTTATAGGAGCGCGACCAATTGGGAGCGCTGACAGCGGCGCCGCTAGGGCTCCACAGCGGCCGGGCGAGCCCTGAATTCCTGGCTGTCGCGGACCCGAGTAAGAGGCCCCGGATGTCGAATGAATGGAGACGCGGAGAAGTGCTGGCTGGTCGAGAGTGCAAACACTCTTTCACCGAGGCAGCTGAAGAAGACGAAGCAAAAAGGACGAGAAACACGAAAGCGACGTGGAAAGACAGACGAGCAAAAGAACGAAAGAGAGGAAGAGGTGAAGTGGGCGAAGGAGCACTTCGTGGTGGAAGGCTTTGTCGTACTTTCTTTCTTTTTTTTATTCCCACGTCTGTTGAGCACACCTCACCTAGGCTGTCTGCTCCCTGTAGAAGGGAGCAGACAGACTTCTCTCCTTCCCCATCTGTTTGAGCTCAGTTAAATGCCACTGGCATCAATTATTTCAGGAATTTTCTCCTCATAGTGCAGGGCCTCCCAACGAACATTGCAGACAAAGTAAAAGGTATGTAAAAGAGACTGAAAACGATCATCATTATATAGGCGGTGAGGACATACCTTGGCGCCATCTGCCGGATTCTTTTAAACGACATCACGCGTATAGAGACTGCGAGAACTGTTCGATGACTCCAGTGATTCAGACTCTTCCGTCGCGGCTTTTCTCGCTCAGCAAGCATTGCATGTGTTTGTATTAGCTGCGTAACAATGTACAGTGTCTGTCGACAATAGTTCTTGGCGAGCCAACGTGCGGTCGCATCGTGCACTTTTCATGGAGCACAAGCGCACGGCACCATGGACGCCCAACGTGAAGAGGCGCTCTGGTGAAAGGTGAGTTATAAGTTCACCTAGCAATCTGTAAATCAAAGCACTTTTGCATCTTGAGTACATTTAGGCTTACTGATGCAAGCGCGACTGCACGGGTACATGTCTGTTGCTTTTGCGCGGTAAGTGCGCAGTGGAGAGGTAACGTTTTGATATGCGTGGACTGCCCCGTGCGTTTCACGACAACACCTCACGCTAGTTTTCAGAGCGGTATTAAATAGCCGAGGACGAACGATGCTCCGAGACTGGTTATTAGGCTATCCATGGTCTCTTTTGGCGCAATATTATTACCGTTAGCGAGTACCGTAATTTGTGCGGCCTGATACTTTCAACAGAATTTATAGAGAACGGTTATTCAATGCAAATATATGTTCCAATAAGTGGAACTTCACCCGAATATATTTCCGCCTCCTAATTCCTCGCTTTCTGTATATGCTTCTCTGCGCGGCGCATATTGTCTGGTGCGACACATATAATGCAGAACCGCTGCGGTGGTCTACGACACTCGACTGTTAGTCCGAAGGTCGCGGGATCAGATCATGGCTGCATTTTCAATGGAGGTGCAAATGCTTGAGATCCATGCACTTTGATTAGGGTGTAGAGGAAATAATCTCAGGTGATTGATTATGGAGGGCTTCTCTCATAACCATCGTGATTTTGGCACGCTAAACCCCCATTATTATTATTATTATTATTATTATTATTATTATTATTATTATTATTATTATTATTATTATTATTATTATTATTATTATTATTATTATTATTATTATCATTATTATTATTATTATTATATCCATTCATGATGCGAGAACGTTGCAGTACCTGCATGCATCACTTGCTTGAATATTGACTATAGTTATCGTATCTTGTTATCAGTTACTCTACCGGTCTGTGACTTCAACCAATTCGCGTAGCCGTTGATAGCGGAAGCTCTTGCCGCATACACGGCAATGAATGCTAAGAATTGCTTCCCCATTCTAGGCGTTCTCGAACATGCATCCCGCTGCTTCTTGATTTCGGGCTATGCGTGCAAACTCGCGGTATGGCGAGATGTAAAGACCACACTATGCGATTTGCATGGCGCAAATAAAGGTAGTAAATACCTACGCATACAGATCCGCGAAGTGCAGCGTCGTACTTATCGAACATTGTAACTAGAATTCCGGACGCAAAATATTTGCGGATACATGGACACCTCCCAAAATAACAAGTGTCTGTTCAGTGAGATGCACCACCCGAGGATGAATGCCAAGTAGTTTCGCCAATTTAAGTTTTATCAGTCCAGTACGCCGGTGGCTTTAGAAGGGCTCATCCAAGTTACAGGTTCGCTCGAATGCGTCAGGCACAGCGGCAACGAGCGGTAAAAAACCGGTAGCTAGAAAATTAACTGCCTCGGGGTTGAAAGCAGGCGCGCAGCACCGACGACGGTACAGGCGAGTCACGTGATGTCGTTCACTACGTCACAGTGACACCAGCTCTGGTCTCCCCAGTAGTCACCCTCAAGGCGAATACGAGTGTGCTACAGAAATTGGGTAAGCCCCACTACTACACACCGCTTCACTAATGATGAAGGCTCAACAGTTAGCCCAACATACGATTGCGAAGCGATGGTAGTGAGGCGAAGACCCCAAGTACGTACAACGAAGGAACACTAGGGAACGGAAAGGCAACAGCAGCTGCAACAAAACCCCGAAGTGATGAAAGGGCTGCGCCAACGGTGACGTGCCTGTAGATCTATGAGATGTGCGAACGCTTTGCATCAGCGCAAGTTTCAGGAGTCTGGCTGCTGACCCGCAGGTCGCTAGATCAAATCCCGACTGCGGCATTTCTGATGTAGGCGCAAATGCTGTAGACCCGTGTGCTCAGATTTGGGTGCACGTTAAAGAACCTCAGGTGGTCAAAATTTCCGGAGCCCTCCACTACGGCGCCTCTCATAATCATAGGATGGTTTCGGGACGTTAAACCCCACATATCATCAAGTTTCAGGAGTTTGTACAAACGTGTGACGTGTCTGCTTTAATTCGAAATCTGTCTGCGCTGAAAAGCCTAGAAAAAGCCTAGCACCACCTGGGTAACTCCTAGGAACGGCTTCAAACGTGCATTCCTTAGATAGGTTAAGAAAAAACATAGAAGCAACCACGTTTGTCTTCTGAATCAATGCTTCACCTTGCACAGCATAGTGCAAGGTTCGTCATTTTTTGTTAGATGCGAAGCAGCTTTTGCTCGGGGCTGTGTCCGTCCTTCTCTCACGCGTCCGCCACTCTCTCTCTCTGTCACCTCCTACGCCCCTGCCCTCTCTCTCCCGAGTCGTCAGCGGAGGCAACGAAACGCTACCCCAGTACGCACGACTACTTAAAGTGAATTTTAAAAGGGGAAAGGGAAGAAATAATCGCAGTTCCACTACGGCCTCTCTCTCAATGGAGGGCACCTCCACAGTTCTGCGCAGGGAATAGGGTTAAGAAGGGATTAAAAAGGATAGGGAGGAATTAAAAGTGTAGAGATAGAGGAGCAGGAAGAGAGAGAGAGAGGCACAGGGACAGCCACATACGGAAGTAAGCCGAAGAAAGGAAAGATGGACACGGTAGTAGAAGTCCGAGGACGGGGCACTACTCGGCGAGAGCTCTTGTCGGCGTCAGGAGATGGCGTAGGGCGAGCCAGTCGGCCAGAGCTACGCTGTCGTCGGAGATCGCGGGGGCACAACCGGTCGGCACGAAATCCAGCGAGCAAGTGTCCACACGACCACATTCGCAGTGATTGACCGTTGTGCTTGCGGCGTTCCACGTTTCTGTGAAACAAAGCGCGTCTGGTTTGGTTAGCACGGATCACGTTCGATGTCTTTGGCGCGTGCGTTGAGGGACCGACTATCGTGGTCAACGGCAGCGGTCACCGGCATCAAGTGATGGTCACTGGCAGCGTTAGTCAGGTAGGGGTTCTGTATGTTGGTGCACCTGCTTAAGGTGACGTAGACGATTTTCGTTTCTGTGGGTGCCGTTCACCATCTCCCCTTTGTTTCGCATGCACACATGGGTCGCTTTAGCTGGATTTAGCGGCTGATGGTGTAATTTTTTTTTGGTCAGGCGCTTATGAAGTTATGTTCAGCAAATACGCCCCACTAGTATTCCCTTCTTCTTTCCTTCTTTTTCCTTCGTCTTCCGTTTTCTTCTTCTTTTTTTTCTTTTCTTTCTTTTTTCTTTTTTCTTTCTTCTTATCTTTCTTTCTTTTCTTTCCTTCTTCTTCTTTCTCTTTCTTTCTATATCTTTCTTTATCTTTCTTTCTTTCTTTCTTTAGGTAGACAACTGAGCGGCCCTTAAAGCAGGCAAGTACTCGGAGATTAAAGAGGGGCTGGAGGACCACGTGCCCGGGGAACACGGCTTGAACGAGGGAAACGCCCTTTCACGTAAACCTTCGGCAGAACGCGAAGTATGCAGTACGCCGCGGCCAGGATCAGCCCATTCAGAGAGTCACTTCGAGACGTGCGCTGCATGCGTACACCGCCGCCACGCCCAGCGTTTGTGAACGCGCGTGCTCGCATGTGTGTGCATGTACTGCGGTACAAAGGCCGCCGCCAACGTATACGTCGGGTGCGGTCTCTTCGACAGGGTATATGCGTCAGATTACCGGCATTTTTTTTATTTGGCTCTACTATTACTTTTATTATTATACTTAGCCACATTGCTACACGCTTTACTTGCATAAATGCGAAAATTCATGGTACTCAGCACGCGTTCTCAAAGGCTTATTAACGTTAGGAATCTAAGAGCCGACACACTCTGCAGAAGTGTTAAAAAGTGGGCTAGTTGCTTTCATTATTATCAGTCTGACTACGCCCACTGCAGGGCAAGGACCTCTCACATGATCCACCAACAAACCCGGTCTTGTGCTTTCTGCTGCCTGAGAAACTTTAAGGGCAAAGCTCCTTAGGGTCGAGCAATATCCCCTGTCCGTCGGCGTGACACGCTTGGCACATACCCGTTCTAGAGCGGGTATGTGCCACAGGAGATGCGAGATGGCGGTACTTGGAGTGTTCACTAGATGGACGCACAGACAGATGCGCGGAGGGACGGCCAGACAGACTTGCAGACGGACGGACGGACGGATGGACGCACGAACGGACGGACGGACAGGCGGATGTACGCACACACGGATGGACGGACGCACGGACAGACAGACGGACGCACGGATGGTCGTGCGGACGGACGGAAGCAAGAACGAACGGACGGAGAGGTTTTAAGGCCGCTTCGCCCCACTCACCATCGTCACTCCGGGGATATGCTGTGATTTTTTCAATGTCATCGGTCACATAAGTTTCTGTGCCCCCCTCGTGCGTTAGCCTTTTCTGGCAATCCAGTCTGTTAGCCCTAATTACCAAAGATGCATTCACAATGAAATATTGAAATATTGACAGTGCAAACAGACGGGAGACGGAAAGAGGACACAAACAAGCGGCGACTGAAACTTGGACTTATTCACAAAGTATATTGTATTCCAGAAAAAGACGAATACAAATTAAAAAAAATAAGAGGCAAGAGTCCACCGTTATGAAGTGTCATCCAGAAACGAGGTTTACCAATTCGAAGGCGATATGGAAGGTCTTCATCCAATCTGGGCGAGCTTTCTCGTCCTCTTCACCGCAACAATATTAGTGAATACATCCGGTCGCTTACGTTCAGCACTGAGCCAGGTTCCTGCCGGGGCTGTGGATTGTATTCATCAGCTATCGTTCCTGAATATCAAGAGTTCCCAAATAAATGCACTTCGCAAAATGTGTTTCATCGAGAGCCTTCTTATGCGATGTCTGCAGCAGAAACAATGCACGACGAGCCCTGACCATCGCGGCGTAATCAATCACCTGGTATTAAATCAAGAGCATCATTGGTGGTGTAAATAGGCTATTCATACGTAGTCACACTGCGTCGGTACGAAATGTGCATCTCGATTCAGGGTAGATAACAGAGAAGGCCTAAAGGTCGTAATCCACTGAGACGGATACTGCAGAAACAGACGACGGGAAGAATATACGAATGTCATTGTGAATAGAACACCAAGATAATGCTTATTAAAGAGCGTATATGTGCAGTATAACGAGACCTGCAGTCGAGAGGGTGACATCATAATTAGGAATATCCTAGAAAATAATATGCTGTCGATTACGAATGGTAATTTGAATATACGCACAGATCAGTTGTTTGCTCGAAAAAGAAAGGAAGAAAGAAAAAAAGAGAAGAAAGAAAGAAAGCCTGGGAAAAAGAAAGAAAGAAAGAAAGAAAGAAAGAAAGAAAGAAGAAAGAAAGAAAGAAAGAAGAAAGAAAGAAAGAAAGAAAGAAAGAAAGCGGGAACATCTTTGGAACAAAATAAAGCATCCGGTGCAGGGGTCAATAAACTTGCATCTAAAGTACACAACGCATGCAGCCGTTATTGCTTGCCGGTAATTACGCAAAATTCATCGTACGAACGATGCTAAACATAAAAAATGCAAGCGTTTTACGAAAACTGATGTTAACTTAATTGATGGATGCGACTGCGGTGAAACGCGTAACAAATGCAACAATACGACGCAGAGCCGATCCGCGCTTTTGGGGGAAATTACGCGGACAGCTCGCGGTTATCCGGCACGTATAGGTATATTGACCAGATTATGAACACAAGCGTACGTGAAAGATGGGTCCAACAACAACAGTACAGCCTATAGTCTCTTGCACCATAGGGCAGCAGAACGAAGCCATCGCATGCTTATAATGCCTGCAGCACCCCCACCCCCTTTCGTGCCATGGCGGGGCAGCGACCTTCTAGCCATCCCGGCCTCTCTCCGCCCAAATGCGATCCACGCCTCTGCATTAAATCTTCTCCAAAACTCATAACTCAGCGTGAAATATAAAAAAAAGGCAGGTATGGAGCACAAAGGAGGGTAAAAATTAGGAAGTAAGAATAAAAAAAAGCCTAACACGAAAGAATGAAAGAAAGGAATTTGTACGCGACGCACGCCTATGCCGTAATCAAGCCATGAAACACAAGTGCGAGTTAACAGTAAGCCTTGAAAAAAAAAAACTTTCCCGCACTTTACTTATAGTGCGAGTTTTAATACTTTTATTCGTGTCTACCGAGTTGGGAGAACGGTCCGCAATCCCCGAGGATTAAAACGCGCCACGCATAAAACACAGCGTCGTCGTCGACGTCGGTGCTCCTGCCGGGCAATAATATGAGCGAGGAAAATGACTGAAAGAATTTTTTTTGAAAATCAAAAGCGAGATGGTGAAAACAGGGAAAGACGACAAAAATGAGGGAGACCGAAAAATAAGTTTCCTTTCAATTTATAAATCAAGGAGAGAGCTTTCGAGAGAAAAACAAAAACCAAAAGTGAGCGACCTAAAGATACGACTCGAAAACGTCCTTTTGGTGCGCTCTATATGGCTATTTCTTATTTGACTTTCGTACTTCCTTCTTGCACTCGATTCCCTCATCAGCTAATGCAAAAGACCTTGGTGGCACTGACGTCCTGTGCTGCCTGTCTTTCCCTTTCTATCTTTCAACCTTTCCCGCATTTTTCAGACGGCAGCCTGTGCTATTTCGTGTGGCCCTGCCTTAAAATCAGTGTAAATTTATATGTGCGTATGGTTATGAATATGTAATGGGGCAAGCTGCAAAATAAAGCCTGGAAGAGTACGCGTGGGAATGAAAGGAAAACAAGAACGCAGCGCCTGGAGCAGAAGCGGCGTGGAATTTCAGCCGCAGAAGTAAAAATAGCACGTGCTCATGAAAGAGTGAGGATTGTATACGAAAATGAAGGGCAACTGTTACATGAGTAGGTGCTCTGAAATAGACGGAGATACGACGCATAGTGCCTTCTAACGAAGACGGCTTTCAAGCCGAGCTATTAATATTTGACACCTCCAAACACAAAACAGGTATAAATGGCACTAAGTTGACGCTTTCCCAGCCATTTTTTGCTTTATTCGAACAGTTTTCTCGTTGTCGAATCTATAAATGTCTGAGAGCATTGTGTGAAAGAAACACAGTACGCGACCTTCTCTCTCGGAGAAAGAAACAGATACGATGCAGCGAGTAGAGTGACGTAATATGAAACACGTTCTATCTGAGAAATACGATTACCGTAACAGTCACATTTAAAGTACACCTCTACGCAGAGCGTGGTCACACCCTTTTACGATGCGTAAATATGTCAACGTGAGTTTACGGTTTGACATTTATGTCAGGTTCATTGTTTGCCACACGAAAAATCAAGCAAAATCCGAAGAGGAGGAGGACAAGGAGAAGGAGGAACAAGAGGGAAAGGAAAGACAGGAATGTTAACCAGTCTGGAGTGACCAGTATGCTACCCTACACTAAGGATAGAGATGAGGGAATTTCAAAGATGGAAAAAGAGAGAGTGGGGAGAGCTCGCACACGCGTTGGGCTCACGAATGCGGATGACTTGGAACATGTTGACGCGCACTAACTGACGAAAGTCCGAAAATACGCGTTTTTTGGTCCAATGGAGTTGCACTGAATGATGGATGCTTCCTTGACTTCTTAAAATTGAAGGCGAATATTAGCCATATTTCTACTCGAGCGATTCACGTACTGGGCGTAAGGCATCCAATACTTTGAAAGCGCTTCGAGCAGACGTTGTCCCCATGTCAAACAAGATCTCCCGTATGACATCTATGGCAGAACGAAGCATAGTTATGACTTTGCCATTTTTTTATGTGTGGCATCACACATAACATGTCACACACATGTTGGTTTGTGAAGACCCCCGAGTAGGCGTGGTCTTCTGACATTTTATGGTTAGCGGATGACTTGTAAGAATAGGCCATTCCACTGTAGAGATAGTCCTCGCCGCAGTTTTCTTTGAATTTTTCGGTCCTGTTGCGGCTTGACATGTAGTGCAGCAGTATAGGTGGCACTGTCATTTGGAGCTTGCGCACTCTTCGAGGTCGAACGATGGCACCAACGCCGCTGCCAACGCCGGACTGTTTCGGCAGCATCCCTGTGGGTCGAATTGTTTGTGACCATTTGCCTAAGCACCGTTCGCTCCTTTTTATTTCGAGGGCAGTCTTTCGATGAGGCAGTGTGTGAGCCAGTACAGTTTCCGCATTTAGGAAATGTGGATTGACACGCATCTTTCGAATGGGGCTCTGCGCATCGGGGGCACCATAGAGAGCTCGGGCACACGCCCTTGAGGTGACCTAGTTTAAAGCGCTGATAAAGCCTGATAAAGTGAGAGTGTACCGCAGAAAAATTCCAACTGGGCAGCATGTGGAGTGTAAGAAACAAATTCACCCTGGATGTGAGTACGGCCCACGCTTACATAAATTGGACAGATAATTCTAGGCGTAATGTGAAGTGTGTGGGGTCCCTGACCTCTGGCGAGAACCTGTCTTTTCCGGCCTCACGTATCGCACTCTACATCCTATTTTCTGCACTGTAGTCAAAATAATAATTAGCTACAGCTGACGTTTGGTGTGGCCAATTCTTGGAATGACGATTGGGTTCATTTTTATACTTTAAACCATGTGTGACATAGAATGATTATGAGTGTTAGTAAACTTTCTTTTTTTATACACCTTATATATCGAATGATTATCAGTATTACTAAACATCTTTTCTTCATATATTTCATGTACCGAAAATGTTTTTTTTTTCCGCAGCAGCTTACATATCGGATGAATCATCGTCATTTCAAAGAAGACATAATGGAAGAGCGTTCGTCTTTGAAATTGCAATTTTACATTGGCGAGTTGCGAGTATAGAAGGCGAATCCCAGCCGTAACTTCAAAAACATGTAGCCCAAATAGAAGTCACAGTTGCCACGCGAAAAGATGGCAGCTCCTTCGACGACTGCACGAGATTGAGCGCCTATCGCGCTCATAATTCTCAGTACCCGTATCATCTCCGGCAGCTGCCGCCGTCTGTGCCGCATTGTACAACTCGTATACATACACCCTGAATACGTAAGCGTCGAGCGAAAGAGAGCTCGACATGCTTTCACGAAGCGCAACTCGCGCGCTGCCCGAGAGTGCGGACGTCTCCTCAAGGAGGGATTTGCATCACAAACGATCTCTCGGAGAATGGGACAAAACGCATTAGCCGACGGCGTATTTGACGGCTGCTGCGAGAAGCGGGGGCCCGCATATATTTATGCATGTGCTTTAATCATTTCGCATTGCGCACCCCTTCGGCCAAATGCGTCTTGGGCTGGCGCAATATATATATATTGCGATGGTGAGCAGCTGCTCGTAAAGTTGGCTGCGCAAAAGGCAAATCGCTGTGATTGGCGGGCGAAATGGCCAAAACGCTAACTAAAATGATTACGACGACTTAATTAGAAATATGTGAGCTTTAAGTTCTTGAAAACATGTTGATACGACCTCTCAAATCACCCCTCGTAATTTGCCGACGTACTCTAACACACACTTGCCGACGTACTCTAACACACACTTGTTACCTAACGTATACACTAATTAACGTGCACTGGTTAACGTGCATCGGTTAACGTACACTAGAAAAATCACATTTTCCGCGAAGTGTTGCTGACTACGGCAATTAATACATTTTTGCCATGAAGTTGCGTCGTCCCGCCGATAAATATTCGCTGCGGTCGACGATCCAATGGGCTCACAGTGTTGTTACATCATCTGGTCAATCACGTTTCACGAATGTCCTAGCTTAATGAACACTATAGTTTATAGTTCTGGTTTGCACGCCTGGATCCCTGGATTGATTGATGACGCGAACTACAAATGACCAACGTAGCCTTCATTTCTCGCCGAAGTTAGCGCAAATGAAAAAAAAGGGGGGGTATCGGGAATATTGGCACATTGTGGTGCAATGTCGCCAAATTTTATGACTTTGGCGCTGATTCGAGTAAAAATAAAGAACTGTATCAAATTAACGCATTTGGCACCGCTGTGGCACCCCTATTCCTTAAAATTATTTTTCGTGCAACAGTTCTATTAGTCCTTTTTTTTTGCCTGGCTTCCACTATGGCAGCATCTTCTGCCAGATTTTTCTGAGCACACCAACGATTCTTCCACCTCAGTCAAGCAGCATCGACATTTAGTATCACAAGTAAAGAGGAGTGAAAGAGAAATACACAAGCTACTGCCCCGATGACTCGGGTGAGCCAGAGACGCAACTAGCATCTGCTCCAGGCTTCAAGAGCGACCCACATGGCTTTCCACGCCCGGTCGGCCACTCTTCCGGATCGCCGAGCCAACCGTGACCCAGTCGCGACAATGGCCATCCGATGTATGTACACTGCCGTCCTTCTCTTCCGTCCCGGTATCCTCAACTGGGGCTCACCATCGTCGAGCGCGCGGCGCGTGATAGCGAAACAATGAGAGGCCCCCGCTTGGCTATGCAGGCTCGCCATCAAAAACTCATTCGTGCTGCACTACTTAGCCAGATGCAGCGATGGACCCGTAATTAGAGAAGAGAGCGAACTTCCCAGCCGTGGGGCGAGCGACGCTATCTGGTGGGCTGTATGAGAGCGGGTTACGCCTGGCCGCGTCTCCGGGTACAACCGGCCACTCTGAACAGCGAGTCGCCGATATCGCGCATCAATGCGTCTGCGTGGACGCACGCCGAGTGCGATCCCCATCCAGCCTGAGGGGAAAACAACGAGCGAGCGCGTGAACGTCGCGTCGTTTTCTCAGCACGGCCCGGCAGGACCCGTTAAATAATAATCGGACAGAGAAGGAGAGAGATGCGCCCATTATATAGGCGCAGAAGGGGGGACGCTCGATGCGGGAGACACGGGGTGATGACTGCGCAGAGAACAGGTTTGTTCGCGTCGGTACTTAAAACATGAGCGTTGGTAAACTGCGCGACTTGGAGAAATCTCATCTCACGAAGCGTGCCATACATAATATTGTCTCGACGGGAGATATCGGCTCAAAGGGCGGGTCCGGACGTCGTCCAAAGCATCCCACGGTGTACAAATGAGGCGGTAACTTCTACAAACAAAAAGAAAAACCCTGGGAAAGAATGTGTGAAGCCATCCGCACGCTCTCGAGGCACCAGTTATGCAAATTAGGCATGCCGTAACGGACAACATTGCGAAATTGGCTAATGAAGACGACGTCCGGAAATCAAATCTCGGCGCTTGCATCGTGTCGGAACGTATGGCTAATTACCTGATGATGTCATGACAGCGCCTTGAATAGTTTCACACCTCTCACGCTAGATATCGGTTGCTTTACCTTCATTGTCGACTTTCTTGGGTACTTGTGCGGGTGTGAAAAATTCTTCAAGTAGCGTTGAATAGCACACTCTAAGGCTCTTTCGGTTTATATGAATGTGGGTGTGGCGGTGAATGTTTGCTTGTTCTGCTTTGAGGCTGACCGTATTCTATGGTCACAACGACGAACTCACATAGGCAAGCTTCATCTAACCACAACTAAGTTATGTCGGCAGATCAAAGCCAAAGAAGTGTCCCCCACGGTGCATCAGTAATGTTACCGGCTCCTGACTCGAAGGTCCGGGGTTCGATCACAGCCGCGGCGGTCGCCTTTCGGTGAAGGCGAAGCGGTGGAGGCCCATTTATTGCATGATGCCAGTGCACGTTAGAGAACTCCCTATTGTAAAAATTTACGAAGCCCTCTACTAAGGCGTCGCTCATCACCACGCCATGGCGTTGAGACGTGAAACCCCAGATATTATTATAAAGCCAAGGGGGTAGACAGTGTGTGCCCACGCTTACACAAGTACCTATGTTGAACCAGATCGTGCAACGAAGCTTTTGTATGCCATGCGACATTTCTCATACAGTCACGCATTACAAACATTACTTTTTATCTTTGAACTAATATCCAGTATAACAGCTACAATTAAGAAGGCCAGCTCGATATAGCGTTACTGTAGCGTCGTTTTCTAGAAAGCGCTGTTTTGTTTAATTAACCTATCTATCAGGAGGTTTACTACGCCTTGTCTATAAAACAGCACTTCACGCGTATCTAACTGAACTAGTCACATTTATTGTTCTTCAGAAGAATATGCTAGTAGTCGAGGAACTTCGCACAAAGTGATAAGTAAAAGTTGCACATATGAAATGCATTTTTCTTTCTTTTTTGTAAGTCGATAGGAAAAAGAAAGCCAAGACAGCTCGAAATATCCAGTGTCATTTACTACGGCTCGTCGAGAGGCCGCCGGCGATAGGCATCGTTTGTAGCAGTATAGCCAAAAGAATCCCTCCAGAGTCAAACGAAGCATGCTAAAAAGCTGCAAAGCAAGCCAGCCCGCTTCTTTGCGTGACGTGCACCCGTTCGCTCACTCGAGCAGATTCTTTTCCGCCGCGCCGCCAATGGGTTTCTTTCATTTTTCCTTCCTTCCCATCAGCTCGTTCATTCGCCTGCGGTAGGTACCTTTTGCTCCCTCTTATGCAAGGACACTTTTTACCCTCAAATAATAGAGTGTGGAGAGGGGGAGAGAGAATAAATAACAAGAACAAACGTTCGATTTCCCTCACGCTTTACGCTCGCCTAGCCTTGCGGTCACGGCTCATAGGCTTCTTTCAGCCGGCTACGCTAGTGGCGGGGGCTCACGAGAAACTTGCGCCGAGCAAGATGATGATGGAAAATGGGTGAACCAAGAGTTGAATACACCACTGTTAGTCATTCCTTCCTTTTTTGTTTTCTTTTTAAACATAGCATATTTTACACATGCAGAAAGCAGCGTTGAACAGACGAGCGCTTACCGGCTCTGCAAGAAAGTGCAGTGACACGCAAGGAAAGGGAGGAAAGCCACGAGATGGATACAGTGTAACCATGGCAAGATTGTGCGTCGCTACTTCAGCGGCTCCACACTGGGCACAGACCAAGGCAACGCCGGCCGCCTGCGAGACGAACCCTAGAAACGTCCGCGGTAGCTCAGTTTAGCAGAGAGAAAAGAAATTACTTCGGTAAATCAGGAGTTGGAACCGTACCTTGGTCTTCTACACGATTGAGGGGAAAGGAACCGGAGTATCTGGAGAATTGTTGTCCTACTGAGGTTTTCTACAAGTTTCCACGGGAGTACTTAAGGACAAGCAAGCGAAAATTAAAACATCCTCAGAAAAAACTGCCAGGACTGCACGGTATACGCGCAGCGCAGCCACAGCGAAAGCTGGAAGAGCCGCCTTTCAGAGCCTTTTCTAAACACCCTTTACGTACCTGCTACAAGCACACAAGTGTGGTACCCACTATACATCATAAATAATCATAATTTTTGTGTAGTAGGTTGGCATTCAATATATCATCCTTCGTCATTCTTCAGAAACGCATGGTGGCCGCTACACACTAGCAAGAAATCTTGTTCACTTTTTTCTGTGTGGCTGACGACGTTGAAGAATTATGCCTGAAGTGGGTATGCGCCCCGGTTAGTAGGCGATCAAGAAAAAAGCTATTGTAACGGGTTGGAACATTGGAAAGCCCACTATAGTTACGCAATTCACACTGTGTGACGCCTGGTTGTTCCTTTGCAGTTCTAAAACGTGTTATTACTCATACTAACGCAATTCCTTTCCAGCCATCAAGCTTCCTTAAGGCAAGTTTGCTGCACTTTCAAGCACCTGCGTGACTCCGCGGTACCTTGCTGATCTGGCATGCCAGAGACCCGGGTTTGAATTCCGCTGTGTCAGGTGTTCCTAACTAAGTTTTTATTTCCTACTTCGTGCGATAGTGATTACGTACAGCGGCGGCATTGTCGGACAACTACGGTGCCGCGCGCGACCCTTCTTGTGATCTCATAACAGCTTTGAATTCGCTGTAAAACATCAGCGCAGGTTAAAGTTTGCGAGCGCAACAGTCTGACCTAACAGGGACTGAGGAAATAAAAAGACGGAACAACGCGAGGCTCACACTTCATGCACACACGAACTCCTCGCGCACTTTAGTATAAGTACACACAAAACTATTTTACTAACCATTTACTAGCCTGCCAATCTACGCATGGAAAGACGAACGATGAAGAAAAAAAAGTAAAGAAGGGGTTGGTAAGTGAGAGAGGTGAGTATATGCAGCCTCGTAACATTGGGGTCAACCTAATGTCGAACATTCAGCCACAAACATATATACACAAAAAACTCAAAATAAATGCAGTATACCTGTGGCGCCAATTCACTGATGCAAATAGCTCGGGATTTGTGCGAGTGTGCACATAATTGCACGAAAGCACTCACGTTAAGGCTAGATATTAGGCACATTTAGCGGAAGGTTTACGATCCACTACGGTAAGACCTGCGTATACTTATCAACACAAACGTGTCGACGAAAGCGCAGAGCGCGGGAACAGAACAATTGTTCGAGAATTGAAATGTATAAGGCATATCTCGCTTTGCTTACGAATTTGAATCGGCGGAGGGTGAACCTTCTTTTACTTGGTCTCCCGAATGTCCTGCTGCCAATCTGACCGCGGCTCGGCAAAACGTGTCCATAAAAAAACGCGAAATCTATGCAGTTTCCTGCCCTCTCTCGGTACGTGTTTGAGCGTAAGCGAAGCTCAGCTAAAGATGTCTAGCAAATAAAGCGAGCTACTCAGCGCACCTCGTACAGACCATTTCTTAAAACTTGCACGTAACAGTAGTTTGACGGTTCCTTCAATGGGAGCACGACGGACGGTGATGCTACGTAGGCCCAGCCTTCTCTGCCACATGGTCGGCTTGCACCGCTGGGCCCAGGGAACGCGTCGACCCCATGCAAATGATCGCGCAAAGCCGCACGCAACGAGCGAAGATCGCCTAAGGCAGCACCTGAGCAGCCGATGAGAAGAAGCGAAAGGACGACGCCCCACTAGCGTCGTCCGAAAGCCAAACACGCCATCATCGCCTAATGACCCCGCGACGGGGCAGGTACGGGAAGGATGGGATGCGACGTTTACGGTGGGAAAAGGACGTGAATAATTACTCTAATGATAAGCAAAAATGCATGATCGAGAGCGCATTGTTCACAAGCAAAGTTATTATTAACGAGCTGAAAGAAAAGAAGACATCGGCTTCTCGCATGCAAAATGCGCCCTGGGAATTGGCTCCACAGAGGCCATATTTCACGGGACGACCACCGGGATGACACCACGCGCTTCATTAATTGGCGTCTCCCCTGAACGTTATATTACGCGTCGCCTCCCGTCTCGTCGTATTATCATTCAAAAGAGCACGAGAAGGTGGAAGGGCGAGAGGAATCAAGGAGAAAAGGCGAAAGGACACGGTCACGCGAAAAGCCATTTCCCATGGCGGTCAGGAAACAGAGAAGCAGTAAATTGCCAAGTCTCGCACCCGAGAGGTATAAACAGAAACACAGTTGCGAAGAAGTAGCTGCAAGAAGGGTTTTGACAGCAAGCGGTGGCCAAGACTAAGTATTTCTTCCTTCTCCTTTTCTTCCCTGTCTCTTCGGTTAATCGGGCCTATTTTTCCAGGGTCCGCCCTAGTTTCCGTTTCGCTCCTTCATTACATCTTACTTTTGCTTTTCAGTCGAGCATCTTAGCCTGTAGGGAAAGGAAAGTCGTAAGCGGAGTAACAAACGATGCGATACGAAGCAGCAGTCGGAAGTAGATAAGACCAAAAACAAAAACAAGAACAACATTAGGCAAAGAGAGAGCGCCACGTTACCGAACTCTTTTGCGTGCTTCGACGCAAGCATGCGACGTAGATGGCGCCCTCTGGACCTCCGGAGACCCCGCGGGGCGAGCCAGGCAATATGTGCGCGCGGTCATTAATATCGCCGCTCGGTCGCGCACAGCCGGGCATTTAAGCCGCTCCGCCGAGGACTTGCCTGTCCTCTCACTCGTTTTTCTCCTCCCTTCCCTTCGTTGTCCTCTCTCCTCTAAACGGGACGACGCCCCGCGTTCGCTGTGTTTGCATGCGCTAATATGCGCTTTAGCTCGCAATAGAGCAAGCAAGCCGCCTGTTCAGCCACAGCGCCCGGCCACCCAATTCCAGAGGGAAGGGGTCGCTTATACTGCATAGACATCTTTAATCAGAAGCCACCGAGGGGACGACGCCGTCTTGGTGCATATATGATGACCATGCGACGTTCCATGGGTTTACGACAATGGAATGCCCTGTGTCACAGTGTGACTTTGCGAGCTCAACACCGACACGATGGCATACCTGTCCTAATATAGCACACAGTGCTCATGGAGAAAGAAAAAGAAACAGAGGCATTGAGGTCAAGCCCCCTGAACACGGTAGCTCAACGTGAGTACAGGAAGTCTATTGAACGAGGATTGAGAGGTCAAGTTCGTACTTTGTATTTGCGGGCTGGTAATTGCGAGTCGCGGTTCGACTTCCAACCACGTTTCCACCGGGGCAAATTTCACAACAATGGCAGCATAATTAGAAGCCAACGTTAAAGAAACTACGACGGCGAAATTAAATACGCGGGTGTGAACTAGTACAGAGTTTATCTCAACACAATGAGCAGATTCACAGTGCATTTCTTAGTATTATATCTCTCTGTCTACATTGAAGAAGTGTCTTGGGTAAGAAAAAAAATCACAGAATATCCACGGAGTGCATGGTGATGAGTGGGGCGAAGCGTCCGTTCATTCCTTCGTTTTTGCTTCCGTCCATCCACCGTCCGTCCGTCCGTCTGTGCGTCCACCCGTTCATCCAGTAAACACTACAAGTACCGCCATCTTGCATCTTTTCATCATATATTCATCTCATAAAAGTACCGCCACCCAGCGGACATTCCAAGGAGTAAGCGAGAGGTGGCACTCGCACAATTTCTCACGGCCCGCGCTTCGTGTCTACTTCCCACTTTTCACCACCATGGATATATACTAGTTCGATATATTCATGGCACTACGACCCAACCCTCCCTAAACCTTGCTAAATCCTAAAATGTTACGCCGAGCGAGTTTAACGTGGCAACCCTTTCTCATCAGGTAGTGCTCTAAGTGCGGCCTTCTGATACTATTTTTTTAGACAGCAAAAACTTTAAGGCAAATATCATTTTAGATTAAGTCAAACAATACTGATCTCTGCCTGTTACTTCATCAGAAACAACTAGCTTTCTAATAAAGATTAACGTGCGCGGGTTTCCTCCTCAATTTTTTAAAAAGGGTGTGCGTGCGCCGCTCTCTAGTCCGGCCGTGGAAGTGGCTACCTACTACTACTACTACTACTACTACTACTACTATTACTACTACTACTACTACTACCACTACTACTACTACTACTACTACTACATACATCGCGGACGCACAAACCACAGCATAGGAAGCTTCGCCCCCGAAACCGTTCTGTGTAAATATCGACAGAAATTTTTCGCAAATGTAGCATAACATATTAAATAGGTTTGTGCCTGTATAAATTACCTTAATTTTCAATCGCTCACGTGTTGTTTCCTTCCTAATGCCTAAGTAGCGCGTACCTGTATACTTTATATCGTTTCTGGACATGCGTACAAACTTGTACGTTCAACTGAGTGTTTCAACTGTAACAGCGAGATCTTCCTTCTCTTTTTTTTTTGTTCTCTTTCCTTTTTTAGGTCGGAAGAGCAGGAAGGGACGCCAGCATTTCTCATGACTACAACTCGTCAAAAACTGTGGAGCTCACTCAGACTCACTCATGAGATATATATGAAGCAATATGAACATATCATCAAAGCCGTTATACGTGTGAATGAGTGAAGCTCTAAATTAGTTCATTCATTAATGCGACAAGCACTGCTGCTTCCGCCCTAAATTCCTAATTTTGCCACACGAATGCTTGACTAAAGCAGGCTTCACCCCCAAAACACCCTTACTGTGGAAAAGCTCGCCACTAAAGCATCTTTTGTGCATTAGTATAGTTAAACGTAAAGACACACATACACGCGAAAATTCCGCGACAGGAAGCTCTTATCAGTGGGGTACGTTGAGAAATATTCACAATATATCAATTTCATTGAATTCATTCAATTTTAAATAGCAGCAACCCCTCATTTCCCGCCAATCGCCAGCGCAAACTGAGCGTCTAAATGTCGTTCTGTATTCCACTTTATATTTAAAGCTTTGAATACCGTTGCCGCTCATTAAAATCTTCACATTTAATCAGACAACTTTAAACCAATATATGTCTGTAAGTAAAAACGTACTTCTGGAAACACGAAAAAAAAGTTAAAAGACGCTAAAACGTTCGCTCTGAAATTTATCGCCTGCTAGCGGAAAGGCATATGCTGATTTATTTTCCCTTTACCGCAGACTGCAGAGTGCGAGCGTAAAAGCAAATAAAGTGAACGCTCCGCGATACAAGCAGCCGACAGCGCTATCGGTAATGTACAGAGCCAAGCAAAATAACAAAGCGTGCTATTACGCCCGAAAGCGGCAACATCTATAGTAAGATTGAAAAGGCCTGTCAGGCTCGGCCCGAAGAAGCGGAGACAGATTATGGTATTGTTACATTATTTTCACGGGGAAATGAGATCAATCAGGCGCCGGATTATGTACTTGGCGCAAACACAGAATGGGGCCGCTAAGCACACGATTAGGCTGGCCTAGCTCTTCCAAGTAACGCAGCGCCTGACTGCTGCGGATCTCTAGCGGTGCGCACGCAACTGCTGATAAAGCAAGTCGTAAAGATAACATGTCAGATGGAAGGTCCTGCGGTGTCAGTATGCCTGCGGGCACACACGAAAGCACCCTTCAAACAATAACCAGGAATAAACCCCAAACGAGTAATCGCACATTTCATATCAGTCACTCATTCAGAGTCTGTCTGTCTGTCTGTCTGTCTGTCTGTCTGTCTGTCTGTCTGTCTGTCTGTCTATCTATCTATCTATCTATCTATCTATCTATCTATCTATCTATCTATCTATCTATCTATCTATCTATCTATCTATCTATCTATCTATCTATCTATCTATCTATCTATCTATCTATCTGTCTGTCTGTCTGTCTGTCTGTCTGTCTGTCTGTCTGTCTGTCTGTCTGTCTGTCTGTCTGTCTGTCTGTCTGTCTGTCTGTCTGTCTGTCTGTCTGTCTATCTATCTATCTATCTATCTATCTATCTATCTATCTATCTATCTATCTATCTATCTATCTATCTATCTATCTGTCTGTCTGTCTGTCTGTCTGTCTGTCTGTCTGTCTGTCTGTCTGTCTGTCTGTCTGTCTGTCTATCTATCTATCTATCTATCTATCTATCTATCTATCTATCTATCTATCTATCTATCTATCTATCTATCTATCTATCTATCTATCTATCTATCTATCTATCTATCTGTCTGTCTGTCTGTCTGTCTGTCTGTCTGTCTGTCTGTCTGTCTGTCTGTCTGTCTGTCTGTCTGTCTGTCCTGTCCGTCCGTCCGTCTGCCTGCCTGTCTGTCTGTCTGTCTGTCTGTCTGTCTGTCTGTCTGTCTGTCTGTCTGTCTGTCTGTCTGTCTGTCTTTTTTTTCCAATTACCCATGCCGTCCATTCCATATTCGAGTCAAGCCCCGTCGCGGTGGTCTAGTGGCCTAAGGTACTCGGCTGCTCACTCTCAGGTCGCGGGATCGAATCCCGGCTGCGGCGGCTGCATTTCTGATGGAGGCGAAACTGATGTACCCCCTTGAGCTTAGATTTCGGTGCCCGTTGAAGAACCCCAGCTGGTCGAAATGTCTGGAGCTTTCAACTACGGTGTCTCTCATAGTGACATGGTAGTTTTGGGACGTTAAACCCTACACGTGAATATATATTCGAATCAAGCAGACGGTTCTCACACAGAGCAACCGCCAACCGCCCATGATGCCACACCGCAGGCACGTAACAGTTAGTTACGGTACACGCCATCGCCATTTTACGGGCGCAGAAATTCATTCCGGCCAGTTGAGCAGAGTACAGCCTCGTCGCTATTCCACGCTCAGCCGGAAAGGAGAGATCGTTGCCGGCGCTCACTGAAAAGCCATTTGCAAAATAGATCCGCGGCACTCGCTCATTCACGCGTAATTACCCTTATTAAGCCTGAGCTGGCGGAAAACGCATGACTAAGTAACAGAAAAAAGAAGGAAAAAAGAAAAGACAGACAGGCACCCTCGATAGAGCACTTTCGTAAACGTCCTTCCGAGTTCCCTGGGCGAATAAAGTGAAACAGAAAAGCGGGTAATAAGAAGCGGGTCATAAAAACAGAGCGTTGAACGTAGAAGGGCTAACTTCACAGTGAGTGCTTCGACATGCAAATAAAGATTCACATTGGTCATCTCTGGTAGCATGAGAGACGGATCAATACCGGGAAGATACCGCGAAAATTGAGCTCAGGAGTACACGATTTGTAAGTCGAAGTTAGAAAACAGGAATTAAGAAAGGTAGCCAGAAAGGCCAGGAAGAAAGGTAACTAGAAAGTTTTTACGTAAAAAAATAAAGACAGCGTTCTAGGCTCTCCACTTGTTCTTAAATTGCAAACCTCAGTGATTGCGGTGCAGAATAGCGTCGATATAGACGGAATAAGTAGGGATATGAATAAAAGATGAAAAATAAATTTAAATGCAAACTAAGCAGGCCCATAAGCCAAATAGAGGCTTATAAGATGGTCGAGCTGCGTAATACTATGCAGGTAACGCATCGTATATAGGCCAAAATAAAAAAAAACACAATAATAAAATTACGGACCATCCGCCCGAAGGCAACCCTGATGGGATGCGAAGCAGAGGTGCGCACGACGTTGACCTGTTGAAACGGGCATTGACACGGGTGCCAGAAGAACAGTTTGAAGCAAAACTCGATGTAGCATTTATTCGAGTGAACGTTTGTTTGAAATGCAATGACAGAGTAGGCGGTTTGGGTTTCGTATAAGTTTGGTGCACGGCGTAAGAATAAGCAGGTGTTAACACTGAGCACGCCTGAGCAGCCAGATAATGTTCAGTCTCGCGGACGCAGTGTGATGCGAACCGTCAGATGGTGCGGCGGTCAACGTACCCAGAGCGCGGAGCTGGCGCATACTAATTCCCCTGCCTTCCCAACGTTTTCGTTCCAAGCGGTGTGAGTATAAGGCGCGAAGAAAATTTGTTATTTCAGATTAAAAGGTAAAACTTTACCAGCATTAAGGATTGATTAACACGAGAATGCCTTGTGCGGGGTGTGAACATCATCAACACAGATAGGTCCGCTCACGCGCCGTAGTATTTTTGTCTGTTCACAGTATTGCTCGAGGCAAAGAAAAATAATTAAAAAAACGTTGGCCAGCGGGCTATTCCTCTATCAAAATACTTTTCCATGGGGAAGAAATGCAAGGAACCTCCGCGTGCTTAGATGTAGGTGCATGTTAAACAGCCCCGGATGGTCAAAATTAGGAGCCCTCCGCTATGGCGTCCCTCGTAATGAAATCATGGTTTTGTCGCGTAAACCCTTATTATTAATTACCACCCCTTTAATAAAAAAAGAATCGTTACTGCACCAGAAACGTATGTCATGCGTACCACTGCTTTCATTTACACAGGCAATCGTTGGAGCATTTGCGCTTGTTCAGTGTTAACGCGATATAAAAAATATTTGAAACACGCAAGTATTCTATAACAAGCACACAAGAGCAATGCAGTTGTTGCATGAAATGTATAAATATTCCAACCGCGCAAGATTTCGTATACAGCACACTAAAGCAATGCAGTTGTTCAAGGCTAGATGTTGCGATGCGAAATGACATACTTATGTCAACGATCACCGTCAAACGATCACTGTCAGACGGCACTTTGAAGAGAGCGGCAAACGCTCCACACAAGTCCGAAGGCAGAACGGCCACTCGGTGCAAAGAATGTTTTAGGCATTTCTAGAACCTTCCAGCAATTTTATGTCATCTTTGTCGACAGAGTATCAATAAACATACGCGAAGAAAAAAAAACCTGGCTTCAAGACAGCGCGGTCAAACATACCAACAAAAAGACCGAGAATCAGCAGCCTGTACGTTTCTTCCGAGCGTGTTGCCGAGACCAAGACGGCTTACCCCGCTCGTCGTAGCGCCATCTACGAGATAACTAATAACGGCCCGAACATTATATAGACGCGCTGGGATTGTGCTTTTGACCGGGTGTCAGCACCTGTATAAACTTACACCGTGGTTTAATCGGAGATAAACGAGCCGAAGGAGTGTTTCCACTCGAAGTGAGGTCTAGCATTGCGGGCGGTCGAAAAGGTTAAGCAAGTGAAACGTTTGTTGCGAGCGGGCGGAGGAGCCGGCTGCTGCAGGCGCAGCACCGAGCGTGCTGCGGGTGAAGGTGAGACTGACGTCAGCGCGCACCTGCGATGGGGAGCAGGCGTCAACGCGCAACTGCAGCGTGACCTACTTGGCACCGCTCCAGCACCTGCGGCGCGTTCGTGCGCACGTACGTACGGTGTTACACACGTGAGACGCGTCACATATATTAAATTAGCCCTTCAATACGCGTGGAGTAAAAAGCCAAACGAGGCGGCTGCAATCAGTGACACGGAGGAGTGGGCGGGCGCAAAGGCATGGTTCTGAATCAAGAAAATAAAAAACGAGAGCAATTGTCTCTGCTCGAGAGCGAGAAAGCAACACATGCAGGGGAAGAAAAAAGTCATCTTTTCGAAAAGAGACCCAAAAGTGAGATGGGCGCTGCGCTTCCAGAGACGGCAGCGATAATTTAAGGGCAAACATGGGCACAAGTTCGCACACACGCACCGCTGCACAGCACAGCACGGGGCGAGACCTCTGCCTTAGCCCCCACCCCTATTCTTTAGTCTCTATTGAAGTACACTTACTGTGAACTCTCTCTTTTACCCATCCCCCCCCCCACACACGCACAAACGCACGCGCGTACAGATACAGACACGCGAGTGAACGCATCCACGAACAGTGACGCACTTTATTTCATGCGCGCTGGCTTTCTCACATGAGCGCGTGGTGTAGAAAGAGAGGGTGAAGGAGATATAACTAGAGACGGCCCCAGAAGCTCATGCAAGTCAATGCGACAGGGCTTCGTTCCGCTCGGAACCCGTATACGCCGCTGGGAGGGCGGTATTCTGTCTTTTATTTATTTATGCATTTTATAACTTCTTCTCTCTCACTCTCTCGGTTCTCTTGTCCTCTTGTCAACTGTCACTCCTTTCGAGGGTGCGAAATGGGAAGAGAAGGCGAAAGTGTTGTAATCGATTCCTCATTAAAAGGGAAGGGGAGAAGAAGGAAGTATTATGGTCTCTCTCGACCCTGATACTTTATCCTGCCGACAGTTCAACGTCGCTCCACGGAAACTTTGTGCCCAAAGCGTGGTCTATTCTATCAGGCCACTCGCGTCTCGCGGTTAATCTGCGTGTACAAAATCTTCAAATTGGGAAAAATGAAGCGATAATTCTTTCTTGCGCGGGAAACACTGTCTTGCTCAGCTGCGACACCACTAGAAGTTACAGCGCTTTGCGTTGCGCAGCAACGACAGAGCATCCGAAAAAGCTTTGTTTGAGGCAATCATGGGGATTAATTTTGAGCAACATCAGCTTTGCAAATCTAAGCAATTTCCCTCTCGCTCATTATCTCACTCTCTTCATTCCTAGCCCAGGGGCGCTGAGCTCCCAAAGAAGGCACATAAAAAGCGTATTTTCTTATGTATTCGATTCCCTTCACTGTTTCACTTTCGTTGTTGCTTTCCCGATGCTGATGTTAAGCCTTGTTGCTGCAACGTTGTGACAACGTTCATTGCTTGAAAGGATGATGTTACTTACATTGCCATATAGTTTTTTCGAATTACACGCAAAGCATGCCATCGTGAACGGGGTACTTAATGCATCCCAGAAAAGTGGCGCTTATAATAACTACTTCAAATATTGTTGAATTTGTATTACCATTGCACTTTCTTAAATTGAGATGACACATCTCGCCTCCTACAGAGCTTTTATGAACTACGCAGTTCTTGGTAAATTCCTTGCAAAGGGTGCGTGCCACTCCGTTCTAAAGACTCAACTTCTGCGCTAGCCAACATAGAAGCCAGCATCAGAGTTGCCTTTATATTCTGTTTTTTGTGTGTGTACGTGTGTGTGTGTACGTGTGTGCGCGTGTGTGTGTGTGTCTGTGTACGTGTGTGTGCGTGTGTGTGTGTGTGTGCGTGTGCGTGCGTGCGCGTGTGTGTACGTGTGTGTGATGTACGTGTGTGTGCCTGTGTACGTGTGTGTGCGTGCGTGTGTGTCAGTGCGTGTGTGTGTGTGCGTGCGTGTGTGCGTGCGTGTGTGTGTGTTTGTACGTGTGTGTGTGTGTTTGTACGTGGGTTTGTGTATGTGTGTGTGTGCGCGTGCGTGCGTGTGTGTGTGTGTGTTTTAAAAAAGCGACAGCTGAGAGAGCATAATATTTGCCATGCATTTACAGAAAATCTCAGACCAAAGCCTGCTGAGCTATGAAATTCTGCGCCACATCGTCGAATATTTTGGGGGCGAAGAAAACGCTTTTTGGTACACTCAATAAGATGTCACATGTTGAAGACTATTTCAACTATTCTGATAAGTTACCACGCTCCTTGCTTGCTTGCAAAAGAGGTACGAAGTTGGCGACCACGCGTTTTCGTACAACGACCAATATCGCATCTTCCAGTTATTACTCGGAACCTTTAGTGGTCCTGTTATTTAAGCATATTGTTATACTTCTTTCCTCAAGCATTCCAACAAACAATCATGAAGGCAGCAAGAAAAAAAAAGCTATCTGCTTTCAAGCTTACCGAGCCAGTCTGTATTTTTATGCAGACCTTACTTGTTTTTCCGTAGACGCAATCTCAATGAGTAAACATAGACCAAATGAAATAACAAAAAAGACAGACAGCTTCTTGTTTGAAATGGGCAAACTTAGTTTCATAAAGGCTGTTGTCGCAACGACGATTTAGCGAAGAAGCGCCACGGAGCCTCGATTGTTCGCAAGCACCGTGCACAAAGCTACACGAAGAAGAAATTAAGAGGCGCGACCCGGAGACCTCGGAAGTGAAGCGACAAATACAGCGTCGAGGCAGAGGGCTGGAAAAAATTGGCACCGACATCATTATCTGGGAGTCTCTCTTCCATCGGTGGGAGGTTATCGAACGAAAAGCTCTCACAAGAGGCGGAGCCTAAGCTGCGGGGCTTCTGAGAATACAAAGTTACAAACGCACAGACGACATCGGCACACGGCCGCCGGATTGAGAGGAAAGTAAGCAGAATCTAAAGACAACCATGTTTCCGAGAAGAGACAAGAGAAAAGCCCAATTCACAAAGTGACCCGCTGTACGATGATGATGGAGAGGCTAGCTTCTTTAACAAGGTCTTCAGGGTCAAAAGAAATCGCAAACGACGTCATTCGATTGAGGCCGATAAGAAGCAAAAATAAAAGATACGAAGAAAGACTAGGCGGGGGACTTGTTTGAGAAACGGAGAGCGAGACGGCGCTGCAAGGAGCAGAATGAAACCAGAACCCTAATAAAGGAGCGGGTCTTACAGGAGCAAGAGGGGTAGATGCGAAACGAGGGATTATGCGCAGACTGTCTCGCCCTTTCCCGCCCACTGCGAGAGAGAGAGTTCTGTCATCCTGATGGAAATGAGCACGGGACTGTATCTCCTGTGTCCCCCCCGCCCATCTCTACCGGCGCTAATATGGCGAAGACCTCTCCTCCACATCAACTCTTACCCTATTCTCCTATTTCTGACAGCCACACTGCCATCCTTAAATCGAAACTTTTCTTTTTCGCCTAGAACATTTCGTTTGCGAGCGCTCAATGTGCCGCACTCGTTAACCAACCGGCATTACACACACTGTCCAGTCTTCCCCCCGACTCGAAATTGATGGAGACGCGAACTTTAATTTTATTCGATGCTTTCCTTTTGTTTGTACGTTTAGCGCGCGTAAGCAAGCGCACGCGCGGCGCCTCAGTTTCATTTGAAAAGGATCAGCGCGCGTCTTTCGGGGCTTTGCGTACACTCTAAATGCAGATGACGCCAGCCAGCGCACAACGCTGCTACGCATGGTGGTCTGTATTTGGCTATTTCTTGTTTCTCTCTTTCATATGTGCACCCACTCGGCTCCACTCTAGTCCTGCGAGAGTGGTCGCATTCACCGCATATCACTTGCTGATCAAGCGAGAACGAGAAAATGGAGAGGACACAAGCGGCAGGGCAACATAAGAGAGGACTTGCCGAATCAAGGAGATTCTGCAACTTGCATGTACAGAGCTTAACCCGATGTAAACCACGGTGGCCACTAAGGTCGGTACTAAGCGCGGCACCTTTTATAAGAGAACGCTAAAGAGATACACAATACGATGACTACAGTCCTGCGTTGGGCATTATGCGCACCTACGCAGTTACACACTTTGGAGATGACGCATCGGATGATAATAATGATCGATTAGAGGCTTTGTAATGGATGCGTCTTTTGACCGCTGACTCGTGAAGCAATTTATATCGTGCGATTCTCAGGTTCCGCCACGTTCCGTGCATTAACCCTTCTGATCGAACTGTATGGCACCTGTTTCAGAGGCATGCCCCGGTGTCACTCTGCGGCGGAACTGTCACGTAGAAAGCTTCATATTTTCCATATTTGCAACCATTGCAACCTCTCACTCAGGAACAGCGCCAACTTTCCGCACACAACCAACACCGCAAAAAATGCAACGTCAGCGACAACGGCTCTTGCTACGACGTAAAAACATAATTGAGGGTGTCTGAGTGTGGCAACGCCAACTTCAACGCATTGTATCAAATGTGGGTAGTTGGCAATCAACAGCGCACTCCCTTTGCGAATTTCTTAGCTTTATATATTTCAGTTCTCTTACGATACATTTAATCTTTGCACCCAAGATAAATTAGAGCACCCGAGCATGCTGCCAACGTCGATTACTTCACGAATTGACGATGGGCAAATTTCAGCACGGATTCATCAAATACCTTATATTTGTTGTTTTTGTGAAATCAATAACATTTTTAACTCGAAAGTTTTTTACGTCAGGGTCCACCAAGAAATCTTTGACGCATTTCCGTGACAGATATGACGTGGATAAAATGGCCGCTAACAGATGAGAAAAAAAAACTACAATAAAAACGGGAATCGAACCTATGACATCTCGGTACGCAGCTACGAGAGCCCGCTGCACTATAGGCTAAGCTTCCGAGGCAGCTGAGCAACGCACCACAAGTGAACCTCATATATATCTCACACATTTTCTCTGCGCAAGGTATTATCAGTCTGCGCCAGGCAGTGCGGTGTGGTGCCGCCGTCTGCGAGCGATCAAGGGAAATATTGCGGCATGACCCCTACTAGCACCAATAGGAAACGCATCCGCAATGCAATTAAAGCATGCCCTCCAAGATAGGCTATTACGCAGGTCTCGATACCAGCGAGAAACACTGGCCACGTTAGAATTGGTGAGTCGCCCTAGACGCAGTTACGTTCCTCGCCTTTCTAACGCGGGTGGTGGCTGATGTAGGAGTAGCGCAGCTTCCACACGCGCCAACGGCGTTTCTGCACCGCCGACTGCTTCGATTGCCATACAGTGTCAACTAATAAAGCTGCTCAATAAGCGCTGCCAATTGACAGCGATGTGGACGGACGAATGTCGTGCCTTGGAGGAGCGAGGCTGCCGCGGAACGTGGGACGCTCGCTCGCTTTTGTAACTCAAACTACGAACCTCCCCCTCCCGTGTTGCTGAAACGCAGCGTGGTAGGCAATACGCATGAGCACACACCCTGTCCTGCTCTGAACGGGCGCGTATTGAGTACGGGTGTTTATTATGTGCACGTTGATGCCATGTTCGCGCCGGATTCCCAATACGCTGTGTCGGGGCATATGACAGCTTCAGCTGTCACAAAGGTTTAATGGTGATCACCGACGTTAGTCGTCGCGATATAGATGTGCCACTAGAGGTCAACCTGGGTACATCGGCGTCGTACGGTGCTTTAGCTGTTAAATACGAAGCTATACATTCCACAAGTACTCATACACCGCAATAAGCATTACTTCTGTGAAGACACGTTGCACTTTCGCGTTATACCGATTCTTATGGGGGTGGAATAAGCCTTTTCTTTATTTCGAGTGATCACTTTCTTATTTCCTCATCGTAATTGAACAAGACCCCTGATCTTAATTGAGGCATTCATTGTGCCTATACATATTGGGCCACCGCAGGAGACCGACGGAACCGGCTCGCCGGAGTGTAATCGATCTCCTAGGTTAAAAAAGCGGCATTTCGCAAATGAGTAGCAAACGCGTCGACCTGTTTCTGTTCGCAAACGCTCGTGAGTTACATTTATGCCCAGCGTCACTACTGCATAATATTTCTCTCGGAAATAATTCCAGTGACATCGTCACATAGAAACAACGGCCCCACAAGAACATTGCTGCGTCCATATTCCGAGCAGTGTTTTATTGACGAATCGTACGAGCTCGAATGTGAGTCGAAAGGCGAGCAACGACGATTCCCTCCTTGTGATTATGCCCTAAGCATGTCCACTCCGTTGATAAGAAGTCAGGTTTCAGCCCGTAGCCAGTGTTTGTAAATCCCTGCTCTAGATGATACATCAATTCACTCGCAGAGCAGCAGCGGCCCGTGGGACCCAAAGCACACTCAAACTCCGCCAGTCTCGAAGATGTCGTTCATGAATCGCAGGCATTACCACAAATCTGGTTAGAACGATAGTACGTCACCTCGACAGATGGGGTGTAACGAAAGTTCGTGATTCGCGAAAAAAAAAAGAATTACCACGCACTCCTGTACAATGTTCACATCAGTCACAGAAGAGCATTATCAGGGGCACGTTACTGGTCACCTCTCATCGTGCAAGGCGCGTATCAGGGCAGCCTCATTTGGAACTTATACGAGAACATTCCTACGACGACCTTAGCCTTCCACGGCGCGTAATTTCTCCGAACTCGCTCTATATTTTCCCATCAGCCCACACGAGCGGCAACGAGGCTGCGCCGACGAGATCGCAAGGTCGAGCGGGCGAAAACCCGGAGCCCGAGCGCATCGAGCGCGACGCAACACATGCTCCGGACGGCGTTGGCGCAACCGCTGGAAAGCTTCACCGCGTTGGGAGGCAGCAGCAGCGGCCACTCCGAGAATCGAAGGGCGAGCACCATCCGGGGCCGGCGCTTAGCATTTCAACCGACTGCTGCTTTGACGCAAAGCCCCATTTCCAATTCGGAAGGCTTTCGCGGGCCAAGTCGTGCACACGAGGCTGTCGACGGCGGTCAAGAACACGCTCGTTCGGTCTCCACTTGAAAGAAGAAGAAAAGAAAGAAATAAAAACAGAGACGGACGCAATGAAGCGCACGAGGTGCCAAAGAGGCTCGACTTTTTGTCGCTTTTCTCTCGCGCCCACACGCCCACTTCGCGAAGGACTGGAAACGACTCCGAAAGAAACAGGACCACTCTCCTGGCTTTTGCTTTCGGCGAGACTGGTGCCCGCCGTTGTTTCATGGAGTGTCTCGTGTTTGCCTGCTTCGCCTTCGCGTAGCGCCTTCCCGTCGAATGCGGGCCACAAATAAGGACCAAAGAAGCTCGGGGCGAAAAAAAAGAAATCGACTGCGGGGAGGAGATAATAAATAAATTATAAATAAGGAACAACGATATCGTCCCAAATGCAGGCAAACCTTAACGAAAAGAATAACAGAAAAAAAGGAGACGCTAGACAGGACCGACTTTAAAGTAGAAGTCAAGAGTGAGTGAACGAGAGAAACAAATTTATTCTTTTTGCCTCGAAACTCGGACGATAGAAACCCGGTCGACAGAGAAGTGAGTGAATTTTTCTTCAATCGCAGCAACGTCTCGTACTGCCCACGGTCAAAAAAACACAAAAATAAAAAAAGAAATAAGTTATAATACAAAAGTGACCACACACGAAGAAACCACGCGTTGTTCCAAGCAGGAGCCACCCCAACCTTAGAAGAAAAAAAAAGAGGGCGTGAGGAATAAAATTGAAGAGAAACGCAGAGCCCGAAGAACGCCGGTGCTGAAGACAACACAAGCAAACCCAGCAAGTAAGAAGTAAAAACTGCAGAAATGTATGTAGGGAGAGAGAGAAATGAACAAGAAAAGTAGTAAAGCGAGGAACAGTGATTCGGAGAAATCAAGAGCAAGCAACTCGTCGCGCCTTCGAGAAAACAGAGCCACGAACGGCAGGAGCCAGCCGCACCAGCGCAGCCAGTGGCGCAAAACAGCTTGTTTCGAACAACTGGCGGCACATTTGCCGGCGGCAAGATGGAGGAGCTGTTGGCGCGGCAGTCCGTGCGCTCCCGATATCACCCCACATCCTGCCATCCCCCGCCGAAGCTTCTTAACTTGTGTCGGCTGATCTACAATTCCCGCTTTCCTCCTTCTCGGTCCGGAAAATATACGGACCCGCTGCCGTACTCGCACCGATTCCGCTTTCTCTCTGTGTCTAGATACACCATGGAAGCCGCTGTCCCGGATGAACCCTGAGATCGAGAGACAACAGAGGGAGCGAAAGGAGTCATTGGGGAAAGAAGTAAACGCTTTCCCGCAGCTTCGGAAAAAAAGAAAAAAAGAAATCATAGGAGAAACGCGAAAAGAATTCCCAGGGAGCCGCGGTGGTGTGGTTGGTAGTAAGAAGAATGACTGTCGCGGCACTTTCCTCCTCTCTCTGTCTGACTGTGCCGCGCAGTGCGGAGAGGGCCTGGCGGTAAAAGGAAAAAAAAGGAGGGGGGTGCAAAAGGAAGATCGAGACACGGCGTATCAATTCCAACGCCTTTCTTTTTGGACACATTGCTTGGACGTTGCTTGGACAGGCAGCGGAAATATAGACGACACATCGAGCAGACGCGTCCGAGATACGCGCAGCTTGAAACCAAATATTGCGCGTTCACTAACGCGTGCAGTTGGCTAACTAACATGAAAAGCGCCGTCATGGATACCGACGTTTTGAAAGTGTTCTGATAGCGATTTACCGTAGCAGAGCTGTGTGTACGATGCTCGGCTACTGACCCGAAAATCGTGGGTTCGATTGCAGCCGTGGTGATTGCATTCGCGTGGAGGCGAAATGTTAGACGCTCGTGTGCTGTGCAATGCCAGGGCCCGTTCATAAACACCACATGGTCGAAATTTGCAGTGTCTCCCACCATGGCTCTCCTGGTAATCATGACCTGCTTGTGCAACGTATCAGACCTCTGATAATCTTATTATGTCACGGCGCTACAGGGACAAGCCATAGGGACCCACATCATACGTGTAACAATCTCATCCAATAAAAGGTTAAAACATGCCCGTTTCGTAAAACGCTTGTCATGCAGCTTTGAAACATCGGCCTGTACTTTGAACTTAACCTATACTTAACTGTACTTCGAAGTCCAATGACACGAAATGCCCCAAATACGCGACAAACTGAAACATGCACTACGTCATTGTACGCTGCCTGTTGCATCTGAGTCGTACAGCGCGGATTTCGAGACATGTGGACAAAGAAACTACTGCAAAAAGCATACGCGTATACTTCGCCCTTATATCGCTTCGTACATCAAACGCAATGTGATAAGTCGCTAAAATCCGATCATACATCACTTTCTGTGAGATTTGTCTTGCGGTGATTCTTTTAAGACTTAAAGACGACTCCCCATGACTGGCTAGAATGCAAATGAAACCGAAAGAACTAGCAAAACACGTGGCTGAATTATGTCGCTAACAAAGTCTCATTATTTACTTTTTGCCCTTCCAACTTACATAGCCCGAATGTTCGAGCACTGCACGATTCACGAGACTTGCAGTGCTGACGAAGTTCTAGCAGAAGCGTGCTGCCATTTGACCGCATAATGTCAATAGATGCTCATAAAAAGAAACCTTCTTCAAGTATCATTATAAAAAAGATGAGCTCGCATTACTCCTCAAGGCACGCTGTGATAGCGGGAGAACTAGTAAATTTGTAATGCAAATAACGCAGTGTGAAATGTAGTTCCTGTCAAGTCTAGCGTCCCGAAAGGATCCATTCCTGTACGTCTTTTTTTTGTACAAACAATATCGTCGCTAACTAATCTGTAAAAGTCAGGATTTGCGCTGAGAATTACATGTAGAATAAAGATACAACAGCGGAAGATACCAGCTTAGGCTAAACGGGATTTTATTAAAGTAGATTATTGCGGTGTCAGCAATGGCAAATGTTTATTATTTTGAAGAGACAGTATACACGACAACAACATTTAAAAGAAGTCACTAATGTATTTGTATGATAATCGTACTGTGTCTGAAGTTGTGTATTATAAATACTTGTAGCTTCACATCACGAGTGATCTGTGGTGGTCAAAACACCTTGGCGCAATACAAGCAAGCTATAGTTTTAAGTTGTTCTTTTCAAGGGGCATACCTAAATCATCCACACCAACACGTCTCTTATAAAACAATCGTTCAGCCCACTTTAGAATATGCCATAATTATATGGGACCTATTCACTGAAACTAACGAAAAAAAATTACAAAGCTTACAAAAAAAGGTGCTGTTACATTCGTCTACAATACATATGTCCGCACTTGAATCACTACCTTCATGTCTCAAAGTGGCCTACCTGCTATAAGTCATCAAAATCATGTATGTCATAATTCTTTTTTTTCCTATGAAAGGTCAGTAAAAGATCGACGCGTCACACCTTCTTTCATAATCGTCAGGTTACGCTAGGAGGCACAGACATTACACAGCTGTAACTCCATTTAGGACATATGTCAACTGTTTGAGCATTTTTTTTTGCCTAGAACGATAGTGGATCGGAGTAATACACAAGATTAAACTTTGACATAGGGTTTATTAGCGCAATTTGAATCACAGTTTCAGCAGGAAGCACTTTCTTATGTAGCTGAAATATATCATTTGTTTCTTTTTTTTGTTCTATTTTTTACTCATGCTCACTGATTGTCAGTTTGATTTGAAATTATTGGTATCATGGAGTTTCGTAAAATTAATTAAGGGGGACTTTGGCACTGCGATCATCACCCATGGAAATAATGCGTAGTACACGGATTTACTTGCGGGCAGCTAATCACACTTGTGGCTTCGTCAATTGCTGTATTTCGTTTTTTGTTTCGAAGGAAAAAGCGAACCCTGTTGAACTTCAGTACCCAATTTGAAATGCTAAGCCTAAAAGAATAAGGTGGTAAAGCGCAACTGCTGGACATTTGCTGATTTTCGTTTCGTCAGAAAACACCATCAAGCCACACGAACACGCACGGACCCAGAAGTACGGAGATTAGACAAATGTTGAGACTCCGGGTCCTGCCGGTCTCGTTTCCGGTAGCTGGCCCCGTCGCAGGATCCATCGTCCAACAATTCAGCGAGAAGAAGCGCCCGAACGAACAACAGAGATTTATTTACATGTGGAGAAGTGGTCAACTGACCCGAAGAGGGAAGAGTGCGTGTGATACAAAACGTCTTCGGCATTTTATAGCGCCGCGCCGTTGACACTGGGCGCCCCGTCCGCATCGTCAGCCAATACGGTGTCTCCGGCACCTCGGCCACGAGAGAGGGGGAAACACACCTCACAACACATGGAGTGGCCCAACCTAACACGAGGTCCATATATGGTCACGGCGCTCTAAAATGTTACCAAACATGGTCACGAACGCACAGCAGACCCCGGAGCTCTCCCGGCGAGGAGGAACCCGAATGGGGAGGTGGGGGTGGCCGCCACCGTCGGTCAAGAACCGGTTCTCCCCCAAACTCTTCCTGCTTGGCTCCCCAGGGCCGATCGTAACAGTCTCTCGCGCGGGGGGGGGGGTGAAGATCTCGATGGGCTGAGGTTTGCAGCCACTGTCCGGAGAGATCAGCGCCGGCAGTCGGTTTGGTGACGACCGTCTTTGATGAAGTAGAGGGCAACACCTGCTTCATTGAGGGCTCAACAGACATCACATACGCACATGAAAACACAACTACTCAGCCGGTGAGCGCCGGACAATTCCGCCAAACTCCACCAGGCAATTTTCCCCTTTAACTGATATTAAAGGAAATACACAATTTATTCAAAATGTTACTCACACTTTAAGGTGACACAAAACAACAACACTGGAAGCACACCGAACCCGAAACCCTGGATAGCCGTGTCTTCAACGTTTTCAAACAAGTACACCTAAAAGAGTAAAAAAACAATCACTAGCTCTTGTCTAGGTCAGGAAAAAAAATGCCAGAGTTCTCGAGACATCCTCTCGCGTCAGGGGCATCGACTTAAGCCATCAGCGTTGTCATGGAGTACACCCTTTTTGTAGCATATTTCAAACGTATATTGTTGCAAAACGAGGCTCCAACGCAGCAGGCGGCCGTTCTTAGAGGACATGGTCTGTAGCCAGGTGAGAGGACAGTGGTCCACTTCCACAATGAACTTGCTTCCGGCAATATAACAAGCCAGTTTCTGGACTGCCCAAACCAAGCACGCACATTCCTTTTCGCTAGCGCTGTAAACCTGCTCGCGAAGGGTGAGTTTCCGGCTAACATATAGGACGGGATGCTCTTGATCCCCCTCATCCCTTTGACTAAGAACTGCCCCCATGCCTCTATCACTAGCGTCGCATTGGACTATGAAAGGCCTCGAGTAGTCTGGTGAACTAAGCAAAGGTTGGCTCGACAAGGCCGCTTTCAAAACGCGGAAAGCCTTTTCTTTCTCCTCATCCCAGTCGACCATTTGGGGCTCGGTCTTGCGCAACGCGTCAGTAAGAGTGCTGGCAATGTCGGAATATCTAGGGATGTACTTACGATAGTAACCAGCTATTCCAAGAAAAGCCCGAATATCGGTTTTCGTTCGGGGCTGGGGAAAGTCTCGGATAGCTGCCACTTTCATTTCAGAGGGACGGCGATGCCCTCGACCGATAACATGCCCGAGATAGAGTACCTCTGCTTGTGCTAGCTGACACTTGGGCGCCTTTACCGTTAAACCTGCTTCGCGTAGGCGTGTCAGTACTGCTCTCAAATGCGTCAAGTGTTATGGCCAGGACGAGGAAAACACGGCGACTTCGTCCATATAAGGCAATGCGAAGTCCTCTTGACCACGCAAAACCTTATCCATTAAGTTGGAAAAACAGTAAGGCGCGTTCTTTAAGCCGAAACTCAACACTTTAGGGCGGAATGTCCCCAATGGTGAAATAAATGCAGCATACCGGCTCGCCCTCTCGGTGAGCGGCACCTGCCAGTAACCTCTCACTAGGTCTAGCGTTGAGATAAATTGCGCGCTGCTTACCCTCTCGACGCGTTCCTCAATGTGGGGAATTGGGTATGTCTGATCCTTGGTGATGAGTTTAACTTACGATAGTCTACGCAAGGACGCGGATCTTTGCCGGGTACCTCCACGAGAATTAACGGGGAAGTGTAGTCACTTTCACACGGCTCAATCGCACCCAATTCCAGCATCCTGTTAACCTCTGCTTTTATTAGCTCAAGCCGGCGAGGTGACACCCGATACGTCTTAGATCTTACCGGTTCCGACGAGGTAAGCTCTATGTCATGAGTGAGGACGGATGTCCGGCCTGGCTCGCTTACAAATCTGTCCTGAAACTCGGTCAGTTCTTGGGCTGTTGTTAGACGATCCAATAAGGTGAGGACATATTCTACTACTACAGGATCATCACCCTGACCTTCCCACGACTCTCTCAGCATACGAAGAGGAGACCGCAGTCTGCGGCCGTAAACAAGTTCCGCTGGCGTAAACCCTGTTGTCTCATGTGGTGAAGTTCTTAGTGCAAACATCGTTGCAGGTAAGCACATTTCCCAGTCAGTTTTCCGTTCAAAACATAAGGCTCTTAACACTCGCTTCATCACGGAGTGAAGCTTTTCTATCGAGTTCGACTGCGGATGGTAGACTGAACTATGCAATAATTTCACGCCACACCGCTCTAGAAAGGTTGTCGTTAAGGCACTCGTGAAAATGGTGCCCTGGTCTGATTGTATCTCGGCAGGAAAGCCTACCCGGGCAAACACGGACAGAAGTGCGTTCACTACTTCGACGGAACTTAGCTCTTTTAGCGGGACCGCCTCTGGAAATTTAGTAGCTGGGCAGATTAAGGTCAGGATGTGACGGTATCCTGAAGTTGTCTTGGGCCAAGGACCTACTGTGTCAATTACCAACCGACGAAAGGGCTCAGTGATTACGGGTACCAGCTTCATTGGAAATTTCGCCTTATCTCCCGGCTTACCCACTCGCTGACACACATCGCAAGATTTTACAAACCTCTCTACATCTTTAAAGCATCCAGGCCAGTAGTATTCCTGTAAAAGACGATTTTTCGTCTTCTTTACGCCTAAGTGGCCTGACCATGATTCTCCATGCACCAAACTAAGCAAATCCTGACGATACGCCTGAGGTACGGCTACCTGGTCAAACTCTACTCCTCGCCTATCTAGATATTTTCGATAGAGTATGCCGCTCCTCTCTTGGAATCTCACATTTCGTTTGGCGATTCCCTCTTTCGAACTGTCCTGGAATTGCTTAAGCGTCGGGTCCCCCTTTTGTTCGGTTATTAATGAAGCGGGACTCACCTGCAGCAGCCGACTGAAATTATCCGAAGTTGGCATGACACACAACTCTTTTGTATTTCCTAGTACCTGGAATGTGTCACCCTCTGTGCTATCCTCTGTACTACCAGGAATCGGCTTGGGAGCAACGGCATTTTCTATTTGCTCGGTCAACGAGGCGTAATTGACCCCTTCCAATTCGGGAGGAGGTTCATCGTCGCCTTTAGAAATGGTTTCTTCCGCGACTACGGCTTCTGCAGCCTGTTCTCGCACAAGTCAATTTGTTACCGTGGTGTCCAACTCGCAACCAGGCCCGTTGTCGATTTGAGGCTTGTTTGCCTCAGTGAATGTTGCTCTTGCAGCCAGCGCACGTGCCTTCAATCTAGTCAGTGCCTGCACTATGCCTTCTCCCAACGTTAGACCTTTCTACTTCAGCATTTGATCTGACTTATTTGAAAATAAGTAAGGATACTGAGGGGGTAGATATGGCGATACCGCGGCTTCCGTTTCCAACGTACCAAATGCGCCTTTAAGGACAACTTTAGCTACGGGAAGGCACTGACTGTTTGCTTCTACGGCTTGTCTAATCCAGGCACAGTCTCCTGAATGCTGTCCGGACTGAACAAAGGACGGATGAACTACGTCCATAGTGGCTGCGGAGTCTCTAAGAACCCGACACTGCTTGCCGTTCACGGTAAGGTCGTACATATAGGGCTCTAACAACTTCATGTTCTCGTCGGCTTCATTTATAGATAAAAAGGCCACCTTTTCTTTCGGGCAGTGTTTCGCGAAGTGCCCTGTTTCGTGACAATTGAAACAAGCGGCCGGTTTTCTCGCCTCAAATTTCCTTTTGCTTGCCTCTGCCGACGCCCCATGGTTAGATGAATTGTTTTCCTCACCCTTTTGTGCGAGACTTGTCGGTTGTTTTCTAAACGGCCCCTTATTCGGTAGTAAGAATTTTTCCCTTTTAGGCTCGCTGTTTGCCCCGAGGGCGCGGCGCGTAACGAATTCTTCAGCGAGCTCTGCGGCTTTCGTTACTGTGTTCACGTCCGGTCCATCCTGCACCCAGAACCTCACCTTTTCTGGTAACCTTTGATAGAATTGTTCAAGACCGATACACTCGAGCACCTTGTCATGATTCCCATACGCCTTTGCCTCTTTGAGCCACTCCCCCATGTTGGCCATTAACTTGTAAGCAAACTCCGGGTATGAATCATTGTTCTCTTTTACGGCGTTGCGAAATTTTTGTCTGAAACCTTCCGCTGACAACCTGTATTTCTTGAGAAGGCTCGACTTTACCTCACTGTACTCGTCAGCCTCCTCTTTCGTGAGGCGCGCGATTACTTCTGAGGCCTCCCCCGGAAGTAGGGACAACAAGCGTTGAGGCCACGTATCCTGGCTGAAACCTTGCCTTTCACAAGTTCTCTCAAAGTTGACGAGAAACAGCCCAATGTCCTCCCCTAGCTTGTACGATCTCATTAGGTCCGTCATTTTGAACCTGACCCGCTCTGCGGTACCGTATGCCTCGCTGCCTCCTGTTCTACTATTATGGCTAATCTCTAGCTCGAGGCGCTTCATTTCAAGCTCGAGCTTTCGCATCATATCTGCCTCGGCTTCTGCCGCTTTCCTTTCGGCCTCGGCCGCGGCTGCCTTTCTTTCGGCCTCGGCCGCGGCCGCCTTTCTTTCGGCCTCTGCCGCTTGCCTCTCCTGAATCTCCTCGACACATTCTGACAGCTCGTCATCCTACGCCCCCAATGCGAGAATCGCCTCTATCAGCTCTGGCTTTCTTTGAGAGTCCGACACCTCCAGATTCAACCCCCTTGCAAGAAGCAACAACATGGACTTTCGCAGGGATTTCAGATTCATGGCTGCCTCCAGTACCGCTGTCTCTGTTCCACAAAGATTCCTGTCCTGCAACTAATTAACCTTGACGGCAACGACAGCTCTAGATACCTGCCTTGCCTCAAGTTTTCCGTTAACTTAGTCTACAAATAAAGCTTCAAAAGCTCTTACACGGAATCCTGCCCTGTCACTGTTAACCTTGACGCCACTGACAGAAAGAGCTTAACCAAGCTATCACACAATTTCTGCCTGACGCAAGTTACCTGTTAAACCAATGACCAAGACAGCCCCTCTCTACCAGCTTTTACTTAACACATAGAGTAAATGCCTGGTAAAATTTAACAGAGAAAGCCGGCACTCACCCAGTTCGCAGTCATGTCTCCGGCGTCGTGCCTCTCAGAAGTGCCGTTCGATTCCCTCTGGAAGTCGATGAGCTCGTGTCCTCCTTCTCCTGTCGTCCCGTTGTTGAACTTCGGGCTCACTCCGTCCAGTGGTCGCTTTCGGGGTTATCGGCATCCCACCGCTGCCATCCAGTTGTTGAGACTCCGGGTCCTGCCGGTCTCGTTTCCGGTAGCTGGCCCCGTCGCAGGATCCATCGTCCAACAATTCAGCGAGAAGAAGCGCCCGAACGAACAACAGAGATTTATTTACATGTGGAGAAGTGGTCAACTGACCCAAAGAGAGAAGAGTGCGTGTGATACAAAACGTCTTCGGCATTTTATAGCGCCGCGCCGTTGACACTGGGCGCCCCGTCCGCATCGTCAGCCAATACGGTGTCTCCAGCACCTCGGCCACGAGAAAGGGGGAAACACACCTCACAACACATGGAGTGGCCCAACCTAACACGAGGTCCATATATGGTCACGGCGCCCTAAAATGTTACCAAACATGGTCACGAACGCACAGCAGACCCCGGAGCTCTCCCGGCGAGGAGGAACCCGAATGGGGAGGTGGGGGTGGCCGCCACCGTCGGTCAAGAACCGGTTCTCCCCCAAACTCTTCCTGCTTGGCTCCCCAGGGCCGGTCGTAACACCATCATTCCCATGCTCACTGAAGCGCCGTGCGTTGCAGCTTTCATAGACACTAGCGCCAGAGTTCCCTCTAGTGTATATTTAGGAAACTCTATCATTGGTATAATGCCACTTACATTTTTTTTTGTTTTTTGTGATCATTTTCCTTGTGGTATTTTCTGTTATATACGCATCTATATATATATACACGCTAGCAAAATTTTGTAAAGATCGCAATATCTATAAATTATTAAATAAAAATAATCAAGCTGGCCGAATGCCCACTACCCAGTTATCCGTTTGCGAAGCAGTGCAGCGTGCAGACCACGAGAAGGCGTGTAATGCCTAACACTGGCCCGAGTGGTAATACTTCCATGACGCGTATTTACTTACCCCATCACTTTAACCTGTCAAGTATATACTCCCCATTGTACTGCCGGCCAATCCCTACACACCTGTACAAAAAATAATGTCGAGAAGCGCTTTCCGTGGGACAGACCCGTTCCTCGTGTGCCAAAAAAGGTAGCCAGCAAGGAACGTTTGTTGCTGCGAGGCTCGTGAATAATGCGTTTCTCTCCATCCATCTAGGCCAAGGAGAAAGCGCACGAAGGCAGACTTCAGACAAACAGAACAACTAAATGAAGGAGTCTGACAAAGCGATCAACGAAGGGTCTTCTCCAAGTTTCTTCACAAATGTTTAATAGCTCCTTTTCTTTCTCGTCCCAAGTCAGGCAGTCGTCCAGTGGATCGCCCCACGGGGCTTGATGACAAACGAGCGGTCGCCATTCGAGCTAACAATACGTACAGCGCAGAGGGAAGGTGAACCGGGCATAAGGAATGAAAGACGCGGCCAAATGGAGAGGAAGTCGGCTTTGGATTGCTGCGCCGGTCTGCCGAGCAGACTTCCGTCGCAAAAGATGAAACGACGGCGGCTCGAGCCCGCGAGTCGGCAACATTCGTCAGCGGAGCCCAACGAGCAGCGCCCGAGCCGCGCAACGGACGAACCAACAACGAAACAAAGCTATCGAGAAGGCAAAGGGAGAGAGTAACGATCGCGGAGGCGTGTTGCGCCACGCTATACGGGAAAAAACGTATCTCTCCTTCTCGTGCACGACACCAAAAAGAGAAGAAGAAGGAATAGGCGCCTGGCTCGTCTATCATTCTCGAACGGTCTACTGTTGTGTGGCCGCCAGTTGTACAAACTACGATTCCTCTTTCTCTTTGCAGGGTTAAAGCGACATCTACAGCCCAAACGGCGTGAACGGGGCCGTATGAAAGGGATGCGTTCAGAGTAGCATCGACACCAAATCATACTCACGACCCCCAACCCCTCCCTCGTTACCCCCCCCCCTTTTTTTTCCGAGAGATTTTAATCTTTCACAATTAAATGACTAAACGCGGCTGTCTTGTTCGTTTGCATAGGTCAATACAGTTCACAGCTCACTGCAAATTGTAGAATACACTCCAATAGAACGAAATTCGTGACTATATTTCTTGAAGGAAGCAGTAGGCCAGTCAGTCTTCAAAGATTTTTCTACGTCCAGCTCTGCGCACAGTGCGGCGTACAAAGCCCGCGTACAACTGCGCGTATATTTTGGACAACTGACGCGACAGAGACACATCCAAAGGGACATTTCAGCGCTGCTTCTATAGTCGAATACAGCTTAAGCAGTCCGCGGCATGTCCTTCTCGAAGGCGGATGTACAAAGGCCTACGCCAATCGGCGAGCACTCCAGAGATATGTCATGAGCGTTCTATGAAGCCACTTTTGCAAAACATTGCCGAGTAGATGAGCGATAGTATTAAGGCAATGTGCCATGCTCGCGTCTGTCTGTTTGTCTTTCATTGAGACAGAGCCATCTATTACACTGTTCGGAAGGTACAACCGCTTTCGCCTGACGCAGGACAATGTTATAATAAGATGAGCTTCGCCCCTGAAAGACATCGCATAGCCAGTTAAATGGCCGAGGGCTTTCACCGAACACAATTTCGAATATACAATGTGCCCTTTTTCGCCTCCACTCCTGTTCTTTTTTTCTTCTGTGAAGTATATAAGATTGGCGCAACACCAAATCCAGCGATTGGCCATAATTGAGTAGAGTTTTACAAAGTATCATACAGGCTTCAAATTCATTAGCTACTATAGTCAAGGAACATTTATAGTGTGAGAAATCAACGAAGGCATATTTAAGACAATATGGTTTAGCGAAAATCCTCTCATTATTTCTTTGTTCACTTCGTCTTCGATTTAAAAATCAAATGAAACAGACCATTCATCTTGTGAGGACACAATGTGGAGACGCTCTCAGAACACGTGGACACAGAAAACATGGTCGGGACGAACCAAAACAACGTAAATTCATTTATTTACTGTAAAACGACGATATCACCAGCTGAATTAATAAACATATCGTGATCAACACGCTAAAGAACCTTACACAACATCACACAACACTCAACAACATAACAAACACAAGAACAATCACAAGGCGCCTTCGCCAACGCCAGACGACCCACGGTGCCGTCTACCGCAGACCGACTGCCAGACACGATTGTTGGCGCCGACCACCACCCGCCAAAGAGGACTGCTTCTCTCTCATCTGCCGCCACCGAGGCTTTCTCCGCCAGGCGTCACCGCCGGCGCTACCGTTCTAACCACCATAATGACGGTGGTGGTCAACGCTCGCGAGCACAACGCAACCTACCGCTCGGTAGATGTGAACCCGAAATGCGGCCTCTGCGCGAAACAGGTGTGTCACGAGGCGGCAACGACTTTACAGGTGGTGTTTGCACCCCCACAATCCACTGTGCAAACAACAACATAGATCATCAAGTTCTGAGCTCCCAAGTCACAAGAATTTGGCAAGCGCAAAAACCAAATAGCGCTATGTTATTGCAATATGGATCTCTAGCGAATTTAACTCTCAATATGCTATGCCTGGCGGCAATCTGCAACAGAGAAAAGCGGCAGGCCAACTGAGTTTGAGAGGTGGGGCCATTTGGCTACCAAGTATACACGGACATCGAACCAACCGAAGCGCGACGGCCTCCTTGAGTAAACAAATATTTTCGCTCTTGCACTCAGCAAGAGCGCTCTTTTGTCTAACAGGCATGGCTGTAACGCGAGGGCGACGTGTGATATCGGATAGCGTGTGCCGTAGCTCCAGCCACGGCAGGTGGCGCCCACTACGGAGGACAAAAACAACTAACGAGCACGTACCATGGCCTCCGAGATGACGGGCGCGCTGCGCGCTTGTTATCGCGGAGGCCACGCACGTACTCTGGACCCTCCGATATTCCGAGATCGCCACTCAGTAATTCTATACAGGCATTGATTATTTGAGTATGGCTCTCGACAACGATGCCGGACCGACATGAATACCTTGATTTCGAAGCTTAAGGACATGAGTCTAAAGCAAATGAAAGCAACAGGTCGGAGCTAACAAGCTACAAGATGCATGAGCGGCGTTTATTAGATTCGAAGCGAACGGCAATCGTTTTCGACGGCGTGGCCATAACTATACCGGGCGCGCGCTTGCACAGTTCACACGCGGTGTCCCACTACACGGGAAGCATTGTGCGCATATCTGTGTGCCAGACAGGCTAAAACGCACTAACTAATTCCGAAGGCCGAGTCACCGACTGTCTAGTTCACGACGTCTGTCCGCAATATGCGCCTATTGGTGCGGCCTCGTGTTCGTGCGAGGAGAAAATGCAGCGAAGCTCCAAACTGCATCCTGTTATAGTAACCAGTTTCCAGACATTCAGGGTTAGGCACTACCAGCCACCTGGTTTGGCGCTCAGGTTCTGACCTGTTAGAAAATAAATCAACACGGACCTGCTTGTCCACCTTATCAACGCAAGTACTTTCCTATACGGTGTACTCTTGCAATTTGTGTCGATGTAGAACGTGCACATTGTCCCAGGTGCCTGCAATAGGACCTCAACGCATCCGTATTTGAGCAGTTATTTTCACTCTTGTGATTAATAAAATTAACTTAAACAGCCTCTCTCATCTGAACAGCGCGTCGGTGTCACTTAAGAGGGCCGCTGTACATCACACCAAACTCCATCATGCCAGTAACGCCAACAGCACCCGAAGGATGCACGGTACATTTGACGATGTATTCGGTACATTTCCGGCTATCATCGCCCATCACATAACGACCAATGCGAAAACACAATGACTTCATAGAAAACATAATTCTGTCAGGACATCCAGGTAAACGTGTTCTCGCCCTACGAGGTGCCTTTTTCGAAAGTATAATAATTACAAAATAAAAAGGCGCGCTCTTTATTACCGCTTTCCTCTCTGCGCACCTCGAGAGCTCTTCATCCTCTCCCTCTGCAAACGGCACCCTTTCCCTCTTACCAGAGGAGTCTGCCCCTGGACCGATTTATTATGCAGCAGCGAGCGAAAGCTGCGGTCATTTGTGCCGCTCGCGGCCGACCGGCGCTGCCGCTGCTAATGTGATTAAGCAAATGGAATGCGCCTGCAGCCTTCCTTTGCAGCTTGCCTCCTGCACTCACCCAACTGCCCGAGGCTCGAAGCGGGTTTAGTCCACCGGCCCACGCCTCTTCCCTCCGCAGGCGCACGCTGCGCGAAAACGAACGGCGCTCACCTTCGAGCGCAGTGAGCGTCGGCAAACGAAGACGCCCCGTGGCACTGCGGTCCGTTCCGGATGCGCAAAGGATGGCACGCTGGGCTTACTGGCCAAAAAGAGGGTGCGCGCCAATAATTGCGAGAGATCAGACGAGCGTGCAAAGCTACGTGTGCAAATCTATGCGCTTTTATTGTTACACTTAGCGGCCGCAGGTGCGGTGGTGTCGGGGGAGTACCAAATTTATTATTTTTTTGGGGGGGGGGGTCGCCACTCTTACTATATGTTCGTGCGTGTGTTCGTATGTGTGTTAGTGTGCATACACATGCAAAATTTTGATATCTCAGGGCAGTGGTGGAGGAGGGGGAATTGAACCCCCATTGGCGACGCCAATGTCGGCGAGCGATCTGGTTTCTTTATGAGTAAGAGAAATGACGAAAGGAATCAATGGTGTTAACTGGAAAGGTGTCTTGTTTGCTTCCATGCTAAGGTAACTGAAATAATAATAAACGGGGAGAGAGGAAAAAATGCAAACACGGTGAGCGTGTCTCACGCATTGGACAGCATCTGCAGTCAAAGCAGATAAAAGAAAGCAGTCATTTTCAAGCAGCACTAAATACTTTCCCTGCGCCTATTACTACTGAAACTGTGTTTTAATATGGTATGAATGATCAATGCTATATATTCCGACACTTAACAAACACGCTAAAACAATGATGTGTTAATAGCATAGCAAATTGGTCTACCTATGACACAAGATGTGTTCACCGTGTAACATGAAAGCGACGCGGCAAAGCCTAACTATAAACCACCGGTGTTGCGAGTCGCAAATACTGACTACCCTTTTACAGCTGCCAAGCGCTTCCTTAAAGGCCACTAACCAGGCGACTCTCAGTAAGAAAAAAAAAACGAGCGCAGTATGTTCTCCTGATATATATATATATATATATATATATATATATATATATATATATATATATATATATATATATATATATATATATATATTTACTGTCCTTCTTGTGCAATTCTGGGGCACATACGTATATATAATGCACGCTCTCGATTGGTCAATATAAGCGAAATGTCGAAATGTTATTTGAGTCCTGCACTGAGTGCCATGCAGCCGCCCATCCTTTCTTCCTTGTCTCACAGAAATATCGCACACGATCAACCAAGCACACTTCATTTCGGGTGTTTACAACAGCGCAAGTGGCGATAGCACCATGTAGCCGAGAAGCGCAAAATTCCGATGGGCTCTAGCTCTTAGTGCTGACATTGTTCCCGTGCTTTTAAGAACTGATGGGCCGGGAGGATGTATCACGCGATAAAAGGGTAACCAAGAAGAGGAGAAAAGCACCCCCTCATCTTTCAACGCGGGGTGGTGAGTGGCCCTTTAAAGGGCCCCTAAACACTGAGTTCAAAGGCAAAAGAATAGTTTTTGTATCACCTTCACTTCACTTCCTACAAGTGCTACAGGTGCTATCGCCGCTTTTCATAAAACACATGAATGCGATAAGCACTAAGCACTCAGCCATACACGATTTCGCGCTTTTCGATGACACGCTGCTGTCTCTGCTTGCAGAGTCGCAGATTAAAAAAAAACAAAAAAAAACAAAGCGAAATCAGTTTATCGGGCAACGCGAGACAAGGCCGAACGGGCCTGTGACTGCATGAAAAGCCAGAGCGAAATACAATTTGCAGCAAACACCTCTCATCCATTCGGTAGCTCGTTTGGTCCTGGCGTCACGCGAGAAAACTGCAGGCGTCACGAAATGTGCCGCGAAAATGGCAAACGCCAGAAGAGGATAATGCGCTCGATTATTGTATTATTAGGTGCTTTTTTAGGGGCCCATGAACTGAAGTCTTAATAAAGTGTAGTAATTGATCTGCTGAAATCGAAAGTAATATACAAGAACCTCGGAAGATAACTGCCCTTCGAGATAGGTAGCAGTGCACTTGAAGTTGTAAAGGAGTATGTATACTTTGACAGGTAGTAACCGCAGAACCAGCCCACAAGATTGAAGTAACCAGAAGGATAAGAATGGGGTGAAAATACACTCGACAAGCATTCTCAAATCATGACTGGTAGATTTCAACTATCCCTCGAGAGAAAGGTATATAACAACTGCGTCTTGCCAGTATTTGCCGACGTAGCAGAAATCTGAATGCTTACAAAAGGGGTTCAGCTCAAATTGAAGACGACGCAGCGAGCGATGGAAAGAAAAATGATAGGCGTAACCTTGAGAGCCAAGAAGAGAGCAGAGTGGATCAGGGAGCAAACCGGGATTAAGGACATCTTAGACGAAATCAAGAAGAAGTGAATATGGGCCGGGCGCGTATCGCGTATACAGGATAACCACTGATCATTAAGGATAACAAACTGGATTTCCAGAGAAGGCAAGTGGGTTAGGAGGAGACAGAACGTTAAGTGGGCAGACTGGATTAGGAAGTTTGCGAGTACAAAATGGCGGCAGCAATCACAGGGCCAAGTTGACTGGCGGAACATGGGAGAGGCCTTGATCCTGCAGTAGCCGTAACCAGGCTGATGACGATGGTGACAATGAAATTGAAGGTGGCGTCACTCTAAATATAATGGAAGCGTACACGGCTTCACTGTGCTCAGTAAAACATACTTTTTTTTCGTTTATCTCTCGATCGAATGGCGCAAACAATGGTGGTTCGAATTATGTAGTTGCTGCCGTATTCGAAAGTTTATCTCATCTTAAGAAATAGAAATGAAATAGAAATAATATACTAACGAATGTTGGGAGCACAAAGTACAGCTGAGTTACTAATTTCTACTCATTTAAAGCAATATTACGATAAGATGAACGCGGAAAGTGTACGGCAAAATTCATATTCAGCGATGAAAAGTTGCTCATAAACTAATTGCACGAAAACAACGTGTTCGTGTACTTTCAAGTATTAGTAATATTTTTGCTTAGATATAGCTTTCGAATAAGAAAACAAATAAAAAGAGGTGCTTAACAAAACCAAACAGAAAGAATGAGGTTTTTTTGTTTTTTTTTAAGGCAACTGAGATTAATACAAAGTTGGGCATCGTGCCTAGGGAGGAGTAAAAAACAAAAACACAAAAACTATGTGACGTTTTCCGTTGCGCACGAACTAAAACAAGATTTCTTCTTCCTGGAAACTATTTAGCAACACAATTCTGTATTGCGTGACAAGTATGCCTACAAAAAGCAGACATGAATGAATGAATAAACTTTATTAAAATTCCCGCAGTTTCCTTCGGGCGACAGACATAACTTTCTTCAATTTACCACCGTTTGTTTTTCTTTCCCACAGCACACTAATGCGATCAGAATGGAAGCAACGAAAATAAAAATAAGTTATAGCGTAAATACGTAAATGAACACAGTTTGGATGTACTCTGGTGCAAAAGGCAGTCATGTCGGGATTTCAAAGAACGGCGACAATTTTCCGAAAACCTAATGGAACACCGAAACACGCGCGCGGGCACGATGTTTAGCCCACTTAATTTAACTTTTGTTACTTCCTTCACACGAAGGAGGCCGGCTGCAGACACCTGTTCGCGGAATCCCGAATATCCACTTAAAAGAGGTGGGCCATTTTCGCGGCAAAGCCCCGTTTTACTTTACGCCCCGCGTAAGCGCACTTCATCTCTGTCCTCGGCTCGCCCGAAGCGGCCACGCCACCGCAATTTCTGTTCACCTCGCGCGCCAAGTCGCTCGCAGCAGAACGGCCTAACGTCCTTTCCTCCATGGCTGTCGCCTGATGAGATTAAAAGGGTCTCTCTAAATGTCCTCTCTTTTTTCTCTCATCTTCTTTACTTCATTTTTCTCTTTCTGTCACTTACAAGTAAACGGGATCCCTGAGAGACCCGAGTGAGGAGCCTAAGAAAGGGAGAGTGAAAGTGTCAGCGCCACTGAGCAGGAAACGAAGGCTCGACCCTGGGCACACAAGGCGCCTCATCCTTTGCCTCCTTCCTTGGACACCCTTTCTCGTTCCCGTGGCACTGGCGACGAATGAACAACGTGTCGCATCTAATGGCGACAATCTGTCCTGACAAGATTTATTTGGAGCAACCTCTTTTCGTTGCAAATCTTCATCTGTTACTGGTGCTGCTGCTGTCTACTTCTCTATCTCGCTCTCCTTTTTGTCATTATAAACCGGTCCTGATTGTTCTTGTTATTGCTCGTTCATTTTATTCGGCTTTTTTTGTGTGTGAGTGTGCTTGTTTAAGGTATAACCGTCAATCAATAACTGTTTGTGTATTGTGTTGGCGCACTTGAAGCACTCCTCGAGGCAACTATGCGAGAGAGCGACGTGCGAAAATCGGCGTCATCCGATGTCGTAATCGGTGGCTTCGCCTTTTGGCAAGAGCTCGTGGTACCAAATAGCGGCGGACAGCGCGCACACGAATACTCGGTACGGCGCACAAAAATAAACGAAAACTAGCGTAGTGCAGCTTTCAATCTGCAAAGCTGTCCAATGTCAGCTTACACATGCTGTTAGGTTGCGCCAAAAGAGCACGTTTACGCGCACGCTCGAAGCACCCTTTACAGAGGATTCATGTGCGCGCGTGTTCAATGCTACTAACGCGTTGTCTTCTACGGTCAGTTTAAGCATGCTCTTCTTAATATGAACCAACCACCCCAACAACACGCCTTATTTAAGATACCGCACCCGTCGGCTTTTCCGCTAATAGAGTTTCGGCTCCAGTTCATACACCTGTAACACGAAAACAAAGACGTCCCGTCGAGGCATTTCACAATCGTCAGAGTGACACTGCTACGCATAGCGCGAATGCAGAACCAAGAATTCACTCTACGAGGCACCTCGCAATATCCAGGATGGGATGCACCACTCCCTTCCGAAAACGCATCCAAATGCCGCCTCTTCCGCGGCGGCGGAAATAAACTATCCACGCACTCAATATAACGCCGCGCGGAGGAGACCGTTATAATTAACCTAATAATGACGCTCGCAAAATATGACGAGCGCCTCGCGTCACCTAATGAATGCGATACGGCGAAGAGAGCGACAGAGGGGGAGAGACCAAGCCAGCGAGAATATGCGCCAGTCACGCCTTGCACGTACATGTACACACGGGTACGCATTCTGCAGGTACAGATATACACACATCGCACGCGCTCACCTACAAGCTGCCAGCATTCGAACGGCCCTTTCCGGCCTGCCGCGTTAGCCGGCCAGCTTGAGGTGTACACGTATAAATTAGGCGTGCGCGTGCACGAGCTGGAAGTGAGTGTCGGCGGCATGGAGAACCCCGACAGACAATTAACCTGCCGCGGCACCGTCTCTCGCTCACTGTAACGCTGACAGTATAGCCGCCTCAGAGAATATCGGATTAGAGCAACTTGTTAATAGGGTTATTTCATTGGCTCTCCGAGCGCGCCGTGTCTGCCACCTTTACGTAAGCACGCCAGGGGGAAAAGTAGAGCTCCCTTCCAACGACTGTGTGAGACGAGAGCTAACGAGCTTATCTTTTTTGCTGATTTTTTTTCGCACACCTCCGTTTCCCCGATTCCGTTCACCGCTCGCTCTTGTAACGACGTTTGTCGGTTCTTGGTTGCCACACCGAGCGCCCTCTATAACTCGCTCGCCGCCCTTCTAACACATTTGATCCGCCGGTAGGTTGGAATTGACGCGGCTCGTTTTATAACCGGCTGACGCAAAAAAGAAACAGAAGCGGGTGCACATATCTCGAACAAAATTGAAGCCCGCAATCGATACAGACGAGGAGAGAGAGTGGGTACAGTATTCTCAACGGCGCCTTGAAAACGAGTTCCATTATGAAACGATGCAGGAGACCTTGTTGCCACGTAGCAGGAAAACGAGCTTGACAAAATGGGGGAAAATGGGGAGAGACAGTAGCGAGCGTTTCTTACGCAATACTTGGCAAACCAATGATGCGATAGCGGCGCAATTCCTCGGCAAAACGAAAATATGCAGCTGGTTCGTCACTATTTTGCCAGCCATTGGGTTGTTTTTTTTTCTTTTCTTTTTCATCTTCCTACTTCCGCAGAATCAGAGGCGTAAAGCACGAAGTTATTTTTTCTGGGTGTGTTCGGCTGTGAACAATTTTCTTCCGCCTCTGGATCCCCGTTCCCCCTTCTCTCACCACCATTCCCACACATCACCTTCGTATTTACGAATAACGCAGCAGCGCTACATATAAAACACTTGAGGCTTCGGAGGTTCTGCGTTAGATTTAAAAATGGTGAGGGTCAGGTTATCGTTTATGAATGTGCTTTTACATCCATCACTGAAATCTCTTGAGTGCGGGATGTATTCCTATCTGTTTGAATAAAAAAGCTTTTTATGGAGCGGGGGGGGGGACTATAAGAGGGAAAGAAGAGAAAAGTGAGCCCCGTAACTCTGCATCAGCGTGCGACACTTCAAAAGTAGCTCACAAGGGATGGGGGTGAGGAGGGATTAAAGGGATATATATATATATATATATATATATATATATATATATATATATATATATATATATATATCTATATATATATATCTATATCTATCTATATATCTATGTATATATAAAGAGAGAGGGGGGGGAGAGAGAGAGGAGCGAGATGCGCTAGGACAGCGAGCGGCGACATATGAAAAATAGGAGAGATAGGAAAGATGGAAACACGGTCACAGGAGTCCGAAACCGGTCGGCACGGAATTCAGCGAGCGAGTTCCAAGCTTCTTATGTGGTTTCGAGTGTCTGTGCATAACTTCGTGTTCCTCTCGCACAGCATACAGTTCATGATGCTAGATTTTAATTTGCAGCACTTATTTCACGAAAATGTGCAGACAAAGAGTCCATCACTGAAACTTTTCTGAGCTGGCGTACATTCTCACAGTTAGATAGCATTTTTTTTTCATACGTTTTTTCGATTCGACTTAAGTGTCACACTATTTGAAATTCGCAATCATGCCACTTTTTTGTTTTTTTGCCCCCATGAAGTGGAAGATGGGGACTGTACATTGGCCACCGAGTGCGTCTGCTTAGGTCTGATTCGTTTTGTAAGGAAAAACATGCTTTGCGACTCCGTTAGTTGCGTATTCGTGTGAAATTCATATGATCATCAAGTACGCAAGCGTTTGCTTTTGTTGCCGGCTGGCTAAAAACAAAAAGAAAGTGCTCCACGCTCACACTACAGAGGGCGCTGGCTACCACTCCCCGCTTCACATGCCCAGAAATAGCCAATGAAGCGGGTGGGAGGAGGACCGCCGCTGTCGCTCATTTAGGGAGCGTCATCCGAAAGTCGCAGGTTCACTCCCTGGCAGCGGCAAGTGGTCCTTTTATCCAATTTAATTTCTTTACATTATCACCGCAATTACTTCGCAACAGTAAAATAAAACGGAAAATTCCCCTATACCTTCTGATGGTCTCGCTGTTTGTGTGCTTCATTAGCTTGCGTTTTCCGAACAAAACTAACGCTTCAATCAATTCCCTTCTAACGCCACAAAAATATCACTTCTGCCACCCTTCTGTTTATTTCCTTCAGGGAACCAAGTCATGCCATGACGAAGAGACACTGAGTGCTTCATGCTGCAAGAAAGCGTAGCAGACGACATTTGCACTGCACGTGCTTTGAGCGCCTTTGCGTAATTTTGCCGGCCTCGCAGATTACCGCGATTGCTAGGCACTGCTGGTGAAGCCTGAACACGACGCTCAAGGAATGTCGTTAAAGATGTGGGACGCTGTCATCCGCACCGAAATTCACATTTCCTCTCAATGCCTGGACTTAAAGTGAAGCACTGTTGGAAGGTCAGATTCTTTATTATTACCAGGCGCCGCAAGTGTACACCCCATCACGACCACAGGGAAAATAACGCCGTGCCCTGCATAGCTCCGCAATGTAAGTCCACTCGTTCTGTTGCGTCTCACGGCTGCACCTGCGCACGTTGATTCAAACGCTACGCGCCACACAAGCGGGACACAAAGTAAGAAAAAAGAAAGCAGGAACATCCAGCCACTTTCTCTCAATCGAAAACGAACCGATCCATTCCGTCTCCCCGCGCAATCCCAGAAAGTGTCGAGATGAAAAGTACAGAGCCAAGAACAAGAAAGAGAAGAAGACAAAACGGATAGTTGATGTGGACAAATAAAAAAAAAGAAATTCTCTGGGGTTAGAAAGGGGTGGCCTTTACCTGTGTAAAAAGAAAAAGAAAAAGTTTAGCCAGCGAGGGGAAAAAAAGCAAAGAACGAAAATTGGGAATACAACTCTCCGGGATCACTGCTTCGCGAGCGATTTACACCTTTAGCGTTCGAAAGCTTCCTCGTTGCGTTCTCTTATATAGATCTTTTTCTTCTCTTTTGGACCGCTAACACTTGATGCCTATTCCTTGCGATTTTTTGTGTCAAAATGCTAGTCTGAGAGCGTAGCGCTGGGATCGAAATTGATTTCGTAGGGCTGCATGCGTCGATGCAAAGAATCGAGCGAAAACGGAGCCCGGGATTTATACGCCGAAACAACAGCACTGCGAAGGGAAAAAATAGGGGAGGGAGGAAAAACACGGCGAACGAGTTAACGAAAGGAAGCTAGACGAGATGGATGCGTATGGCGGACTGAGTACTAAAAAGCGCGTAAAGGGCGAAAAACCCCAACGAAGCAAACGTGGAACGCGTAATATATGGACCATACATTGCAACCAGAGCTGCCATGGCCCTCTTGTACTAGAAGAAACGTCTGCAGAAAACTAAAGATGTGCCGTTGAGCTTGAAACACTACTGACAAATATAAACTATAGCTTGCAATGCTTGAGTGATATTACAATGTGCTGTTATACGTGACGCGGTAACACGAGTCTTCCATATTATCCCTCTGAATGCGAGTGTTGGGACACCATGGAACAGCGCACCGCACAAGTCTGCGAAGAAAGGTGCCAGCGATGTAGGCCTATACCAGCGATGGGATCTGTTGCAGAGTAGGTCGAGGGAGATGCGAAAATGCACTCGAGCTCTGCGCTTACGTATTTTCTTTAGACGGGAACCGCGCTATACAGGGCATACGAGAAAACTCAGTTCATGCAACAGTATACGATTAGCCATATTTAGAACTCTGTCGACACATATATACATTTTCAGGGACTAATTTCTAACCTAGATATTCATGTGTATAGTACAAGTTACAACCAAATTCATATCTATGTTCATGTTTATATTCGTGTTATGGCGGCTTAAAATATAACGCGGTGCAGTATCTTCACGCCCAGCATTTCTATGATAAGTACCTGAATTCAAGTAACATTTTGGCTATTGATTAACTGACAGCGAAGGGCGCTAATGCTACCAACAACCATAGCTTCATCAGCGACAATTCCATGAGCTGCTAATGATTACGAGTCACGATGAAGCGGAGGGTTCCGGAAATTTCGACCCACTGAAGTTGATTTTGTACCTAAATCTAAGACATGAGGCTCTACAATTTCACTCTATGATGAAACGCACACATCATGTCCGGGATCAAACCCTCGGATTTGATGTGAACGTTTGAGCCACGTAACCACTATACCACAGCGCCGGCGCAACGAACTCCTAAACAGAACAACTATGCGTCAGCGCAAGCTTAAAGGCCTAACAACACATACGCGCTTGCAGCGTATGGCCTGACGCGGCACCACTCACTCTACCTGTGAAGAGAGGAGGCACACGACTACGCGAAGCTATGCGCCCTCTCTATCGTCAAGAAGCAACGCGCTGACGCGCTGCAACGCGTACGTGTGGCCAGGCCTTAATAACTCCGAAGCTTCGAGGAGGCAGCAAGCACGCGTGGACACGTGCTCACCGCAGCGCCACGCATCGGATATGGAAGAAGTCCGATTAAGAAATTGTTCATTTGCTCTCTCTAACTATTTCCCCTTGGTGGAATTTCTCTTGTGGATACGTGAGTGTAAAAAAAAAGAAGGCCCTTTGGTGGGGTAGACTCATGCGAAAAAAAAAAATGCCTATGCTCAGCCATATTTGTTTTTCATACTCGTACAAACTAAGGGAATTTAAGTCATCTAAGCAGTGAATTTTAGAGGAGGGATGTTTGCGTAAAGTAATCACGAAGAATCTGCCAGCTTCACACGTGCACCAACACGACAAGTGCCACAACCAAAGGTCGCATGATCGAATTCCGGCCGAGGTGGCTTCATTTTTTATGGAAGAGAAAGTGTTTGAAGCCCGATGCTTAGATTAAGATGAACATCAAAGAATCCCCGGTGTTCGAAATTTCCGGAGTCCTCTCCTACTGCGCCCCCTATAATGAAATCGTGGTTCCGGGACGTCAAATCCCCAACAATCATTATCCGAAACCTGGCATAGCTCATCGGTGTGCAATGATGCACTTCAGATCAAGTCTGAAATCCAACGGCGGTAACCAGCCCCAACGTTAGTCCGCATAAAGGGGGTTGTTTAGTTGGATTGTGCATTCTTCTGAGCTATATTAAAACTGTATGTTCAGTTGTTTCATCATGGTTGAATGCCTCTCACATCTTCAACATTACATCATCCCGCTTTAAACAGAGCGAGAAAACGAAGAAGCACAATCAGGCTCACCCCTGCAGCTAACAATAAGCTACAATTTCCGATCATGACCAAGCGCAACTTCACCAGCACAAATTTTAATTAATATCCCTGCACGGAATGAGTAGGTAAACCAGCCACAACCACAATGGCAACACCAAGAGCGAAAAGCTCTAATAATGCGCCTTCCGATAATTATGTTATCAAGCGCAAGAACAAAATGAACGCACTGGGCGAGCAAAGATGAACCATAAGTATAAAGATCAGCTGAGAAAGCCATCAAAATTGGAGAAAACTCGTGCGTCGTCTTATCTTCGCAGCAACTAAAAAGACAAGAAGAAAAAGGAACGGAAGCCTAAAGCAGAAACAAGAGAATGAAGAAGAAAGGCAGTGGGAAATAGGTGGGACTTCCCTCGCACACGCTGGCGCAAGACGGCTACGACGACAGACCACACGGGCAACACAAGTTATGACATTGCACCGCCATCTCGTCGATCCATGCTCCTCTCGCGGTAGTTCCAACGTTGGCGCACCATCACAGAGCATCCACCCACCCCGCCCAATTCCTCTGCTCTGAGCAGCTTCTTTGGCGGCCCACTCGACTCGCTCTGCTTCATCTCGACATAGCACCTCTTGGAAAGATGGCTACCAAGAAACAAGGCGGAAAAAACGAGCGCCAAGGGGCTGTGAGGAGGACGCGAAAGCATCGGACAGGGGCCACCGCAAACCCAGCAGCAAAAAAAAAAAAAAAACAAGAAAGAAACGATGAAAACAGCGCGTAAGACTCGTACAGCGAGCAAACCACACATACAAATTGACACTCGATCTGGAGCGGGTGAGAAGAACAATGGGCCCGGACAGCGCTACAATAAGAAGTGGCACCGGGCGCAGTCATCATCGCCGCTGTTGCTGCCACCGTCGCCGCTACAAGTCAGACGCACCAACACCATGGTCATCGTCGGCCGGCAAACGACTAGCGCCCCCTTTGCCACGTGTCGCGAAGCTAGCGAAACGTTCCAGAAGAGACGCGCGCGCGTTGGCTTCTTTCGCGCTACAGAGCGGACTTGTGGGAGCGAAAGGCCGAAAAATGCACTTTGTCCGCTTCGTCTTCTCGGGATGACAAACAGTCGCGCGCCTCGACAGCTACGTAGCTGACGCCACGATATGAGCGCACTCTTGCGGCTCTCTGAAATATGTAATGAGCATTGAAACTATAGGAATCGTAACGTACCACATACAGTAAAATACCACATGCAGACTTCGCGCAGTTGCTTGTTTGTATAGTAGTTAGGTGGGCTGCGGATGGTGGCTATGCTACTAAATTAAAAGAATCGTTACTTCAGCGCTCCTGGTGAACGCTTCCGTCTGTCCCACTTCGTGTTTTCATTTACAGTACTCAGTAAAAATGAAGCGCGATCCTCTCTTAATTTACCTGAACCCATACTAAGGCCTCGTTGAATGACATATTGACATCAAACGAGGCACCTCTGTATACGAACTCTGCCTATTATTGGATTACATCTCCGCTAAGGAAGGGATGACTCCAAGCGCTTCCCACAACAAAAGCGAAAGGAGGGACGACTGAGCGAGGCGCTTAGTTGGGGACGAGTAGCTTAATGCAAGAGCCAGCACATTGCAAGACCATTGTACGCTGTAAGGGGCTATGAGATCGATGGATACGGCGGGTTTCTTTTACGGTAGCTGGCTCCCCGCATCGTCCACATAGCCGATCCTCGCCAGTGAGGAGACACGTTCTTGGAGACAGAACGAAGGTTTATTTACATGATGAGAAATATGGAACTGTACAGTTATTCAGGAAAAATTCAGCTCAGATTCACCGACTATTTACAAAATAACTTCTGTTTTATAGCCCGTCCGTTCCTGTACATGTCAGTCCGAAGAAGGCGGTGACCATGTTGCCACAAATCAGGTGACGTGAAGTCCCAGTGGTCCACCCACCAGAAAGGGTGCAGAAATTGGGCCACTCGTGAGAAGAAGAACGTGGGTGAGAATGCCCAATGGTTATCACGAGCACACCACACAATAACGCACTCGGCCCACGCCTTGAAGGCAACGCCGGGCGAGGAGACAGAGTCCGGCGGAGAGGGAAAGTTCAGCTATACTCCGGGGAGATGGCCGCTGACATGAACATCAGCAGCGGTCCATGGCTGCTTTCAGCTATAGGCTTCTAGAACTCTCCCGAACATGGAACGCTCGATCCCTGAGAACGGCTACTTCGAAGCCTTCCCACGCTTCCGAACTATTGGAGCTTTGCGATGACCTCGCGCAGGCGACAATAGCAGAGTCGAGAGATTGGCTCCATGAGAACTGCCACAGTGGCGCTGTCTCAAATGGCGCCATCTCAACAAAGTGAGCCGCCTTAGTGCTTGCAAAACGATATAGCCCGTGCACGAAGGAACATTCGTTTCATTTAAAAATTGTCGAAGCAAGTATACTCACGACTTCTTGAACAGCCAAATGAATGAAGGACAGGCAGGTTGTGCCCCTGCTCAACTCACCTGAAAAAAAAAAATGACGGCCACAGTTAATTAACCGAACAAACATGTTGCTCATCTACGGAGAAATAGAAATGTAAGGCAGGGAGGTTAACCGGGAAATAAACATCAAGTTTGCTACACTGCCCTCGGGAAGGTTTAAAGGGAGACAGAAACGTAGGGAAGCGAATGAAAGAGGGAGAGAGATTAGCAGGAATGCACCCACACACGAGATCATTGTTTATATAGAAATATATGGTACCTTAGCCATTTAGAAAACGCTGATCACAAATTTCCATGAATATGCGCGGTACGGTCATGTCTTGAACCACAATGGCCGGCGTTAACAAGCGCAGAGCTAAAACCAGCAGCGCTTGCGTGTCAACAGACCATATACAGTACACTATTCAATACCGTGCAAGCATTCCACCAAATATACATGCATACACCTCTCCGGAAATACCTTGTTGATAGACTGATATATTGCAACTCGGCTGATCAATTGATTTATTCTAACCAAAAGTCTGCCCTTTTGATGACTTAAACCACTATATTGGGGTGGCCGATAGGCCTTCCTAACCTTAACACAAAGGCCGATCCCCTGATAACGTTAAGTGCGTTTCCAGTTATTGTGGTACCAATCATGTCGAACGGCAGTTATACGCGTGCCACATAGTGTGCCGAATAATGTGCGTCGTCCTAACTAACTAAAATATAAAATGTACTTGTTTTTAACGCACTTCTATAACGTTACTTAAATCTCACAAATTTAACACTATGTCACACAGCCTTATCGAAGGAGGCTAACATTTCGGTGCAAGCTGCTAAAATTTGAAAGCACGAACAGAGTAAGTTCTGTCGCCATTTAACCCGCCATGCCCAGACATTTTGAAAATTTAGCTGATACCAGCTTCAATGTTGGTGGCGCCGCTTAGTGGCAAAGAGGCTATCTAGCAAAGAGAACGAGCTATCTTCAGTAATACCACGTTCTGTATTGTTGATTGATTGATTGATTGATTGATTGATTGATATGTGGGGTTTAACGTCCCAAAATCACCATATGGTTATGAGAGACGCCGTAGTGGAGGAATCCGGAAATTTCGACCATCTGGGGTTCTTTAAGGTGCCCCCAAATATGAGCACACGGGCCTACAGCATTTTCGCCTCCATCAAAAATGCAGTCGCCGCAGTCGGGATTAGATCCCGCGACCTGCGGGTCAGCAGCCGAGTACCTTAGCCACTGGATTACCACGGCGGGGCCGTTCTGATTTGTAGCTGCTTGTATTGTCGCTACGCAGCGGTGTACTCCTTAGCACGTTGAGTTATTTTCAAACCGGGAAAGCAAGCACAAAATATTTTCTCATATTATGGCATTCCACAAAGGGTAATAAATGCAACGAAATTATTATTCGGTAAGTCCATTGTAACGGGTTGCGAAGTTACCTTTTAAAGCGGTCTGGTAATATCGCCCTTGACACTAATATCAATAAAACACTCACCAGCACGACACTTTCCAAAGAGACCGCCCAAAAAGCGGCTACACGGTGTTCCAATGGCACGTTAGGCAACACAAAGATAGTAACTATGTAACAGACAAACACGCACCAACAATGTTTGAAGCCTCGGCCATTCTGTAACGAGAACGAGACGGCTACGTCTGTGCTACCAATATAAACAAAGTAGCGAAGGTGTAAACAACAGTGTCGCTAACACCTCGATAACATAGTTTTTGACCAACACGGAGCCCCACGTTTCGAACCACAGTCGCCAGCGGCGACGTTCATCTCGGCTCTACCGTTCACCACATGCAAATCCCTTTCATACGCTTATTCGATTAGCCGCCCCATGCAGCATCACGCAGACTCCCTCGCCTCTCGTGCTCTATAGCACGAGCTGCACGCCAAGAGCACGCTCCTTTCGCAGCCGAGGCAACAAGCGAGACGGTCCCGAAAACTCGCTGAAGAGGGCCACTGCGCAAACCGGCGCTCGCACAGCGTCGGCATGCTCCCTTCACAGGTCTCGCCTGACTCGCAAAACGTCAACGGAGCGCGCTGCCCGAAATGCCAAATATGCACGCCTCGTGTCAGGTGGGTGCGCGCTGTGCTCTTACGTGAGGCGACAAACGCAAGTGGAAGAAGCAGAGAGAGGGCCGAGAAAGATGACCCTGAGGAGAGAGAGAAGGAGCCAAGTAGGGACAATTACGCCACGGCGGTGAAAGATGAAGTCTCGTAAATGGAAAGAGAAGAAGGACGAGCCGGGTGTAACACACCCCGCTGGTCCACGAGGACCGCACGCCCGCCGAGGAACGAGCTGCCCTCATTACGCGTGGTGAGCCGGCCGGCTAACGCAATCAGCGGTGCGGCGACGTCGTGTCGACGCACCGGAGCTCTCTGGGAGCGAGCACGATGCAAGCGTGGACCTTCGCGATTGCTGCAGAGGTGGCGAAGCTAAGAAATCGGGGGGACAGTTTTCATACGGCGGGTACGAAGGATCACAGCTGGTATTATTGAGACCTTCTCAGGGGCAGCGCCGCAAACGGCTTTATAGAGTTACATACACCAACATCGGAGAAGAATGGACATCGGTGACATAAAAGGTGTTGTCCTATACTCGCCGTTACGACTCTGTAAGGATGAGCGAACCAGCCACACCGAAGCATTGCGTGTATGTGCACTTGGACTTGATGCTCCACGCTTACGTATGTACAAGTTACACATCACGCGGAGGCTGCCGCGTCTGCAAATAATTGCACCCATTAAACTTCGCCATTTGATAAAGGCTCGAAAGCGAGAAATTAACAAAAAAAAAGGAGGGCGGTGTAGCGAAATCACCGGCGGCCATTCAGTTTAGTTGTTAATAAGGGTTTAAGTGCCCCGCCGCGGTGGTCTAGTGGCTAAGGTATTCGACTGCTGAGCTGCACGTCGTGGGATCGAATCCCGGCTGCGGCGGCTGCATTTCTGGTGGAGGCGGAAGTGTTGTAGGCCCGTGTGCTCAGATTTGGGTGCACGTTAAAGAACCCCAGGCGGTCGAAATTTCCGGAGCCCTCCACTACGGCGTCTCTCATAATCATATGGTGGTTTTGGAACGTTAAACCCCACATATCAATCGATCAATCAATCAATCAATCAATAAGGGTTTAAGTTTCACCGATAAGGTAAGTATCGGTGTCAACAGCACGCACCGGTGTATGAAAAGTGTTCCCTTTTTGTTCTTTTTCCAACTCACTATGCTGCGGATAGTTCTTTCTAGGCTGTTCATACGTGTTGTTCCCCACCTACACCACGTGCTTCGTTTTTAGCAATAGAAACACATGTACCAGGAGAAAACCACAGAAAATGACAACAAAATAACGCCCACTCAAACTGGCAATGTATACTAAGCTGGCCGCTTTAATGATGTCACATTCATATAACCCCCGCAATCCCCACGGCAGCGACAGCGACGCATGAAAAATGGCCAGTGGAGTGAACGTCATGAATTTATTCAACTGAAGACAGCAGCGCACAAGAGCAGCACCAGAAACACGTATGCGTTGTAAATCAAGATATCACTCAGCACATCAGGAAACGTGTTTCCTTTCCTGTTTTTTAAGTAAACAGAACGCACCAAAACTACAAGTGGCGAGAACACTAGGAGGCCAATAAGAAGCTTTAGTAAATATTGAGGGCGGTGATGCCAAATTCAGTCAAGCCATTCGCTATCGAGTGATTTGGGCACTGTTAGCCATGTTCGCACGGCAGCTTCAAATAAATCTTGAAATGGAGAAAAACAAAGACGAGAACAAGAAAGAGAAGAAACATACACTTAAGTATTTGTCAAGTGACTGTGCTTACTATGACAGTATTTTGGGCAACAACATTACGGATAGATGTCTATAACCAGTCGTATATATAGCTTGTGTACAGCCTGCACGGTTAGTTCCCTAGCTGCCCAAACGGACGACCAGCAGTTCAGTGCGGGTTTATCTTCCACCTGGTGAATACGTTGTAAGAGCTTAATAAACCGGCTCACCGGAAGTACATAAACTACTGCGACCGAACGAATTCATCCACTCACAACAACAAGAACAACAACAAAAAAAGAGCGACATGTACAGTGACCGTCAAACATTCCTATGTCATACTGCCACAGGAATACATAGGATATTGGCCTGGGAACATTTGACGGCTCTTGTATATTACTGTATGGCACCGGGGTGTCCTAAACACTAACAGATAAAAAAAAGCAACACGTGGACTAAATGTTCGTGCACAATTTAGCATCTACAACGGCGACGGATCATGTGAGAGCCCCTTCTTAATTGCCCTCCTCCCGAAGGACTTATTTCTGTCTCAATGAGTGTTTTTATAGCCTATGCAAAGGCTGGTCATAATATTTTTTTTTTTGCTTTTCTGTTTCCTTAAGATTTAGTGAAATATGTATGTGCGGACTGGAAGAATAAAACACGTTGGTTATTAGTCAGCGCCATGGTTGGTCTGCTTTCTTTGTCCCATTCTTTAACGCTGTTTTCTACTGGAAATCATTACCAAGCAGCCGAAATGCGTAACGCACTGTAATTAGACAACTCTGCTTTTTACAGAGACACGCACTTCTTTCTTTACTTTTTTTTTTGCTTGAAAAACCACCGTTCGTGTGATCTGAGGCCGCGCAGCTAAACGTGCTTTTTGCAAGCGGCTTCTATTTCTGTCGTGCGGCTTCCACAAACGGCAGGGCACTTCAGACGACCGCGCAAACAGACCGGCTCGCAGTTTAACTCATTTTCCCTGTTTGCGAGTCGGCCCCCGATGGGAGGCAGTTCGGCGGCGGCCGCCAACACTCGGCCACTGCCGGGCGCGGTCTGCAAAAGTGCACACGGCAAACACTCCAGTCCTCCTGGTCTCGTATAAAAGCGAAAGAACAGCACCTATCCCCCTCCCCTCCCCCTCCCGAGGCTTCGCTCACTCGGCTAAGTCAGGCGCGTGTGTGTCTTTCAGATTCAGTGCGCACACGCAGTTGCTTGTTCCCACGCGCATGCGTCGCGGTAACCTGCAATATATGGAACGGGGGCGTAGCACAAATTTTGGGGGGTCGGGAGGGGGCCTGGGTCGGCAGGTGTGCAGTGTCATTTTGTGGTCTGTATAACACGGTAAAATAATGATAATAGAAATTCAGGGGGGGGGGGGGGGTCAGAACCAAAAAGCGCGGGCAACTCAAATGTCAAGTACGAGAGAGATGAACAAAACCACTGTTGCGTATGTCAGGGGGTCTCGAACAGGCGTCCCGCGGTCATTTAGCTAGCGGTCCACGGCTGCACATCGAAAAATGTGTTCTCGCTTTGCAAAATAGTGCGCCCACGCTATTTTCTCGCCTCAAACTCTTAAACGGCAGTGACGCCATATAGCCCTGCCGTTCTGTATGTCAGAAAAGCCGCTTTGAACCTAACTTTATTTTATAACTATTCCCCTTTTCTTTTCCCGCCATTATATCTTTATATTCCTTTCCTCAGTGCATTGTAGCAAACCAAATGTTTTCTTCTGGTTAAGCTTCCTGCCTTTCACTTCACCTTTCTTTCTCTTTCTTGAACCTAACCTAACCAAACTTAACCGCTTTCATGCATATGTACGCCACAAAGCCGTTAGGCTGGTGCACTCGACGTTTGACTACTTTGTTATTTCATGCATGTCACGATATGAAGAAAAGAAGAAAACATTTCTTTAAGAGCCCGCGGTGGCGATTGCCTTGGGCCTTAAGCAAGCTCGTCGATACAAGGAGACGAAAAAAGAAAATGCACAGAGGCATATTAACTAGGACAAATATCGGGTTTGCTAACCTACACTACAATGTGGCGGAAGATACAAACAAAATAGTAAATGTAGAGATGTGAATGAAGACCAAACACCGACAAACAATGCTGTTCGCAATGCGAGCAAGCCATCTGTCAGTGCATGCAACAGCCGTTAAAGAAAGTTTTCTCGTAGGAACCCCAAGGGAGCCTTCATGTTTCTTGATACTGCAAGTCGTCTTATAAGTTCAGCAAGCAGAACGCAGCCGTTGAATAACGAAAGATCTAGATGCTAGAGCATCATACAACAATGGGTTAATTGTTCAATAATTTTAAATCCATCTTTGAGCTCTGTTATCAAAGCAACCCATCTCGATGATGCCACCAAGAAGTCTCCTCTATTTCCCAGAACCTATACGATCATTCCTTAGGAAAAAAATTTTGCGTGGACCGAACCAGCAATTATCCTCGGCATACGACAACAGTATTGAAAAGGCACGCCACTGCAGTTACCGCACCACAGCGTCCAACGTCACATGCTACAGACGAGAAGATCGATGGCGCATTGTTGCACGCATACGCGTAAGTATATGTGCCACGCGAATGCTCCGACGTAGCTACGACAATGGTCATTGATAGTCATTGCCTAGAATTTTTTTTAATTTGTCAACGATGACACATTACCTAATGTACCAAAGATTGCAAGACTGTAGAACAATATGGCAAGAGTTATTTATAGCTGGTATTTAAGCATTGTACTCAGCTGGTTTGGTTAAGATAAATTTGGCATAACTAAGATTTAAAATATTTCACGCTAAGTAGATCAATGCGTCCTCAATTCCTAGCTTATGAACGCACTATGAGAAACTCACGATAGGAAACACAACCGTTATGTTACTTGGCGAGCACGACATTCATATAGGCACTAGTAACTGTCTCAATGATAAACAAAATTCACTGACACAGAGAAGTCCAGATTGCTTTGTTTTCACGAGCACTGCAATATACAGATTACCGCATAACTTGTCAATATTTTTCGTGTAAGAAGGTAACAAGCGCAGGCATTAATAATTTGCGTTGTAAAATGCCATAGTGGATTTATGTATATATAGTGAAATTGAGTATTCGTACCTTAAATACCTATTTTGGCATTACGGTGCTTTCATATTGAGTTGAAATTGTCCTAATATAGTACTAACAGTTTCTATAGATGCTTACCGTGGCACTACGTTCGCTGTTTTCTATTCATTTCGTGTTGCTGTTTGCAACTCCTGGCCACGCTGACATGCCGACAACCTGTCAAAATGCCTTAACCGCAGCAATCTTTTGTTACTGATTCGTGTACTTGCTAACATAAACATCTGTCGACTGGTTGTCTCCAAAACAAGCAGCTCTTCTGAAAGGTGCGAAAGTATTGTCGAAATGTATGCGACGATTTTAACTGCTTCCAGAAACGCAAGGTTATCAGTACAGAGCAGTTGGCCAACCATGCAGTTTTTTTTTTGTGCATCCGAATTGAGAGTTGTACGAGTTGGTATGGATCAATCTTGAGAAAAATAGCCTGGAAAAAAAAAACGCAAGTATACGCGCGGAACGCACAGCACAGTCGGAGCGAAAGCTCGAAGAACGGCCTTTCAGAGCCTTTGTTAAGCACTATTCGGGTAACTGCTACAAGCACGCTTGCAGGGTACCCACTACGCCATAAGTCATCGTAAATTTTGTGTGGTAGGGAGGCCTTCACCATGCCATCCTTGGTCATTCTTCGCAAAAGCAAGGCACTCCCTACATACTTAATAGCAAGAACTTTTCTGCAATTTTTGTGCTGTGGCTGACGAAGATGAAGACTTATGCCTGAAGCTTTTGTAATGGGTTGGAGCATTCGATGACCGTCTCGTTACGCTATTCACATTGTTTGACGCCTGGTTTTTCTTTTGCTGTTCTAAAACATTTTATTACACATATTAACGCGATTTCTTCACCCTTACCGACATCGAGACTGCCCAAGGCCAGTTTGCATCTGAACTTCAAGCATCGGAGTGGCTCCACTGCAGAATACTGGGCTGGCACGCATGCAACCAGAGTTCCTTGGCAGTTTTCATTTATTTTGTCTTTTTTGGTTCGCACGAAAGTGGTTACGGACACCGGCGGCGGCAGACAACTACGGCGCACGCGACCCTTGTTCTGATCCCATATAACAGCTTTCGCGGTATAAGAAAATGAAGGACAGTACGGAAACTACCATGCAAAGCGTTTGTTCGTCATTCCTTGTCAAGATATGTCTTTTCAGGCTGTTTATTTCGCTGAAGACACTTTTGTATCGCAATCGTGCTCGTCTACGGTGCTCAGATGTATGTACACAAGCTACGCTTCCCGTGCTTTAGAAAACGAAGCGAAACGAAAAAAAAAAAAATAAACGCACGCGCCATTCACGATCGGCACGAAATACGCAGCGATCACGATCCGCCAACCACGCGCTGCCGCCGGACGTATCAAAAAACCGATATGACGTTTTCGCTCCAGCTCATTCGCTTACATTTCGTATCCACGGCACTTTCATTGCTCGGAGAGCAATCCACAGAATTGAACGTGGTCGCGACCTTTGCAGTCATTTCGCTGCGGCCACCCGGTAAGCACGCGAGCTGGCCGGATCGATGGCAAGTAGGCTGGACGACCTCTTGTCCGCGCAAAAGATAGCACAGAGAGTGAGGGGGAGAGGAGGGTCCACGAAAGCGAAAGGACAACGCGGAGAACAGACGTTAAACTCGAACGGCAAGCGGCGCGACTGATCGACGACGGATCAGCGGCAGGAGAGAGAGGGGGAGGCGAATGTACGTCTTTTGACGAACACGCGAAGCGCCAGAATGGCGCACAAAACAAAAGAGTAATGCACCGGTGGAGAGAAGAGGGTGAGGCGAACAACAGAACGACAGCGAGCAAAGGCAGCAGAGAAGGCCCTCGACTATGCGCGGGCGCCTCTGCCCTCTCGCCGTCGGGGGTCGAGTACCGACGCTAACGAAATATGCGCCGCTCGAGGGGCTCGAAGACCAGGGCTGCAAGCCACTCTTGCATGAATGCCGAAATTATTCATTATGCGCAGCGACGGGAAGCCCGCTTGCCACCTCTCCACGAGCAGTGTCAGCCGGCCGCCCTCTTCTTTTTCTCGTCGCAAATATGACGCCTTCTCGCTCTCTCTTGAGGAGAACGCTGAGGTCGGCCGTCTTGAATCGCCGTTGAGGAGGGAAGAAGCTTCGGGGAACGGTGCGAAAGGTATAGAGAGACACAACGAAGCGAGGGGGACGAAGGGGAGGGAGGGAGCTCTCGAAGATTTCTCGCAGTCATGCCCTTGTTATGCATACACACATCTCAGCCGCTTCAAGCAGCAGCTCCTTCTATCCGCTTTCACGAGCGACGGCGCCTCGACGATGGCTGCGCGTAGGGGAGGAAGAATCAGCAGCGAGATGGGGAAAATGCCGCTGCCAGGCTTCTTTTTTTCGTGCGGATTGCGGAGGTGCCGGGCCAAAGCGGCAGAAAAGACCGTGGAGAGAGAGGAGGAAAATAGAGAGACAAATATGCGCATTCCGTATACGAAGGATTCCGGGACGTCCAACCAGCCGCATGATGAGATGAATGGAAGAGGAGGAGGATAGACAGCACGGCGCACAATTCGAACGGCGGAGGAAGCCACGGTAGAAGCGGTATACTGAGCACTGGAGGGCAATGGTTAGGGAAGGAGAGAGAAATGACTGAGGAATACGACGCACGAGAAATAAGAGGGGAGCAACGTAAGGTGTTTTCGGCAAACGCGGAATAGAGAAGCGCTAAAACGGACTCGGGCCATATTTTGCAATTCTGTCGTTTTAGGCAAGCGCTAATTCATTGGGCATGACGAAAGCAAGAAAAAACTTACAAACTTCCACAGCATACTGCTGAAACATGCATCAAATAAAAAGAGGGTCAGAATCTTTGATTTCTCATTTACACATTTATCAGTGTTATTTACTTTTTATGTGTTCATTTATTATGTAGCTACATCTCCATCACGCATTACAGGAGCAAGGTCACAGCACATATAATCAAGCACACAAAAATACAATTATACAGCACTGTCATTGGAACAAATTCAGAGTTTGAGGTGGCAGAGTGTTTTGCTTGAAACGCAGTACTTTGATGCAAGGACGTGCTACAAGGAACGCTACAAGAAATACAACATTCATTTTTGCTTTCTTTTTTCTTAGTTACGGTCGCTTTCATACCACTCGGCTCGAGGGAATACGGGCTCAAGGACCTACGACTACAAATTGCTGAGATCTTCAAGACCTTCATCTGACGTCGCAAGTTCAGGTGAATCGCAAATACACGCTTTTCGCTATCGACGTTCAGATAAAAAAAATGGGACTTAACATTCGAAAGCTGCCATAACATATCGTATAAATTGCGGTGTCATCTTCTTAAAGGTTGCTGCATAAAAGATAGCGAGAACCCATGTTCAAAGACATTTATGCACTATTCATCTGCCATAAAAACGCAAGAACAACAACTACAAAAACTGTGGTGAAGGGACATGTATACGGAAAGGTGTTTTAGCTCCACCAACGTGAAGAATTCGTACGGGCGAAGTATACAGCGCTCACGGATCCAATAGGACCCCCCCCCCCCCCCCACCACCACCACCACTCCCATTTACTCCGATTGGAGACCCGCAATGCGCTTTGGTTAATTAGCACGCAGCTAAGCATTATTAAGACGAAATCGTTGAAGAGCTCGTTTAGCAGAAATACCGGCGTAGCAAAAAATCATCTTGTGCGTGACCAAGAAATCGAAGAAGATGCAAATAAAAAGAATAATGAAAACGTCTGGGTTCGAGAAAGAATCGAACCCGGGTGGTTACGCGGCCCGCAAGTGTTCTACCACATCGCCACGTGTCTGCTTGGAATACCGCGAAAATGATTTCCTCTGCTTGGAAATGCAGTGATAGTAACTTGCATGCCTTACAAACACACGCGTCCTGCATACTCACTTCTACACGCAACATGTACTGATTTTCCATTTCATTCAAGTGCAAGAACATTACACTTCGAAAAGAAAGAACTAAAGGCATTCACGTCTGACGAGGTCCTCTCGCCAGAAAAAAACAGTTTGCACTTAAACAATGACAACATAAACAGAAGCAACTGAAAAACTTACATGAAACAAGAATAGCATTTCACGCACAACATTGAATACGCATAGAAAGACATATTGAGGTCTGACAAGCAAATATAAGATCAAACGCATCATTGTTGACACCGAAAAAGATTGAACGCAAAGAGCAGGTAATATGCACCGAGTTAAACACAACTGAAAACAACTATAAAAGAAGTAGGTGAATAATATGGCGCTTGCCTGCTTCCCCTGATTTGTGATTTCTTATTATTTTTTCTATACTTGTTGTTGTTCAAGAATGTTGTAATCTGGAAGTGCAACGTTTGCTAACCATGTATGGTTGGTCCGTATTCTGTTATTCCTGTAGTTAACATGTCGGAATGCATATGACGGATGTTTTGGGGGGTCGTGTACGGATATTGAAAAGGTAACGTCGGTTTTAATAAGTGATATGTCTCAAGAGCCAACCGCAAGAATTTCACGTCGTGTATGTTAAGCATACACAGTTTGCTCCAGTGTTCGTTTGTACTGTCTCAATAATTCATATTACTGATGGCACGAATGGCTTTTTTTAACAAATAGTGATTGCAAATCATAATGGTTCCCCAAACCAATAGGCAGCAATAAAGGTATGATTGCTCAAGGGCGTAGCGCAATTGTTTATTAAACCATGGTAGCAACAAATTTCACACTTCGAAGATTATACCTACAAAGCTGGAAACATTAAGAACACACAACGTGATCTGTCCAGGTTGGCCTATCATTAAAAATTACGCCTAAAATTGTATGGAGTCCACGCACGACGGAACACTATTGGGAAAGGTAATAATAGGTTCATTGTCTATAATCTTGTTTGAGAGGTCTGAATAGCATGAGCTTTGTCTTGCTTGCATTGAGCTCTACTTTATTCGCTATGAGTCATTTCGACAGTTCAGCCAGCCACGTGTCCTCGTCGCTCGCTACTGAATATATGTCATGCCCAGAAAATAAAATATTTGTGTAATCTGCACACATGACCATTCAAGAAGTGCAAGGTATGTTGACTATATCAGGCCATGAACCTCATCAAGTTCTGATGAATTTTCGTTCATTTTACTCAACATTGTATAAGTATTGCAATAAATTTTGATTTTATTTTAGTTTATATGCGAAAACAAGAGCATCGCCCCAAAATTGAACCCTGCAGTATACCTGTGCGTATATCCATGTAGATAGATGAAACACCAGTCACACTTGTGCATTGTACTCTTGATAAAAGGTAGCTCTTAATCAAATCTAAAGGGGTGCCTCTTATTCCTCACCTTTGTGCATAAGTAAATGCACGAATTCATTCACATAACCTGCATTTACTATGTTACTCGGTAACATAGTCAATGTTATACCGAAATCGGTTCAAACAATCATTTTTTTTTCGTCGAAAGCTCTTGCAACGAAAGGTTTCTAGGATAAACAAAAAAAAAAGAGGAGTGGGGAGAGTGACTCCGTGTCGCAAACGATAAGGAGGAAGCGATGGTGCACGGGCGTAGAGTAAGCGATGCGGCGAAGCCGGCTTTCCCATTGCAGAAAGCAGCGCGGCAAAGCCCACCACCCGCGTCGCCACCCGCCAGCCCGCCAGGAAACCGGATATCTCCGGGTCCGAACCGATTCCTCGACGGGAAACAATCGCATTTCCGGTACGATCACACAAAGACGCCCAATGCAACGCGTCGGACGGAAAATAAATAAAGCGAAAGTAGTAAGAGATATCGAAAGATGCGTCTAGTACTCAGACAGGCAGGCAGGGATATACACACGCACATAAAAAAAGACCGCGATAAGAGAACGCTTTAGGAACCCCACTTTTCGACTCTGTCATTGTTTCTTTTTTTATTGTATGGCGTCTCGTTACGCTGCGCCGCTCGTACTACATAGGGGCGCTTATCTTACGGCGCGCCTGAGTTGCGTCCTTTGGTCAAGATCTCCAAGAATATTTTGAAAAATAACAAAGAATCTGCTCAAACGTAAGCAGATTAACCAGTGACGTAGACTGGTGCTTCGCGCTTGATGAGCCAGTCTGCGCCAGTCACTGAAGATTGATTAATATTATGAAGATGTTAGTGGTCATGATTAACTAGAGCGCTTGGTGAAGATCGACCACAAGTGATAAGTCATTGCTCTTTCCTGTCCTTGTCTTTTGCTTCTGTAGTTACGCTATTACTACAACTAGGCTGCGCTGTTCGTATATATAGTCATATTCAATCACATTCACACCAGAACCATAGCATCGCGGCAACACGAAAG